>CM038675.1:318721372-319921372 GCA_021605145.1 Aegilops bicornis
CTCCTTAAGATCGCCGTTTTGTCTCACTAGAGCTACAATCTCCTCCATGTAGTCCTTGCGAGTGGCCTTGATTCTCCTTCTAGTTCGATAATCTTGGCTTTTCTTGTCTTTAACTCCATCATGTCTGCAAGCATCCGGTTCTCCACTGGCGTCGAATGTGCTGATTTAACTCCTGGATGAAAGCTGCAATGGACCGATCCTTCTTAGTGCCAACTACCTCCCATTGTTCATCTCGGCGCCCGCAAATCTGGTAGATAGTATCCTTGAGGTCTTCTTTGTAAACTTCTCCAATGCGTCCCATGGTTATGTGAGCTGACATGCTCTTTCCCAGACTCCAAGTTGGTGCATTAAAACACACTCTATGGGCTCCGTGGTGGCATAAGCGTCCTTAGGGAACTTGAGCTTGAATCTTCCAGCTCTTCTTGAGTAAAGTGGAATTGTAGGTCCGGTGAAGCTTGGTATTCCAATGTTCGGTGCTACTTCATCGACTTCCTTCGTGTGTCGTCCAAAGGGTGTATCTTCATCCTTTGGGTGAACTTGATCCTCGCTTAGTCATCCTAAAAGAGTAGAAAAGATGAGGAGTTAGAAATGAGAAGAGAGTAGTGATCTAGGGCTTTAGCTTAATGGTGGGTGTCCTACGGTCGGCGTGTGCTCGATACCATGTTTGTAGCGACCAGGACCTCAAAGCGATCGATCTCGTGCTCAAGTGTCATCCACTGGATCGATAATGCCGACACCACCACGATTACTCGAAGGATTTATAACAGAGTAGCAATCACACACTTATTACATCGAATGTCTCAAGAGAGAACTTAACAAAATAAATATGGCTTAAGGCCATCTAATAACGATAACGGTGGAAGGCTTGGAAGAATAAGCGAGTCCATCAACTCCAACGGCATCATGAGTATAGAACCACGACCTAAGCACCTTACTCGTCGTTCGAAAAGTTTGCAACATGAAAGCGTTGCAGCCGAAAACGGCGGCACATGGAATATCTTTGGCAAAGTAACACGTAGAGAATAATGAAAGAGTAAGCCTATACTACATGCATATATGGCTGGCGGAAAGCTCTATGGTTACAATTTTTGCGTAAAGCCAATTTTTCCCTACTGCAAAGGAATAAATTTATTTAACTATCATGGTGGTTGTTAAACATTGAGAATGGTTGACAACATCCTCAATCCCAATTAAAAGTACTCATTAACAACCCAACAATATTATTTAGAGTAACATGATGAGATTCACATGATAATCCAAGTACTAGATATTCAAGATGTCCATGACCGAGGACACGGCTAACCATGATTAGTTTATACACTCTGCAGAGGTTTGTGCACTTTTCCCCACAAGACTCGATCTCCTCCGTTTGATTTCTCGCACTACATGGTGTTTGAGAAACGGATGACCGAGACATAGTCTTTCGTGCGCTTAGCACCTTACATGAGGGTAGACCGTACCAACCTACAACCCCTACATCAGCTAGTCTACCCGTAAGAGTTCGCACAACTTAGTCAACTATGCTAGAGCCCATAGTAGCATGTGGCTGCACACGGAAGTTTCTAGCATGAATAATCTCATGATCCCTTTGAGCACGGGTGGCGGTCCGAAGAAAAAGCAGGCAAGTCCTGATGGAAACCAGTGCCTCAATCCACCCGGATGTGTGTTTAAGTTGCCACCTTAAATAAACCATTAATTTAACAATCTCACATCTGTCATGGATACACTCACCCAATCCACGTCTACTAGCATAGCATGGCATAATAAGCAAACGTAGAAGTAACTCCCAAGGTTTGAATATAAATCAGGTAATAGGTACTACCTCATCTACTTCCCATCCCACAATTTAATTAGATCCTAATCATGCAATGTTTGAGGATTGATCTAATGCAATAAAACTGGGTATTAGAAAAGAGTATGATCAAAGTGTTACTTGCCTTGCTGATGATCCGCGAAACCTAGAGACTCGAAGTAACAGGCGGCGCACTCCGGGTATTCTATCGCAGACAAACAAACAAGCATACAATAAATACTCATCTAATGCGCAGGTAAAACTCAGACAAAAGATCTAACCAGAAAGTTCAACTTAAGAACTCCGGTTTTGCAAAAAGAAACAAATCAAACGAAGCAACGAAAGTCAAACAACGAAAGAAAACAGCTCCGTTTTACAAATCTGGATCTAAGTCAAATTTTACAAAGGCAAAAACTTGTTTAAGTTGGTTATTCGGAAAGAGGGTTTCGAGACGAAACTCCAGGCGCTCGAATCGCCTAATTCCGATAAACGAGCGAAAAGTTATACTAAAATGAAAATCGGATCAGGAATCGCGATCAGAAAAATCACGGATTAAATCCGAGAAAAGAAAAAGCAGCGAGCGAGGTTAACGAACAGACGTTCGTTAACTAAAACTAATCTGACGAACACGTTCGTTAAAACGAACGAACGAGCGAACGCTCGCTATTTAACCCAACCGAAAAAACCGATCTAAAAAAACAGAAACTAAAAAAACCAACGAAAAACTAAAAAAAAACGATCGGTTTTTATTAAAAAATCTGGCGCGGAAAACGAGGCAGTGGCGAACCTCGGGCGGCGGGTCACGGCGGCGGCTCCGGCGAGGCGGCGGCGGCTAGCGTTAGGGTTAGGGTTTGGCGCGGTGGCGGCGGTGGGCTGAGGCGGCGGGGCGGGCGGTATATAAAGGCTGCCCCGGGCAGAGTCCCGCTCTGGTACGGCCCAGTAAGGCGGTTCGTTTTTTTTAAATAATTTCACGCAGAAGAACAAATGAAAGAAATACTAAACGGACTCCAAAAATCCCGAAATAAATTTTCCCCGGCTTCTAAAATCGAGCCGGACTAGATGAACATTTATTTGGGGCCTAAATGCAATTTTGAAAAATGCACATTTTTCCTAAATTCAAATAAAATGGCGAAAAACTCCAAAATAAAATCTTATTTGATTTTATTATTAAATCCTCATTATTTATTTATTTTGGGAAAGTCATTTTATTCCCTCCCTCATATTTTTGGTAATAGAAATAATTGAAGATAAAATAATTAAAATCAAATGATCCTATTTTCAAAATTTTAGAAAGCTCAAATATGAAAATAACGAAATCCCCAACTCTCTCCGTGGGTCCTTGAGTTGTGTAGAATTTCTAGGATCGAGCCAAAAATGCAACAAAAATATGATATGCAATGATGCTTTATGTATAACATTCCAAATTGAAAATTTGGGATGTTACAACATAGCACTATAAGTGGAATAGAATATGATGATGGGGGTTATGTGGAGAAGACAAAAAAGAGAGAAAGTCTCACATCAACGCGGCTAATCAACGGGCTATGGAGATGCCCATCAATTGATGTCAATGCGAGGAGTATCGATTGCCATGCAACGGATGCACTAAGAGCTATAAGTGTATGAAAGCTCAACAAAAGAAATTAAGTGGGTGTGCATCTAACTTGCTTGCTCATGAACACCTAGGGCATTTGAGGAAGCCCATCATTGGAATATACAAGCCAAGTTCTATAATGAAAATTCCCACTAGTATATGAAAGTGACAACATAGGAGACAATCTATATGAAGAACATGGTGCTACTTTGAAGCACAAGATATGAGACTCACTACATGAAAAACATGGTGCTACTTTGAAGCACAAGTGTGGAAAAGAGATAGTAACATTGCCCCTTTTTTGCGGGCTTCTTTGGCGCCATTTTTTATTTAGGATTCATTGGCCTCTCTTTTTTTGGGCAATGCTCTAATAATGATGATCATCACACTTTTATTTACTTACAACTCGATATTACAACTCGATACTAGAACAAATATATGACTCTATATGAATGCCTCCGTGATGTAGGGATGTGCAATGATCTAGCGTAGCAATGACATCAAAAAACGGACAAGACATGAAAACATCATGCTAGCTATCTTACGATCATGCAAAGCAATATGACAATGAATGCTCAAGTCATGTATATGATGACGATGGAAGTTGCATGGCAATATATCTCGGAATGGCTATGGAAATGCCATAATAGGTAGGTATGGTGGCTGTTTTGAGGAAGATATAATGAGGCTTATGTGTGACAGAGTGTATCGTATCACGGGTTTGGATGCACCGTGAAGTTTGCACCAACTCTCGAGGTGAGAAAGGGCAATGCACGGCAATCAAGGCGCTAGCAATGATGGAAGGGTGAGAGTGCGTATAATCCATGGACTCAACATTAGTCATAAAGAACTCACATACTTATTGCAAAAATCTATTAGTCATCGAAACAAAGTACTATGCGCATGCTCCTAGGGGATAGATTGGTAGGAAAAGACCATCGCCGTCCCGACCGCCACTCATAAGGAAGACAACCAATAAACACCTCATGCTCCGACTTCGTTACATAACGGTTCACCATACGTGCATGCTACGGGACTTGCAAACCTCAACACAAGTACTTCTCAATTTCACAATTACTCAACTAGCATGACTCTAATATCACCATATTTATATCGCAAAACTATTGCAAGGAATCAAACATATCATATTCAGCGATCTACAAGTTTATGTAGGATTTTATGACTAACCATGTGAATGACCAGTTCCTGTCATCTCTCTAAATAGATATAAGTGAAGCAAGAGAGTTTAATTCTTTCTACAAAAGATATGCTCGTGCTCTAACTAATATAAGTGAAGCAAAAGAGCATTCTACAAATGGCGGTTGTCTATGTAAAGAGAAACAGGCAATCCAAACTTCAAATGATATAAGTGAAGCACATGAAGCATTCTATAAAGCCATACTCAAAAGATATAAGTGAAGTGCAAAGAGCATTCTATAAATCAACCAAGGACTATCTCATACCAGCATGGTGCATAAAAGAAAAATAAAAACCTAATTGCAAAAGACGCTCCAAGATTTGCACATATCACATGAATGGAACGAATCCGAAAACATACCGATACTTGTTGAGGAAAGAGGGGATGCCTTCCCATCATCCCCAAGCTTAGACGCTTGAGTCTCCTTGAATATTTACTTGGGGTGCCTCGGGTATCCCCAATCTTGAGCTCTTGCCTCTCTTCCTTCTTCTCACATCGAAACCTTCTCAATCAAACACTTCATCCACACAAAACTTCAACAGGAAACTCGGTAAGATCCGTTAGTATAATAAAGCAAATCACTACTCTAAGTACTGTAGAAAACCAATTCATATTTTGATTTTGCATTGTGTCTACTGTAATATAACTTTTTCATGGCTTAACCCACTGATATGAATTGATAGTTTCATCAAAACAAGCAAACTATGCATCAAAAATAGAATCTGTCTAAAACAAAACAGTCTGTAGCAATATGAACATTAACCATACTTATGATACTTGAAAAACTCTGTAAAAATTAGGAAAAATAAACAATTTGTATATCAAGACAGGGCAAAAATAATCAGAACCATTTGACGTTCCAGTAAAAAACTAAAATTCACGCACTACAGCCAAAGTTTCTGTCCTGCACCGCACAAACCAACAAGCATTGGAAACATCCTAAAGGCAAACCTTGGCACATTTTTTTATAATACAATGGAATTGTACAAGGGGATAATTATTTTTATTGAAAATTTCCTGTAATTAAGATTCACAAAGTTCCCATGAGCATGAACAAATTTAAGGACGTCCCCCACTTTCACAATGCTCGTCTCTCTCACTTTCACTTTTCTTTTTGAAATTTTTTGGGTTCCCCTCTTTATTTTTGTTGTTTTTAAACTATATGAAAGCACTCAATAGAAATAAATTACTCTCTAAAACTTCCGGGTTGTCTCCCTGGCAGCCCTTTCTTTAAAGCCATTAAGCTAGGCATATAGTGCTCCAGTAATGAATCCACCCGGATCCCAAGGTATATCAAAGCCAATTTTAATTAACAATGATTTGTAATTTAGTAGTGAGCACAAAGCAACATATATCAAGCAATGACGAAGTCTAACTCTCTTTCTATGCATCGGCATGTCATAAAAGAACAATTCATGCACACATAATAAATGCCAATGCATAGTATAAATAGTTTCTTGCAATTTTATCGTGTTGGAAACATAGAGAGGTGGAGATATAGTTCCTCTCTCATAATAATTGCAAGTAGGAGCAGCAAGCACATGCATATTATATCTATCAAAATCATCATGTGCAACGGTAAAAGGCAACCCATCAATGTAATCCTTAATATGTGCAAACTTCTCCGATATAGTGTAGTCGGGAGAATTCGAAAAGATAATAGGACTATCATGCGTGGGTGCAATAGCAACGATTTCATGTTTAACATAAGGAACTATAGCAAGTTCATCTCCATAAGCATAATTCATATTGGCATCTTGGCCACAAGCATAGCAAGCATCATCAAAAGGGATATTTCAAGAGAATCAACGGGATCATAATAGTCATCATAGCAATCATCCTTGGTAAGCACGAAGGAATTAAAAAATGTATGAGTTGGAGGGTTACTATCATTAGAAGGTGGGCACGGGTAGCTAATCCGCTCTTCCTCCTTTTTTTCTTCGCTCTCCTCATCATCTTTTTCATCCAATGAGCTCACAGTTTCATCAATTTCTTCTTCCATAGCTTCCTGCAAAATATTAATCTCTTCTTGGACAGCGTTGACTTTCTTCATGAAAGCATTAATATAGTAATTGTATTCATAATTTTCATAGCAATATCTAAGTATACCAAGATTTTCAGGCCTATAAACATCATCATCTAAAGCTTCATACTTTTCGAACAAAGATTCAATTTCATAAGCAGCCTTAAAAGCAACAAATTCCTCTATTTGTTCCACATCATAGTAATCATATATACCATTAGCATAAGAAGCCAAGGTTTCATTATCACTAAATTTGGATGAAAAGGGAAGGTGTGGAGCATTCATCCTAGAGCAACAAGTATAATCATATTCCAAGCATAGTTGTCTAGCATACCACTGCAACATAATAAATTGATCCCATACTAGTTTCCCTTTTTGTGTCGAGTGATAATCCCTAAAGTATTCACGTTGATCCAACGTGTCTCCCATTATAAAGTTGAATGGGGTTTTCTCAAGATTATCAAAGTAGTACATAATATTTCTCACATAATGAAAATCGAGGGTTTTAGGAGTTACCCCATCGTCATGAGTAGCAAGTACAACTAATTTTTTTTGGTATTTTGCGTTCCATATCCATAATTAAAGATAGAGAATGACTTAGAACAGCAAATAAAAATTACTTAGTGATAAAGCAAACAAGCACACACGAGAATATTCACCCCACGCTATTGCTCCCCGGCAACGGCGGCAGAAAAAAGTCTTGATAACCCACAAGTATAGGGGATCGCAACAGTTTTCGATAAGTAAGAGTGTCGAACCCAACGAGGAGCTAAAGGTAGAACAAATATTCCCTCAAGTTCTATCGAGCACCGATACAACTCTACGCACGCTTGACGTTCGCTTTACCTAGAACAAGTATGAAACTAGAAGTACTTTGTAGGAGTTTTTTGGGTAAGCAAGCAAGAAAGTAAAGAGCACGAAAATAAAACTAGGGGCTGTTTAAGTGAATACACAACTAAAGTAAATATAGCGAGTGTGGAAGAGTGATGTTAGGTGTGGCGAAATTGTCCCTTAAGAAATTGACTACTTTACTAGACCGATAGCAAGTATTATGTGGGAGAGGCCATTGCTAGCATGTTATCCCTTACTTGGAATTCCATGCGCTTATGATTGGAACTATTAGCAAGCATCCACAAATACTAACGTTCATTAAGGTAAAACCCGACCATAGCATTAAGATATATTGGTCCCCCTTCAATCCCGTATGCATCAATTTCTATGCTAGGTTGAAGCTTCTGTCACTCTTGCCCTCCAATACATAGTCCTATCAACATACAACTAACCCTAAGGTGTGATCCACGCGCGCGCTCATATGATGGGAACCAAAGGACAGCAACATAACCACAAGCAAATTAAATCAATCATAGCAATTCATCAACCACCAATAGGACAACGAAAATCTACTCTCGAGACATCATAGGATGGCAACACATCATTGGATAATAATATGAAGCATAAAGCACCATGTTCAAGTAGAGGGTACAGCGGGTTGCGGGAGAGTGGACCGCTGTAGATAGAGGGGGCAAGGTGATGGAGATGTTGGTGAAGATTGCGGAGGTGTTGGTGAAGATCGCGGTGATGATGATGGCCCCCGGCGGCGTTCCGGCGCTACCGGAAGCGAGAGGGAGAGAGCCCCCCTCCTCCTTCTTCTTCCTTGACCTTCTCCCTAGATGGGAGAAGGGTTTCCCCTCTGTTCCTTGGCTCCCATGGCTTGGGAGGGGTGAGAGCCCCTCCGAGATTGGATCTATCTCTCTGTTTCTGCGTTACATCCCGGCTCTGTTTCACCGTTTCGCGTATATATGGAGATCCGTAACTCCGATTGGCCTGAAACTTTTTCCGTGATTTTTTTCCGAATATTATCTTTCTTGTGGCAAAAGAAGAGCATCAACCGCCTTACAGTGGGCTCACGAGGGTGGGCGGCGCACCCAGGGGGAGGCGCGCCCCCTGCCTCGTGACCACCTCGGGCACCGTCTCGCGTGGATTTTTCTTCTGGAATTTTCCATATTTTCCAAAAATAAGCTCCGTCCGTTTTTATCCCGTTTGGACTCGTTTGATATGGATATTCATGAAACATAAAACATGCAATGAGATGAGGCACCGGCCTTTGGATCAATATGTTAGTCCCAAAAATAATATAAAAAGTTGCCAAAAAGTATATGAAAGTGAATAATATTGGCATGGAACAATCAAAAATTATAGATACGACGGAGACGTATCAAGCGGCGGCGGGTGGAATCTGCGAGCAGGTGGTGTAGGCCATGCCGCGCCGGAGCTTGGTCGGAGAGAACGGTGTGTACCGCAGATCGGGACGTGCTGCCTCGGCGTCGTCGAACGGAGAAACGATGCACTTCCTCCCTTTCCCCCGGCGGACGGGATGTGGCCGGATCAGTGACCAACGGTGAGAGAGAGAGAGGCTACCGCAGTCCCTTTCCCCCGGCGGACGGGATGTGGCCGGATCAGTGACCAACGGTGAGAGAGAGAGAGGCCACCGCACTCCCTTTTCCCCGGCGGACGGGATGCGGCCGGGTCAGTGACCAACGGTGAGAGAGAGAGAGAGAGAGAGAGAGGCCACCGGAGCCTTGCGTGAGATACTCTGAAGAGCGGACTACCTTTTCCTCCATAAAAATCGTTTTATATTCTGTGTACATGCCATTGAGCGCTATAACTTTATTTAAAAATAACGCGTCAAGTCGAACTATGTTTCGTGCACGCGTGGTACACGACCTCCCTAGGTAAACAACCGCTACAGGCGTTCAAATTAGCACGTGGGCTGCCATTTCGTAAAGAAATGAGCTCCACCGTGTACCAGCAGGTGTGGCTGGGCACGCGAAGCGTGAAATGCGTGCAGTGCACCTATTCTCTACTTGTATACGTACACCACCTACGTGGGGTTGTGTGAGAGAGATAAAAACCTAGAGAGATATAGTGTGTGGGTTCTTGAGAGTTTTTTTTGTGGGGTGGGTCAATCAAAAAATTTAACATATGCAATGTGTGTGAAATAGAGTCCTGGATATAACATATATATAGAGGGGGCGATCCACGAGAAGAGAATGGAGGTATCATTGGCTTGAGGTGTCCATAGAATCGAAGAGAGGTATGATGTGTGTGTGTGCGTGCGCGCGCGATCGATAAAGAGTGCCATCGAATTTGTGTGTGCCCACGTCGAAGAATATAGAGTGGCTGGCCTACTGGAACGTGAGATGGGACATGTGTAGTTTGTCTCTGTGGCAAGGATACCTACCTGCAGCGCTCGACTATCGGTGTGTGGTGGGGGAAGAGGGAGGCCCAATTAACTATAGAGGTACAATGGCTGGTATATGTGTGGAGGAGGAGAGAGGCCTACCTCATGTATTAAGGAGATCGATCTGCCTCATGTATTAAGGGAGATTGGTCGGCATCCATGCATATGTGCAGGAGATGAATAAGGTTGGGAGAGAGACAGAGCTTGAGTGTTGGAGGGGGTGGTAGTGAGTTGCTTCTAACAAATGGTGGGATAGGCTTGCTAGACAAGCGGAGGGCACACCATAATATCAATAAGAGAGGAGATGGCTGCTTGTTGTGCATGCACGTGCGTGTGAGAGACGGGTCAGGAGGCATGCACGAATGATGAGGGGGACGATGTGGCTATGGTAAGAAGACGTAACTACATAGGAAGATCAATCGCCCTTTGTAAGAGAAAGGAGAGACATAACTTGTGAGGTACGTCGATCGGTTGGGGGGGTTAGTTAAAGTCGATCTAGGTATATGTTGGGAGATCGATCGGTATACATGCATGTGTGTGTTAGAAGCAAATGAGGCACGAGGAGAAGGATAGAGAGAGAGGGATGCATGTAGGAGGTGGTACGATAGGCATACTATATCGAGGGGGAGGAGTGTGCGAGTACGAGAACGATGAAAAGAGTGGTGGGAGTGAGGCATGGACGGTGACAAGAGAAGAGGGGAAGCTTGTGTTTGTGCTAGGCACACCTGACTAGAGAGGCATATTGATCGATGTGTGCCGTAAAGAAGGAGCTGGGGGGCCTACACACACCATGGGTGAACGACCTAAAGTGAAAAGACGAATTTGCACGATGGAGCTAGAGAATGCTGAGGGAGGGTGAGAGGGATGCGGGCGTGTGCATGCACAAGAGAAAGTTAGCGCTAGCTACAAAGATAAGAGGGTTGTGTGGGTGTAAAAGACGAATAGAGATCATATATACTTCATTATAACAAGCGAATTCGGATATTTGAAGAATTTATCATAGTGTTTCAAACCGATGGATGTGTGAATATATATAACGGTGATACACATGGTGTGGTTATGAACATGGTATACTACATTTAATATATTTTATCTCTACTCTTATAAAAAAAACAGAGTTGTTGATGATGGTGTGCCTGCCATCCTGCATTATAGGCCGTCAGATTTATATCTGGCAGATAGCAAGGAAACTATGATGGTTGAAGTTGGCAACAATCATGATTGTAGATTCTTATTGAAATAGAGAAACAAATTCAAATTTAGTTCGAATTGCAGCGGTAGTATAGACATTTGGAATGCACTAAAATGTTGGTATGAGTAGGTTACATGCATTATACATGCAAGCGAAAAAATTTAATCGGACATAACATGGATTCATACTCCTCCTTCCATCTATATAGGGCGTAATGAGATTTTTAAGACCGCCTTTGACTTTTGTCTAGATTAATAGTACATGACATGCACAATGTGAAATTATATCTTTGAAAGAACCTTTCACAGACGAATTTAACGGTGTGCTTTGTGTAAGTTGCATGTCATATATCATTGCTCTAATATTTGGTCAAAGTTAGCATCGAAAAATGCATTAGGCCCTATATAGATGGAAGGAGGGAGTAGCTTTGAATAGCATTTGTATAGTAAAACGGGGCAAGACTCTCTCTTTGTGTGGTGTGAATAGTTTTATTTTTTTCGTTTTCTTTTTGGTTGAGGGAAGTGCGAATTGATTTGGTACGTACAAGTACAATATTATAACACGTTAGGTTTGTCCCTAAAATTCAACCCACGTCTTGTTATATCCCGAAAATTCAGATATCGTGCTCCCATAACTGGCGCCTTCACAACCCGCGCCTTGCTATCCCGAAATTACAACGCACGCGAAAACTCCCTCCAGCTGCCAAATCCCGACACGCGAAATCCCCGTTCTAACCCTGAGCAGAAAGGTCCGCTAGTTCAAAAATCGGTGGGGGGGGGGGGTACTTTTGTAATACACCCTACATTTTGGAAAAGCGCGTTCCTAAGTCATGCTTCACCCCCTCGCATCGCCTCCTTTTCGCCATTCAAAATCCTAGGCTGCCATAACCTCTTCGCTCCAGCCGCGAAACCCCACCCTCCTCCGTCCGCCATGTCACCGCTGCCCAGCCGGAGCCTCTTCCCCGACGACGTCGTCCACCGCAACAGCTCGTCGTCCCTCATCCACCTCCCCGGATGAGGATCCGTCATCCATCTCGCCGTCCCGCCGGTTCAGCCGCCCCGTCCTCCACCTCC
The DNA here is from genome assembly GCA_021605145.1 of Aegilops bicornis. Classification (NCBI taxonomy): domain Eukaryota; kingdom Viridiplantae; phylum Streptophyta; class Magnoliopsida; order Poales; family Poaceae; genus Aegilops; species Aegilops bicornis. The sequence goes on from CM038675.1 coordinate 318,733,486, forward strand.
AAGGAGCTGCTCCGATGATTGCCTCGTCTATCGCGGCTGCTCCATCCCCACAGCGTCGCCTTAACCTGCTCCACTGGAATCGCAACATCCTCACCGACTCCTCGGACGAAGCCGAGGCCTACTTGGCGCCACCAAAGAGGTTGTACACTCATCGCATCGCACCTTCTCCTTAACTTGACCTCCCGGCGCCGACGGTGCTCCACCCCGCACCCCCATGGAGCAGCTACCTTGAAGCCGGCGCTGCGGGCGACATCTCCACGGCGGCTCTCCCCCAGTGTGAGGCCCCTTCGGCGGCGGCATCCATACCAGCCGGATCTGCTCCTGCTGCTCCAGCTCTCGCTCGATCGCTCGCTCGCCCAGCTGCTGCTGCTCTCCCCCTCGCTCGTGCTGCTGCTCTGCTCCGATTAAGCCCCACTTCATCGACCGAATCGACTTTTGGGTCGATTTTCCGGGGTTGGGGGGTTCGCCGGAGTTAAGGAAGAACCACCCGCAGCGGGGACGGGGGCTCGCCGGAGAGGTACCCCACTATCTATCTTTGGGTTCAGTGTAGGGGGGGCGGGGGGCCTAGAGGGATGGCCGAGGCGATGGTGGCGAGTTGTTTCGGGGCGGCGAGGCGGCCCTGGGGCCGGCGGCGAGGCCGATGGTGGCTGGCGGCTTAGGAGGGTGCAGGTTGAAGATGAACTGCAGGCCCTCCCTAAACTACATGTCAAGTGTTTCTCTGCTACCATTGCGTTCAGTTTCGACAGTAGTATTCAGATTCCACAGTAAATTTCAGTTTCGGCAGTGAAGTTCAAAGTTAACAGTTTTTACGTCATCTGTTGTAGTTAGGTGGTTTTTGGTGATGTTAATTTTACATCCATTTTACATCATCTATTGGAGATGCTATTAGAATCCCACTTGAGATTGACGATGTCTGTCTTGTGCTGCTTCAGCCTTGACGTCTTACGGCTCACCGGAGCTGCTCCAACGACAAAACGATCCATCACAACAGAGCAAAGGCTCGACGCCGCCGTCTACAGATTCCTCAGATCTTCCTCCACACCTCCGACAGCCACCTCTGCCTCAACTACTTCAGTGACCAACCCAATGATGTTGAGGTCGACACGGCTAAGGCAAAGAGGTTGTACACTTGTTGCATCACTTATTACTATACATTCACGTCGATCCATTAGGGCTATTTTGGTTCAAGGGAAAAACATCGATCCACTGGTTGTTACCATCACTCTAAATTTCTGCATGCTCTCCTTACATAATCTCACCATATTTTTTCGTATGCATGTCGATATTGTACACAGTCATGATGAACATGTAGAGAAAAGGAGAAGAGTTTTATGCGCGGCAATACATTGTCATGCGTACATCGCTCCATGGTGGGTTCAATGGCAAACCCTCCCCACCCCTCTCCAGTTGTAATCCGTGAGGAAGATATCTGTTCTGAGGCGGATTCAGATGCCGCTGACCACTCCTATTTACCCCGCAAGGTGTTTGCTCTACCTTGGCATGATGATGTTAGTCATATCATGCATATGTTGCCTTGCAGTGCCTACTTTTGACATCATATATGTCATCTGCTTAGTTTAGACATGTTCTGTAATGCCACCTGTTTAGTTTCTATATCATATATGGGAATTATGCAGTATCATGTCTTTTAGGCCGCCATAATGTATGTGAAATGTGCAATCCCATCCTGTTTAACCAGGCATCATATATTTGAATGATATCTTGCCCATCCTTTTCTTCATTACATTTCCATTTGTCGACAATGTTTGTACATTAAACTACTCTTCCTGTGAATCAGCCATTTGGGTGGGAGATGGAAAAATATGGAGTGAAAACAAGGCCTTCAGAGCAGACACTGCTACTTGTCGAAGATCTCTTGTTGGGTCCCGATAGCTCCTTAGAGATGGATTCAGAGAAAGATGACCAGTCCTATTCCCCCACTGAGGTGTATGCTCTAACTTGCCACGGTTATACTGCTCATATCATGCATACGGTGTCTTGCCTTGCATAGTTTAGACATCATATACACAATATTCAACACCGTGTTCTTAGTTCAGACATCATATCAAATGCCCTATGTTTAGCATATAAATCATATATGTGAATTAAATGATGCGATCCTGATTACTTAGATAACATGTAGGTGAATTATGTCATGCGATCCTGTTTAGTTATTCATCATATCTTTGAATTATGTTATGCTATGCTATCAGTTTAGATAGACATCATATATGTGAAATTATGTCATGCTATCCGTTTTAGTTAAACAAGATACATGTCAACTATTTCATGCCCTCTTTTTCCACACTATCTATTGCATCATCTCTCATACAATGTCTGTACATTCAACTATGTTTCCTGTTTATCAGCCATTTGAATTGGAGCGGGTGATGCCAATATCTAGCGGACTAAAAACACGGTCTTCAAATAAAACAGTGCTACCTCTTGGTGGAAATAGTACCCCGGTTGTACATGCACAAGAACCAGCCCTACCACACATAACCCAAACTCTCGCAGATTGTACCCCTACTACGATGGACAGTGAACCAGCTTCACCCAATCTAACCCCAACCCCAGGATAGTAACCAGGTTCCTGTTGACACGACACCATATCCACCACAGAGCTCCCAAACAAGAGCAGTTAGTAAGGAAGCTCTAGTGCCCAAAGGGCGATACTATCACAAATAACCCCAGCTCCACCAGTTAGTACGCCTATTCACGTGGAGGAAGCACAACCAGCCAGTCGTAGTTTAGCATCTATCACATTTGATGTTGTTAAATCGTATGTGCGTATCTTCCCATCTTGGAAATATTATACTGAAGATGAAGGAAAATGCAGTTGCAGGTGTTTGTCCAGGAGTTATGTGTAAGTAATGTTATCCATGGCAATTACTTTGCTTCGTCCCATACATCCTACCTCCATGATGGTTATAATACAGCAAATTTTCCCATTTTTCTCTATAGAGAAGGACTGACTTGGAAACTCAGGATGAGGTAACCTGTGCTAATACCTCTGCTATCTTCAAGAATGCTTGGTGGCGATGTCGAATTACACGAAGAAAAGCGTACTTCACCGGCAAAGAAACTCATCAAATTCCCTTACGTTCTCCACGAGACACATTTATCGGACGATGATCGGGAACGCCTTGTTCTGTCTGGTGTCCCGAACCAAGAATGTGTTAAGGTCTATGAGCTCATTTTCTATTTTTAAGTATTATATTCTTGCGTCTTACTGTACTCTGTTCATGTAGAACAAGTGCCTAAACCTGAAGAACAACTGTTCTAATTTAAGATTCCATTGCTACCATAGGACATAGATATATGTTTGTTTGATGCTTTTATTATGTACTAGTACTTGGCAATAGAAGACTTGGTAGTTTAATCATGTCCACCTTACTAATGAACTGGTTCACCGAAATGAGTTTCATATACAAGTACATGCTAAACTTGTTATGTGTCTGCTTGTTTCTTCTTTTAGAATGCTGACAAAATATTGGGGAAGAGTGCCTTATTAAGCAACGGTAAAGGAAGTAATGCAGATAAGGTTCAGGATAGTGACACATCCTGTCATGGTTTAGTGTTGGAGTTACTGGCCACTACCGCTTGCACAAGCTATTCAAAGTCACTGTCTGAATGAGTTCGGTTTCTTGAGTCTCAACTACAAGCTGAAAGACATCGATCAGCTGTGCTGCGACAAGAAGCGGAAGGACTGCGGAAGTCCCTGGAGCATTCAGATGCATACTTTCTGGTGCAATAGCAAGCATTGGAGGATTTTAGCGCCAAACAGGACAAAGCTAATCAGCTTGCTAAGCTTATTGCCGACATGGTGGATACCGGGATAACGTTTCTTGAGCTCTTACGAAGTTGTTTCAGTTATGCTCTTGTTTTTCTTTGCCGCGTTTATTTACCTTTGGTGGCCAATTTTGACGGCCAGTGTATATGATATGCTGCTTTGTTCCCTATATTTGCACCTTGGTGGCGAACTTTGATGCCCAAAGTGGATGTAATATGTGTAATAGCCGTGATAGCCTAGCGTTAGTTGCTTGCTTATTTATTTCCTTGTTGTCTTGTTTATTTGTTTGCTTGTAGTCATTGCGCTTATTTTTCCGCGGTTAACTAGTGGCTGCAATAACCTATTTTTAAAACTAGGCCACAATAACCATGGGCTAATATTTCTTGTAGTGACACTTTGGGCCTCCCTACGGGCCGTAGAAAGCGATGGGACTTCTACGGGTCGTGAAAGCGATGGTCGTCTACGGGCCGTAGAAACATTGGGCCTTCTACGGGCTGTATCATCAATGGGCCTTATACGGGCCGTATGATCGATTGGCCAAACATGGGCCAATAACAGGCCGCATTATGGCCGTAAACGGGCTAGAGTTGGAATCGTCCGTTCATTGGCCGACCGTAACGGGCCATCATTAATAGGCCATATTTGATGAAACTATGAAAACGGCCCAACGTATTAACGGACCACAAATGGGCCGACTGTAACCACAGGCTGAATTTGGCCCACAAGCAGAAAATGACAGTAACGGGCCGTAAGTAAACGAATCTTTGGAAATGAGCCCAAGAATAAATGGGCTCTGAGAAGGCCGAAAGATAACATGGGCTGGAAATGGCCCAACGGAATAACGGGCCGTTAATGCGTATAAAGTGATACACTGTTCATTACGGGTCAGTTTCACCACGGGCCGTTAATGGGTGTAAAGTGATACCTTTGTTCATTACGTGCAGTTTCACCACGGCCGTTAATAGGCCAAGAGTTACATAGGGCCTCGTATGGGCCGAAAGACATCATGGGCCATACATGGGCCAGAAGTGAAGATGGGCTGGAATCATATCGGATGGCCCAGATGAGGCTACTGGGCCTAATTCGAATAGGGCGTAACAAGCCTTAGGTTAGCGGGCTGTAAATGGGCTATATGTGAACAGGCCGTTAACACGCTTTCCATGGCCGGCCCGCCAGCTTTTGACCAAGTCAAACGGACCGGCCTTTTCACAGGAATGGGCCTCTGTTGGGCCGTGCCACGTGTCGACGTATCATAGGCGCCTATCTGACCCACTGATGAGCTCACACGTGTTTCGTCCGGCCAATAAGAATTTTACACGTGGAAATTTCCCATTGGTCAGGGCTGTTAACGGGTTATCGGATCCAAAACCCGACCCGATAGCTTAACGGCGTTCCGTTACGTTGGATGCCATGTGTCGGTCACCCTTGACGAAAGCACTTCGGTGACGCGCAATTTATCGTCATGGAAGTGGACACTTCCGTGATGATAATTTTGGTAATGTCATGGAACACTTCTCTGACAAAGACCGGTATGACTATCTTGATTACATCATAAATTTTTCATGGATGTACATGCATGACAAAAAACGCGACCTACTGTGACAAACACGTATCATCACGGAAGTGTATTTTTTTGTAGTGTAGAGTCCAAGAAAAGGGCAAAAGAGTTTGGAAAAGTAGATACAATAGAGGCATATCAACTCCCACAAGCTCAACCGATTGCTTGTCCTCAAGAAATTCAGTTGACAAACTGAAAGTGACAAAGAAAAACTTCTACAAACTCTGTTTGATCTTGTTGTTGCAAATATGTAAAGCCAACATTCAAGTTTTCAGCTAAGATTATGAACTAGTCATATTCACAATAACATTTAGGTCTCACATTTACTCATATCAATGGCATAATCAACTAGCGAGCAATAATAATAAATCTCGGATGACAACACTTTTTCAAAACAATCATGATATAATATATCAGAATGGTATCTCCCTAGCCTTTTCTGAGACCGCAAAACATAAATGCAGAGCACCCCTCAAGATCAAGGACTGACTAGACATTGTAATTCATGGCAAAAGAGATCCAGTCACAGTCATACTCAATACAAATTAATAACAGTGCATACAAATGATAGTGGCTTTTTATAAGAGGAGGATGACTCAAAAATAAAAGTAAATAGATAGGCCCTTCGCAGAGGGAAGCAGGTATTTGCACAGGTGCCAGAGCTTGAGTTTTTGAAACAGAGATAAATAATATTTTGAGCGGTATGCTTTCATTGTCAACAAAACAACCAAGAGATCTCGGTATCTTCCATACTATATACATTATATGCGGTTCCCAAACAGAATGGTAAAGTTTATACTCCCCCACCACCAACAAGCACATTCCACGGCTGGTCCGAAACAATGGGTACCGTCCAATTAACAACAGTCCTGGGGGAGTTTTGTTTGCAATTATATTTTGATTTGATTTGAGCATGGGACTGGTGATATGTATCCATCATATCTACTTTTCCAAACTCTTTTGCCCTTGTTTTGGACTCTAACTTGCATGATTTGAATGGAACGAACCCGGACTGACGCTGCTTTCCATAGAATTGCCATGGTGTTATTTTTGTGCAGAAATAAAAGTTCTCAGAATGACCTGAAACTTCATGGGGATGATTTTTGGAATTAATAAAAAATTGGCGAAAGAACCAAGTGAAGGGGCCCACACCCTGGCCACAAGGGTGGGTCGTGCCCTTCGTCCTTGTGGGCCCTCTGGACCTCCACCAACCTCAACTCCAACTCCATATATTCACGTTCAGGGAGAAAAAATTCAGAGAGAAGGATTTATCATTTTTTACGATACAGAGCCGCCGCCAAGCCCTGTTCTTCCTCGGGAGGGTAGATCTGGAGTCCGTTTTGGGCTCTGGAGAGGGGAATCCATCGCCATCATCATCATCAACCATTGTCCGTCACCAATTTCATGTTGCTCACCACCGTGTGTGAGTAATCCCATCATAGGCTTGCTGGACCGTGATGGGTTGGATTATATTTACTATGTAATCGAGTTAGTTTTGTTAGGGTTTGATCCCTAGTATCCACTATATTCTAAGATTGATATTGCTATGACTTTGCCATGCTTAATGCTTGTCACTAGGGCCCGAGTGCCATGATTTCAGATCTGAACCTATTATGTTTTCATGAATATATTTGTGTTCTTGATCCTATCTTGCAAGTTATAGTCACCAACTACGTGTTATGATCCGGCAACCCCGGAGTGACAATAGTTGGGACACTTCCCGGTGATGACCGTAGTTTCAGGAGTTCATGTATTCACTAAGTGCTAATGCTTTGGTCTGGTACTCTATTAAAAGGAGGCCTTAATATCCCTTAGTTTTCATTAGGACCCCGCTGCCACGGGAGGGTAGGACAAAAGATGTCATGCAAGTTCTTTTCTATAAGCACGTATGACTATATTTGGAACACATGCCTACATTTAATTGATGAATTGGAGCTAGTTCTGTGTCACCCTATGTTATAACCGTTGCATGGTGAATGCCATCCGACATAATTATCCATCATCGATCCATTTCCTACGAGCTTGTCACATATTGATCTTCGCTCTGTTACTTTCCCGTTGTCACTGTTACGATTGCTACTATACTGCTACTATTACTTTTGCCACCATTACTGTTACTTCCATACTACTTTGTTACTAAATACTTTGCTGCAGATTTTAAGTCTTTCAGGTGTGGTTGAATTGATAACTCAGCTGCTAATACTTGAGAATATTCTTTGGCTCCCCTTATGTCGAATCAATAAATTTGGGTTGAATACTCTACCCTTGAAAACTGTTGCGATCCCCTATACTTGTGGGTTAACTACTAGGCATCCCGGTTACTAGCCATTTTCTCGTGAATGATGAGCGGAGTCCACTCATCGTGAGAATAACCCACCTAGCATGGAAGATATTGACAGCCCTAGTTGCTACATGAGCGATTCAAGCATACAAAACAAATTATCATTTGAAGGTTTAGAGTTTGGCACATGCAAATTTACTTGGAACAGCAGGTAAATACCGCATATAGGTAGGTATGGTGGACTCATATGGAACAACTTTGGGTTTAAGGAAGTGGATGCACAAGCAATATTCCCTCTTAGTACAAGTGAAGGCTAGAAAAAGACTGGGGAGCAACCAACTAGAGAGCGACAACAGTCATAAACATGCATTGAGATTAACCAACATTGAGTGCAAGCACGAGTAGGATATAAATCACCATAAACATAAAAATCATGGAGGCAATGTTGATTTTGTTTCAACTACATGCGTGAACATGTGCCAAGTCAAACCACTCGAATCATTCAAAGGAGGATACCATCCTATCATACTACATCACAACCATTTTGAAAGCATGTTGGCCCGCAAGGTAAACCATCATAAACTCGTAGCTAATTAAGCATGGCATGAGTAACTATAATCTCTAATTGTCATTGCAAACATGTTTCATTCATAATAGGCCAAATCAAGAACGATGGACTAATCATATTTACAAAATCAAGATAGGTCGAGTTCATGCCAGCTTTTCCTCATCTCAATCATTTCATCATACATCGTCATTATTGCCTTTCACTTGCACGACCAAACGGTGTGGATAATAATAATAGTGCACGTGCATTGGACTAAGCTGGAATCTGCAAACATTTATTCAAAGGAGAAGACAAGGTAATGTGGGCGCCTTGTTAGATCAACAATAATGCATATTAGAGCCACTCAACATTTTCATCGTGGTCTTCTCCTCTCGACCCCCAAAGAAAGAAAAGAATTTCAACGAAACACACTAAAATGTTTTTGGAGTTTTTGTTTTCTTAAGAAAGTAAAACAAGAACGAGAAAAACTATTTACACGGGAAAGCTCCCAACAATCAAAAAGAAGAACAAGAAATCTTTTTTGGTTTTATTTTAATACTACAACTAAGCATGGAAAGTAAACTAAGCAGGAGCTACAACTATTTTTTTTTGGTTTTTCTCAAAGTTTTTTTCAAAAACACAAGAAGAAAGTGAGAAAAAGAAATAAACTAACATGGATAATACAATGAAAAAGTATGAACAATGACAACTGGAATGAGTGTGTGAACATGAATGTAATGTAGTGAGAAATACATACTCCCCCAAGCTTAGGCTTTTGGCCTAAGTTGATCTAAGCCCATGGATCAAAGTAGCCTTCCCCGGTGTAGGAGGATCCTGGGGGTTCCACTGGTTCGCGAGCTCCTGTGGCTCCCACTAATATATAGACTACCGATATGGATCAGGTGATGTTTGTAGCTCAGGAACCGGGGATCGCGTCCCCTCCTAGTATGCATGAATATCCGTGGGCAAAACAAAGTACCTTCCTGAATGAATATTGAACAAAGTAGGTGTAGGCAAGGTAATAATCTGGAAAGTATCCTTGCTAAATACCAGGTTATAAATTAATCTCTTTTCCTTATCATAGCGAATAAAATCATGTGCTACCATACTGTTATAATTTAAGTTTATAGTGGGTAGTAGCTTCTCCTCTTTTTCATCGTGCCTAATGGGTATCTCGAAGCATCTAGCAAGAAGGGAAGCATAGATACCTCCAAAGATAGGACCCTTCGTACAGTTTAAGCTCAGCCGTTTAGCAACCATAGCGCCTAAACTAAAAGTTCTATCACGAAGTAAAGCATGGCACAAAATGGCAATGCCAGGAGCACTAAGGCCTCCACTGTCCCCGCGACCACTTAAACATCTCCCAGTAAATAATGAGTAATAACGCAAAACAAGAAAAATGTAAACTAGACACTCTTGCTTCCGACACCTTTCTCCTTTCCCCTATGGTTGTTGGGGAACTAGTATTTCAAAATTTTCCTACGAGCACGCAAGATCTATCTAGGAGAAGCATAGCAACGAGCGGGGAGAGTGTGTCCATGTACCCTCGTAGACCGAAAGCGAAAGCGTTTAGTAACGTGGTTGATGTAGTCGAACGCACGACACCTCCGCGATCTGCACACATTCAGCTCGGTGACGTCCCTCGAACTCTAGATCTAGCTGAGGCCGAGGGAGAGTTCCGTCAGCACGACGGTGTGATGACGGTGATGATGAAGTTACCGGCACAGGGCTTCGCCTAAGCACCACGACGATATGACCGAGGTGTAAAACTGTGGAGGGGGGCACCGCACATGGCTAAAGATTAACTTGTGTGTCTATGGGGTGCCCCCTTCCCCGTATATAAAGGAGGGGAGGAGGAGGCCGGACGGCCCTGGGGGCGCGCCCAAGGGGGGAGTCCTACTCCAAGTAGGAACCACCCCCTTTCCTAGTCCAAGTAGGAGAAGAAGGGGAAAGAGGAGAAGGAGGGGGGCGCCACACCCTCCCCTTGTCCAATTCGGACTGGGCAAGGGGGGGGCGCCACCTCTGGCCAGCCCTCTCTCTTCTCCACTAAGGCCCATTGTGGCCCATTAATCCTCGGGGGTTTGAGAACTTCCCCGATACTCGTAAAATACGATACACTTCAGAACCATTACGGTGTCCGAATATAACCTTCCAATATATCAATCTTTATATCTCGACCATTTTGGGACTCCTCATCATTTCCTTGATCTCATCTGGGACTCCGAACAACCTTCGGTACATCAAATCACATAAACTCATAATATGAATCGTCATCGAACGTTAAGCGTGCGGACCCTACAGGTTCGAGAACTATGTAGACATGACCGAGAGACCTCTCTGGTCAATAACCAATAGCGGAACCTAGATTCTCATATTGGCTCCTACATATTCTACGAAGATCTTTATCGGTCAAACCGCATAACAACATACGTTGTTCCCTTTGTCATCGATATGTTACTTGCCTGAGATTCGATCGTCGGTATCATCATACCTAGTCCAATCTCATTACCGGCAAGTCTCTTTACTCGTTCCGTAATGCATCATCCCGAAACTAACTCATTAGTCACATTGCTTGCAAGGCTTATAGTGATGTGCATTACCGAGAGGGCCCAGAGATACCTCTCCGACAATCGGAGTGACAAATCCTAATCTCGATCTATGCCAACTCAACAAACACCATCGGAGACACCGGTAGAGCATCTCTATAATCACCCAATTACGTTGTCACGTTTGATAGCACACAAAGTGTTCCTCCGGTATTCGGGAGTTGCATAATCTCATAGTCATAGGAACATGTATAAGTCATGAAGAAGGCAATAGTAATAAACTAAACGATCATTGTGCTAAGCTAACGGATGGGTCTTGTCCATCACATCATTAGAGACCCATCCGTTAGCTTAGCACAATGATCATTTAGTTTATTGCTATTGCTTTCTTCATGATGTGATCCCGTTCATCAAATGACAACACATGTCTATGGCTACGAAACTTAACCATCTTTGATTAACGAGCTAGTCTAGTAGAGGCATACTAGGGACAGTCTGTTTGTCTATGTATTCACACATGTACTAAGTTTCCGGTTAATACAATTCTAGCTTGAATAATAAACATTTATCATGATATAAGGAAATATAAATAACAACTTTATTATTGCATCTAGGGCATATTTCCTTCAGTCTCCCACTTGCACTAGAGTCAATAATCTAGATTACATAGTAATGATTCTAACACCCATGGAGTCTTGGTGCTGATCATGTTTTGCTCGTGAGAGAGGCTTAGTCAACGGGTTTGCAACATTCAGATCCGTATGTATCTTGCAAATCTCTATGTCTCCCTCCTTGACTTGATTGCGGATGGAATTGAAGCATCTCTTGATGTGCTTGGTTCTCTTGTGAAATCTGGATTCCTTTGCCAAGGCAATTACATCAGTATTGTCACAGAAGATTTTCATTGGACCCGATGCACTAGGTATGACACCTAGATCGGATATGAACTCCTTCATTTGCTGCTTCTGAAGCAGCTATGTACTCCGCTTCACATGTAGATCCCGCCACGACGCTCTGTTTGGAACTGCACCAACTGACATCTCCACCATTCAATATAAATACGTATCCGGTTTGTGACTTAGAGTCATCCGGATCAGTGTCAAAGATTGCATCGACGTAACTATTTACGACGAGCTCTGTATCACCATAAATGAGAAACATATCCTTAGTCCTTTTCAGGTATTTCATGATGTTCTTGACCGCTGTCCAGTGATCCACTCCTGGATTACTTTGGTACCTCCCTGCTAAACTAATAGCAAGGCACACATCAGGTCTGGTACACAACATTGCATACATGATAGAACCTATGGCTGAAGCATAGGGAATGACTTTCATTTTTTCTCTATCTTCTGCAGTGGTCGGGCATTGAGTCTGATTAAACTTCACAACTTGTAACACAAGCAAGAACCCTTTCTTTGCTTGATCCATTTTGAACTCTTCAAAACTTTATCAAGGTATGTGCTTTGTGAAAGTCCAATTAAGCGTCTTGATCTATCTCTATTGATCTTGATGCCCAATATATAAGCAGCTTCACCGAGGTCTTTCATTGGAAAATTATTATTCAAGTATCCTTTTATGCTATCTAGAAATTCAGTATCATTTCCGATCAACAATATGTCATCCACATATAATATCAGAAATGCTATAGAGCTCCCACTCACTTTCTTGTAAAGACAGGCTTCTCCAAAAGTCTGTATAAAACCATATGCTTTAATCACACTATTAAAGCGTATATCCAACTCCGAGATGCTTGCACCAGTCCATAAATGGATCGCTGGAGCTTGCACACTTTGTTAGCACCTTTCGGATCGATAAAACCTTCTGGTTGCATCATATACAACTCTTATTTAAGATATCCATTAAGGAATGCAGTTTTGACTTCCATTTGCCAAATTTCATAATCATAAAGTGCGCCAATGGCTAACATGATTCGGATGGACTTAAGCATCGCTACGGGTGAGAAGGTCTCATCGTAGTCAACTCCTTGAATTTGTCGAAAACATTTTGCAACAAGTCGAGCTTTGTAGACAGTAACATTACCGTCAGCGTCAGTCTTCTTCTTGAAGATCCATTTATTCTCTATGGCTTGCTGATCATCGGGCAAGTCAACCAAAGTCAACACTTTGTTCTCATACATGGATCCCATCTCAGATTTCATGACCTCAAGCCATTTCACGGAATCTGGGCTCATCATCGCTTCCTCATAGTTCGTAGGTTCGTCATGGTCAAGTAACATGACTTCCAGAACAGGATTACCGTACCACTCTGGTGTGGATCTTACTCTGGTTGACCTACGAGGTTTGGTAGTAACTTGATCGGAAGTTTCATGATCATCATCATTAGCTTCCTCACTAATTGGTGTAGGAATCACTGGAACTGATTTCTGTGATGAACTACTTTCCAATGAGGGAGCAGGTACAATTACCTCATCAAGTTCTACTTTCCTCCCACTCACTTCTTTCGAGAGAAACTCCTTCTCTAGAAAGGATTCATTCTTATCAACAAATATCTTACCTTTGGATCTGTGATAGAAGGTGTACCCAACAATTTCCTTTGGGTATCCTATGAAGACACATTTCTCCTATTTGGGTTCGAGCTTATCAAGTTGAAGCTTTTTCACATAAGCATCGCAGCCCCAAACTTTAAGAAACGACAACTTGGGTCTCTTGCCAAACCACAGTTCATATGGTGTCGTCTCAACGGATTTAGATGGTACCCCATTTAATGTGAATGCAGCCGTCTCTAAAGCATAACCCCAAAATAATAACGGTAAATCAGTAAGAGACATCATAGATCACGCCATATCTAATAAAGTGCGGTTACGACGTTTGGACACACCGTTACACTGTGGTGTTCCGGGTGGCGTGAGTTGTGAAACTATTCCACATTGTTTCAAATTAAGACCAAACTCATAACTCAAATATTCACCTCCACGATCAGATCGTAAAAACTTTATTTTCGTGTTACGATGATTTTCCACTTCACTCTGAAATTCTTTGAACTTTTCAATGTTTCAGACTTATGTTTCATCAAGTAGATATACCCATATCTGCTCAAATCATCTGAGAAGGTCAGAAAATAATGATACCCGCCACGAGCATAAATACTCATCAGACCGCATACATCAGTATGTATTATTTCCAATAAGTCTATTGCTCGCTCCATTGTTCCGGAGAACGGAGTCTTAGTCATCTTGCCCATGAGGCATGGTTCGCAAGCATCAAGTGATTCCAAAAGCCCATCAGCATGGAGTTTCTACATGCGCTTTACACTAATATGACATAAACGGCAGTGCCACAAATAAGTTGCACTATCATTATTAAACTTATATCTTTTGGCTTCAATACTATGAATATGTGTATCACTACTATCAGGATTTAGTAAAAACAGACCACTCATCAAGGGTGCATGACCATAAAATATATTACTCATATAAATAGAACAACCATTATTCTTTGATTTAAATGAATAACCGTCTCGCATCAAACAAGATCCAGATATAATGTTCATGCTTAATGCTAGCACCAAATAACAATTATTCAAGTCTAAAACTAATCCCGAAGGTAGATATAGAGGTAGCGTGCCGACGACGATCACATCGACTTTGGAACCATTTCCCACGCGCATCGTCACCTCGTCCTTAGCCAATCTTCGCTTAATCCGTAGCCCTATTTCGTGTTGCAAATATGAGCAACAAAACCAGTATCAAATACCCAGGCGCTACTACGAGCATTAATAAGGCACACATCAATAACATGTATATCAAATATACCTTTCACTTTGCCATCCTTCTTATCCGCCAAATACTTGGGGCAGTTCCGCTTCCAGTGACCATGCCCTTTGCAGTAGAAGCACTCAGTTTCAGGCTTAGGTCTAGACTTGGGCTTCTTCACTTGAGCAGCAACTTGCTTGCCGTTCTTCTTGAAGTTCCCCTTCTTCCCTTTGCCCTTCTTCTTGAAACTAGTGGTCTTGTTGACCATCAACACTTGATGCTCCTTCTTGATTTCTACCTCCGCAACCTTTAGCATCGTGAAGAGCTCAGGAATTGTCTTATCCATCCCTTGCATATTATAGTTCATCACGAAGGTTTTGTAGCTTGGTGGCAGTGATTCAAGAACTCTGTCAATGACACTATCAACCGGAAGATTAACTCCTAGTTGAGTCAAGTGATTGTGGTACCCAGACATTCTGAGTATATACTAACTGACAGAACTATTCTCCTCCATTTTGCAGCTGTAGAACTTATTGGAGACTTCATATCTCTCAATCCGGGCATTTGCTTGAAATATTAACTTCAACTCCTAGAACATCTCATATGCTCCATGATGTTCAAAACGCCGTTGAAGTCCCGGTTCTAAACCGTCAAGCATGGCACACCGAACTATCGAGTAGTCATCAGCTTTGCTCTGCCAGGCATTCATAACGTCCGGCATTGCTCCTGCAACGAGTCTTGCACCTAGAGGTGCTTCCAGGACGTAATTATTCTGTGCAGCAATGAGGATAATCCTCAAGTTACAGACCCAGTCCGTGTAGTTGCTACCATCATCTTTCAACTTAGCTTTCTCTAGAAACGCATTAAAATTCAACGGAACAGTAGCAAGGGCCATTTATCTACAATAACATAGACATGCAAAATACTATTAGGTACTAAGTTCATGATAAAGTAAAGTTCAATTAATCATATTACTTAAGAAGTCCCACTTAGATAGACATCCCTCTAATCATCTAAGTGATCACGTGATCCATATCAACTAAACCGTGTCTGATCATCACGTGAGATGGAGTAGTTTTCAATGGTGAACATCACTATGTTGATCATATCTACTATATGATTCATGCTCGACCTTTCGGTCTCAGTGTTCCGAGGCCATATCTGCATATGATAGGCTCGTCAAGTTTAACCCGAGTATTCTGCGTGTGCAAAACTGGCTTGCACCCGTTGTATGTGAACATAGAGCTTATAACACCCGATCATCACGTGGTGTCTTGGCACGATGAACTGTCGCAATGGTGCATACTCAGGGAGAACACTTGTACTTTGAAACTTAGTGAGTGATCATCTTATAATGCTACCGCCATACTAAGCAAAATAAGATGCATAAAAAGATAAACATCACATGCAGTCAAATAAGTGATATGATAGGGCCATCATCATCTTGTGCCTTTGATCTCCATCTCCAAAGCACCGTCATGATCACCATTGTCACTGGCTTGACACCTTGATCTCCATCAAAGCATCGTTGTCGTCTCGCCAACTATTGCTTTTACGACTATCACTACTGCTTAGTGATAAAGTAAAGCAATTACATGGCGATTGCATTTCATACAATAAAGCGATAACCATATGGCTCCTGCCAGTTGCCGATAACTATTACAAAACATGATCATCTCATACAACAAATTATATATCATCACGTCTTGACCATATCACATCATAGCAAGCCCTGCAAAAACAAGTTAGACGTCCTCTACTTTGTTGTTGCAAGTTTTACATGGCTGCTACGGGCATTTAGCAAGAACCGTTCTTACCTACGCATCAAAACCACAATGATTTTTCGTCAAGTGTGTTGTTTTAACCTTCAACAAGGACCGGGCATAGTCACACTCAATTCAACTAAAGTTGGAGAAACAGACACGCACTAGCCACCTGTGTGCGAGGCACAGCGGTAGAAGCAGTCTCATGAACGCGGTCATGTAATGTCGGCCTGGGCTGCTTCATCCAACAATACTGCCGAATCAAAGTATGGCATGCTGGTAAGCAGTATGACTATTATCGCCCACAACTCTTTGTGTTCTACTCGTGCATATAACATCTACGCATAGACCTGGCTCGGATGCTACAGTTGGGGAACGTAGTATTTCAAAATTTTCCTACGATCACGCAAGATCGATCTAGGAGAAGCATAGAAACGAGTGGGGAGAGTGTGTCCACGTACCCTCATAGACCGAAAGAGGAAGCGTTTAGTAACGTAGTTGATGTAGTCGAACGTCTTCACGATCCAACCGATCAAGTACCAAACGCACGACACCTCCGCGATCTGCACACGTTCAGCTCGGTGACGTCCCTCAAACTCTAGATCCAGCTGAGGCCGAGGGAGAGTTCCTTCAGCACGATGGTGTGGTGACGGTGATGATGAAGTTACCGGCGCAGGGCTTCGCCTAAGCACTACAACGATATGACCGAGGTGTAAAACTGTGGAGGGGGGCACCACACACGGCTAAAGATTAACTTGTGTGTCTATGGGGTGCCCCCTCCCCCGTATCTAAAGGAGGGGAGGAGGAGGCCGGCGGGCCCTAGGGGGCGCGCCCAAGGGGGGGAGTCCTACTCCAAGTAGGAACACCCCCTTTCCTAGTCCAAGTAGGAGAAGAATGGGAAAGAGGAGAGAAGAGAAGGAAGGAGGGGGGCGCCGCCGCCTCCCCTTGTCCAATTCGGACTGGGCAAGGGGGGCGCCACCTCTGGCCGGCCCTCTCTCTTCTCCACTAAGGCCCATTAATCTCCGAGGGGTTCCGGTATCCCCCCCCGGTACTCTGAAAAATACCCGATACACTTCGGAACCATTACGGTGTCCGAATATAACCTCCAATATATCAATCTTTATGTCTTGACCATTTTGAGACTCCTCGTCATGTCTGTGATCTCATCCGAGACTCCGAACAAACTTCGGCACATCAAATCAGATAAACTCATAAAACGAATTGTCATCGAACGTTAAGCATGCGGACCCTACGGGTTCGAGAACTATGTAGACATGACCAAGACATCTCTCCGGTCAATAACCAATAGCGGAACCTGGATGCTCATATTGGCTCCTACATATTCTACGAAGATCTTTATCGGTCAAACCGCATAACAACATACGTTGTTCCCTTTGTCATCGGTATGTTACTTGCCCGAGATTCGATCATCGGTATCATCATACCTAGTTCAATCTCGTTATCGGCAAGTCTCTTTACTTGTTCTGTAATGCATCATGCCACAACTAACTCATTAGTCACATTGCTTGCAAGGCTTATAGTTATGTGCATTACCGAGAGGGCCCAGAGATACCTCTCCGACAATCAGAGTGACAAATCCTAATCTCGATCTATGCCAACTCAAGAAACACCATCGGAGACACCTGTAGAGTATCTTTATAATCACCCAGTTACGTTGTCACGTTTGATAGCACAAAAAGTGTTCCTCCGGTATTCGGGAGTTGCATAATCTCATAGTCATAGAAACATGTATAAGTCATGAAGAAAGCAATAGCAATAAACTAAACGATCATAGTGCTAAGCTAACGGATGGGTCTTGTCCATCACATCATTCACCAATGATGTGATCCCGTTCATCAAATGACAACACATGTCTATGGCTAGGAAACTTAACCATCTTTTATTAACGAGCTAGTCTAGTAGAGGCATACTAGGGACACTCTGGTTGTCTATGTATTCACACATGTACTATGTTTCCGATTAATACAATTCTAGCATGAATAATAAACATTTATCATGATATAAGGAAAGATAAATAACAACTTTATTATTGCCTCTAGGGCATATTTCTTTCAACGGTAACTTCATTAATAAATTCTTCCACATCTCTAGGACGTGGTTCCTCGATGCTACCCTCATGGTAATTTACAAACCTCACAAAAGTCATAAAGCTTCATTTCCTTATGCTCATCATATAAGTGAAACTCTACCACGGGTGGTGATCTCCTAGCATGAAAATGAAAATTTTGCATGAAAGTATTAGTGAGTAGGAGATACCGATCACACTGGTCGTGGAGGAAGTCGGTGATGCCTGCATTCTCAGCCAAATAATAAAAATCCTCATAAATTTTGGCCGCCTATAAGAATGCATCACATGGCTATTCACACGGCCGAACCTCTGTGGTGCGAGAAAGGTTGTACTTGGGCTTTTCCTTCTCTTCATTTTTTTTTCCTTCGAACCCCGGCTCGAGGAGCCTCTCAACAACTTCCTCATCATTTTCTTCCTCAAAAAATTTCTGAAATTTTTAGTGACTCAAAAAAAGTGAACGAAACTCAACAAGATTAATAGCAACTACTCCTACAAGTGTCTAGAGGCTAAATCATGCATCAAAACTACTTTGGACCATATAAATTTGACATGCAAGCTCAAGAATAGGGTTACCACAACAACAAAACTTTTCATTAAATAAAGCACTAGAACAAAAACTAATTGGACCATTGGAGGAGTCACATACCGAAGAACAATCCCCCAAAACAGTTTTGCAAAGGGAGCTTTGTGAAAGGAGATCGAAAATGTCAGCAAGATGAGCAAGAACACGGATTTGACCTATGGAATGATTTTTTCTGGAGGAAGACGAAGTGGATGGGTGCTGGAATAAGTGGAGGGGACCCACGTGGGACCCACAAGACAGGCGTGCGCCCAGGGGGTAGGGCGCGCCCTCCACCCTTGTGGCCCACTGGTGAAGCCCCCTGGTGTGTTCTCAGTGCCAGAAATTCTCATATATTCTGTAAAAAATCATACTAAAATTTTAGGGCATTTGGAGAACTTTTATTTTTGGGACATATTTTATTGCACGGATAATTCAGAATACAGACAGAAAATACTATTTTGCTTTATTTATTCTAAATAACATAAAGTAAAAAGTGGGCACAGAAAGTTGTGCTTTCTAAATTCATCCATCTCATGCTCATCAAAAGGAATCCATTAACAAGGTTGATCAAGTCTTATTAACAAACTTCTTCAGAATGACATGAAACCGAAGAATTTTCGAATAACACTAGGTTACCTCAACGGGGATATGCATGTCCCCAACAATAAGAAAATCATATTTCTTTTTGACAGTAGGAAGAGGGAATTCAAGACCTCCAATAGTAATAGTTGAAATTTTTCCAATAGAATTGATACTATGAACTTGAGGTTGTTTCTTCGAAAAGTGTACCGTATGCTCATTACCATTAACATGAAAAGTGACATTGCCTTTTTTGCAATCGATAACAGCCCCTGCAGTATTCAAAAAGGGTCTACCAAGGATGATCGACATACTGTCATCTTCGAGAATATCAAAAATAACAAAGTCCGTTAAGATAGGAACATTTGCAACCACAACAGGCACATCCTCAGAAATACCGATGGGTATAGCTGTTGATTTAATAGTCATTTGCAAAGAGATTGCAGTAGGTGTCAACTTATTCAATTCAAGTCTATGATATAAAGATAAAGGCAGAACACTAACACCGACTCCAAGATCACATAAAGCAGTTTTAACATAGTTTCTTTAAATGGAGCATGGTATAGTTCGTACTCCTGGATCTGCAAGTTTCTTTGGTATTCGACCCTTAAAAATATAATTAGCAAGCATGGTGGAAATTTCAGCTTCCGGTATCTTTTTTTATTAGTAATAATATCTTTCATATACTTAGCATAAGGAGGCATTTTCAGCATATCAGTCAAACGCATACGCAAAAAGATAGGTCTAATCATTTCAGCAGAGCGCTCAAAATCCTCATTATCCTTTTTGTTGGATGGCTTAGGAGGAAAGGGCATCTGTTTTTGAACCTATGGTTCTCTTTCTTTACCATTTTTCCTAGCAACGAAGTCTCTCTTATCATAACGTTGGTTCTTTGATTGTGGGTTATCAAGATCAACAGCAGGTTCTACCTCAACATCATTATCATTACTAGGTTGAGCATCAACATGAACATCATTATTAACACTATAAATAGATTCATGTTCATCACCAGATTGTGTCTCAGCATCAGAAATATAAATATCATTGGGATTCTCAGGTGTCTCCATGACAGGATCACTAGAAGCATGCAAAGTCCTATCAGTTTTATTCCTATTTTTATTACTAGGACTAGGTGCATCGGTATTAATTATCTGAGAATCTTGCTCAACTCTCTTAGGATTGCCCTGAGGATACAAAGATTCCTGGGTCATTTTACCACCTCTAGGCATAACCCTAACATCATTATCATTGTTCTTACTATTCAACTCATTAAGCAAATCATCTTGAGCCTTAAGTACTTGTTCTACTTGAGTTGTAACCATGGAATCATGCTTACTAATAAGCTTAAGATCATTAACAGTTCTACTCATATAATCACCCAAGTGGTCAAGCATGTAAGCATTACGTTTAAATTGTCTACTAACATAAGCATTGAAGCTTTCTTGTTTAACAATAAAATATCAAACTCATCCAAGCATTGACTAGCAGACTTATTATGAGGAATATCACCTTCATCAAATCTATAAAGATAGTTTACCTCTACTACCTGGGTCGGCTTATCAAGACATTGTATTCCTTCAATAGGTGGTAGATTCCTAACATCCTCAGCTTTAATACCTTTTTCTTTCATAGATTTCTTTGCCTCTTGCATATCTTCAGGACTGAGAAATAGTATACCCCTTTTCTTCGGAGTTGGCTTAGGAGTTGGTTCAGGAAGTGTCCAATAATTATCATTACTCAATATATTATTCAATAGCAATTCAGCTTGCTCAACAGTTCTATCCCTGAAAACACAACCAGCACAACTATCCAGGTGGTCTCTGGAAGCATCAGTTAGTCCATTATAAAAGATATCAAGTATTCTATTTTTCTTGAGTGGATGTTCATGCAAAGCATTAAGTAATTGGAGAAGCCTCCCCCAAGCTTGTGGGAGACTCTCTTCTTCAATTTGCACAAAGTTAAATATTTCCCTTAAGGCAGCTTGTTTCTTATGAGCAGTGGAATGTTTTTCAGAGAAGTAATAAATCATATCCTGGGGACTACGCACACAACCAGGAGCAAGAGAATTAAACCATAACTTAGCATCGCTCTTTAATGAGAAAGGAAACAACATAAGAATGTAGTAATAGCAAAAAAAAATTCCTCATGAGCAAATAGGGTGTCTATATCATTCAATTTAGTAAGATGTGCCACAATAGTTTCAGATTCATAACCATAGAAAGGATCAGATTCAAGCAAAGTAATTAACTCAGGATCGACAGAGAATTCATAATCCTTATTAGTGAAAAAGATAGGTGAAGTAGCAAACATAGGTTCATATTGCATTCTAGCATTCAAAGACTTTTCTTTCAGCTTAGCTAACAGTTTCTTAAGATCATCTCTATCATTGCAAGCAAGAAAGTCTCTAGCAGTTTCTTCATCCATACTATAACCCTCAGCTACAACAGGCAATTCATATCTAGCGGGAGAACCATAATCTTCAGTTTCAATAATATCATCAATTTCAGTAATTTCATTCCCTCTAACCCTAGCAAGTTGTTCATCAAGAAATCCACCTAGTGGAACAATATTATCAAGCAGAGAAGTAGTTTCATCATAAGCATCATGCATAGAAGAAGTAGCATCATCAATAACATGCGACATATCAGAATCAATAGCAGGTGTAGGTGTCGCAAGTTTACTCAAAACATAAGGAGAATCAAGTGCAGAGCTAGTACCTCTCCTCGTAGTTGAGGGATAGATCTTGGTTTTGTTGTCCTTCAGATTCCTCATAGTGATCAACAGATATAAATCCCAAGTGACTCAGAGAATAGAGGTATGCTCCCTGGCCACGACGCCAGAAAAAGGCCTTGATAACCCACAAGTATAGGGGATCGCAATAGTTTTCGAGGGTAGAGTATTCAACCCAAATTTATTGATTCGGCACAAGGGGAGCCTAAGAATAATCTCAAGTATTAGCAGCTGAGTTGTCAATTCAACCACATTTGAAAGACTTAATATCTACAACAAAGTATTTAGTAGAAAAGTAATGTGGAAGTAACGGTAGCAGTGGCAAGAGTAACAGTAGCAGTTTTGTAGCAATCATAACAGTGGCAACGGAAAAGAAAAGTAGCAAAGATCAATATGTGAAAAGCTCATAGGCAATGGATCAATGATGGATAATTATGTTGGATAACATTCATCATGCAACAGTTATAACATAGGGTGACACAGAACTAGCTCCAATTCATCAATGTAATGTAGGCATGTATTCCGAATATATTCACACATGCTTACGGGAAAGAACTTGCATGACATCTTTTGTCCTAACCCCCCGTGGCAGTGGGGTCCTATTGGAAACTAAGGGATATTAAGGCCTCCTTTTAATAGATAATCGGACCAGAGCATTAGCACTTTGTGAATACATGAACTCCTCAAACTACGGTTATCACCGGGAAGTGTCCCGACTATTGTCACTCCGGGGTTGCCGGATCATAACACGTAGTAGGTGACTATAACTTGCAAGATAGGATCAAGAACACGAATATATTCATGAAAACATAATAGGTTTAGATCTGAAATCATGGCACTCGGGCCCTAGTGAAAAGCATTAAGCATAGCAAAGTCATGGCAACATCAATCTTAGAACATAGTGGATACTAGGGATCAAACCCTAAGAAAACTAACTCGATTACATGGTAAATCTCATCCGACCCATCACTATCCAGCAAGCCTATGATGGGATTACTCACGCACGGCGGTGAGCATCATCAAATTGGTGATGGAGGATGGATGATGATGATGGCGACGATTTCCCCTCCCCGGAGCCCAAAACGGACTCCAGATCTGCCCTCCCGAGGAAGAACAGGAGGTGGTGGAGGCTCCGTATCGTAAAACACGATGAATCCTTCTCTCTGGTTTTTTTCTCCCCGGACGTGAATATATGGAGTTGGAGTTGAGGTCGGTGGAGGTCTGTGGGACCCACAAGACCAGAGGGCGCACCCCAAGGGGGTGGTCATTCCCTCCAGCCTTCTGGACAGGGTGTGGGTCCCCTCTGGTTGATTCTTTTGCCAATATTTTTTATTTATTCGAAAAATAATCTCCGTGAAGTTTCAGGTCATTCCGAGAACTTTTATTTCTGCACAAAAATAACACCATGGGCAATTTTGTTGAAAACAACATCAGTCCGTGTTAGTTCCATTCAAATCATGCAAATTAGAGTGTAAAACAAGGGCAAAAGAGTTTGGAAAAGTAGATACGATGGAGGCGTATCAGTGGGAGATCGAGAGACAAAGTGGGTGTGCGATACAAAGATACCTCGGTTGGGATACGTAGTAGAAAACAAAAAAAATCACGCCTACGATCACCCAAGATCAACATGAAGATGCATAATGGGTTGTGATCTTGTTATCATCACTGAGTTGCAGCGGAGAAGATCGTGTCAGTGTAGATCATACTTGGAGTCCCTCGTACCATCGATGAATGATCCCTTGTACCGCTCATGAGCAGCCCCTCGAACCGAAGACCGAAAGCACGACCTCTCTACTTGGTTGCAAGCGTGCAGCCTTCATGATCCGGCCACGCTTCGCTATCCAGAGATAATCATCACCGGAGAATTAGATGGAGGATATTAGAACCACATGGGGCTTCTAATTATGAGGACAAGAGGATTAGCCTAGCTCTGATTAGTCAACTAGGACCAACTAGAACTAGAACTAGAAGAACTAGAGGAGCCTCCAAAACTTGTATATACAGTAGTGCAAGAACCCTAATAGGTTAGACGAGGAGGGGGCAGCCACCAAAGAGGTAAAGTCCCTCCTCGGGGCGCCAGCCAAGGGGGAGGTATAGGACTCCTCCCCTAGTCCAATTCGCCCCCCCCCCTAGATGGCTAGGGTGGCGCCACTTCCTTATGGGCCCTTGTGGCCCATAATCCTTTCACCTCTTGGCCTTGGCCCAAATATTCATGAAATAATTTCACAAATCTATTCTCATGACTCGCCTCCTACTAATACTCAGCGGCTCATGATTTCCATAAGCTTGTGAACCCGTAGGTTCGGTAACTCACAGACATGAACGAAATCGTTCTTTCAATGTTCGACAGTGGGGGCGTGGACGTCCATATTGGTCCCTGTAAGTACATGAATGATATTCGAGAGAAACTTCGGTTATCATGTGATGTTCCCTTTGCTTCACGATACTTCACAAAACCCGAGATGCATCGATATCCTCCCGAGTCATGACTATGCTCATTATACCGAAATCCTCGTTACCGGTTTTATTCTTCTTTCTCGTTATTGTGTTTTGGTATCCCCGTGAAGTAGTCACCTGTGTCTGGCCAGACGATGATGGATGCCGTCACACCGAAAGGGCTCTAAGAATCTCTCCATCATCGAAGGAGCAAATCCCACTCCCGAGCTATCTAGTCTCTTGTAAAACTTTCCGATGAGGCTGTAAGTTGTCGTCATGATCACCGTGTTACAGGTGACGTTTGAGCAACCCGAAATTCCATCGTACGGTAAGAAGTGACTACTATACTCTCATGGTCAAAGGAGCAAAATCACATGTTAACACTCTGTGTTATTACAGTTGATTATAGATGATATTATCTCAGTTCATAACAAACAAGTTAGGGTCGATTCAATATGATCGTTCTTCCAACGTCATAATCTCAATGTTGTTTTAGGACTATCGTTACACTTAAAAATGTCCTAAGATCCGAGAAACGTGATCACCAACAACACTTGAGCTAGTCTTAGAGGCGAGAATAGGAACCTTTATTTTATCTGTTTATCATTTCACACGTGCATATGAGTTTTCCACTGAATCACATATTCCAGGATCATAGCAGTTATAGCATGAAATATAAACTCTTAGTTATGAACACAGATATATAATAATACAATATTATTGCCTTTAGGGCATATTTCCAACAATCCCGAAAGAGATTTAGATAGACCTAGGGATGGAAAGAGAGTAAGAGACAATGCATGTGTTTTTGAGATGGAGAGTGAGAGATATTCATACCTAGGGGGAGTTTGTGTGCCTATGATGGAGTGAGAGATAATCATACTTAGGGGGGGGGGTGTGTGAGATAGAGAGAGAAGAGGGAGAGAGAGAGTGTGTGTGTTAGATGGGTCTATTTAGTGCGAGTGAGATATGTGTATGTGTGACGTGGGGAGATAGAAAGTTTGAGAGAGAGAGAGAGAAGAGCACCGAGACGGCGGATTGTTGCGTGAGAGAGTTGAGAGAGAAAGGGATACTCCCTCCGTTCGATAATGTAGTGCCTATATTTTTTTTGAGAAGTCAAACTTTTGAAACTTTGACCAAGTTTGTAGAGAAAATTATTTATATCCATAGTACCAAAGATATGTAATATGAAACTACTTATTGTGATGAATCTAATGATATATGTTTGTCGTTCCTTATGTAATGTTTTTCTCCACATACCTGGTCAAACTTTGTGAGGTTTGACTTTTGAAAAAATATATATGCTATGGACCGAAGAGAGTACCTGACTAGAGAGAGATTAAGTGTGTGTGTGAAGGAGAAAAAGTGAGTGTGCAAAAAGAGAGGGTGTGTGTGAAAGAGAAAGGGACAACACATGATAAACTAGAGAGAAAGTGTGTGTGTGTCTATTATGCAAACATATCACACATGCATCTTCGAGAGAGAAAGCGAGGTGAGGAGATACACGGAGATAGTGTGTGATTGTTTGCAACGGAGAGAGAGACCCCTAGCACATGTCCAAGAGAGGTCGAAAGAGACATATGGAGAAAATGGAGGCATGGGGACACTGGTGCAGACAAATGCTATACAACCGGTTTTTACCCCCTTTCCGTGATAGAGTTTTAAATCATCACCTTGCATGTGTGTGCGATGGGGGGATCCTTCCCACACGACCCAGAAACTGTGGGTGATAGGTCCTCCGGTCACAAGCACGGGGAAGAAAGAGCTCGTGTGCGAGCGGGTGAGCCATGACAGACAATTATACAGGCCTAATCATTTCCGTTTGTATGTACATCCCACAAAGTGAATCCCAGACAAATTTCTGTTCGTATGTATACCACACACAATTTTCATGCGGAAACGTTTGTGCAAGGTGGCCTAACAGAAACATTTGTCAGGCGGAAGTCGTGTGTGACGATTGTTCTTTGATCCAACATGCTTACTTTCTATAAACTGTGTGGGTTGTTTGAATTCATCGAACACGAGGTTGTCTAACAAACTATCTGCAATAGAAATACACAATATGCAGGAACCATATATTTCATATTCGTACTACGGCAAGCAGGATTTCATAATTGAATTACATGAGAGTACAACATCATATAGCTTCAGCACTTAATTACACCATATAGGAATAAAGCTAGCTACGCCATTACACAACAACACCAAGTTTCACATGCAACATCTAAAACCTCTGGAAAGTAGCATCATACACGGTAAATAGACAGATGAATCTCATCTGGAAAACTGCTAAAGCGGAAGGCAAATATTGAGCCTTCAATGATGTTGAATGTCCTTGCAACTTTAGGCCAATGGCTATGGATAATTGCCCACCCAACTTTCGTCCTTGAGGAAGACTTCAATATTGTACAATGGTTGTTGAATGAATACCTTCCTCGCCTCTTGGCCATGCACGTGGTTTGAGAGGTAATCATAGTGAACTGCTTTGGAAATGATTGAAAACAAAGATATCATAAATATCGGTTCTAAATTTTGAAATGGCGCAAAGGAATGAAACAAGGTAAAAGAGTTAGTACCATCCTATAGTTCACTGATGTCTTCTTCATTGTGCAAACAAAGATCTTGCTGCTATTTGTCGCCAGTTTCTTTATCCTAAACATATTTTCTGAGTTTCTTGACTTGACTGATATTCATGGACATCTCATTTCCCCATATGCAAAATGGGTCGAACAGTGGGTGTAAACCTCTGACAGCGGGACCTACATGTGCAAGACCAAATTGTTAAAAACCTAAATATTAGAATGATTCCTGCAATTTCACAATAATGTGCTATTATCCAAAGGACCGTGCATGTGCAAACCTCTGTGCCTCCCATTGTTTCCCTGGAACGCATATAAGGAAGATATTGATCAGGTTAATTGAGAGTTGGCATACTATCAGTAGAATATGTTAATGAAAAATAAACAAACTAAAGATCCATCAGATTAAATTGGGACACATGGAAAAGCCAGTTAACCAAACAAAGCATGCTAAACAACTTGGAAATATAGCAATTTTATATGTTTTTCATGTATTTAGTACATCCAAATTCGATTTATTTCTCACATGCATAACAATACAAAATTGTACCCACAACAAATGAACATCACATTGCAGAATTGAACCAAACAGTTAACTGGACAACACAACAAATGAACCAAACAATTAACTAGGCACCACGTTGCAGAATAGAACATATACTAGAAGATCAGTCAGTTAACCAAACCAAGCGTGCTTAAGAGCTACTAGGAAATATAGCAATTGTTGAACCAAACTTTTAACTGAACATCACATTTCAGAAGATCGTATTGCATATTAACATTAGAGAGGACAATTCACCAGAAGGCACCGACGGTGGCCTAAGGGAAACATCACGAGTTGTCGTTTAAAGCGGCCAACCATGTGGCAGCGTCCGCACGCGAGGCGTCAATGGTGGCCTCGACGGCGAGGTGCTCCTCCAAGATCTGGCGGTCGGCACACATGGTGGCCATCACGACCTCATTCGCGTGTGCACCCACAATTTGCTTCTCCGCTGCCAGATGCTCCTTGAGCTCCTGACTATATTGCGTGAAAAATGGCTATGGGTGGCACTTATTTGGAGAATGGGGCAGTGATTTTGGGTGGAAGATGTGGCGCCGGTGTCGGATTTCGGGTTCCGGCAGACCCTCTAGGTTCGAACTCTGGGGTGCGCGCGGAGATCTCGCCCTCTACCTACCTGCACCTCGCCGCCTCGCTAGGATCTAAACTATTAAAGGAACAACACAAGAGACACAGGGTTTATACTGGTTCAGGCCACCATTGTGGTGTAACACCCTACTCCAGTGTGTGGTGTGGTGGATTGCCTCTTGGGCCGATGATGAACAATACAAGGAAGAACAGCCTCGCGAGGGTCTGTTCTTGGCTGGTGCAATGAACTGCTAGGGGGAGTTCAGTCGCTTCTCTCTCTCTCTGGGATTGATCTCTCTATGATTCAAGATCCGGATCCCCCTACCCTGTGGGTGGCTAGTCCTATTTATAGGCAGAGGCCCCGGGCCTCTTCCCAAATATTGAGCGGGAGGGGCGCCAACAATTGGCCATTTTGAAGGGGAACATCTAGTACACTTATCCTGACTAAAGTTGGTCCTCGCCTGTCAAAGGCTCTGGTGACGCCGACTTGGGCTCCACGATGACTTCCTTCTTGCCGTTCTGACGGTCTTGGTCTTGTTGCACCAAACGGATGCCTTTGCTTGATGCTCTCGCTGCGCTTGCCCCTTTGCACCAAAGAGGAAAGCGAGGACACCTTTGCATGGGCTGGCGCCCGCTGCGCCCTTGGTCGTCATGGCTTGCGTCATGGGCACCTCGTGAGGTACCCCGCCTTGATCTCTCCGCCTCCTCACGAGCCAGCCTGACGAGGCCGTGCCCGAGGAAGCTTCATGTCGTCCGCCCCGCGAGGCTTGGCCCCTCGCGAGGGTCTTGAGCTCGTGCTGATGAAGATGGGCCGTGCTGGGCCACCCCTTGAGCCACGCCGCAGCCGCAGTGCAAGTCTGGTACCCCGTTCCCGTGACGCCGTAGCCCCGCCCAAGGCGCTGGACTTGGCCGAGAGAAGCGAAGGGCAAGTCTGCGGCGTCATGCGGCCCTAACGACTGCGGCCTTGGGCGCCGCGTGGCGGTTGATTGGACGTGGGCGCCTTAGCAACTGCGTGAATCGACAAAAGAGCAGCATCTGTCTAGGTTTTGCCTTCTTTGCCTCCTCCGATCATTGCCCAAATCCCCTTTCTTGCGCCTTTCCTTCCTGCCTCTGAAATCTCCAGATCTACTTCGACCACGTGCCCTAGCAAGACATGTTGCCTCGCCAGACCCCGGCCGGAGCTTGGTACTCACCCGCCTTGGACTCGCCGAACGTGTCAGAGAAGGGCCTTGCCCGGGTGCGCCGGATGGTGGCGGCGCAAGGCAACGACGGGGCAGCGGTGCTCAAGGCCGGCTCCGCCCTTCCCGAGGGCCAAGGGAGCACCTTCTATCCGCTCTTCGTGAGCGCCATTGCTGCCGGTCTGGTGCCACCCTTTTCCGAGTTCTTCTTCTGTGTCCTCCGCCATTACAAACTGCAAGCTCTGCACCTCCACCCCAACTCTGTTCTTCTTCTGGCGATCTTCGCCTACTATTGTGAGGCTCACGTCGGGGTGCAGCCCTCAGTGGCCTTGCTACGCCACTACTTCTTCCTCCGGACCTCCCGCGGGCCCATCTCCACGTGCGCGAGCTTTGTCGCGTATGGCAGCTCCTGCGCCATCTTGAAGCCCGGGAAGAGGATTGAGGGCTTCAGGAGCAAGTGGGTCATGGTAGATGCTGGGCGCATCCATCTTCAGCTGATTCTGCCCATGGAACAGCCCACGACCTCCGACGATTGGTCTCGCACGGAACTCGTGGATCCCCGCGCGGAGCCGGTGCTGGAGAAGATGGACGCGGATCTGTGGCCGGGCAACATGGCAGCGGCGAAGCTAACCGGGGCGTCGCTCCTGAGGGAGTTCCTGGAGCACCAGGTGGCCCCGCTTGCCAAGATTTCCGCTCATTGTGGAGGCCCCGCCCGAGCCCGCGGTCTTGGCCGACGAAGATCTGGCCACGGTCCTCCAATCTTTGGTCGGGGTGACGTGGCGAGGCCGAGGGCGCCCTGCACTCTGTTCTTCGAGATGATTGGGAGCAGGCGATGGACTCCATGCCTGTCTTCAATGGGGGACGGGCCGTGCCATGGAGGTTCCCGAGGACCCGGCGGCCACAGCAGCAGTGAACGTGTCCTCTGGCGACTCCAGCGAAGAGGAGGAAGAATAGGAGCGGGAAGAGGGGCCTGACTCCGAGGCGGCCGACGGGGAGTCGAGAGCGCCCCTCCCCCGGCGCAGGTCCCATGCTCTTCGCCTCTTGCCGAGCGACGACGAGGATGGCGATGAGCGGGGCGGCGAGAGCTTGCCCCCGATCCCGAAGAAGGACAGGACTGGGCTGGTCCCCCGCGGGTCTGCCCCGGCTCCGAGGCGATCCACAGACGTGCCTCCTGCTCCCGGGCCTCTTGAGGCTGATCCCTGCAGCCGGCTCTCGGGCTTCAAGTATGGCCGGAGGTTGCTCGAGCTCGCGAGCGATGACCAGTAAGTGCTTGATTCTTGTTTTATTCCTTGCTTTGTCGCTGAGGCTTGATATCTGTATCTCTTGGCTAGGCTGGCGCCTGCGGCGAAGAAGCTGAAGGGAGCTCCCGAGGCTCCGTCTGGGGCAGTGCCTCTGCCTGCGAAAGAAGGTGACAGCAAGACACGGGCCTCTCCTGCCCGGTCATCCTCGCGAGGCCTGGCGGAGCTGGCTGGGGCGAGCTCAGCCCCCATGGCCCAAGCGACTCCTGAGGTATCCTTGCTTGATGCGACCGCCACAGCTGTTGGGGCGCAGCAGGTCCCGCCTCAGGATAATGTGGTCACGCTCCCGTCCTCTCCTCCTACTCCACCAACTGCTATCTCTCCGACTCCTCCCAACCCTGGATCGTCTTCTTGCTGAATTGGACCGGGCACCAAGATCTTCTGGCGCCGACCTCGCTTGGTGGCCGGGCACCTGGAGCTGGCTTCTGGCTGGATTCGCTCTGACGCATCAATTCGAGCGGCACTGGTTCAGGCCTCGACGGCTTGCGACGAGGAGAAGCAGGCCGTCCTTGGGGCGAAGGCTGCTCGCGACGCCGCCTTGGGGGAGGTAGCCGATGTCCGAGGTCGCTGCAAGGCGCTGGAGAGCGAGCTGCAGGGCTTGCGTGACCAGCTTGCCAAGGAGGCCCGCATTCGCCAAGAGAAGGAGGAAGACATGAAGGCTCACGAGGCAGCCGTCAAGGACCGGGAGGCCAAGCTTAACAAGCGCCGTGACCGCTGGTGCGCCGGAGCAGGAGTTGGAGGCGAAGAGGGTCGAGCTGGACGGCAAGGCGCGGGTCCTCGCCGAGGACCGCGTGGCCTTTGCGGAGATGGAGGTGAAGGCTTGCATCTTGCTGAGGTCGCTTCTGACGGCGGCACAGAAAGCCATGGCCGGCGCCGAGGACGGCCCTGCCACGCTGCTTCCCTTCCTGATCCGCGCCCTTGAAGATGTCACCCTTGGCTTTGGCCCTACGGCTGAGGCCTAGGCGCGTGTCCTGTGTTCTGCAGCGCTGACGCGTGTCCTTACCCACGTCTACCTTCATGATCCCGACGTCGACCTCGACAGCCTGCTGGAGCCAGTGAGCGGCGAGCTTGCCGCTGCCGCTGCTGAGGCCGTGAAGGGTCGAGCGGAGGCTCTGCTGGCGAAGTTCTGGGCCTTCAGCACCAAGCCGAAGCGAGGCGCTGCCGGTCCTGAGGCTTCACGAGGCGAACCCGCCCAGCGCAGCTCCGTCGTCGACAAGTGACTCCGTTGTGGCTCTGTTACGCTTTCAGCTCTGCAACATGCATCATGCCTCGGGAGGCGTTTAAACTTGCGTTTGGTGTTGTGACAACAGTTATGGACTGTAATATTTGCTTTTGAATTCCTTGAGATTTGCGCTTTTCCTTCCTACTTGCTTTTGTTCTCTGCCGTGAGCCGGCCCCGCCTCTCTCGGCCGCCATTAGCCCCAACCGTAAACCAGGGGCCGGGACCAAGGAGTGAGGGGCTACGTGACAAGTTAGGCTCTGAGTCGCGATGCTCGAGTCCCCTTAGCGCCACGAATAGCAAGTAGGGAGGTGAGATGTGTGGGTACATTTACCATTCTACGTCTGCAGAGCCCGGCCCCGCGCATACCTCAACCTCCGTTAGCCTTTCGAAACTAAGAAGTGAGGGGCTACGTGACCAGTTAGGCTCCTGAGTTGCGATGCTCAGGAGTCCCCCTTGACGTTAAAACGGCCTTCGTACCTTGGCTCCGCTCGCGGAGGGACGTGCGACGAACCAGGCCCGAGGGGCCTGGCTGGGTGGCGTGTGTGCAGGCGTGACCAGGCGTAGCCCGTGCCCAGCCCCTCGCGGCACTCCCGAGGGAGGCGTTGCGATGAGGCCACACTGAGCTCTGGGCTCCCCGAGGTTGATGCGATCGGGGCCACCCTCGGTTGTTTATCACCGGTAGAGCATAGCGCTTCCGTATGTGTACGGGCATAGCCGCTCCTCGGCAGTGTCGTCAGCCAGCACGGAGCATGGTGCTTGCACTGGTGCATGGGAGGGGGCTCCCCTTCGGGAGGAGCCCCCGGGGCATGTACAGCCCCATACGACACGTGGGCTGGCATGGTAGGGCTGACGAGGTGTGTTCTGGGCACCCGTGAGCCGTAGCGGGACTCACGGGGCCCTACCTCAAAGGCGGGTTGCGCCGCACCGGGCCTTAACTTGTGATGTGTTCCTGCAAATTTGGTTAGATGTCGACGCTCACGTCCTCGGGTCCCGGCCCTCGGCGGGTCTCGGCCGTCGCTGGTATGCCGGTCGCGATGCTATGGACAAGGCCGAGGGTGAGGGCCGGAGAGCCAGTAGGAGCCCATGAGTCGCGATGCTCAGGTACCCCCCTTTAACGCGCAAGCGGCCGACATGAAGGAAGAAGGGGTGCCGTGGACAGGCATCAAATAACAATCATGATGGGTCGAACGCATGACCCGAAATAAACGCAAGAAGGGTACATGCCGCCATTTGGAGTGCAGCCCGAAGCGGCTTGGGGATGATGCAGCCGAGGCGCCCCAACAAAGTAAGCTAGGAACATGAAGTAAAAGGGATACATGCCGCAGGACGGACCCACGCGGCTGGGAATGATGCAGCCACAGGGGCGCTCCAGTGAAATGAAACTTGAAGGATGTCACCGATAACGTTGAAGACGGCGAAGGGATGCTAAAGTAGCGGACGTCGTGGGCTGCGGAAGCCGATCTTCACGAGCCCCGTGCCCAGGAGCCTCGGGAGGCTCCGGAGGCGCTGGTGGCTCCTCGCGGACCATCTCCATCTCCGCCGGGACTGCGGAACGCCTGGCCTCTTGAGCCTCCAGGATGCTCCCCATGAGGCGCTGGCACATGGCAGCCGCGTTCAGCATGCCGTAGGGCATGCGAACGTAGCTGTGGGGTGGACCTTCGCAGCGCCCCGCGCGTGAGGGCCAGAAGCGCTCCTAAGAGGCGGCTCGGTTGAGCCCTGGTATGTCGATGCAGACGCGCAGCCCACCATCCTCGCCTGGATGGTGAGCTACGGCGGGTAAGCGGCGGTTGCCACTCATGACTCTTGACACCTACAGCCCCTGAATGATCTGGCTGACGAACTCCTGAGGGTTTGGCCCTCCTTGCCTCGCTCCGTCCTGAGGGAAGCGTGCTTTAAAACACACCTCCAAGTGGTACCCAAGCGCCTCCCTCGTGACCTTAGCAAGGTCGGTGGCCCTCCAGGAGAGAGCCCCCAAGCCTTGCTTGAGGAGGGCGCCGGGCGCGCCTTCCTATGCGACATGAGGAGGTGCCCCCTGAACAGGCGTGGACCCTGAGGGGCCTGCCTCCTGAGGGGTCGGGCCTGGCGATGTCTTCTTATTCTTGGGAGCGGTCTCAGGGAGCCTCCCGCTCCTACGATCTGGGTCTTCTAGTGATGTGGCTTGAAAAGCTCGCTCCAGGGAGCACACTGTGTCTCTTTCTTCACAAGGCACTGTGATGACTCCGCCGCTTCCTGGCATCTTGAGGACGTTGTAGCTGTGATGAGTCACGGCCATGAACTTGGCAGGAGCTGGGTACCCGAGGATGGCGTTGTATGGCAGGCGAATGTGGGCGACATCGAAGTTGATGAGCTCGGTGCGGTAGTTGTGTCGGGCCCCGAAGGTGACAGGGAGGCGGACCTGCCCAATCGGAACCGTGGAGCCATCGGTGACTCCGGAGAAAGGCTTGGTTGGCTGAAGCTGATTGTAAGGCACTTGGAGATTGTTGAATGTCTCTACGGACAGGACATTGAGCCCTGCTCGTCCATCGATGAGGGTCCTAGTGACTTGCACGTTGCTGATGATTGGGGAACAAAGCATCGGGAGGACTCCGGCTGTGGCCGCGCACTTGAGCTGATCCGGCCGAAATTTGAACGTGATGGCGCACGCTGACCACCTGAGAGGGCGCGTGGCTTCAAGCTTGGGGAGGACTGCATTCACTTCATGGGCGAACTGCTTGAAGATGCGTTGAGAGGCTGGGGCTTGAGCTCCGCCCAGGATGCAAGCGATCGCGCGCGGCTCCTGGAAGCCCCCAGCCCCCTCGTCCTGATGATGGTCCTCGTTTCTCCTTGGCTGTGGCGGCAGAGGAGGGAGGCCTACGTTTCCTTGCGGGCGATCCTCGCGAGGCTGATCCCTCCAGCCTCCCTCGCGAGGTTGATCCTGCCAGTGATCCTCACGAGGTCGGTCACGCCAACCTTGGCGAGGGCCACGGTCTTCCCAGTGTCCTGCGTTTCTTCCTCCTCCTCGGTCGTAGCCTCGATCGTTGCGGTTGGGGCGTCGACCGATCCTCCCTTCTCGCACGGCTCGGAGCTCTTGACATTCGTTGGTGTTGTGGGTGTGGAGGTCGTGGTACACACAGTACCGGCTGCCCTTGGAAGACTCGGGCCGATCTCTGCCTCGCTTGGTGTCTGGTTCTGCCGCGAGCACGGCAGCCCCCCTGCGCTTCACGTCCTTCCTCAGCCCTGGCGCACTTGGTCGCCAAGTTGAACAGCTCCAAGGAAGTGCATGGATCTTCATGCATCGCTAGCTCATCCTTCATCTTGACGTCACACACACCGTCGGAGAAGGCAGAGATGATGGCTTCCTCGGTCACCTTGGGAATCTTGAGGCGTGCGTTATTGAAGCACTGGATGTACTTCTGCAGGGTCTCCCCTGGTTGCTGCTTGATGCGGCAAATGTCGCTCACGGCAGGAGGCCGGTCGCGAGTACCTTGGAAGTTGGCGATGAAGCGGGTGCGCATCTCGTCCCAGGAGGAGATCATGCCAGGAGCCAGGTTCAGAGCCAAAGTGCGGCTCCGTCCTTGAGCGCCATGGGAAACCAGTTCGCCATGACCTTCTCGTCCCGTTGGCGGCCGATGCCCAGCTCAGAGAGCTGAAGGAACTCCGCAGGGTTGGCCGTGCCGTCAGAAGCGAGGAGGTAGGTCTGGCTTGAACTTGCCGGGCCACGCGACAGCTGCGCAGCTTCGGTGGTGAAAGGTGCGGCAGCTCTTTGTGGCCACAGGAGGCCTTTGGTGACGAAGAGCCTGGTCTTGTGGGTCCCCATGCGCTGCCGGAAGCAGCGAGGTCCTGGCATGCTTTGGAAGCGAGGCGTGGTCGTGGACGGGCCGGTGCGAGGAGCACTCGGGCAGCTTCTTGGGGCGAGGGACCTCTTAACAGCTCTTCTCTTCTTGCTTGGCGCCGGGCGCCGGAGTGGGTTCCGCCCAGGCCACGCGCCTTGGGGCGTGGCGCCTTCTTGAGGGGAGGCGGCTGAGGCGCCCGAGTTTCATCGCCACGCAGGGCGTGGGCGGTGCGAGATGGACGGCGGGGAGCCCCTGCGGCGCGGATGAGCTTCGGCGACGCAGTCGAGCCACTCTTCGTAAACGTCGTCGGCAGGTGGTAGCGAAGAGCTTCGTTTGCCGCGATGAGCGCAGCTCGAGTTTTCCATGCGCGCAGCGCGCGAGACGAAGAACCATCTGGGGCGAGTGAGGGAGTAGCAAGATGCCGTCTCGCCTCCACGGACGGATGCTTTGGGGCGATGCTTGCTGCTTGTTCCCGCCGGGCCGGTGGCGGCGTTAACGGCAAGCGACGGGGAACGGCGGGGCCGGCCGCCGACGGGGGCCGTCTGGGCAACGCGGGTAGCGAGAGCGGCTCGGCGCTCGGCGCGGGCCCGACGAGCGTCTGACATGGATGCGATGGTCGGCGAAGAACAGGGCGACGGAAGACGAATTCCGGCGCACCCGTACCTGGCGCGCAAAATGTCGGATTTCGAGTTCCGGCAGACCCTCTAGGTTCGAACTCTGGGGTGCGCATGGAGATCTCGCCCTCTATCTACCTGCACCTCGCCGCCTCGCTAGGATCTAAACTATGAAAGGAACAACACAAGAGACATAGGGTTTATACTGGTTCGGGCCACCATTGTGGTGTAACACCCTACTCCAGTGTGTGGTGTGGTGGATTGCCTCTTGGGCTGATGATGAACAATACAAGGAAGAATAGCCTCACGAGGGTCTGTTTCTTGGTCAGTGCGATGAACTGCTAGGAGGAGTTCAGTCGCTTCTCTCTCTCTCTGGGATTGATCTCTCTATGATTCAAGATCCGGATCCCCCTACCCTGTGGGTGGCTAGTCCTATTTATAGGCAGAGGTCCTGGGCCTCTTCCGAAATATTAAGCGGGAAGGGCGCCAACAATTGGCCATTTTGAAGGGGAACATCTAGTACACTTATCCTGACTAAAGTTGGTCCTCGCCTGTCAAAGGCTCTGGTGGTGACGTCGGCTTGGGCTCCATGATGACTTCCTTCCTGCCGTTGCGATAGTCTTGGTCTTGTTGCACCGAAACAGATGCCTTTGCTTGATGCTCTCGCCTGCGCTTGCCCCCTTTGCACCAAAGAGGAAACGAGGACATCTGCTGGCTGGCGCCTCACTGGCGCCCTTGGTCGTCATGGCTTGCGTCATGGGCACCTCGTGAGGTACCCCGCCTTGATCTCTCCGCCTCCTCACGAGCCAGCCTGACGATGCCGTGCCTGAGGAAGCTTCCTGTCGTCCGCCCCGCGAGGCTTGGCCCCTCACGAGGGTCTTGAGCTCGTGCTGGGCCACCCCTTGAGCCACGCCGCAGGCCGCAGGCAGGCAAGTCTGGGTACCCCCGTTTCCAGGACGCCGACAGCCCGCGGTCCGGGCATGTGGGATGGAGAAGGAGGAGGAGGATGGGGTGGGGTGTAGATTACCTGACTATATCTACGAGGTCGTGCAGTAGGAAGGAGCGTCTCCAACGAGGAGGCGGTGCTGCAAGCAAGCAATGAAGGTTTGAACTTGGAAAGGAAGGAGGAAACAGTAGAAATGTGGCTTTTGGTTGGGAGGAGGGGGCGGGGAGCTAGATATTTCTGCAGTTGCCGACAATTTTCACTCGGTGCAGGAAAAAACTAGCGCGCAAGTGTGGTTGATATGCGGGCCGTGGACTGTAGCCGAAGAAGCTTCCGGCGTAAGCCATACATGAGGGTGCCCCAAGATATTTTATACTGCATCGCACGCACATGATTCTTGCTAATAAACTGTTTGTGGTGCACTTGATTTTTTCATTCCGATTTGAAAGACAAAATGGGGTTACGGCGGGAAAGGACGGTATTTGAATTGCTAGAACATTTATCTTCAATGAACATGCAACTATAGGAGTGCTGTGCTAAAATTTGGAATTATTCAGGGTTCGTTTGGCCTTTTTTATAAATTAATTGAGTTTCTAGGCATTTAATGTGCATAATTCAAATTTGAGCTACATGCACATGCTCCAGTGCACCAGAATTGGTTGGGAAATCATATGAGTGTACTTGGTTGAATGTTTAGGTCCCATGCAAGAAATGGGAATGAATTTCAAACATCTGGGCATCATCGCTCGGTCGTAAACATTGAGAAACTTGGTTTTCAAATTCCTGTAAATCCAAAACTCGCCTGGAAATCATGAAACTTGGCATGGTGTCATGACATGGCACCAACATGCTGTGGTAAAAAAATTGTTTGGTCTGGGACAAGTTTTGGTATAAGCTTCTTACAAACCGGAGCTTCTCCCAAGAAGCCTCATGGTTCTGAGACGGAACGTGTCACCTCTGTGTGCGAAATGACACACATTGCCTCTTCCCGCCTTGATTTATTTTACAGAGGCAATGCAACTATAGGAGTCTCGTGTTAAAATTTGGAATTATTTAGGGTTTGTTTGACCTTTTTATACATTAATTGAGTTTCTAGGCATTTAATGTGCTGATGTGCATAATTCAAATTTGAACAATAGGCACATGCTCGAGTGCACCAAAATGGGTTGAAAAATCATAATGTGTCCTTGGGTGAATGTTTAGGTCCCATATAAGAAATGGGAATGAATTTCAAACATCTGGGCGCCGTGGCTCAACCAAAAACATTGAGAAACTTGGTTTTTAAATTCCTGTAAATCCAGAACTCGCGTGAAAATAATGAAACTTAGCATGGTGTCTTAACATGTCACCAACATGTTGTGGTAAAAAATTTGTCCGATTTGTGACAAGTTTTGGTATAAGCTTCTCACAAACCGGAGCTTCTTTCAAGAAGCCTCATGGTACCGATAGGGAACGTGTCACCTTTGTGGGCGAAACGACATACGCTGCCTCTTCCTGGCTTGATTTTTTTACATATGAAACATAGACCAATAGGAGTGTCGTGCTAAAATTAGGAATTATTCCGTGTTCGTTTGGAAATTTTTTATAGATTAATTGAGTTTTCTAGGAATTTAATGTGCATAATTCAAATTTGAACTACAGGCACATGCTCCATTGCACCAAAATGGGTTGAAAAATCATATATGTTTCCTTGGGTGAATGTTTAGGTCCCATGCAAGAAATGAGAATGAATTTCAAACATATGGGTGTCGTGGCTCGACCGAAAACATTGAGAAACTTGGTTTTAAACTCCATGTAAATCCAAAATTCGCCTGAAAATCATGAAACTTCGCATGTTGCTTTGACATGGCACCAACATGTTGTGGTAAAAAAATGTCTGATTTGCGAAGGCGCACACATTAACAACCAGCAGCATTTTGGAACAATGAGATGCCACATTATAATAAAAAACACAAGTATTGTTGAAACCATGGGGTTCTACTAACCATTAACGTGCCACCACGCATCCCCATTTTTATTGGCTAGGAGGCGCCGTGTAGGGTAGCTATTTGAGTAGAAGGGAGGCGTGCGAGCAGACCGCTGCGCAGGATCCCTGGGAGGTGAGCCATTTCACCTCCATTTGCTGCCCACCTCGCTCCGAACTCTCCATTAATGGTGCATGAGCCCCTTTTTTAGGCACTTAAAGGTGTGGCTAGGTCTCAGTATAGACTGAGATATAAGAGAGAGAAAGAAAATCTAAAAAGAAAATTTTGCATGGATCTTGATGTAAGTTCTCACAGACATAGCATCGACTGAGACTTAGGAAGAATGATATATTATATATAATGACTATGACAATGGATAATAATTGTCTTACATATTCAGGAAGATAATTTAAAATGCCACATGCGGCAATGCCTGAAAGACACAGGGACAAAAGAAGAAGGAAGACGCGAACAACAATCTGGGTCGCTGCTCTCTACTTCTTGATGGGTTTTTGTAGGGCGTAGAGTTCCTCCAACTCCTTCTTCATCGCCTCCACGACCTTCATCTCCTTTTGCCTCTCCTCCGCTATCTTTGTCATTGCGTCCATGGCGCAGGAGTTCTCGCAGCAAGAGACGATGATCTCTTTCACGTCCTCAATACTTCGCTTGACAACACCTGTGGATTCCTCCACCAGCCTTTCGTGCTCGATGCGGAGCTTAGCATTCTCGTCCATAAGTTTCTCGACCATGGCAGCCATCTTCTTCAACAAGGCAGTGGTCTCCTCGTGCTGCTTTGCCTGCCGACGATCTTCACCCTCAGCAGGTCACGCTGGGTACGGAGTGAGTCTACTACAAAACTTGTTCTTGTAGACTCATGTTGGGCCTCCAAGCACGGAGTTTTGTAGGACAACAACAAGTTTCCCTCAAGTGGATGACCTAAGGTTTATCAATCCGTGGGAGGCATAGGATGAAGATGGTCTCTCTCAAACAACCCTGCAACCAAATAACAAAGAGTCTCTTGTGTCCCCAACACACCAAATACAATGGTAAATTGTATAGGTGCACTAGTTCGGCAAAGATATGGTGATACAAGTGTAGTAATTATAGTAGATATTGATTTTTTAATAGGAACAATAAAAACATCAAGGTAGCAAGTAACAAGCACAAACGGTATTGCAATGCTTGCAAAGAAGGCCTGGGGTTTTATACTTTCGCTAGTCCAATCTCTCAACAATGCTAACATAGTTAGATCATATGGCAATCCCTCAATGAGCGATAAAGAATCACTCCAAAGTTCTTGTCTAGCGGAGAACATAATACTAAATTATTTGTAGGGTACGAAACCACCTCAAAGTTATCCTTTCTGATCGATCTATTGAGCTATTACTATAAGTGTCACAAACAGCCCAAGACTTCATACTAAAACAACACCATATGATACACATTAACCAACTCTAATGTCACCTAGATACTCCAATGTCACCACAAGTATTCATGAGTTGATTATATGATATGCATCAAACAACTTCAGCTTCATAATACTTAATCCGACACAAAGAACTTCAAAGAGTGCCCCAAGATTTCTACCGGAGAAACAAATACGAAAACGTGCATCAACCCCTATGCATGCATTACCCAAATGTCACCTCAGGAATCCGAGAGTTGAGTGCCAAAACATATATTAAGTGAATCAATATGATACCCCATTTTCACCACGGGTATTCATAGAAAGACATACATCAAGTGTTCTCAAATCCAAAAATTTATTCAATCCGATAATAATGAAATCTCAAAGGTAAAACTCAATTCATCACAACCAGATAGAGAGGGGGAAACACTGTATGATCCAACTATATTAACAAAGCTCATGATACATCATATCGTGCCGAATCAAGGACACGAGAGAGAGAGAGAGAGAGAGAGAGAGAGAGAGAGAGAGATTAAACACATAACTACTGGTACGAACCCTCAGCCTCGAGGGTGGACTACTGATGGTGTCCTGGACTAGGGGGTACTCACCACATAGTCTCCCCGTCAGGTGGATCGGGCCGAGGACCCCCATGGCGGTTCACTCATGGGCTACTTCGGCAGCCCATGCCGCATACAAGGAGTATTCCACAAGACATGGTGATCAAGACAAGGATTCCTCACCACCGGCGTATTCGGCTAGGACTCTTGTTATCCTAGGCCTCTAGTGCATTATATAAGCCAAGGCCAGGCTAGTCGATAGATGATTATGACATTACTCATCATACCTCTAGGGTTTAGACCACAACATATGATCTCGAGGTTGATCAACTCTTGTAACCATATATTCATCAAGATCAATCAAGCATGAAGTAGGGTATTACCTCCATAGAGAGGGCCCGAACCTAGGTAAACATCGTGTCCCCTGTCTCCTGTTACCCACCGACCCCTGACACACAGCTTGGGACCCCCTATTCGAGATCCGTCGGTTTTGACACCGACATTGGTGCTTTCGTTGAGAGTTCTACTGTGTAATCGGCACAATATCAATGGCTCGTCTGCAGATTAGCTGCGACGTCTGCATCTTCGTCACCGGCTCGGTTGGTCACCTTGGTTCGGCCAAGGACTGCACTCCATGTCAGATCATCATGTTTGGACGATGACCTTCATCAAACATCAACTCTGATATCTCTCAAGATCATGGAGGAATCATCCATGGAGCCCGGGGGCTCAACATCAACATTGCCCTCGTGTGACCGTGCTATTTTTCTAGACAGCAAACTCGTATCCGCTGCCAACACCTCCTCGAGCATCGCTTTGATGATTCCTTTGGTGGAATTATGCGGAATTAAGTCTACAACAACCATGCAAAATTTCGCCGAGTTCCGATGGAGGAATCTCCGGCAATCTACGATATACCGCAGCCCTGTCAAATCTGGACGGGAATCCGGATGACTTTAGGGCGTGGCCTCTAGAGCCTAGCTCGAAGATCTTTTGGA
This sequence comes from Aegilops bicornis, assembly GCA_021605145.1. Lineage (NCBI taxonomy): Eukaryota > Viridiplantae > Streptophyta > Magnoliopsida > Poales > Poaceae > Aegilops > Aegilops bicornis. The sequence goes on from CM038675.1 coordinate 318,775,784, forward strand.
AGATCCAACCCTTCATCTTCTTCGGAATTCCCATATCTACCACCCCTCCAAATTTCAGCTCGATCCGATGGTTCAAACTCCGGGAACCTTCCGATGAGTGGACCAATTTTCAGATCTGCTTTCTGTGTGAATACGAATCCGGCCGAAGTTCATGTTTCTTCATGAAAGGGATATTGGACAACCTTTTTGAAGGAATTTTTTTCTAGGGTATTGTGCGTTGTTTTTAAACACGTGCCCATAAATTTTTAAGCCTCCTCTGAGGTAATCTTCAGCATCACGCTGGTGTCAAACCAGTCCGACAATATTGCTCCATGGCTGCCGACCTGCGATAGACACGTCATCGTTTTGTTGAGCCGAGCTCACTTCTTCGGATCCTCATCTCGGCGAGCCGAACAAGAGTTCAGAATTGCCAAGGATGAATCTCCACCAACGTCCCCGCCCCACGGATTACACGGAGCGGGCACACCGGCATCGCCGCATGGTCACTTCATCAAGCCGGCATTGACCGCGTCACAAGTTACGACCTGCGTTGGCATGGCCGCACTGTTGCTTCTTCAAGCCGATGTCCATCACGCCGAACTGCTTCAACACCTCGGCTGACATGGCAGCTGCAATGTTGCCTTACCGACCTGCTCCGTTACCTCGTCTGGACCGGGGGCTTCGCTATGTCTTCATCAACCTACTCCGGAGACTTCAGCGTCACCAGCCGACCGACTTCGTCACGTTAGCTGGACCGGAGGCTTTGCCTCGACAAGCCAACCTTTGCCAGCATCGCCATGCCGTCGCTTCATCGCCCATCAGGCAATGGGTGTGCGGATCGAGTTCCAATGTTGGGTGTAACCTTTCTTCAGATTGCTGCAACAGATAAACCATGTGCTATTAATCCTAATAATTGTTTTTTGCTTGGGTTTATTTTTCCCGTGGAATTATTACTTTGGTTTGTTCCATCATCTGTACACAGATCTGTCAAACGATGGCTGCATTAACGATGGTTGTGTGATGGTTTGGCCAATTTCCTGTCCGCAATTCGGCGAACGCCTCATCAGGGACTTGGACTGCCCTGTGAGTACAGGCTTTGTCACGCCGGCGCCCCGCGCCGACATTGGCTTCAACGCTAGGCCACATCTCTTTAAATATTTTACATGTGTAGGTAAATGATCCAGGTTGGGCAGCGGTATCACTTCGGCATATCGACATACCATGTCACCTCGGCTGGACCGGGGGCTTCGTCAACACTTCATTAACCCATGCCGAGGACTCCAGCGTCATACTGCCGGCCTGCTCCGTCGCCTCAATTGGACTGGGGGTTACAGCTCGACACATTGGCCATGCTATGTCACCACTTTGGAGTGCCGAGCTCTTCGCTCCTCCACCTTGGGACTTGCTTGGGGGCTGGGACCTTGTCCTGCATCAAGCTAGGACCACGTCATCAATGTTGAACACATTAACCAGCTAAGTCGCTTTCATGCTCAAAGTTTTAAATTTTTTATTTGTGTTCGGTTAGACTATGCTCACAAACGTTGTTTGATTAAAAACACTTCATTTCCCCTGTTAACTGGGGGCTCTTAAATTTATGTGAGTTGTTTTATAATAAGTGTTCTTCTTCTTAGTCGTTGCAAAGTCTTTTTCTATCACTCCTTTTTTCGACGCGAGTGTGTGGTCAATAGCCGGGGAGCCTAGCTTCTCTATAAAGCCGCTCGAGTTTAGTTCGCTAAAATGGCCTCGGAGAAGCACTCCGCCTTCGGGATAAGGAGCTTGAAGCCATAGGCTGACCCGTTTGAAGTCTTGAGTTCAGATGTGTCATGTTAAAGCACGACAGAAGCACAATTTTGTTTTAGAAAGACCAATTTACGGATTGGCACCAAAATCTCGGTTTAGTCCGAATGTCAAGCTTTTATATAAGTTTTTGGCTTTTCGAACCTATGGTACTTTTAAACTATTGGTGTGTTTCTAGCATAAGTCTCGTAGTGCAACGCCGGACACCTTTAGAGATTCTCCAAAAACATTCCTGGATATTGCTATATATGCATCGGTTTCGAATTGTGTGTTTGGTCAATAGTTGGGTTGCCCGGCTCCTGAGCTTGCCTCCTACGTTCCGCTTTGTTCGGCTAGGTGTACAAAGGGAGAACCACTACGATTGTGCTTCCAGCTCGCATGCTCAAGCACCTCAGTGGAGAAAGCCGAAAACTGACTGTCATAATAAGCGTAAACTGGTCAGCGATCCGATGACTGTGTTAAATGACGGGTCGTTCATAACATTGGCCGAAGTGTTTACGGCTTGACCTCGACTGTCGCCGAACACTAACCGGGGGCTAGTAACTGGCCTCCCAACTTTAAGCTCCTATGACTAAGTGAAAGTTATAAAGCACGCATATCAGATTGCCTCGTTTCCGCTAACACAACCGCCTTCGGGCACTGAGGCGTCGGCTAAGGGTTGTTTTGTTATTGCGAAAACACCCTGCGTAGCATCTACAAGGGGGCGGAAGCCGATGATAGGCCACTTTCAACTAATAAACGGTCGCAGCGGAGTCAAAATAAACATATCATCGGCATTTGTATTTAATATACGAGGGCCGCCTTCCGCAATCATCGTTAAAAGCCATAAATATGCATCAATTTGACTTAAGATTTTGGCCAAGCTGGGTTGCCTGGCTCCTGTGCTTACCCCTACGTTCCCGATTATTCGTCTAGGCGGTAAAGGGAGCACCTCTGTGATTGTTACTACCGGGTCATCTGAGTTAGTACCTTATATTGGGTGAAGCCGAAAGCTAGCAATCTTAAAGGATCACATTGGTCGGCAACGACGGAAGTGAAATTTGTGGTTCATTAATACCACAAAGTTCGGAAACTTTCTCCGAACTAAATCCTCAATATTTTCCTCCCACATTGATCGGAGGTGAGGTTTCATGATCATGATAAGCATGACGACCCAAAGAAAGGAACCGATAGCGGGACTATTTTCTTTGGAAGATGTTTCTTACATTAAAATGTAATATAACATATCTCTCGGTGTACCTTTGTTTATAAAACCGTATGACCGGATTGCCTTGTTTTCCATAAATATTTGCCCTTATAACGGCTTTATAAAGTAGGAAAACACTCCTCGGCTACTGGACGAAGAGGTTGAAGCCGATGGTTGGTCAACAAAGTTTTGTACAATATGGATCTGAGCATTAATGATGTAAAGTACTTGGGTACATAGAGTCATTGCACAAAAATTGTGAGCAAAAAACGATTTTTTCGCAGCCAATCTTTAAAGAGTCAATGGCACAGTCTCTTTGAGACAACCGATCAGCTGACATAACGCTCTCATAGTTCCCTATTGGTATTGATTTCCTATCTATTAAGCCCCTTAAGGCCGAACTTGGCGAGCTCAACTTTAGTTAGCTCTAACTCCTTTTTGAGATCTTTATTCTCTTTCCGAGAAGTTTGTGTTAAACACAACAAAATTTTCTGTCAAACGGATATCGATCCTTAATTCGGCCACCCGTGCCCACATTAAGGCTCAGGGGCTACCGGGCTTCACGCTTATTATTTACAAATATTACAGGGGCTACTGGGCTTCACGCCTATTCAATGCAGAAAATTCAAAGTGCTTAGTGTTCGGCTTGACCGAACTATGGGCAAACGCGTCTTCGGTCAACAATAGGTACCATCTGGACCTATCCAGCATCAAGCTAATATATTATGGCAACTTCTCAAGACCCTCTCCCAAGGGCCTGTTCGCCGATCACTATTATCTCTAATGCATTACATTGCGTTTCTATTCCTACGTATGCTGCCGAGGTAGGAGTCGATCCTTAGGCCTATCTCGCGCATCGACCTGAGTCTCAGGGGCTACTAGGATCAGCGGTTTCATGTTTTCCTTCTGGTGCATCTCAGGTTTTAGGCCGACACACACTTTGAGGGCTATTGGTTATACATATTGACAGCAAATAAATTTACACGCATTAGAAATAAAATCCGTAAACAATCAGCCCAAGCCCGAGGTGGTGCATCACCTCGGAAGCAGTCCGGCATAAAGCTCGGATGCCAATGGCTGGCTCTATAGAGGACATTTTCGGCATTAAGCTTGGCTAACCTCCTTTAAAACTTCTTCAAGCCAAGGTGATCTATAACACCTCGGATATAGTACGGCGTTGGAGCTCGGATACAGTTCGGCGTTGGAGCTCGAATACAGTCCGGCGTTGGTGCTCGGCTGCAAAAGATACCTCAAATGCAGTCCGGCGTTGGAGCTCAGATGCAAGAGGACACCGCTGCCCGGGAACAACTTCGAACCCGAGGTAGGCGTAAAAATAACAAGGCATCAATAAAGGGTGATAACTTAAAAGGGCTCCTCAGATACCCGACGTGTAAACTCTTTGGATTTACTTCGGCGATCCTCAAGACCGAAGATAAGAAGATTTGTTGAACCAATTTTCAAGGCCGACGAACGAAGATGAAGAACATTTCGGAAGGATCGAGGAGCATCCCCAACTTGAAGATCGGTTCAGGGGGCTACTGACGGTGTCCTGGACAAGGGGGTACTCACCACATCGTCTCCCGACCAGGTGGATCGGGCCGAGGACCCCCATGGCGGTTCACTCATGGGCCACTTCGGGCAGCCCATGCCGCATACAAGGAGTATTCCACAAGACTTGGTGATCAAGACAAGGACTCCTCTCCACCGGCGTATTCGGCTAGGAATCTTTTTATCCTAGGCCTCTAGTGCATTATATAAGCCAAGGCCAGGCTAGTCGATAGATGATTATGACATTACTCATCATACATCTAGGGTTTAGACCACAACATATGATCTCGAGGTAGATCAACTCTTGTAACCCTATATTCATCAAGATCAATCAAGCAGGAAGTAGGGCATTACCTCCATAGAGAGGGCCTGAACCTGGGTAAACATCGTGTCCCCTGTCTCCTGTTACCTATCAATCCCTGACACACAGCTTGGGACCCACTACCCGAGATCCGCCGGTTTTGACACCGACAACTACTCCCTCCTCATCATGGTGGCCGTCGAGATGATGAAGATGGCCTCCAGTGATAATTTCACCTCTGGTAGGGTGCTGGAACAGGGTCTAGTTGATTGGTTTTTCATGGCTATAGAGGCTTGCGGCGGTGAAACTTCTGATCTGGAGTTATTTCTGGTGGTTTCTGTATTTATAGGATTTTTTGGCGTCGGTCTCACGCCCAGATGGGCTTCGAGGGGCCCACTACCCACCAGGGCAAGACAGGCCCCCCTGGCGCGCCCAGGTGGGTAGTGGGGCCCTCGTGGCTCTTTTGGCCCTCCCACAAAGCTTCTAGTTCCTCTTCTCCTCCAAAAAAATCGTCAAAAAGTTTCGCTGCATTTGAAGAACTTTGATGTCTGCACAAAAACAACACCATGGTAGTTCTGCTGAAAATAGCGTCACTCCATGTTAGTTTCATTTAAATCATATAAAATTGCACCCAAACCATATAATTTTTTTGTAAACATGGCATGAATACTTCATAAATTATAGATACGTTGGAGACGTATCAACATCCCCAAGCTTAATTCCTGCTCGTCCTCGAGTAGGTAAATGATAAAGGAAATAATTTATGAAGTGTGAGTGCTAGCATAGTGCATAAGTTTTATCAATGATAATTTCAATCACTTTTCCTAGCATCATAACAACAACTCTTTTTCATAAAACTCATCATGATAAAGTAGTAAAGTAGCAATTGAAAGAGAATTTTTTATGTGGAATGCTACCTATCATATTCATCCTATATGCTTTTCTTCTGTAGCATGGACATTTGGACTTGAATGATTCAAAGCAATAGTCTATAATTTGACATGAAGACATCAATACTCAAGCATACTAATAAGAAACCATGTCTTTCAAAATATCAATGCTAAAGAAAGCTATCCCTAGCCCATTATGCTCAATCATTGATCCATTCATGAAACACACTCAAATATTAGCTACATCCAATGCACAAGTATGACAATAGTGTTCCCTAGTTGGTGCTTCCTAAAAGAAGATAGATACTCAAAATAAAAATAAAAATTACATAAAAGTAAATAGACAGGCCCTTCGCAGAGGGAAGCAGAGATTTGCAGAGGTGCCAGAGCTCAAGGCTTAAATTCAGAGATAAAATTATTTTGAGAGGCATGCTTTTCCTATCAACAAAAATGGCCGAGAATTCCCAATATATTCCATGCTAGAAAAATTATAGGTGGTTCCCTAACAGCAAGTAAATTTTATTTCCTTTCCACCATTCTTCCACAATCCATGGCTAGTCGTATCCACGGGTGCCTTCCGTACCAACACTTTCCAAGGAATTTATTTTCATTTCGTGACTAGGCATCCCTATTACTTGCCACACTCTCGTGCAATGACAAGTGTATAAACACTCATCGTGAGAATAAAATACCTAGCATGGAAAATATTGGCCACCCCTGCCGCTTCATGAGCAGTACGTGCACACAAAACAGAAATTCATTTTGAAAATTAGAGTTGGCACATGCAAATTTACTTGGAACGACATGGAAATACCACATATAGGTAGGTATGGTGGACTCATATGGCACAACTTTGGGTATTTAGGAGTTGGATGCACAAGCAGCATTCCCGCTTAGTACAAATGAAGGTGAGCAAATAGATTGAGAAGCGACCAACCAAAAAACAAAAACGGTCATAAACACGCATTAAACATAACTAACACTAAATAATGCACCATAAGTAGGATATAACTTTGTGGCATAACTATTATCTTTACGTACTTGCATAGGGAATCACAAACCTTAACACCAATATTCCAACTAAAGCACAATTATTCACCAACATGACCCGCATATTATTATCTCCATATCGCAAGACTATTGCAAGGAATCAAACTTATCATATCCAATGATCTATATGAGAGTTTTTATTATATCCATCTTGGATATTCATCATATTAGTACCAATTTCATACCATGTGCAAATTTTCATCACTATTATAAACTCTCAAAATAATATAAGTGAAGCATGAGAGTGTCAAGTGAGTAGTTAAGTAAATAGGTAGCTATGTGAGGACTCTCTCTCATTTAAAAACATTTAGATCTAAGTACTTTTATTAAAACAGCAAGCTAAACGAAACAAATCGACACTCTAAGAATACAACACATCATGTGAAGAAGCAAAAACTTAGGCTCAACCGAGGCTAACAGATAATTGTTGACGAAGAAAGGTGTGATGCCTACCAGGGCATCCCCAATCTTAGATGCTTGAGACTTCATGAAATATTATCTTGGGATGCCTTGGGCATCCCCAAGCTTGAGCTTTTGTGTCTACTTAATTCCTTTCATATCCCAGTTTCCCTAAATCTTAAAAACTTCATCCACACAAAACTCAACAATAACTCGTGAGATAAGTTAGTATAAATCAATGCAATAACCTTGTCATTCTCTACTGTAGAAAATTACTAAAATTGTTATTTAACATTGCACACTAAATGCATCTGCATATTTAATACTCATATCCTCAAATAGAATCATTAAACAAGCAAACATGTGCAAACAATGCAAACATAACATCAATCTATCTAAATAGAACAGTCTGTAAAGGATGCAAGAAGATTCATACTTATTTAAATCCAAAACTTCTGAAAAATTACCACACTGTAGAAAATTTATCATATCATATTGTGTAGGAATTTCAAGATTTTATCACGTTCTGACTTTCCAGAAGAATTCAGACAATGATAGAAACTTTCTGTCTTCAAACAGCAACATATGGACTTGCAAAATAAGCATGGTAAAGGCTATACTTGACATTTTTTATTGAAATAGAGGATGCAAAACATTATTATATAAATATAATAAATCAAATAAAAATAAAATAAACTGACGCACCAAGCAAAGCACATATCATGTGACGCATAAAAATATAGCTCCAAGTGAGGTTACCGATAATGTTGAAGACGAAAGAGGGGATGCCTTCCGGGGAATCCCCGAGATTAGTTGCTTGGGTCTTGATTGAATATTACCATGGGGTGCCTTGCGAATCCCCAAGCTTACATCTTGCCACTCCTTATTCTCCTCATATCGATATGTCACCCAAAACTTGAAAACTTCAATCACGCGAAACTTAATGGAACTTCGTGAGATAGGTTAGTATGATAAAGACAAATCATGTCGGTGTACTAGAGTAGGGGTACCCTAGTATCCCGTACTCGTGCACGGACAGTTGCAGCACCCCGCGGCAAGGTTTGCCTCGTCACCACCAATATCCTCCGTGGCTCCTTTGGAGCCATTCAAGAACAAAGTATTTGATTAAGAAGACAAGGCCCCGACAAGAGGAGCTTGTCGGGAAGGCCACTCCAGGCACGCAGAAGACAAGGCTCCGGCAAGAGGGGCTTGCCGGGAAGGCCCGGAGCGCGACAAGCCTCCGGGCGCGACAAGGATTCGGCCGCGGCAAGGCGCTTGCCGCGGCATGCAACTTCTCTCCGTCTCCGCTCCAGCTCACCCAGCGACGTGTCGCCATGGGACCGCGTTCCATGCTTGGCGTGTCGAGCGGCTGTGCAGCCAGCGGAGAGCAGCGATAAGCGGCGCTAACAGGCTCGCCATTGTGGCGAGCGGAGGCGCACCTGACGGTCTCTGTTACACTGTTCGGGCGACAATGACGGGCATTTATTGCTTTTGTCCCTTGCCGTCAGAGTTAGGTATTTTGCACTGTACACTGTTCAAGTAGGTGTACCAACTCCTGTTTTTACATTTGTACCCCCGCCTATGTTGCCACCTGTCGGAGACCCCTTGAGCATATAAAAGGAGGCCCGAGTGCAACGTAGCAAAGGGTTCCGCAGTTTCGGCTGGTTCGATTCATTCGACTGGCCGTAGACTAGACACACTCACGCTAGGTTTTGTAGCTCGCATTGCTCCCTAGCAAGAACACAATAGATCAAACAAGCAGCGAGGGAGTTTTATCTCTCCGGAGAGCTCAAGCTGGGTAAACTGCTCGTGTGCCTCGCCTCGATCCGCTCTTCGTGCGATCTCCGCCCCCTCCGAACCACAAGGGGCCTGCTCACCGCCCCATAGGTGTCCACGGGTGCGATCAGCCTCCCCGACATCTTTGGCGCGCCGGTAGAAGCGTCGAGGCCGTGTGAATCTGATCCGGCGTTCACGAGCAGCGTCATCAACATCTTCCTCAACATGCCACCGAAGAAGAAGGCTTTGGCGGCAGCAGAGCCGTCCGCGTCGTACCCACCCTCACCGCATCAAACGGGTGGTGGGGCAGACGCTGGCGGAGGAACGGGCGCCGACGAAGGTGCTCGCGACGTTGCCAAGTCCAAGGACAAGGCACCGCAAACCTCGGCGTCCGCGCATCCCCCGCGCCCATCTCAGGAGACGCGGGACCAACAACGTCATGGCATTCACAACGCCATACGTTCGTTGGATCGAGACCCTCAAGACCAGCATGCGCGCCAACATGCTGGCACAAGTGAGATACGGTCGCCCGGACGGGGCGCTGCTCCTTCTAACGTGGTTAGAAGTCCGGCGTGTCCGCTCCTCGCACCGCTTCTCCAATGCCGCCTACTACTCCAGAAGCTCTGGCGAGAGCTCAGCTGCTCCTCGACTACCCTCCAACGGCCGACAAGGTCGACGAGTGGAGGGCCACTATCCAGAGCCTCATCGGCTTTGCCAACGGCGACGCCCGCGGCAACCAACACCATCATTGCCGCGGCGAGACGACAAAGGCACGCGAGCGGTGGCGGCAGGCTGTCGGAGGTGCAACCACCGTGCACTCTCCGCCAAGAAGGCCAAGATCGCCGACTCACCGGATCCACCTCGACAGCGACTCCACTGCGTCGTCGGATCCACGAGCTCGCCGCGATCAGCGCCAAGTTCTTCATGAGCGACAACAAGAGGACGCTCGAACTCGCATCGAGCGCCGAAGAGAAGCGCGACGTCAGTCCGACAAGAGCGCTCGGCCTTCTGCTGACATGCGCGCCCGGAGGGGCCAGCGACTTTGTCAGACGCGGTAGGTTGCCCTGCGTTCACTCGTGAGCTGCGGCAAGTCCGATGGCCCAGCCGTAAAAACTTCAAACCAGACGTGCCGGAGAAGTATGATGGCAGGACGCATCCGTCGGAGTTCCTCGGCATCTACACCATCGCGGTGCAGGCTGCGGGGGGACGGGACGACAAGATCCTCGCCAACTACTTCCCGCTCGTGCTCAAGCCCAACGTCAGATCTTGGCTCATGCACTTGCCGGCAACTCCATATCCTCTTGGGCAGATATGTGCCATCAGTTTGTTGGCGCCTTCACAGGTGGCCACAAACCTCATGGCCAAGAGAGTGACCTTCACTTGCTCGCCCAGAAGGAAGGAGAGTCCTGCGCCAAGTTCATTCAGAGATTCAGCCGTGTGCACTACAACATCCCAGACGTCCACCCTGCCGCGGTGATCAGCGCATTTCATCAGAATGTGCGGAACCGCAGAATGAGGGAGGAGATGGCGATGTGCAAAGTCAAGGACGTCAGTGAGCTGTACGCCTTGGCCGACAAGTGTGCACGCGCTGAGGAAGGGAGGAGTCTCCCTAGAGAGAATGCAGAAGCAGGATCTGACAGTGATGACACCGCCCCGGCAAAGAAGGGCCGGCGGCGAGGCAACAAGAAGAAGAAAGCCAGAGAAGTGCTAGCAGTCGAGCAGTCCGGCAATGGAGGTGGCGACAAGAACGCCAAGGCTGGTAGCTCTGGCAAGGAGGTTGCCGCTGACGCCAACCACCAGTCGGTGGCGGCCGCCGACAAGCAGGACAGCTCCGGCAAGCAGTACTGCAAGATCCACCGCACCAAGGGCCACGATCTCCAGAGTTGCAAGAAGGTCGAGCAGCTCGTCGAACAACAGAGAGCTGAGTACGAGCGGCGCGACAAGGAGAAGGCCCAGGAAGGTGCTGGGGGAGCAAGCAAGAAACGTCCCGGCCGGGGAGGACGCCGCGGCAAGGCCAAGTAGCGACAAGGAGATCGACCTCCCCGCGGCCGCGACAAGGATGAAGAGATTCCGGAGACGAGCATTCCCGTCAAAGAAGCAAGCAAAGAGTGGCTGATGTACTTTGATGGTGCCTTCTCGCTGCAAGGCGCCCGGTGCGGCGTCTGCTTATCGCACCCACCGGAGAGCACCTCAAGTATCGTCGTCCGTGATGCATTTTCCCAAGGAGCAAGCGACAAACAATACTGCAGAGTATGAAGGTTTGCTTGCGGGTCTCGGGATCGCCGTGGACCTTGGGATCAAGAAGCTTATTGTCGGGGTGACTCGCAACTCGTCAGTCCGCCAAGTCAACAAAGATTACCAGAGTCCGTTGATGGAAGCCTACGTTGATGAAGTGAGGAAGCTAGAAGAGCACTTTGACGGCCCGCAAATGGAACATGTTCCAAGAGCTCGAGAATGATATTGCCGACGGCTCAAAGTGCGCCAGGCTTAAGTTACCTGTGGAACCAGGGATTTTCGTGCTCAAGCTGACTCAGCCAACCGTAACACCATCGACTGGACAAAGCAAGAAGAGGAAGTTGGCCTCTGGTGACTACCTTCCGACAGAGCTTCCCGAAGCCGTCGTTGCAAAGGTCCCTAAGATCAACACCAACAGTGCTGAGGAGCAGTCTGCTCCGACAGACCCCAGTGTTTGTTTCGTTGAAGCAGACGCTCCCGACAAGTCTTGCTCCGGCAAGCTTGTCGGGGAGCATCTAGCTCCGGCAGGGCCGCAGGCTCTTGCCGTGGAAGCTGATGTTCCGCAGCAGCGGCAGATGTGCCTTTAGTCCTTGTTGTCGAGCCGCAAGCTCCAAAGATGGGCGCAAAGCAGATTGTCCATTTCCTTCAGACAGGAGAACTTCCCAAGAGCAAGAAGAAGCGGAAAGAGTAGCCCGGCAGTCAAGTATGTACCCAGTTTGTCGACAATACTGCATGTAAGAAGACTCAACGGTGTGAAATTGAAGTGTATTCCCGTGGAAGATGGATGTAAGGCTGTTGGCAGAGATACATGGAGGCATATGTGGTCACCACATTGGCGCAAGAGCACTTGCCGCAAAGCTTTCCGGCAAGGTTTCTTCGGCCGACAGCCCTCCGTGATGCAACCGCACAAGTAACCAAGTGTGAAGCGTGCGGTTCCATTCCAAACAGATACACCAGCCAGCTCAAGCTCTCTAGACGATCCCTTTATCCCGGCCATTTTCGGTCAGGGGCTCGACATCCTCGGCCCCTTCCCCGAAGTTGTCGGGGCTTTGAGTACTTATGCGTCGCCATCGACAAGTTCACAAAGTGGCCGGAAGTGGAAGCAGTGAGGAAGGTGACAAAGACAACGGCAATCAAGTTCTTCAGTCAATTGTTTGTCGTTTTGAATCCCTAACCGGATCATCACCGACAACGGCACACAATTCACGAGTCGCACCTTCATGCAGTACGTCCAAGACCTTGGCGCCAAGGTCTGCTTTGCTTCTGTTGCTCACCCGAGAAGCAACGGTCAAGCAGAGAGGGCAAATGCTGAAGTGCTGCACGGGCTCAAGACCAGAACTTTCGACAGCTACGAAAAGTGCGGAAGAAAGCTGGATCGAGGAGCTGCCGGTGGTTCTTTGGTCGATCAGACGACGCCAAATCGAGCCACCGGCGGACACCCTTGCTCTAGTCTATGGAACAGAGGCAGTTCTCCCCACGGAACTTCGTGATACGGATTGCCTCGAGTACTCGCTTATGATGAGCTTGAGCAAGAGCAGCTGCGACAAGATGACGCTACGCTCCTCGAGGAGGATCGCCTTCAGTCATTGTCGCGAGCCGCCGCTACCAAAGAAGCTCTGCGTCGCTACCATAGCCACAGGGTCAATGCCAGAAGTCTCGAGGAAGGCGACCTTGTTCTTCGGCGCGTTCAGTCCGCCAAGAATTCAAACAAGTTGACACCGAAGTGGGAAGGCCCTTATCGGGTGAAACGAGTCACTAGGCCTGGCGATGTCCGCCTTGAGACCGAAGATGGCATTCCGTGAGCAACTCTGGAACATTGAGCATCTTCGTAAGTTTTACCCATAGGGCGCGGTTGTCGGAACCCGTTCCGGCAACCACCTTTTGTACAAGTCTTGCCGCAGCTTGCATGTAATCCTTTGTACAAAGCCGGCGCGCACCCCGTGCATCGATCAAGAAAAGCTCATGTGTTGCGCACAACTTGTCAAGTTCATGCTTTCATCAATTTATTGCATGCTTTGGCTAACACTTTGTGCAGCAACCACACCCGGTAAGCAGAATCGAGCCGCTAGGCTCCATAACGTTATTTCTTCTTCTTTTTTTTTCTCAAAGAAAGGAAGGCTCCCTCGCGCACAAGTTAACCAGGGGAGGAGGAGATAATACTATGGACCGAGGCACCGCCGAGAAAGTTTCACCTCGTCGGGAAGCAAGAGATGTAAAAGCTAAGTTGCCAAAGTTTGAGCAATCAATTTTTAAATTTTCAAGTTATCTTCCTCGAACGATAGTACTTTGTATGGAAAACCTGTGCGCAGAGGAACCAACTCGCCAGCTAGTCGCGCCCTTACTTTGTTTCGAGTCCGCTCAACAACTTAAGTGAGCTGCGGCTAGTCGCGACAAGGTTGCTTGTCGGAGGCGGCACTGCCAGCAGACTGCTGACGTTCCGCACTCAGCGCTCGCGGCAAAAGTGCCCGCACCGACAAGTCCCCTAAATGCGTAAGGCAGAAACATACAAAGGAAGAAACCAAATAGAGGAAATAACGTTGCGTTGATCGATTCACCTAAGATAGAGTATATTACAGAATAACTTGTCGCTGATCTAACAAAGTTTTCTAAACATGATCAGCAGCGACAATGGAAAGATAAGGTTGGCGGCCTAGTCCACGCGGTCGCCCTCAATCCGCTTGATCTTGTTCACCTTGTCCACAATGGGTGCGACAAGGGCTTTGAGCTCCTCCACGTTGGCTTCGGGCGGCAGGGATCGGAGGACGCCGTTAAGGTTGAGGCCCGGATTGCGGAAGGCCACCTTCATCAACACCTTCTCGAGGGCTCCCGCGCAGACCTGGCATGATTCCTCGGCCAGCTGCTTCGGGACCTCCTCTCGGAGTCGCTGGAGGCCCGTCGCCACGCCTTTGAAGAATAGGCTAAGCTTGGCGCTGGGTTGGAGATGCTCGTCGGAGGAGTACGCAAGGTCCGCCATCCCCAGCTCCATCAGCTCGTTGTGGATGTCGGCGGCGGTGTCCACAAGACAGCAATGGCAGGGGTGGTCGGCCCGCCTTTGTTTCCTCCGCTTATAAAGGGGAGGAGGGGGCGGACGTTCCGCTTATATCAATAAAGAACCCCCACGACCGCGCCCATGATCACTCGCACGACGCCACGTCCGGTGCGTGCCGTTAGTGGGGATCGTGGTGGGTCCGGGCGAAGTTGCGGCGTGGCGAGGCCGCGATGCCCGTCTGCGATTCTGGGCCTGGCCCGACAAGCGCTTCGGCACCGTGTGCGGCCCGGGCGGGGCTCTGTCGGTGTACTAGAGTAGGGGTACCCTAGTATCCCGTGCATGCCTGCAGACGATTCAGACACCAGCGGCAAGGTTTGCCTCGTCACCACCAATATCCTCAGTGGCTCCTTTGGAGCCATTCAAGAACAAAGTATTTGATTAAGAAGACAAGGCCCCGACAAGAGGAGCTTGTCGGGAAGGCCACTCCAGGCACGCAGAAGACAAGGCCCCGGCAAGAGGGGCTTGCCGGGAAGGCCCGGAGCGCGACAAGCCTCCGGGCGCGACAAGGATTCGGCCGCGGCAAGCCGCTTGCCGCGGCATGCAACTTCTCTCCGTCTCCGCTCCAGCTCACCCAGCAACGTGTCGCCATGGGACCGTTCCATGAGCGCGTGTCGGCCGGTCAGCAGCCGGAGAGCAGCGATAAGCGGCGCCGACAAGCTCGCCATCGTGGCGAAGCGGAGGCGCACTGACGGTCTCTGTTACACTGTTTCGGGCGACAATGACGGGCATTTATTGCTTTTGTCCCTTGCCGTCGAAAGTTAGGTATTTTGCACCGCATACCTTTGTTCAAGTAGGTGTACCAACTCCTGTTTTACATTTGTACCCCGCCTATGTTGCCACCGTCGGAGACCCCTTGAGCATATAAAAGGAGGCCCGAGTGCAACGTAGAAAAGGGTTCCGCAGTTTCGGCTGGTTCGATTCATTCGACTGGCCGTAGACTAGACACACTCACGCTAGGTTTTGTAGCTCGCATTGCTCCCTAGCAAGAACACAATAGATCAAACAAGCAGCAGTAGGAGTTTTATCTCTCCGGAGAGCTCCAAAGCTGGGTAAACTGCTCGTGTGCCTCGCCTCGATCCGCTCTTCGTGCGATCTCCGCCCCCCTCCGAACCACAAGGGGCCTGCTCCGCCGGCCCCATAGGTGTCCGCGGGTACGATCAGCCTCCCCGACAAATTATTCACTTTGGTACTGTCAAAGACAAGATTTGTAATTTTTCTCACACAATGCCTATTGTACCTTATCATTTCCACAATTTATATTGAGCAATACAAGCCATAGAAACTAGAAAACAAGCAAACTATGCATTGAAAACAGAATGTGTCAAAAACAGATCAGTCTATAATGATCTGACCAATGACCATACTTCTACTACTCCAAAAATTCTGACAAATTAGGAAAATGTAGGGAATGTATATATCAATCATCTATAAAAAATCAGATTTTTTTGACCCCCAATGAGTTTCAACAATTCTGTTACTGGGCACAAAAGTTTCTATTTTTGCAAAGAATCAAGTTAACAATCATCCACACTATCCCAAAGGCTTTACTTGGTACTTTATTGAAACAAAACCTATTAAACATGATTACTACAGTAGCCTAATCATGTGAAAACACAAAAACATTAGGGGTAAATGTTGGGTTGTCTCTGAACAAGCGCTTTTCTTCAATGCCTTTTTAGCTAGGCATGATGATTTCAATGATGCTCACATAAAAGATAAGAATTGAAACACAAAGAGAGCATCATGAAGCATATGACTAGCACATTTAAGCCTAACCCACTTCCTATGCATAGGGATTTTGTGAGAAAATAATTCATGGAAACAAGAGTCATCTAGCATAGGAAGGCAAAACAAGTAATACTTCAAAACTTTCAACACATGGAGACAAAACTTGAGATTATTGAGATATGTAAAAGCATTTGTCCCTCTCTCATAATAATTTCAGTAGCATCATGAATGAATTCAACAATATAGCTATCATATAAAGCATTATTTTCATGATCCACAAGCATATAAATTTTATTACTCTCCACATAAACAATTTTATTCTAATTCATAATAGTGGGAGTATCATATGAAATTCGAATACTAAATTGTTTACACATTAAAAGAGTAATTTCAGTAAAAGGATATTCAAAATAATTACAATAATTATCACTGCTTTTTATAACATAAGTATCATCACGATAATCATCATAAGCAGCAACTTTGTTCTCATCATAGTCAATTGAAACCTATTCTGAAATAGTGGAATCATTAATAAATAAAGTCATGACCTCTCCAAGTCCACTTTTATCATTATAATAAAATCCAACACCCTCCAAAATAGTGGGAAAATTATTATCTAAAGTTGACACTCTTCCAACACTACAGAAAAAGACACATCCGTGACATTTTGGGCCGAATGAATTTTTTTCTGTCATGCTTGTGACACTTCTATGACGATAATTGTGACAAAACCCGGTATCATCATAGATGTGGTGGGCTCCTACTTCTATGACAAAAAATCATGACAAAAAATGGGCTTTTTGTCCTGGGCGGGCCGGAGACGCGGCTGCATGACATTCTTTGGGCCGTCCATGACGGAAAAAACCGTGGTAGAAGCGAGGGCGAGGAAAATATAGGGGAGTTCCCGGTTATGGTGGGTGGTCGGGGGCCGAGCGATGCATGTTTCTCTCTTACACATACGCGCGTGGGTGCGAGGTGTTTGGCTCTAACTGAACCCGAGCGAGGCGTTCGCCTACTGAACCCGAGCGATTGCACTACAAAGCTACGTTCTCGAACCCGGCGATCGATCGATCTGGCTGTTAACTGAACCCGATCGAGCGATTCCTTTACTACTGCTGCTAACTGAAGCCGATCGAACCCTGCTGCCTCCTTCCCTTGATGAAAAGTGAGCGTTGTTGGGGGGGGGGGGGTTTGGATGAACAGTTCCCGGTGGGGGGTTGGATGACCCCGTGGTAATAGAGGCCGTTGCCGCTGGATGAACAGGACCCCAATCGATCGAGTCTGTTGGGAGTGGATGAACAGGGCCCCGTGGAGGGCTGGATGAACAGGAGGACCCCGTGGAGGGCTGGTTGAACAGCAGCCGGTGGAGGCCTGGATGAACAGTAGCCGGTGGAGGGCTGGATGAACAGTAGCCCGTGGAGGGGTGGTTGAACAGGACCCCGTGGAGAGGGCTGGTTGAACAGTAGCCGGTGGAGGAGTGGTGGAGGCTGGATGAAGAGGAGCCCGTCGATGAACAGTCGCAGGTGGAGGTAGGAGGGGAGACGCCGTGGATGAACAGTCGCAGGTGGAGGCTGGAGGAGGTCGATGGTGGATGAACAGTAACCCATGGAGGCAGTCGATGGTAGAGATGAACAGTATCCCGTGGAGTCCCGTTTTGCGGTATGCCACACCCCTCCCGATGAATAGGACCCCCGTTTCGACCGTAGCGCTCCAACACAAGTCTGTTTCCTCCGTTTTGTGGTACACCACACCCCTCCCAATCAACAGGACCCCGTTTCGACCGTAGGAGGTCCAAGAGAAGTCAGTTTCCTCCGTTTTGCGGTACGCCAGACCCTTCCTGATGAACAGGATCCTGTTTCGACCATGGCCGGTCGAACACAAGGTCGTTTCCTCTGTTCTGTGGTACGTCAGGCCTCGTTTCGATTAGCTGTTCCACCCAAGCTGGTTGGCTCCCGATGAACATGACGACAACGCAGTTTTTCCATTCCGACCCAGCCATGTACACGAGCACTGGCCGTACGTATGCGTGAGTAGGCGTTCGAGACCCCGCCCGTATGTACGTATGTGGCCGTATTTACTTTCTTGCACCCTGGCCGCTATACATACGTGTACACGATATTAACGGGACTGCGTGACATGCTACGTGCGCTCCTCTACTACGACCCGTGCGCGCCTCTACTACGACATGTGCCCTTCCTTACACGGCCACGGTTCATCGTTGCAGCCTGCAGACAGACCGGTCGACCAGTATGTACGTACACGTTCATGACTAGAATGACAATGCTACATATGCTTCGACCAGGTGGGTCCCGACTGTCAGGCACTTCCTTGCGTGCGAAGATGTAGCTGGTGGGTCCCAGCATACAGGGGGCGAATCATTTTTTTCTGTAATATGGACGCACTTCCTTGCGTGCGAAGATGTAGCTGGTGGGTCCCAACAGTCAGGGGGAAACATTTTTTCGCAAAATACGGTGGCCCATCTAGTGGGTCCCTACTATCAGGTGGAGGAATAATTATTTTGCGCGTAATAAGGAGGCACTTCCTTGCTGCTGCCGTGGACCCGGTATCGACCTCTCCACGTCTGATACTCTTCCAATGGAAGTCGTTCCTTGACCATGTTGACCACGCCGCACCGAGAGCATCAGAGCGGTGGACAACAGCAAGGCCTAGGAAGGGGACGACACAGAGCCGGGGAAGACGAGTCAGTGGAAGCCTACGCGGAGAGGAGTACAAGGGTTCACTGGTTCGACTGTGGTGTGAGGCTGCCATCTTCGCGGAATAACAGGGGGTGTGGGTGAGTGGATGGCCTAGCCAGTAGTGGGAGTAGTAGGGGGCGGTGAGGCCTCCGCAGCAGCACAGCCGGCCACAGGAGGCGGGATCACGCGGCACGCCCGGTGCTGGTTTGGGCGGCTGGAGCAAGAAGGCCAGAGGTTGAAGAATCAGTAGGGCCGTTGGATGGACATCGTACGGTCGCATGAGCTAGAATCGTTCATATTGACTAAGTTGACAAGGCCCTCTGTCCACGTCAACTTAGTAGGCCCACAAGTCAGCCTCCCACTATGGTGGGTCCCAGCTAACATGGGGAGTATTCATTTTTTTGTGCATAATAAGGAGGCACTTCCTTGCGTGCGAAGATATAGTTGGTGGGTCCGACCTGTCAGCGGGGGGAATGTTTTTTTCACGAAATACAGTGGCCCTTCCAGTGGGTCCCAACTGTCAGGTGGAGGAATCATTATTTTGCGCGTAATAAGGAGGCATTTCCTTGTGTGCGGCCGTGGACCCAGCTATCAGCCTCTCCACGTATAGTCCACTTCCGATGGATGTAGTTAGTTGACCATGTTGACCACTCAGCGCCGAGCGCATCCAAGGTGGTGGATGACGGCGAGGCCCCGGACAGCAACGAGCCAGAGATGGGAAGACGCGGGAGTGGAGTCGCAGACGGAGATGTGTACGAGGGTTAACTGGTTCTGGTGCGGTGTGGTTCGGTAGTCGGTGGAGAAGAACAGGAGGTGTGGATGGGTGGAGGGATGGCCTGGCCAGCGGTGGGGTAGTCTTCATAGTGAAGCGTGCTAAGCAGAGCAGCTAGCAGGAAGAGGCAGGAGCAGGTGGCCCCGGCGGCGCTGGAAGAAGAAGACGAGAGATTGAAGATGGATGTCGGTCGTTTGATGTAAATCCAACGGCTAACGATGTCAGAATCATTTGTTGACTAAGTTGACAACGACTTGCGTTGGCTTCGACCTATTGGCCCACATTTCAGCCTCCAAAAATGTGGCACGTATTCAACTCATTTTTTCAGAATTTACAATAAATTTGATCTCTTTTTTTATAATTATAGTCCATTTGCTGGGCTGGGTGAACAAATAATGTAGCGTCCATGCGGCCCATATATTTTTTTCCTAAAGAATTACAGGCAATTTGCACTTTCTCGAAATACACGATTTTGTTGGGCTAATTCTAATTATAATGTTGGGTTTGGCGCAACAATGTTATCAAAAAATAAACAGGGGTTGAGCATTTTGTTATAAATATATTTAAATAATAAGTGATTTATTATTACATTGGTCCTTAAATCTTACCAAGCTTTTGTACACAATCACCAGGGTTTTCGTTGCCAAAAAATTCAGGATTTTATTGTTAAGAAATTATTTTTATAAGTTAATAAGATGTGGGATAATGTTTTCTTACATATGTAAGTATCTATTAAATATATGATGACAATAACAATAATATATAATAACATATAAAATGATTTAAATATATATAACACAGTAGAAGGGAAACATAAGTTGGACCAGGTGTTCCTATTCTTATACAAAAAAATATAACAGACCTCTGCGTTTTCTTCAAAAAAACATAAATTGGGCTGCCGATGTTTCAGGAAAAATAAAACCTTAGATGGGAGGTCCATAGGCCGGTCGATACATGACGGCCCTCAAGAAAATACAAACCGGCATGTCGTGGGCTACGCATGTTTAAAAAGAAAGCCTAGACGGGGCAGCCCACAACCCAGCTGACACTTGCTGCCCCAGTGATAATAAATGATACCTGCCAGCTCCCCGACTTCGTTGTGAATTTATCTCCTCTAGTAACTACGTTGAAGCACCTAATAATGTAACTATGTTGACAAACCCGTGGGCCCCAACGTCAGTATAGCATTAGGAGGAAGTATTTTTTCAATGAGGCACTTGCTTGCGTACGGCCATAGACCTGGTGGGTCCCGACTATCCGCCTCTCCACGTACAGTCCTCTCCAGATTCCTCTCGTTTATTCAGCATGTTCACAACGGCAGACAGCGGCGCCGCGGCAAGCGCACAAAGGCGTAGAAGGAGATCGGACCACCTGAGGTAGTGCCTTATTTGTACCGAAACTACTGAACTAGCTGATGACCCACAAGTATAGGGGATCTATCGTAGTCCTTTAGGTAAGTAAGGGTGTCGAACCCAACGAGGAGCAGAAGGAAATGATAAGCGGTTTTCAGCAAGGTATTCTCTGCAAGTACTAAGATAAGTGGTAACAGATAGTTTTATGATAAGATAATTTGTAACGAGCAACAAGTAACAAAAGTAAATAAAGTGCAGCAAGGTGGCCCAATCCTTTTTGTAGCAAAGGACAAGCTTGGACAAACTCTTATATAGAGAAAAGCGCTCCCGAGGACACATGAGAATTATCGTCAAGCTAGTTTTCATCACGTTCATATGATTCGCGTTCGGTACTTTGATAATTTGATGTGTGGGTGGGCCGGTGCTTGGGTGCTGTTCTTACTTGAACAAGCATCCCACTTATGATTAACCTCTATTGCTAGCATCTGCAACTACAACAAAAGTATTAAGGTAAACCTAACCATAGCATGAAACATATGGATCCAAATCAGCCCCTTACGAAGCAACGCATAAATTAGGGTTTAAGCTTCTGTCACTCTAGCAACCCATAATCTACTTATTACTTCCCAATGCCTTCCTCTAGGCCCAAATAATGGTGAAGTGTTATGTAGTCGACGTTCACATAACACCACTAGAGGATAGACGACATACATCTCATCAAAATATCGAACGAATACCAAATTCACATGACTACTAATAGAAAAACTTCTCCCTTGTCCTCAGGAACAAACGTAACTACTCACAAAGCATATTTATGTTCATAATCAGAGGGGTATTAATATGCATAAAGGATCTGAACATATGATCTTCCACCAAATAAACCAACTAGCATCAACTACAATGAGTAATCAACACTACTAGCAACCTACTAGTACCAATCCCGGACTTGGAGACAAGAATTGGATACAAGAGATGAACTAGGGTTTTGAGAGGAGATGGTGCTGGTGAAGATGTTGATGGAGATTGCCCTCTCCCGATGAGAGGAGCTTTGGTGATGACGATGGCGATGATTTCCCCATCCTGAAGGGAAGTGTCCCCGGCAGAATAGCTCTGCCGGAGCCCTCGATTGGTTCTGCCAAGGTTCCGCCTCGTGGCGGCGGAGTCTCGTCCCGAAAGGTTGCTTATGATTTTTTCCTCGACGAAAGACCTCATATAGCAGAAGATGGCCACCGGAGAGCCAACAGGGGGCCCACGAGGCAGGGGGCGCGCCCCCACCCTCGTGGACAGGTGGTGGCCCCCCTGACATATTTCTTCCGCTCAGTATTTTTTATTATTTCCAAAAATAACTTTCGTGGAGTTTCAGGACTTTTGGAGTTGTGCAGAATAGGTCTCTAATATTTGCTCCTTTTCCACCCGTAATTCCAAATAGGCATTCTCCTCCTTATGTAAACCTTGTAAAATAAGAGAGAATAGACATAAGTATTGTGACATAATGTGTAACAACAACCCATAATGCAATAAATATCGATATAAAAGCATGATGCAAAATGGACGTATCACTAGCCCAGTGGCCAAGTGACACTACCCGATAGTTGTTCCGCCCGGGTTCGATTCCACCTGATGCAGGGAAAATATCTCCAAATTTTTTGCCTGCCATTATTGACATGTGGGTCCCCATTGTCATCTACGCACACCACATCCAACACTTGCCAAAACTTCATCCCTCGTTTTCTCTGTTTTTCGCACACTTGACATTGTGTGGGCATTTTGAAAATAGCATATCTTTTTGACTATGCATCATATGAAGATGTGCTATGCATCAATGTTGATCAGCATCATGTTAACTAGATGGTAGTTCCAATTTCGACCATGAATAAAACTTCCAACATGATGTTATCCCTGTTTGAAAAGGTCTTGTTAATATAAATGCTTTGCCTTTGAAAGTTGCAGTTTCTTATCTGAAACTGAACTTGCAATTTGTTATCTGGCCCGAAACTTGCGCTTTCTTCTCTCGTAATCACATTGTCTGCACTTTTATACTCCTATGAAACTACATTTTTTAAGTGCTAAAAATAGATCTCTAGAATTCATAAAATACTTCATATGCTCAATACTTCAAATCAGAAATTCAAAAGACATTCATATCTTAAAGTACTCTCAGAATACACAACACAAAACACAATTCACAACCTGCAAATACTGACAACCCTAAGCTCCTCCTGACAAATCACAACCTACCCGACTATTGGGCTGGGGGGCAGTCCCCTCCTATTCCTCGGCTGCAGACAGCCGCCCCGTGAGACGATGTGATCGGCGAGGGAGAGGATGGCGGGGAAGCTTCGTCAGGCCAACTGCTTTTCTCCTCTTGTAGTTGGGTTCGGTCGACGAAGACTCCACCGGCTCGCTCTGGCATGACACCCTCACAAATGACACCCTGTAGATGCTCGATCCTTCAATCTCTGGTGGATGCTCCATCTGGGATCGATACTCCCACCACCGCTCCCTCACGATCGGATCGGTGAATCTGTTTGCTCCATGGCCCAGAGGAGCAGCTCTATGTACTCCCATGCGACTCCCTTCGGGAGTATCGCCACCTTTTCGCTCTCTTGCAGATATTTGGCCATGGATGTTGCCGTCGCCGCTAGTTGGTCCTTGTTGTCAAACCAAGACTATATCTCCAACATCCTAGCTAGCTTCACAGGGTCGCCGTCTGCGATCCTCACGTATCGGTTGTACTCCTCTAACGGTCTACTTCTCCACATCACCTTCACTCGCCGGTGGTGGTTTTTGAATGGAAGAGGAGAGGAGCAGCGCTGGTTTTGGATTACAACGGGCAGGAGCGACGCTGGTTTTGGATTGGAACAGGAGAGGAGGGGTGGTGGTTTTGAAATGGAAGAGGAGAGGAGTAGTGCTGGATTTAGATTGGAACAGGAGAGGAGTGGTGGTGGTTTAAGAGGAGACGAGCGGCGCTGGTCTTAGAAGTATTTTTTGTTTTGCATATTTTGGGTCAAAGTTTGACCATGTACTATATTTGACAAGAAAAATGTGAATGCATGCCACAAAAAATTGTATCGTTTGGTTCGTATCTAAATGTACTTTCAAATTATATTATTTTTGCAACATATAACATATATTTCATTTGTGAAAATCATGGTCAATTATGACCCAGAATAAAAGGAAGACTAGTTAATGTGGGGTCGCTTTCTTAATTGAAGGGTAAATTGATTTTGATTTTGATCCAGTCACAGCGCGCCGGCCCTCTCATCCAATCCTAAGAGCATCTCCAACAGGCGCCGAACGCGCCGCGCGCAAAAAACAGCTTTAGCGCGCGCCCATCGCCTGGTTTGGCGCGGCGTGCAGCGCCCGCTCCAGCAGCCGCGCTAAAATGCAGCACGCGCGCCGCTCCAGCAGCGCGCAAAAAATGCATCGCGCGCGCTCATTCTACAAACTAGATGTATGCATCGGAAGCATAGAAACTAGATAGATTGCATAGATTTTTTAAAAACGGTACAAAGGTATTTTACATCGGAAACATAGATTGCATAGATAAAAACGACAAACGATAAAAAACTATATAGATTGCATAGAAAACTACTCTAAGTCGCTATCATCATCACCATTATCATCCTCGGCGGTGTCGTCCGAGGTATCTAGCCATATGTCCAACCAACGATCATCGTCTTCCGTGAAGAACGACCTCCCACCTGCTGCAACGAGATCGGACTGCGCATTCGCCAATGCCTTCTGCCAACGCCTGTCTAACCGCTCCTCATGGCGCCTTCGCGTGTCCTCCTCGCGGCGCCTTGCCAAGTAGGCTTGCTCGTAGGCGACGTCCTCCGGGTGGCACCGGCGCCACTCCGCCATGACCCGCTCGTCCTCCTGGGCGGCGAGGAGGCGGCGCTGCCGCTCAGCATGCTCCACACGGTCTTGTGTCGTGTTCAGACGAGGCAGCGGGGCGACGTCCAGCGCTTGCTGGAGCGTGTACACGTCTTGGAAGTTCATCTGCCCGCGCGGCCGGCCTAGGTGCCACACCGCCGCGTCGTATCTTGTGGCGGCCTCGCCGCCGTCCGTAGGTGCCGAGGCGAGCGAGATCGCCGGGCGTATCTCCGAGTAGTAGCCGCCCTTGGGCGCAGGCGAACGCCGCGGTAGCCGGACGCTCCTCGGCGGCGCGGCGGCATGGCGCGTGTCGGTGGCGGGGTGCTGGAGCGGTGGAGGCGCGTCGGTGGCGGGGCGCTGGAGCGGCGCGTGGCAGAGAGGGAGAGGAAGAGGAGAAGAGGAGGCGTGGAAAAGGCATGTGGCGCGAAGTTTCCGCCACGCGGAGCGCGGCAAAAGCGTCCAGCAGCGCTAAAGCTGGGTTTACAGCAGCAGCGTCTTTTAAGCGCCGTTGGAGTTGCTCTAAATCGCTGATGCACGCTCCTCTCCCTCTTCTCCATTGCAAAACCACCTCTTCTCCTCTCCATCATCTTCATTCCAAAACCACCGTCTCGCCTCTCCCTCTTCGCCATTGCAAAACCACCCCCTCCCCTCTCCATCATCTCCATTCCAAAACCACCATCTCGCCTCTTCCTCTTCTCTATTTCAAGACCACCGTCTCTCCTCCCATCTTCCAAAGCTAGCACCAGACCTCTCAGAAGGACATCTATGGAGAGGATGCAGTAGCGAATCAGGCAGATCGCCGGTAGCGACTAGGCAAAGTTAGCTAGGTTGAAGGAGACCCTTACTTGGTTTGACAATGAGTGGGAGATTTCTAGGACGGTGAGGGCCATGTGGAAATATATGCGAAAGAGCGAGACAGCAGCGATGAGGACGGCCATGTACACCTCGGCGCCAGTCACGCTGCAGTCCTTCAAGTTCATCGAGTATCTCCTCTGCGCGATGGAGCAGACAGATTTGCCCGAGGCGAAAGTTAGGCGGAGGTGGTGGGCGTACAGGTCAAAGGTCGAGCACCCAGAGGATAACGAATCGATCGAGTATGGTGTGCCGTTCGTGAGGGTGCAGAGCCAGCCGGAGCCACATTAGTATTCGTTCTCCCACCGTAAGAGGAGGTCGGATGGCGCGATGTTGCTTCCCCTCCATTCTCCACGGTTCCTTCGACGCTCGCCTCGTTTCAACGACGGAGGTAGGGTTTAAGGTAAGCTTCGCACTAACCTAATCTTCCATCTGCTCATGCTTACAATCAGTGTGACAGCTAATGAAAATCATGCTTACAATCAATCTCCGAGTACTACACTAATCACCCTAAAATAGCTCTGGACCTTTGGGTCAAAGTTGTGACACTGTGTAAAAATAAAGAAAAATAGATTGGTGCTTCTTTCAGAAAAGAGTACTCCCTTGAAAACTGCCAATATAAGCTACTAGTATTTGGTTAGAGGATTTGCTGCCGAGAAAAATCCGTCCACAGAGAGTGCCACACATCCCACTGGTGGTGGTGGATGCCAATGCGTGCATGGAGCATGGTGTGTGTCGGTAATTTTTACTTGGCACACCTAGCGCTCTGCATATATGCCAATTCCATCCATACATTTGTGCAGTTCCACCAAACTGCAGTTGAATAACCCTGTTTGCACAGATAATGAAAAAGCGTGATTACATTATAGTGGCACTACTTGATGAAACATACATTAATAAATATAAGAAAATATTTTGATAGTATCATAGTATGCCATGCTGCGAGGGTGAGATGGGCCCTGCGATGCCTCATACGGTACGCCTCATACTGGAAATCGACCCAAGTCTCCCCGATACACCTTATGCCAGTGATGAACATCAGTGTACAGCGGTAGTACAAGGAGGGGCCTTGAGACATTCCAATCTCTATTTTTGTGCAAATCAACTAAAATTAAGCACCCCAGTTTGCAGAAACGCTTAAACATTAACCATGGGACTAGTTGATGAAACATATATTAACAAAGAGAAGCACTTTCTTTATCTACATTGGAAATGAAATGATAGAGAGGACACTCTCTCTATTTTAACGGTATTATTACTTCATTTTATCAGTGGCACTAGGGTCGAGCAGGTGGCAAACGAGGTGTACCATGCATCGCAAGGATGGAGGCCGGGGGTGCTTAGATTGGGATGCTGAAGTTGGCTCTTTCAGTCCATATCTTCCCCCTGATGTTTTTGTGATAGAATTGTGGTTGTAATCCAAACTTGGTCAAGCTGGTGTTGTGTCCCCCTACCTGCCTAGCTTATGTCGCGAACTTGTCTCCTGCTAGTACTCAGTTTGTTCTAGTAGTTTGCATAACTGCCAGTTTACACTGAGATGTTGTCGGATAATGGTTCTCTATGGTTCGGTTTCTTTAATGAAATCAGAGGAAATCCCCTCTTTCGATATATAAAAAAATCAGTGGCACTAGAGGTGCCAAAACATTGCCTCAAATTAATAGTGCCACTAGATTAAGGTGCAAAATAATAACATTACTGCTTTATCATGGCAGTGCCAAAATAGTAGCACAAGGGCAGACTCAACATGCAGGATCTTTGGCAAACGGTCAGACCAAAAAGGAACATACCTCATGCTGGGAACCATATCTACAGTCAACGCCATCGTATAAGGGATGACACTAGTCACCAACATGGATGATTCAATTCATGGGACCTTTTGGTGCAGTTCACCTAAAATGAAGCAATGTCCCATGAGCTAGCAGCTTATTCTTCATTTTTTTAAGAAAAGGGCTCCAACCCTGGTTCCATTTCCATCAGGAAACGAAACCCACAGAGCTTCTTCTTCATTAGTTGCAATAAATGTGAGCAACATCAAGGTTGGTTGTGAAGCTCCTGGAATGTTTAATTATAATTTTGATATCATTTGTGCAGTTCAACTAAGATCAAGTGTGAAATGTATATCTCTGTTTGCACAAAAAAGGTGGAAAGGAGGCTGACTAACAAGCGATGAAACATACATCAAATGAAAAGAAGCATGTTCCTTATCTGAATGGAAATCCTTCAAGGACATTAGCAATTTCTAAAGCAGCAACATTGCTAGACATTAGTGTGGGCATGAGGATTAACTATGACAACCGTTAAATACGACATTACTTTAATGGTGCCATTGCTTCATTTTACCAGCAACATTACATTAACAGTTGCTACAGAACTGGTATTTGGGCATAGGAGAGTAGGCGGACCAGGATAGTTGCATTTCTAACGAAAAGAAGCAACTTATCTTAATGGGAAATTTGGCAAGACATTAAAAAAGTGCCATTGATTCATATTACCGGATGCATTACATTGAAAACAACATTTAACGTGTCCTTACTTTTAACAGTGCGACTGCTACATTTTACCAGTGGCATTACATAAGAGTGGCTCGGGGCAACAAACATCAGAATAGGATATCTGGGTTGGTCCCATTTTTGTTGGGTATAGCCACCTTATACTATGTGAGGCTAGCAAATCTAGTGTTGGACATACTCTGTTGACTTGTCCCCCGGTCCCCACTTTCTTTCCTTTTTCGACCAATAGATTGGGTTTATATTGAGTTTGTACTGCGTTTCCCTTTATTTCCCTATTAGACCATGAGACCAGTTGGATAGCCAGTCTTTGCTACTTTTCGCCCCCATTATTCCCTCTTTCGACCAAGTCCTAGATTCAGGTAACAAATCTTCCCCCACCCCCTCCCCCTTTCTTCCTTGTTTGAACCAACTAGTACTAGATTCGAGTGCATGAACTAGTTTTACCTCTTAACAGTAAAAATTTAGGTGGCTTTCGTATAGCCGATTGATCCTATCTACGAGGGGGCCTGAGAAATAGTAAAAGATACAAATGCACCGATGTCAGGAGCTCGGAAAGTAGAGCAAGGCCGGTTTTGAAGGAAGTTATACCTGAGGGTCGCTGGGATGTCGCTAGGTGGGCGGCGGGAGGCCGGATCTGCCCATGCTACGGCAGCGAGGAAGAAGGGGTCGGAGGCCCTCCCTAGCCAGCGGTGCTTGGGAGAGAACGACAAGGCACATTGATCGGGACACGCCGGTAGTGGGTAAGAGCCGTTGCCAAGGATGACCGTGTGAATGTTGCACCTTCTCACCTTCCCCGATGGAGAGGATCCGGCTGGATCTGTGACCAGCGGTGAGCAGAGAGAGAGAGAGAGAGAGAGAGAGAGAGAGAGAGAGAGAGAGGCACCGCTGTCGTGTTTAGATCTGGAGAGGACGAGATAGTGTGAAGAGAGAAACACTAGCAAGCAAGCGTGGAGGCTCCTGCCTATATAGTGGGGTACTAGTTTTCTTTTGTCTACCGGAGCCAGCTTGACCTTATCAATGACAATCAAGAAGTCTTCATGCACGTGCCCCGGAGGCGCAGTTGTCGTCATTTTGATCTGAAGCACCGGATTATAACATATAACACGAAAAAATGCCACATGACAAGAAACCATAACCTCACTGCCCAAAGGAGACAGCATGAATCCCGAGGGACAAACGAGACAAGGATCAAAGTTCAAATCAAAGATAAACTCATAGAAAAGGGGTCCATCGATAGATGTCCTAATTAACATAGCCGGCTTGACCTAGATGGTAGCCGAGTAGTCTTCGTGCATGTGCCCCCAATGACCAGCGCCTTGGAGGAACTCAATTGTCGCTGTTTAACCCTCGCAGTGATCCGAAGCACATGACACCTAATATTGCAAGATGACAACAAACCTTTTTTTAGATTTCTCATCAGAACTACAGCCTTGTACAACACAGCCTGCATGATATGTAGACGATAGCCAATCCAGCCACCCAGGCGTGTCTGCCGGAGTCTGCTCACATGCATGGACGAACTGATCTTCTGTGTCATGCAGGGATCGTCCAGGCACCAACGTCGGTACAACACTTCTCTAGTACTATCGCTCGTCTCTCTCTTCTATTAACTCACCCGACTTGCGGGGCCGGGGAGTGTGCCTATGGTCGATTCTCAATTGTGGTCCCACATGTGTGTGCAAATGCAATATGACGCGCATTCCATTTGGAGAGCGGCATGCCAGACCGACCGACTGTCTAGGGTGCTACGCGAACGCGACGGGCGTGTTGTATACTCCGTACATGTGTACCACCGTTTTCTTGAGGCTTTGCTCCATGGCGCAATCCATGGATATAAAATTAGTATACTGTACTATTTAAAAGTCGAGGGCGGGGCTTTTCCCGCGAGGTAGGCGGGGCAGTTCCGCCTAGTCGGTTTGACGGAGACGTGAGAAGATGAGGGATAGGCTACTGTAAACATAGGGCTGTGTGATTTGACATCGAGTTACTGCTGGACAGGTGGGGCCCCGTGACTTGACTTGCCATTATCATTTTAAGTGTGGCGCTACGACCGGCGCGAGTCTCCCGATTCCTGACCACCTCCATGGTATACAGGTGCCTCTCCCAATGCTCCACCATGTAGAGGTTGGCTCTTGCATGAGAGCCCACTCCTCCACTTTTTCCTTGCCTCTTTCCTGCACATATGCAAAATGCCATGTAAGCGGGCTTATAGCCCACTATTGTACTTGCTCGACAGTAAGTGCTAAGCACGCCACATAGGCATAAAGTCTGATGTGGCAAGTTAATTAAGAAGAGAGAGACTAGTTTGGTGACCCCAGGAAGAAACGGTGCTAAGCACGTGTACCTAGGTGAAAAGACAATTTTGAGTCTATAGCTAATTAAATGAAGCAAACTTAGCAACAAAAACTAAGCACCTATGCATTGGGGACTTGAGTTGCTAAGCCATTTAATGCCCTTAGCACCTCATCTAAGAGCATGGTTAATAATATAGCCAACAGTCGGCTATAAGAAGTTGCCATGTCATTTACAGTCAACCTTGTAGCCGGCATGTACAATAGTAAGTTTTAATATGTACTAGTTTATCAATAGTTGGTCCACCTTACATCCTCACAAAACGTCTTGGGTCTCGTGTTGCAGCTAGCTACTAACCAAGAGCCCGCTTCTCTTCTCTCTCCTCTTCTCTCTCCTGCACCTAAGCAAAAATATATCATTCTATTCCTTATAGGCTGCTTATGTCACCTATTGTACTTGCTCTAAGCACCATTTCATTGGAAGAGGTTACTCCTTGGCAAATGCAATAAATACTACGAAGAAAGAGATATAGAGAAGTAAAAAAAGTACTCTTATAGCCAACCTTATAGCTAACCTTGTTGTATGAGTGACTAAGTGATGACTATGTATGACATGCCAACATTAGATAGCCTAACACACCGTGTTAAATCTCCAACGACGCGAGCGAGGTGACGGTCGTGGTAGGCGCGACCATGATATGGGCTGCTGGCAGCCCTTGGATTTGAGATCAAACAGTCGCATGCTAAGTTGCTGAATATTTGCAGAATAACCCTCCAGGATAGGATATTCACCCATAGGTCTAGAATCACGCCATGCAACCGTTTTGATCTCAGATCCAAGGGCTCTCGAAAGCCCGTATCATGGGAGAATGGAAAGCTTCGTATCACCTGTAATTTTCCCGACGCTTGACATGACATCGAAAGCCATTTAATTGGGTGTCGAGTAGACATGACATCTAATTGGGCCCCCATAGTACTGTGCATGAATCCATTTATCCACCATGCAAGCCACTACCCTTCCGTTCGCATGCCCCACTCAGCATTTTTACAATTGAAAAACCGCTGGCAGTTCGCTGCTACTCGTCCCCGGACGTCCTTTAACATTACGACAGTTCACTCCTAGTCGTCCTGTCCTTTCACATTACAGCAGTTCCACTAATCCTAACCCTCCTCCCAAATCCATGGCGTCCCAAATCACCATTATCGACGGTGAGTACAAGGTTAGAACCATCATCGGCGATGAGTTCGACGTCATCTACACTCGTTCTTCCGCGACGGTGAAAGGATGCCTTGCTCGCTTCAGACGCATGTTTGAAAACTCAAATGATGAGTGGGTTGTTGGGCTAGATGTTGAGTACACCACAACCCTGGACAAAGAGAAGAATCTAAAGAGGAAGAGAAGATGAAGCCCGTTGTGATCCAGGTTTGCGTGCATGACTTATGCTTGGTCTACCACATATGCCATGCCGACGTTGAGTGTGAGGAATTTAAGAACTTCCTCAAGGGCGACCTAGTCAAATTCGTTACTGTAGACTTTATGAATGACAGAACAATCCTGGGTCGGATAGGCCTCATTATAGGCAAACCCTTCGACCTCCAGAAGAATGGGTTGGTGCCCTCCCGTGATCAGCCTTCAATGCTGACCCTGGTAGGAGCCATGGTTCATCCTTCGTACGGTAAACGGAAGAAACCTCCGCCCAAGTTTCATCGTGCATGGCAGTGGAATGTACTAGATATAGACCACATCCACTACGCTGCAATGGATGCCTACCTTTGTTTCAATATCTACAAGGGTTGGATGAAGAGCAAGAGCCAAGTGTGCGATTCAAGCAAAGAAGTATCGGCCAAGAGGAAGAGGGACAAGGACGAAGTCGAGCATGTGGACGAGAAGTCCGAGTAAGGTGGCTGTGTTGTTGCTCATGGTGGTTCTAATGCAGTGTCTACCGGATTAGTTGCTTAGTTTAATTTTAGGTGTGCTTAGTTTTATAAGAGGGGTGTGTTGTGCTAAGCCCCCAGCAGAACTATGTTATGTTCCTTCTCGTTACTTTAACTCTTCAGTACGTACATACTAGTATTTCTTACAGTTCATCTTTTAGTTGGTATAGTACTACCACTCGTTTCTTCACATTATATACATACAATATATATGGCCAACATCATGTAGCCAGCAGTTTAGTTGTCAAACAATTTCAGGGTGCTTAGTTTTGTCAAAGAATTTCAGGGTGCTTAGTTTTATTTGAGGGGTGTGTTGTGCTGGACACCATTAGTGTGACTCAAATCTATTTTGCCATGTTATAATGACATATATACCGATGGACCAACATGCCAGCTCTCCCTCTATCTCACTATAGTAAAATAAAGTGTGGGGCCTACTTGATCCCAACAACGTTCTTATTTTCCTGTAAAATTATTCGCTTGCTTACTGCTGACAAGCGGGGCCATATTTATCGTGTGAGAATCGGCTTATTTTTGTCATATAACATGGTCAAAGGGTTTGACGTGAAAATAACAATGTCTAATGGCATTTTTGAGCAAACATCTAACTTAACGATGACATTTTTTAGATATCTAATTGCATTTTGAGCAGGCATCTCACTGATCGATGGCATTTTGAGTAGTTGTTACTTCTAGTGGCAAAACTGAGTAGTGATACACATCTAGTGGCATAAATAATAAGAACCCAAGAATTAAATAGGTATGCTAATTTCTTTAATAGAATTTAGCACCCCATTTAAGCACATACTAGCTTTTTTAATAGTACTATATGCATAATTTGGCGACGAGCGCTCTCTATCTGTACCACCTTTTTTCTTTAATTTCATCTTGTTAGTTTTTCTCCATGGCGCAATCCATCGATACTACTAATGTACAAAAGTATACATTTTTTAAAAGGCTAAAGGGTGGGGCAGTCTAGCTTGGTCGGTTTCACGATATGCGAGGGCCTTTGTGAATTGACGGCTCATTACTGCTAGAAGGCGGGGCCTTGCGATTTGACTGCTCGTATAAATGTGCCGACGACCTGAGGAGGAGGAAAGA
Source organism: Aegilops bicornis (assembly GCA_021605145.1). Lineage (NCBI taxonomy): Eukaryota > Viridiplantae > Streptophyta > Magnoliopsida > Poales > Poaceae > Aegilops > Aegilops bicornis. The sequence goes on from CM038675.1 coordinate 318,809,107, forward strand.
ACCGTGCGGTATACTCAAGTTTTCCACTGGAGTACGACGGAGGTAGCTGTCGGTGTTCTAGGAACGGGGGTCCCCAGACTTGCCTGCCTGTAGCCCACGGCGTGGCTCTATGAGCGGGCCCGTACGACCCATCTTCACCAACAAGCATTCAAGACCCTCGCGAGGGGCCAAGCCTCGCGAGGCGGACGACACACGGCCTCCTCGGGAGCGGCCTCACCAGGTTAGCTCGCGAGGGACAGAGAGTTCAAGGCAAGGCGAACCTCGCGAGGTTCTCGTGACGTGAGCCATGAAGATCAAGATCAGGCGGGCGCCAGGCGGGCACCAGCGCACGCAGTGTCCTTGTTTCCTCTTTGGTGCTAAGGAAGCAAGCGCAGGCACGGAGTACCGAGGCGTCAAGCAAAGGTTTCCATATCAGTGCTACGAGACCAAGACCAGCAGGACGACAATACGGAGGTCACCATGGATCCCAAGACGGCATCACAACCAGAGCCTTTTGCAGGCAAAGACTGTTTTTGTCAGGATAAGCTGTACTAGCTGTCCCCTTTCAAATTGGTCGTTGTTGGCTCCCTTCCCGCTCAATATTTGGGGAGAGGACCAGGGCCTCTATAAATAGGACTAGCCACCACAGTAGGAGGCATCGAATCCTCACCCACACAAGTTCGCCAAGCACAAGAACACCTCAACCTCAGGAGGCTGTTCTTCCCCTTGTGTTGTTCATCCTCAGCCCGAGAGGCAATCCACCACCACTACACTGGAGTAGGGTATTACACCACAACGGTGGCCTGAACCAGTATAAATCTTGTGTTCTTTGTGTTGCGAGCTCGTCGAGTTAGTCCGTGAGATCTTAGTGAAGCTAGGATGTGGATCGGTAGGGGGAGATCTTCGTGTGCACCCTAGTGTTCGAACCTTGAGGGTTTTGCGAGAACCCGTGATCCGACATTTGGCGCGCCAGGTAGGGGTGCGCCGGAGCCTCTTCCCCATCAGTTGATACACCGACGCTCCGCAGTTCCGATGTCCGGCGACCTGAGGGCTGACACCGACTGCTGGGTAGCCTGGCCCGCCCGGGCGGTGCCGCCTGCCGAGGAACACCTCAACCCCGTGCTCCAGGCGGCACGGGCGCCACCTAACGCTGCTGGGCGCGGGCGGCGCGGCCAGGCGCCGTCCACCCTTACTCCGTGACAAGCGCGAGCCGCTGCAAGGGCCCCAAGCCACGTCGCGGCAATGATGCCACACACCCGGCGGGAGCAGGCAACATGTGAGTTGTACTCATAGTGGCGAGGGAGCTGCTGTGGTGCCGACTGATGGAGAGCGGCCGGGACGCGCTACTGGAATGCGTCGCCGAGCTACTGGACGCAGTGGCCACGGGAGCGCCGCCCTTCTGCTATCAGCTCACGCCTCAGGTGGTGGCTGGATCCCACGGCGGGCCTCGCCGCGCCCACGTGCTCCCGGGTGCGCCCAGGGGCCTCGTCAACATCAACACGATCCACGATGGAGGGCGCCCTGCTGCGCCCGCACCATCCCAGATGGGTGCGGGCACGAGCGTTGCCGCATACGGCCCCATCAGAGCGCTGCCTTGCCATCCTCAGGAAAGCGTGACAGGCCGGGCGACATGGAGCGTTGGGCACTTCGGCGAGGTCTTCGGGGCATCAGCCTCGGAGGCCTACGTGCCCCGCGTGATGGATCAGGAGTACACGCCGGAGAACGACCCCGGCTCGTTCCTCGGACCAGGATGGGAGAAGGAGGCGTTAGGAGCTAAAGCCTTCCAGCAGCCCCCAGAGAGCCCCACCAACCACGCCGTCGACAACAGATACAGGGTACCACTAATCCCATAGGGGCAAGCTTACGCTAACCATGCGTCACAGGTGAACCAAGTCACAGCACCAGGCGATGGTTCCGGCACGGTGATGTCCGCCCCATCAGGAGAGACCCACTGGGGGCTGCGCGGGAGGAGCCAGGAGCAAGGCCCCTCCCCGCGTCGCACGAAGCAAGGCGTTACCCTGAGGTAGGCCCTCTGCCGGGGAGGCGTCGGCGAGCCCTACCCCGGCAGAGGACCCATGGTCGCCGAGGGCGCCCCTGGTGGCCCCTCTTCCCCTTTGGTGCCGTCCTGGTCTCTGGTCGTCCCAACGGTGGTAGAGGGTGGCGCAAGGTGGGGCCCTCGTCTGGCGATATGAAGTAAGGCTCACGCCTGTGAAGATCGCCGCCCGTGACACTCTCACGTAATAATGAGTGGGGCTGTACACGCCCCGGAGCCTTAGGAGTGCCGCCCTCGGGCCTCGAGGGCTCCCTCCCACGTCCTAGTGGCAGCACTTAGCTCCGCGCTGGTGAGAAGACTTGAAGACAAGAAGACTAGACTAGGCGCCGGACGCGGCCATTTGCTTTTGATCTCTTTTCTGTAGCCCTGCCTTCTGGATTTGGATTTGAGTTCAAGTTGGATTTCTACTGATTGCATGCGGGGGGTGCCTTTTTCTCGTTCAAGCGATTTCTTGTTGCCTGGTTCTTGCCTTATTATGAAGCTCACGCTCGCTGCCTCCCCCTTGCGGCCCCTCACGAGCGGGGCTGGGCGCCGCCTACACACTGCGTGCGTCGATACCACGATCGGCACTTGATTCTCGCGAGGCCCTCTAGGGCGAATCAGCGGACTCTTCAGGAGTTCCTCGGGAGTTCACGACCTCACGATCCAGTTCGGGGCTTGCCTCGGCTAAGGTAAGCCGCAACAGCAAACTTGCCATCAGACTCATGGATTCACAAAGACGCACACTCAGCTTGACATAAAGGAATAAAGGCAGCGGTTTATTGACACGAGGGGCTCCCCGTCTCAAAATGCTCTAACAATCTTTAGGAGCCATGCCCAAGTTTTTGCATACAGGGTAAAACAACAGGGGAACACGGGATCGGCCAGATATGTCGCTCGCCGCGTCTCCCAGGTCGTCTTCAGATGCACCGCTGCCATCGATGTCGATGTCGCTAGCATCGCCTCCACCTTCGCTGGCACCGACATCACCGTCGTCAACCACGTCTCCTTCGTCTACCGCGACTACCACCGCCGACTACCACCGCGTCGTCCTTAGAAGCGAAGGCCCTGACCAGCGCATCCACGTTGTCATCCACCCACCGTGCCAGGTCGCCCCGGATGGCCGCAGGTACGAGGGCAATGGCGGCGGCAAAGTCGAAGTCAGGGAAGGTGTTCTGAAAATGGCTGAAGACACAGGAGAACGCGCGCCCGAGCAGGCCATGGCTCCTCTCTTCCACGAGCTGACAAGCTCTATCGGATCGAGTTTCCAGATGCGCCACCACGTCAAAGAAGAAGTGAAGATGGCTGGCGTAGTTGTCCGTATGGCGATTAGGGGCATTCTCGTCGCATATATGGCCCAGCGCGGTGTTGGCCCTGTTCCTGAGACTCTGGAGCATGGGGGCGTGCTCATGCTCCAACGTCCGCCGCTGAAGCACTTCCTCCCTATTCTGCCGCGCAACGGCCTCAGCGTCATCAACCTGCTTCTGAAGAGAGAGCAGCTCGGCGCGGGCGGAGGCCAACTCCGCCTGCACCGTGACGAGGGCGGCCGCTGTGGCCTCCTCGTACCTCTCTACCTCAGCTAGCCTGGGCCTAAGGGCAGCGGCCCTACCGGTAGCCTCCATCTCCGCAAGCTGCAGTTTCAGGTCATGCCTACCCTCAAGACCCGCACAAACCTCGGCCACCCGGCGATTGACCTCCTCCTAAGCCTTGGCCTTGCGTGCACCAACGACATCTTCCGCTTGGGCAACTTGACGCTCCCTCGTCTCCAACCGCTCAAGCTCGAGGCTGCGCTCCACGGCTTCCAGTGCCAACGCCTCCTCGCGCCTCCGGATCACTTCTTCTTTGGCGGGCGTCCCCCTCAGCGATGCAAGGGCGGCTTTGTGCGCCTCCACCTGCTGCTCCAGGGACGCACTCTAGGCCTGGGGCTCCCACGCGCGCTTTTCCGCGGCCTCGCGACGGCGGTCAGCCTCGCGAGCCTCCTCCAAAGATTGGGAGCAAGCCTCATGAGAGACCTTGAGAGAAGCTTCAGCCTTCGCGTTATGAAGCTCGCGCTGGTGACGCCCGAGGTTGATGGCCACCTTCAACTTGTGCCGCTCCTCCGCCAGCCGAAGACTCCCGGCCACGAGGCACGCGTCGACACTCGCGAGTTCTTCACCAAGCCGGTTCATCGCGCCATCGCCTCCTGAAAAAGCTCATGACAAACAGCACTCCCTCCGTGCTCGAACTCGAGTGCACGGACCATCTCGTCCTCCACGGCGGGGGCTGCAGGAGGGGCCCGAAGCGGCATACCCCCTCCCAACAGGGGGCTGGGGGCTGGCGCATACCTGGAGGCCAGCCAGGCCTCACGAGGGGCCCGGGCGAGTCGGGGCTCGCTGCTTCAAGAGGAGCCGAAGACCGAAGCCAACCAGCCACTGTCCATGACCAGAGGAGGGGTTCTCGGCACGCCCGCCAAGCTCCAAGCAAGGCCGCAAAGGAGGGGCGACGAGGCCGCGGGCTCAAGGCGCCATGGAGGCGAGCGTGCCTCTCCAACCGACCCCGCGCTAGGAGTGGCGTGCGGGCTCGGGGCGCTCAAGGCCAGCGGGGGAGTCGAGGAAAGAGGAGGCTGCTCCTCTGGAGATGCAGCGGGCTTGGCGGAAGGGACCCTGAAGGACCACCGTCGGGAAGGAAAGCGACACTCAGGAAACCACAGAGATGCAGTACTTACTCGTCAATGGCGATGTACTTCCTCCGCTTCAACGGCCCGAAAATGCCACCGCTGCCGCTCGGGGATCTCTCCCTCTTCCGAAGCTCCTCGAAGTCCATGCAGAGCCGACCAAAGCGTTGGACATGGCGGCCAGTACGAGGTGCGGCAGGAGAAGCGCTTGAAGGGGCAGCCTCAAGGGCGCCAAGCTGAGGAGAGCCGTCGGGCGCCATTTCGCAGCGACCTGCCGAGGTCCTGGGAGCTTCGGCCTCAGGAGTCGCACGCTGCGTCACCCCCGCAGCTGCCGCCCTAGGACAAGAATCGCGGACTCCCGAGGGTGAGGCATCGGGAACCCCGGGTGGAATCAGCACAGTGGTGCTAGGGCCACCGACCTCGGACAGTGCTCGCCCCCCTGCTTCCACACTCGGGGCGAGCTCGGCGCCAGCAGCAAAGAGGGCAACCACGTTGATGGGGTTCTCGCGGGGCCCCACCAGGCCGTCTGGGCGCAGCCCCCACTCGTCGAAGGAAGGCATGTGCTCCACAAACTCCTCCTTGTTCGAGCAGCGGTACAACAGACAACTCTTCCCAAGCATGTCGTCCGGCAATGGGACGCCCGCCAAGACCCCAAGCAATGTCTGCCGCGTCTCAGGAGGGAGCCTGGACTCCTGAAGCCTCATATGGTCCTTGCTGTTGAGCAAGGACCACATCGGCCGGGAATGGCGCTGAAGCGGGGCAATTCGGCATCGGACAAACTCCTTCACCACCATAGGTGCAGCCACGCCGCCGTCTTTCAGTCTCTTCAGCCTGAGCCAGACGGGGACGAGGCAGGGGCTCGCGAGCTTCTCGTGGCTCCAACCAGAGTCGGGGACGGCAGGCGCCAGCGAAGGGTGGAGCAGAGGGCTGAGCACTCCGACATCAACAAACACCCACCGTGTCCGAAACCCGCTCGTGGATGGAGGAAGCTCGAAGTCATTCCCCGCGCCTGCCGTCGCGGCCACGGCATAGAAGCTCAGGCATCCCGAGCTCTGTCGGGGGTCAATCAGATGCAGCGAGAAGAAGTGGCGAAGAAGGGCCACGAAAGGGGCAATGCCCACCATGGCCTCACACATAAAGGCAAAGATGGCAAGAAGGATCATGGATTGTGGATCAAGGTGCAGCATGTGCACCTGATAGTGTTCCATCACTGCGTTGAAGAAGGCGGAGAAAGGAGGGACCAGATCGGCCCAAAGGGCGTCGATGAAGAACGCGACCTCGGTGGCTGCCCGGTCAATGCGAGCACGAGACGCAGGCCAAGCCACCATCTTCCCCCACTCATTGAAGTTGGTGGCGAGCATGGGACGCACCTTGCCCATGGCCTCATCGTTGAGCACCAACGATCGGCCAACTGCGGGCTCAACGGCCAAAGGCGCACTTGTCGAAGACAGAGGCTTCTTCCCCTTATCCGCTTGTTTCGGCAACATGGTGATGTAGTGGGAAGAGCTCAGGTCAGATCGGAAAGTGGGGCGGAGTCCCGGGGAAGTAGAGGAATTGGAGGAGTACGGCGCAGGCAATGGAAGAATAACTGTGTAGGTTGCGTTGGCCGCCTAGCCACGCGGGTATCAAGGCAGTTTGGGGAAGCGGAGACGCCCACGTCCAATCAACCGCCATGCGCCGACCAAGGCCGCAGGCTATTGGGGCCCGCGGCGCTCCGCACTTGACCTTTGGCTTTGCCTCGAAGCCAAGCCCGAGCGCGCCTTGGGCCCGGGGGCTACTGTCGGTGTTCCGGGAACGTGGGTCCCCAGACTTGCCTGCCTGCGGACCACGGCGTGGCTCTGCGAGCGGGCCCGTACGGCCCATCTTCACCAACAGGCATTCAAGACCCTCGCGAGGGGCCAAGCCTCACGAGGTGGACGACACACAGCCTCCTCGGGAGCGGCCTCACCAGGTTAGCTCACGAGGGGCGGAGAGTTCAAGGCACGGCGAACCTCGCGAGGTTCTCGTGACGTGAGCCATGACGATCAAGATCAAGCGGGCGCCAGGCGGGCGCCAGCGCATGCAGTGTCCTTGTTTCCTCTTTGGTGCCAAGGAAGCAAGCGCAGACGTGAAGTACCAAGGCGTCAAGCAAAGGTTTACATATCAGTGCAACAAGACGAAGACCAGTAGGACGGCAAGACGGAGGTCACCATGGAGCCCAAGACGGCGTCACCACCAGAGCCTTTTGCAGGCGAAGACTGCTTTTGTCAGGATAAGCTGTACTAGCTGTCCCCTTTCAAATTGGTCGTTGTTGGCTCCCTTCCCGCTCAATATTTGGGGAGAGGACCAGGGCCTCTATAAATAGGACTAGCCACCACAGTAGGAGGCATTGAGTCCTCACCCACACAAGTTAGCCAAGCACAAGAACACCTCAACCTCAAGAGGCTGTTCTTCCCCTTGTACTGTTCGTCCTCAGCCCGAGAGGCAATCCATCACCACCACACTGGAGTAGGGTATTACAAAACAACCGTGGCCCGAACCAGTATAAATCTTGTGTTATTTGTGTTGCGAGCTCGTCGAGTTAGTCCGTGAGATCTTAGCGAAGCTAGGACATGGATCAGTAGGGGGAGATCTTCGTGCGCACCCCAGTGTTCGCACCTTGAGGGTTTTTCCGGAACCCGTGATCCGACAGCAGCCCAGTGCCATATGGCGATAAAAAATGATCTAATTTTCTAGTCATCTCATTGTTAGCATTGTTCTATTCATGCCTCGCAGAGAACGTGACACGTGCGGCAAAACACCCGAAGCAAAAGAAGAAACACATGAGCAAAAGAAGAAGGAAGATTATCACCCCCAAAAAAGAAGGAAGATGCACATGCAAGTCTGGGACATTGCTCTCTACTACATGACGGGTTGCTGGCTGCGGAGTCGTAACTACTTCTTCATCGCCTCCACGACCTCCATCTCCTTGCGCGTCTCCTCTGCCATCTTCTTCATTCTGTCCATGACACGGGATTTCTCGACGCGAGATTTCATCATCTGTTCCACGGCTGCATTACGTACCTTGACAGTAGCCGGGTGATCGATGCGGACCTTCGCCAACTCCTCCTTCTGTTCCATGACGAGGGCCTGCAACATCTTCATCGAGGAACTACTCTTCTCATGCAGCTTCTTCCAACCGGCGTTCTCCTCCTTCAGCATGTTGAGCTCGTGGCAGAGCTTCGCCTTGTTCTCCTGAAGTTGCAGGATTTCGCCGGTCACCTTCTTCTCCGAGGCAATGCTCTTCTTCAGCCGCATCACCAAACCGGCGGTCAACTCCCCCTGCTCATTGAGCTTAGCGGGCATGTCGTCGAGGCTCTCCTTTAGCAGCTCCACCAAGCCATGGATGAACTCCTTCTGCTTATTGAGCTGATCGGGCATGTCGTCGAGGGATAACGACTCCAGCGCCGCCAGCTCGGCATGTCCGCCTCCACGGCTAGGGCGCTCTTGAGAGCTATCGCCTGCTCGTGAGAGATCTTTCAAGGTCTCTGCGAGGCGGCGAGCCCTCTTTTTTTCCCCGCAGCCTTGGTTGCCACTCCCTTGTTACGAGTAGTTCTCGACCTAGATCTCTGCACACCATCCATGGCAATGATGGACGAAGAAGAAGGACTTATGAGGAGGAAGGTAGAGTAATTTTTGGTTAGGTACTTCCCCTTTTTATAACCTAGTACTAGCACTAGGACTAAAACCTGCATAGTGGGAACACGTTCAGGTTTGGTACGTACTAGTAGGTGTGAGAAGGCTTGCACTTAATTGTAGCACTATTACTTTGGAATGTGATAGGAACAAGGTAAAAATTAATTGATGGTTTTGGTTTCGAGGCCCGAAACGGTTCCTGATGAGGGCCTCGAAACCAAAACCATCAATTAATTTTTACCTTGTTCCTATCACGTGTACCTAGGTCATGGATGTAACTTATATAAAATAAATTGTTTAACATAAAAAATATATCATTAAAAAATAGAATATTTGAAGTTTGTAATGATATATTTTCGTAATGTATGCTTCTTATTAAGTTGGTCAAATTAACGTCCTAGGTACACGTGCAAGACTTGTAAACTGGGATAGAGGGAGTACTACACTGCTCAAATGTGGTCGCACAAGTCAGTGATGTAACTGGTTGTACATGTCAGAACAAGCCGATGTGTGTCCCTTTGGTGAGACGCGGGTCTGATCGACCGTCAGTTGGTGCGACCGACTGTAAAGTATTACGCAATTGAGACTTCTGGTTGTGGCTTCGGTTGATTGTCACGACCAAGCATTCTAAAACTAGTGATAAATCAATTACCATCTTTTTCCAAACGACCAAGTATTTTTCACAGGAATACAATACATATAGATGGAGTGATTGTCAAGGTTGCAAACCGACATGGCGTTGCAAGTTCACAGCAGCAGCAGCAACCGACTAGATCACTGCATCGCTGGTGGGGAAGGAGGGCAGCTCACCTCGCCTACGATGCATGCCCAGTGGCACCGGTGCAACTGGTCCCGGGATTTGGCTTCTCCTACTGCCCATTTGAACAGTTGCACCGGCTGCTCATGCCATTGCACAGGCATGCGCGTTCTTTCCTCCGCAGTCGACTCCGTGAATATGATCTCTGCCATTAGCCCTAGCTCGAAATCAATGTGACACTACCAAATGCTGACATCCCTCAGCATCTCTCCCCTGATATCGACTTGCGCCTCTGCCTTGTGCTGCGCCAGGCGCAACTCCTTGGAACTTCTCTCCAATCGATGCGACACTTCCTCGATCCGATTTGCCCTTGCTGCCCACCACCTGAAACACAGCCATGGCATGTCCTCTGGCGCTGCCGATCTGTGATTCCAGAGCAATGGATCCCCTCTAAAACACATGTGGGTTTCTCTCAAAGGCGGCAGTGTTGCGGGCCGCAGCGAGAGGACAGTCCGCGGGATCCTGGGATCTAAGGGATTATCCATGGCAGAATCCGGTGGGCAAGGCGGGGAGGCGAGCCTAGGTGCTGGGAGAGCCCTACGAGGCTAAGATAAAGATAGTACTACTCCACTCCATCCATATTTAAATACAAAGGCCACCAACAGTAGCCTGTGCAAAAATTGATCATGCTGCCTACGTCCTGGTTTATTGGCCCCCTTTTTTTGTGCCACTTTTTATGACATGCATAAATAGTATGTTACTTAAAAATATGGTCAAAATGGCACAAAATACGAAGGAGACCAATGGAAGTAGCAACCCATGATTTAACTACTCGCATGCACACAGTGGAGTAGTAATGTCTTTCTTCCTCCCTCATGTCCACTCAATTTGCATGGGCTGTATTAGTTGACCATCAATGGAGTGAAGGACTTTACACGCGTCAAATTATCACATGGGGTGGATCTTCGTACAAAAATGTGTCCCCCCTTGTACCCGCGTGTGGGTGCGAGGGAATGACTGCGTGCGTGCACATCTTTGCTTCGTGCATGTACCGCCAGTGTGCCTTAGAGAGGACGAGTACATTCTTCTGGAACCAGCAATGCGTCACTTTGATCAATCCACACAAGGAGGTCACGACAACACCTCCACATGTGCCACGTGGCTTCATGAACTGTAAGAGAGACACTGTGTAGCATGCCATTGGAATTCTAATTTACGTGTTTTGCACATACTAGAAGTACTAGTAAGGTACACGTGCATTGCACGCATCAAATTTGGCAACCAAATTATGAATAAATACCACACTATAGCATTTAAGCTTTGAGTCATATATGCCTGATGTAGACGTTCGTTTAATTCTTATAGTTCATCTCATTCAAAATCAATTAGTTTTTATAAAAAAGCTAGGGCCTCTTTGATTCGTAGGATTTCCAAAACGCGGGAATAGGAAAAACATGGGATTAGAGTGGAATGTCATCTTGAATCCTAGAGGATTGTACGAGTGTTTGATTGTGCATAGAAAAAACGCAGGATTCTTTCAAAGAGGTTTCCTATGAACTCTAGTGCAAGTGAATCCTATGGAAAAATTCATATGGTTTACAATCCTACGAATCAAACAACCAAGATAGGAAAAATTCCTAAGGATTATAATCCTCCAAAATTCCTTTGAGAATCCTTTCAATCAAAGAAGCCCTTAATCTATTTTATGATTCATGGAATTGTGCATTGTAAAGCATAAAGTAAAAACAAATAATGGCAATTCAACTAGAAAAAAAGTTCGGGCATTTAAGATATGGAAGATTCTAGAACAAAGAAGAAGCACTTGTGTTTTGAGGTTTTTGCATTATCCTTAAGTTCAACCATGGAGTCTGCTAGATTGTACATGTGGCAAAATCCGGTGGGGGGCTAGAAGATGGTGCAAGGGGCAAATCGGAGGGAGACTATGAAGGAGTGCACAAGTGCGAGATCGATATTTAAAGAGAGGGGGCGAGAACGCGCTGCTGCGCTGATGGTGGAGCCATGAAAAATAAATGAGCTAGGGGCCAAGCATTGCTAATCCTTTACGAGGAGGGCCAATTCATCAACTTAAACCATTTTACCAGCAATTGTCTAATGATCACATTCATATTAGCCTCGATATATAGTGATGTTAGGGGGGCAGGGCCCTTACTGCCCCTGTCTTCGCCACTTTGCGCGCGTCTGAGAGATGACGTGGAAGGCATGGATGATAAGGGGGGGGGGCGTTGGATATATAATTAATGTGGGTGTATTAGCTATGTAATCCTATATAGAGATGTATAGATTGATCGATGTGGACGTGGGAAAGAGGGTGAGACCTCACTAGATATATATATATATATATATATATATATATATATATATATATATATATATATATATATAGATTGATCTGTTTGTGTGTAAAACTGTGAAAGAACTAGCTATATATACACACACATAGAGGAACATCGATCGTTGCGCATGCACGTGAGAGATAAAGAATGCCCGATATGATGAAGAGGGGGAGGTGTGTGTGTGCATGCATGAGAGACCGACCTGAAGAAAAAGATTGCATGTGTGCGATGGATAATGTCGAGTGGTAGTGTGTGTGCATGCATGCACGAGAGAAAGTTAGTGGTACAATTATAAAGAGAAGACGACTGTGTGGGTGTCAAATACTAGGTGAGGTCATAATCAATGTAAAGTTGAATTCAAATATTTGAATAAGAGATCATGATGTTTGAAACCCATGCATGCATGAATATAACTGAGATATGCGCGGTGTGGTTTGGAAACGAGCATGTTGTACTGTATATACATTGAACAAGGTCAGGCTGATTTGAATTTGAGATACCAATGGCAGACATTGTTTGGCCACATTGCATCCGTGCATGGACACACTATTCTAATTGGAGATGATGGGTGGGTTTCGCATCACATATCTATATCTATACCCCTATATATTATATTTAATATTTTTTATATAGTGTGCGGATAACTTTAACTTTGAAAGATGGTCGTTGGATGAAGCCAATCCGATGGTGCAAAGATGGCAAATTTGAGCACTACTGGCCGTTGGATATCATCTAGATTCCACCAGATTTTGTCACATGTACAATCTAGAAGACTCCATGGTTGAACTTAAGCATAATGCACAAACCTCAAAACACAAGCACTTCTTCTTTGTTCTAGAATCTTCCGTATCAGAATTGCCCAAATATTTTTCTACATGATTTGCCATTATTTGTTTTTTACTTTATGCTTTACAACGCACAATTCCATGAATCTTAAAATAGAATAGCTTTCTTATAAGGGACAATTCTATTTCTGCCCCTAACTAGAACCCACTACTCAAATTTGCCCCTAATTTCAATGTGTGCTCAAATTTGCCCCTCTGCCGTTAGTTGCCCTTATAGAAATGCCCTTCTGCGACGTTACCGTCTGGTCAAACAGGTTCGACCATCTCGAAAAAAATAGCAAAAAAATTCAAAAAAATCTGAAATTTTGTGGGATTGAAGCTAGTCATGTGCGCAAGGTGCATGACAATTTTCGTGCTATTTAGACATACTAGGAGCTCATGGCGAAGAAAAGCAATAAATCTGTACATCTTTGAATAGTAAATTCAAAAAAATAGCAAGAAAATTCAAAACCATATGAAATGTTTTGGCATTAAAGATGCTCGGGTGCACAAGGCGTGTGCAATTTTTTTTTATCAAATGACATGTGAGAAGCTCTTGCAAAAAAAACCAAAATACTGTATTTTTTACCAGTTTTTTTCTGAGACAAATTTTGTTATTTTTTCCAATGTCCAAACACAACAAAATTGTGCACACACCTTCCGCACCTGAGCATCTTGGATGCCAAAAAATTCATTTTTTTTTTGAATTATCTTGCTATTTTTTTAATTTACTGTTCACACACATACATATTTACTGTTTTTCCCTTCCCACGACCTCCTAGAATGCTCAAACAACTTGAAAATTTGCATGCACCTTGCGAACCTTAGTACCTTCGATGCCACAAAATTTCAGATTTTTTTGATTTTATTTGCTATTTTTTCGAGATGGTCAAAGCTGTTTGACCGGATGGTAACGGCGCAAAAGGGCATTTCTATAAGGGCAACTAACGGTAGAGCGGCAAATTTGAGCACATGGCTTTTGAAACGCCATGGAGCATATGATATGTTCCAAGAGTTGAAATTGGTATTTCAGACTCATGCCCGAGTCGAGAGGTATGAGACCTCTGACAAATATTTTTGCCTACAAGATGGAGGAGAATAGCTCAACCAGTGAGCATGTGCTCAGAATGTCTGAGTACTACAATCGCTTGAATCAAGTGGGAGTTAATCTTCCAGATAAGATAGTGATTGACAGAATTCTCTAGTCACTATCACCAAGTTACTGGAACTTCGTGATGAACTATAATATGCAAGGGATGACGAAAGCGATTCCCCAAGCTCTTTGCGATGCCGAAATCAGTGAAGGTAGAAATCAATAAAAGCATCAAGTGTTGATGGTTGACAAGACCACTAGTTTCAAGTAAAAGGGAAAGGGAAAGAAAGGGAACTTCAAGAAGAATGACAAGAAAGTTGCCACTCCCATGAAGAAGCCCAAAGCTAGACCCAACCCTGAAACTGAGTGCTTCTACTGCAAAGGAAATTATCACTGGAAGCGGAACTACCCCAAATACTTGGCGGATAAGAAGGATGGCAAAGTGAACAAAAGTATATATGATATACATGTTATTGATGTGTACTTTACTAGTATTCATAGTAGCCCCTGGGTATTTGATACTTGTTCAGTTGCTATGATTAATAACTTGAAATAGGAGTTATAAAATGAACAGAGACTTTTTGAGGGCAAGGTGACGATGTGTGTTGGAAGTGATTCCAAGGTTGATAAGATCACCATGGAACACTCCCTTTACCTTCGGGATTAGTGTTGAACCTAAAATAAATGTTATTTGGTGTTTGCGTTGAGCATAATATGATTGGATCATGTTTATTGCAATACGGTTATTCATTTAAGTCAAAGAATAATAATTATTCTGTTTACATGAATAAAACCTTCTGTGGTCATACACCCAAGGTGAATGGTTTATTGAATCTCGATTGTGGTGATACACATATTCATAATATTGAAGCCAAAAGATGCAAGGTTAATAATGATAGTGCAACTTATTTGTGGCGCTGCCGTTTATGTCATATTGGTGTAAAACACATGAAGAAACTCCATGCTGGTGGGCTTTTGGAATCACTTGATGCTGGCGAACCATGCCTCATGGGCAAGATGACTAAGGCTCCGTTCTCCAAAACAATGGAGCAAGCCACTGACTTATTGGAAATAATACATACCGATGTATGCGGTCCGATGAGTGTTGACACTACAAAAAAAAGACACATCCGTGACATTTTGGGCCGAACGATTTTTTTTCTGTCCTACATATGACACTTCTATGACGATAATTGTGAAAAAACCCGGTATCATCATAGATGTGGTGGGCTCCTACTTCTATGACAAAAATTCATGACAGAAAATGGGCTTTTCGTCTGGCGGGCCGGAGATGCAGCTGCATGACATTCTTTGGGCCGTCCATGACGGAAAAACCGTGGTAGAAGTGAGGGGGAGGAAAATTTCGGGGAGTTCACAGTTAGGTGGGAGGTCGGGGGCCGAGCGATGTGCGTTTCTCTCGTACACGTACACGCGTGTGTGCGAGGCGTTGGCTCTAACTGAACCCGAGCAAGGCGTTGGGCTCTAATCGAACCCGGCGAAAGCGACAGACCGCAGTTACGCTGCTATCGAACCCGAGTGATCGATCGATGGCTGTTAACTAAACCCGATCGAGCAATTCCTTCGCTATCGCTGCTAATCAAGCCGATCGATTGGATGAACAAAGTGAGCATTGCGCTGGGGTTGGATGAACAGTGAGCGGTGGCGTTGCCTCTGGATGAACAGGACCCCGTGGTGTGGTGGAGGGTTGGATGAACAATAGACGGTGGAGGGGTGCCCGTGGAGGGGTGGATGAAGAGGACCCCGTGGTGTGGAGGGCTGGATGAACAGTAGACGGTGGAGGGGTGCCCGTGGAGGGGTGGTTGAACAGGACCCCGTGGTGTGGAGGGCTGGATGAACAGTAGACGGTGGAGGGGTGCCCGTGGAGGGGTGGTTGAACAGGACCCCATGGTGTGGAGGGCTGGATGAACATTAGACGGTGGAGGGGTGGTTGAACAGTAGCCGGTGGAGTAGCGAACGGTGGAGGCTGGATGAACAGGAGCCCGTGGAGGCTGGAGGAGGTCGACGGTCGATGAACAGTAGCTCGTGGAGGCTGGAGGGGGTCGACGGTGGAGATGAACAGTATCCCGTGGAGTCCCGTTTTGCGGTACGCCACACCCCTCCCGATGAACAGACCCCTGCTGACCGTGGCGCTCCAACACAAATCCATTTCCTCCGCTTTTGCGGTACGCCACACCTCCCCGATCAACAGGTCCCCCGTTTCGACCGTAGGAGGTCCGTTTCCTCCATTTTGCGGTACGCCACACCCCTCCCGATCAACAGGACCCCCCTTTCGACCGTAGGAGGTCCGTTTCCTCCGTTTTGCGGTACGCCAGACCCATCCCGATGAACAAGATCTCGTTTCGAACATGGCCGGTCGAACACAAGGCCGTTTCCTCCGTTCTGCGGTACGCCAGGCCTTGTTTCCATCGCCTGTTCCGTCCAAGCCCTCCCGATGAACACGACCACGCATTCCGTTGCCTCCCCATGAACACGACGCATTCCGTTGCCTCCCCATGAATACGACGACGACATTGTTTCTCCGCCCATATGTACACATACGTACGTACGTGTACATGTTACACATACGTACATACGTACGAGACCCCGCCCATATGTACACATACGTGGTCGTATTTTCTTTCTTGCACCCTGGCCGCTGTACGTACGTGTACATGCTACGTGCGCGCCTCTACTACGACACGTACGTGCCTCTACATCGACCAGTATATATGTACGCATAATGCCAGACCAGAATGACAATGCTACGTACGCTTCGACCAGGTGGGTCCCGACTGTCAGGCACTTCCTTGCGTGCGAAGATGTAGCTGGTGGACCCCAGCAGTCAGGGGGGCGGAATATGGTGGCCCGTCCGGTGGGTTCCCGCTGTCAAGTGGAGGAATAATTATTTTGCACGTAATAAGGAGGCACTTCCTTGCTACGGCCGTGGACCCAGCTGTCAGCCTCTCCACGTACAGTCCACGTCCGATGGAAGTCGTTGCTTGACCACGTTGACCATGCCGCGCCGAGAGTACCAGGGCGGTGGACGAAGGCGAGGCCTAGGAAGGGAACGACACGGAGGCAGGGAAGACTCGAGAGTTGTTTCCCACGCGGAGGGGAGTACGACTGTACGAGGGTTTATCGGGTTCGCCCGCTGCCGTCACGGAGAATAACAACAGTGTGGGTGAGTAGAGGGATGGCTAGGCCAGCGATGGGAGTATGGTGGGGTGGTGAGGCCTCACGCTGGCAAAGACCCGGCTTGAGGAGGAGGGAGCAGTCCATGGCGCTTGTTTGAGCGGCTGGAACAGGAAGAGCAGAGATTGAAGAAGCACGACGGCCGTTGTATGGACATCCAACAGTCACTGCTTGTGCGTCAACCTTTTTTTTAGGAAAGCCTCAAATCTGTGGAAAGCATATAGCCCATCTGCCATTATTTCTAATAATTTTCAGCCCATTTGCTAATCTTAAGGTTTTTTTTGGAGCCCATATTCTTTTTGTTAGCATTACAGCCCAAATTGTGGCCACGGTTAAACAATTATACGAAATTTTGCATATTTCGGTGCGGTCCGAACTGTTTTTTAATCCCGAAATTTTGACTCACATTCAAACTGATATTAAAAATAAATGTATATCAATATAAAATCCAACAAATTCTCCACGCATAAAAATTAATGTAATTTAAAATCTTGAAATGAAAAAAAGGTATTTGAAACTAATTGACGGTTTGTTGTGTTTTAAAAATGTAAAACCCATTTCTCATTACTGATGGGCCATTTTCTCGGCCAGCCGAATGAAAGCTCTCCTCGTCTTCAAAGATTTGCAGCCCAACAGGCCTGACAAAGCGACTTGCTTGGCAAATAACAAAAAAACTGGGTTGTGGCCGTGGACCCAGCTGTCAGCCTCTCCATGTACAATACTCTTCTGATGGAAGTCGTTCCTTGACCACGTTGACCACGCCGCGCGGAGATCACCGGCGGTGGACGACGGCGAGGCCTAAGAAGGGGACGACGTGGAAGTGGAAGCCCGCGCGGAGAGGAGTTCGAGGGTTCACTGGTTCTGCTGCGGTGTGAGGCTGCCGTCGCCGCAGGGCCTGGCCAGCGGTGGGAATAGTAGCGGGCGGTGAGGCCTCCGCGGCACCACAGCCGGCCACGGGAGGCAGGAGCATGCGGCACGACCGGCGCTGCTTTGGGCGGCTGGAGCAAGAAGACCAGAGGTTGAAGAAGCACTACGGTCGTTGGATGGACATCGTTCGGTCACTGGAGCTAGAATCGTTCATATTGACTAAAGTTGACAAAGGCCCCCGTCCCAGTCAACTTAGTAGGCCCACAAGTCAGCCTCCCACCATAGTGAGTCCTAGCTAGTAGGGGGAGTATTCATTTTTTTTGTGCGTAATAAGGAGGCACTTCCGGTGGGTCCGAGCTGACAGCGGGGGGAACGTTTTTTTCACGAAATACGCTGGCCCGTCCGGTGGGTCCGAGCAGTCAGGGGGGAAACATTTTTTCGCGAAATAAGGTGGCCCGTCCGGTGGGTCCCTGCTGTAAGGTGGAGGAATAATTATTTTGCGCGTAATAAGGAGGCACTTCCTTGCGGCCGCCTGGACCCAGCTGTCAGCCTCTCCACGTCTGAAGACTCTTCCGATGGAAGTCGGTCGTTGACCACGTTGACCACGCCACGCCGAGAGCACCAGGCGGTGGTGCGGATGACGGCGAGGCCTAGGAAGGGACGACGCGGAGTCGGGAAGACACAGCGGTGGAAGCCCGCAGAGAGAAGTACGAGGGTTCACCGGTTGGCTGCGGTGTGAGGCTGTCGCCGCCACGTAATAACAGGGGTGTGGGTGAGTGGAGGGATGGCACGGCCAGCCGTGGGAGTAGTATGGGGTGGTGAGGCCTCCACGGCGGCCTGAGAGCGACCACGGGAGGCAGGAGCAGGCGGCACGACCGGCGCTGCTTTGGTCGGCTGGACCAAGAAGACCAGAGGTTGAAGAAGCACTACGGCCGTTGGATGGACATCGTACGGTCACTGAAGCTAGAAACGTTTATTATTGACTAAGTTGACAAAGCCCTTGGTACGCTCCAACTTAGTAGGCCCACATGTCAGCCTCCGAAACGGTGCGCCTGTTGTGAGGGGAGGAATCATTTTTTGGGCGGCCGAAGCTAAGAATATCCGAGATTGAAGAAGAAGCACAACATCCGTTGGATAGACATCCAACGGCCACTGCTGCTAGAACCGTGTGTTGACTATAATAAGTTGGCAAAGCCATGCATACGCGTCAACTTATTTTTTAGGGGACGCGTCACTTAGTAGGCCCACAAGTGTGTGGCAGAGAACTTATAGCCCATTTACGTTTTGTAAGAATGTACAACCCATTTTGGAATTCTAATGGAATTTACAACAGCCCATTTACAGTTTCTTAAAAGTACAACCCATTTTCTAGCTAGGACAATGATTAATAATTTCAACCAACCGTTGAAGACAGAATTCAATAAAAATTCCCACATTTTGATGGGCTCCGAAATATTTTTATCCCGAAATTTCTAGTCAGATTAAATATAAATTTGTATTACGTAAAAATCTAACGAAACATTGCGCGCGCAACAATGAAAATTTAAGATTTTCAAAATCCATAAGTAATATTTTATAAACTAATTTCGTGTTTGGTGCATTTTTTATAGTTACTGCCCAGTTTTTATAATTATATCCCATTCATTATTTTTTAATGCCCATTTTCCTGTTAAGCCTAATGCATCCCTCCTAGGAAAGATTTCCAGCCCAGCGGGGCGGAGAATAACAAGTTGACCTTGCCTGGGTATTCCTCAAAAAGGCGTATAGCTGGGCTAGCCAAATTCATCATGAAAAAATACGTATCTGGGCTGGATATCTGCCCAAGGCTAGATGGGCCACAGCCCAGCTAATACCCTGCTCTCCTCTGAACAACAATGAAATCATCGCCAAGAAAAACTATGCGGTGCTCACGCCTCAAAAACACAAATCTTGCTCGAGCTGCTTGGTCCCAAATGTCGGCCGCACCTTGTGCAATTCTCTCGTTTATATTGACTACATAGGTTGACAATGGTGTGGGACCGTGATGTCAGGAAACCAGGAGAAAGCAAAAAAAATATAGTTGTACATAATAAGGAGGCACTTGCATGCGTACGGCTATGGCCCTAGTGGGTCCCTAGTGTCATCCAGTCAAAATAAAGTCATCTCCTGAATCCTCATGTTCTTTGACGATGTTAACAATGCTCGGCGCCACGGTGAGCGCAACAACTCGAAGGACAATGGAGAGGGCCTCGCGGGCCCTAGGATGGTCTGATACAGCGCCCGCTACTCATTCAGGAAGCCAGGATCATCGGACACCTATGAGCACCTTCGGGAAACTGAGACGGCATGAAACGGTAAGGCCGCGCTTGGGAGCTCTAGTTTATTTCAAACCTGTATTAACATACAAGTGTTATTTACTCGTCATCGAAAACAACGCGTAAAATACAGGCGTAATGAAACCGAGGGCCCGAGGTCTGTAAGTAAAACCGCGGAGTTACGCGTGTAATTTGAGAGACCAGTATATTTTACGAGCAATCGCTATATGGACGACATTACCAGACGATACATGCACGACGTGCGTATCATGCCATCCATGGGCAAGGCTGAAACAACAGCTAACGGCTGGATTAGCAATCGTCCGAGTGTCGTTCAGCATTTTTATCGTGTGTCAAATACTTCCGATATTTTACTAGTCGAAATCGACCAACCAAGCGCCTTCGCCCGAGACCATCTGCTTTAATTTACAAGCGTCAGTTTTACAAGCGGTTTTGGTTGGAAAATGACGATCCAATCACGGCCTAATATCATGAGTTGGTCGGAATATCATATGGTTTCACGTCTAACCTACCCGACTTGTCATATAGGCTATGAATGAAACATCAGACGATGAACTTCTTAAGCACGGAAACAACAGAAGAGGGTGATCTTCTCAACAAGCAAATCACTGGCATTAGATCGACATGCAAAACAATACGAAGCATTATTCTCAGGAGGCATGGTGAATAGCTCGTGATGCCGCATGCCACAACATTCCAAGCTCAAAACACAAGGCCTGGCATTACATAGACAATATTCAGAACAAACTCTTAACATAGGAATATCTCAGCAGAGTAACTATTTACTTCTAAACTGAACACAGGAATAGGAAAAAATACTCGACGCTGCTCACAGCAAGGGCGTCCCACTCAAAAATATCAAAAGCATGTCTTCTGCCTAACATCAATGAGCAAATTTTGACAAGGTTTTCCAATTCCAATATATTAAACTAACGTCTTCTTGCTAACATCAATGATTAAACTTTGATAAGCTTTTCCCATTCAAAATATGTAATGCCTATGATCGTGGAGTCCTGTCGCTTCTTGCTAACATCAATGATTAAACTTTGACAAGCTTTTCCCATTCAAAATATGTAATGCCTATGATCGTGGAGTTCTGTTGCTTCTTGTACTTGTTTGGGCACTTCTTGCCCAGGGCACTCCACGTGTTGTTAAATTGCCAATGGTCTCTGCAGACTAGTCATGTCACCGGTGTCTAATATTTATAGCACCAGCTGTAGCAATGGAGGGATTCGGTGCCAAACTAAGAAAAGGTGAAATTGGCACCTCTTTTTGGCCTACATAGTGGAAGGCCTAATACTCGGTAAAGCTTCTCGGTCATTCCTTCTGTAATGTAGCGCAAACAATGACTGCTTCTTTCTGCAAAGTGGAACGACCGACTGGACCCAGTAATGCAGCAGTTTGCCTTGGACACATTGGCTCCTTTTGTGCAATTGAACTAAAATCGAAGTCGGAATAAAATCGAGCTTTAATTTTGATATCCCTGTAAGCAACAAAAGGTATAAGGGAAAGAATTACTGAGAAATAACGGTTGATGACTTGTACTCCCAGAAGAAAAACATCTACTGATCTACCTTATCTTAATGGGAAACAAAGCAGGAGAGTAGCAATTCTCAATTAGTGTGATTCATTCATATTAACTGAGACATTATCTTAACAATGCCTTGTTTCAAGTTGTATAAAGAACGAAAAAGCAGATAAGTATCATTCCTAAAACAATGCGACTGATTCATTTTAACAGAGACATTATCTTAACAATACATTGGTTAAACATGTAGAAAGAACTACAAAGCAGGATAATACCATTTGTAAAACACTGTAAGTCTGTAGCTGATATATAATAACAGAGACATTATCTGAACAATACATTTCTGAAACATGTACTCCGGCCGATCCCTAACAGAAATGGTACTCCTGCCGATCCCTAACAAGTGTTTGCAGTTTTGAACTAAGATTCGGTAGTTAATTCTGAGGAAGGTCGGTCTTGACCATTCAAGACCAAGATTTGAAACAACTTCGTGAGGAAGATCTCGGAGAGATCTCAACACATATATGGAAATCCGGTCTCATTTTGTGCAGTTCCACCAAAATTAAGCGAAGCAAAATGTCGCAATAGCAACAAGTTGAATAGATATCCCTGTTTTAACAGAGGCAAAAAAGGAATCAATTACTGGCCAATAAAGGAGGATGAAACATGCGGCCACAAAAATGGTAATCCTGCCAATCCCTAACAAGTGCTGCAGGTTTGAACTAAGATTTAGTAGTTAATTAATTCTGAGAGTGGCATTGCTTAAATTTACCAGCAGCATTAGATTAACGAAAAGCATAAACAGTTCCAGGGGAGAGTGGGCGCAACAACAGTATGTGCTTCCATCTACTTATAAAGGGGGTGATGCAGAGTTTGTTGTAACAACGCAACAAGCATCATGTCTGGGTTGGTCCCATTTTTATTCACTACTTAATGGGAAAAGACAGCAATACAATAGCTTCAATTCAAAATTTATTTAAAACAGTACCAATACAAGTAGCACAACATCTCAAAGTACACTGCACAATCATGTGGATGAAGGCCTGTACCGACCTTTCATGAGACAGACAAGATAAAATACGAATCTGCCAACACGAATAGGAAATCCAATCTCATTTTGTGCAGTTGCACTGAAATCAAGCAAAGTGTTTGGCGTAGCGAAGCAAAATGTCGCAATGGCAACAAGTTGAATAGATATCCCTGTTTAAACAGAGGCAAAAAAGGAATCAATTATTGGCTAATAAAGGAGGATGAAACATGCGGCCACAAAAATGGTAATCCCGCCAATCCCTAACAAGTGTTGCAGTTTTGAAATAAGATTCAATAGTTAATTACGAGAGTGGCATCAATTCTTGGCTTATAAAGGGGTGATGCTGAATTTGTTGTAACAAAGCAACAAGCATCATGTCTGGGTTGGTCCCATTTTTGTTCACTACTTAATGGGAAAAGACATCAATACAATAGCTTCAATTCATCATTTATTTAAAAGGGTTGCATTGATTCATATTAATAGAGACATTCTCTTGAAACAACATTCGTTAAAAAATGTAATTTACTTTTAACAGTGGCATTGCTTCAATTTTACGGCGGCATTCTTAGATTAACAACAGCAAAATAGCTGCATGGGACATGCCAGCACCATGTGCGTCCACACGTATAAATGGGTGATGCAGAGTATGTAGCCAAGCAGCATATATGCGTTGGTCCCATATTTTTTCTCTTTGAACCTTCTTCCTATGTGAGGGCAGCAAATCTAGTCGTGCACAAACTACCCGACCCCCCAGTTTCTTTCCCTTTTCAACAAAGAGATCGGTTCCTTACAGATGTGTGTACTGGGTTACCCCCTTTTTCCCTTTTCGACCTACAAAGCGGCTGGATAGCCAGTCTATACTACTTTCCGCCCCTCCTTTCCTCATTGAACCATCGCCCTAGATTCTTGCTCCAGCCCACCGCACCCTTCTTTCCTCTTTGAACCAAGACCTAGATTTGACTACAGATCAAAAAGATCCACATGCAGCTAGAGCAACGACGGTTTCAAAGAAACTTATACCTTAGGGTCGCCGGGATGTGGCAAGGCGTCTGGGGAGGCGAATCTGCCCACACCACGCACGGCAGCAAGGAAGAAGGGGTCGGTGGCCCTCCGCCAAAGCGCTGGGTGAAAGAGAACAGCGCGTGGCAGTGGATTGCCTCCCTCGCCGAAGGCGATAGACTGAACGCTGCACCTCCTCCCCTTCCCGGTGCAATGGGATACGGACGCCTCCTTCATCAGCTGTGAGGGGGGAGAGAGAGACAACAGGCCAACGCAGTCTTGTTTAGATCCGGTGAAGAGAGAGTGAGAGACTGTGAATATAGCAAACCCTAGCAAATGAATGTTGAGCCTCCAGCGTGTAACATATATGTAGTGCGGCGAGCGTGTGGAGAGTGCAAACCCTAGCGAACAAGCGCTGAGGCTCCCGCTTATATATATACTACTGTAGTACGGACTGAGCTCCGGTGCCTTCACTGCACCTGCTTTTGGTTGTATGACAGGTGAGCCAGCCACATTTTGGGCCCACCTGTCGTAAATCCAAAGGCAGGTGCACTAAGTCAATGAAGCTGCGTCCATATAGTACTCTCGTGTATACAACTAAAATATAGTGGAGTGGTTTTCTTATTCTCTCCATAACAATCGTTTTAAATTGTGTAAGTACGAAACGAAACTCTTTATTTAATGTATGGTGAAGAAAACTAGTACTACTTCCGATGAACTAACGATCCACGCCCACGCGTCCTGGTCGCACTTCCTGTCCTTCACGTGTGGTACACTACCCTCCCTTAAGTGAACAACCACACATGCGCCAAATTATCGGAAACGTGTGAGAGTGTGTACAAATAAAGAAATTTAATTTCAATTATCGGAAAGGTTTGAGAGTATTACAAAGTTTGACTTTAGTCAAATCTAATATGCGGAGTAAATAAAAATGGAGGGCTACTACGTCCATCCGGTTTTAGTCCACACCATTTTTAAATCAAAGTTAATAGTCGGACAAATAAAATTACAGGGAGCTGGAGACAAAGTTGTGAGAAGGCTTAGAAATCAATACAAAACTTATGCTCTTAGTACCAACGTCAATCCTTCTTCGAGGAAACATTTGGTTCATAGCCAACTGTGTGATAAAATTGCACCAACGTGAAAGTCGACTCCGTCTCCAACGCAATCAAGGTGAACTGACGAAGGATATCATCTTTGTGCGTAACAAGCAAAGAGCACTGATGGAAGACATCTTGTTTTTCGTCGAAAATCGATCAGCTTCACCAGCCGATGCAACCATGAGGCGCAACCATGAGCATCAATAGGTCATCGTGGTGATGCATCATCCATTTGGCATCAAGTTTGGGTGAGGCACCTAAGAAGTTCGACGAATCCTCACTGTGGTCTATTTCTTCTCAGTAATAAAGCTCGAGGAAGGAAGAACCACGTGGCAGAGGACAGTGAGGTGGAACAACAATGGCCATCCAATTTTGTGAAGTTCCACTAAAATTGAGGAAGACATGCCCGAGTATGGAGACATGCATCGCTGTTTCCAAAAATATAAAAAAGGGTTAGCAACGACATCTCAATTGTCAATAAGAATTAATGAAAAGTACACCAACAAACAGAAGCATCATACTATCTGGATGAGAACTAAACCAGGATACCCGAGAAAAAAACATTTCTTCATTTAACCAGTGATAGTACTACCACCATATGGACAATGACCGCACAACCACCATGTACTTTTTGTCGAAACAACATGTATACCTCCACCGAGGCATAAATCAGGACAACTTTTTGAGTGGCATTTCCTCTATAATAGTAGTACTAGTAGGTGATGTTGGACCAGCCGATGAACCCTAGCTACTATGCATGGGGAGCTGGGGAGTAGTCGCATAGAAGAAAACCCGCACGCAGCGACCTGGGGAGCTGGAGCAGTACAAGAAGTTATACCTCAGGTGGGCGAGATGTCGTTTAGGCGGGCGGGCGGGATCTGCCCACACGACGGCAGCGAACAAGGGCGCGGAGGATCTTCGTCCGCGTCAGCGCCGGCTCCCAGAGGATGGTGCGCATCGGCTTCCTCCGTTGCCGATGGTGACAACGTCAACGCTGCACCTCCTCACCTCCCGCAGCGGACGGGATTCGGCCGGATCTGTGACCACCGGTGAGGAGAGAGATAGAGTGGACATTGTCATCTTGTTTTGATATGGAGAGGGTGAGAGAGTGAGATGCGAGAAACTCTATCAAACAAGAGGCTATAATGGAGTAAAAAATCTCTCCATAGCAGTGGTTTTAAATAGAATACGCGCGTTCCCGGAAAAAAGAAACGAAAACTGGCGGACAATTTTTTAAGGGTCTGTCTAGGACACATCTAGATGTGACATAGTTATGTCACATATAAGTTGATGTCCACTCTGTTTGTGGTCTTTTCCTAGTTTTTTTGTTTCTTGTTGCTACATTATATACTTGTGGGAGCTTAGATGTGATATCCTTAAATAACATCTAGATGTGAATTATACAAACTGATTTTCTAACGTACCAAGAAAGAAAACTCGATAAAATACACGCCCGCCTGTGTCGTCGTGAGAGTCGTCACAAGACACACATATAGACATAGACATGCATATCAGTGTTTACGTAAAATTCCATTTCCATCTCCATCTCCAATCATATTTCTCCAACTGGCACATTATTTACGTTGTTAATTATATACGCAGCAATGTTAACGTACATCATCTCTTGTTTGCGCATGTCCGGACCGCTGCCACGGCAGGTCCTGACCAACCCGAACCCTCTTCATCACCCGCGCATGCTTCCCGCCCGAAACGGTCAGTGCCGCATTCATGCCCGGCCAGAGCAAACGTGACCTCTCACTGGCGCCGGCATTGAAGCGGCGCGTCGGCCGAGAGAGCGTCGCCCATGCCGCTTCCGGGTGCACGCGGCTACTCCGCGTTCAAAGGTCGCAATAGCCGGCTAAAACATGCATGTAAAAAGTTCTTGGGAGTCCGTGCTACAGCTAGCTATCCTCCCCCAACTCGCCAATCTCTTCCAGTAGTGCTAGTACTCCATGGCGCGATCCATCGACAAGCAGGCGGGAAAGTTATGGTATACTACTCGGTTTGCGGTGAGTGGCAGGCCGAGCGACCGTGTGGGGTCGAGCCGTGGAGGAGGGTGAGACACGAACACGACAAACGTGATTTAAACGTTGGTTTTGCTAGATGGCGCGATCCAACGAAACGAAACGTTGGTTTTTCTCCGTTTCCATTTTTCTCCGGAGAACGGAAACTTTTCCACTCCATTTTCATTCCTATTCCAAGGTTGCCCCGTTACAACATTCCTTCAAATACAAAGGAAAACTAACACGCATG
Organism: Aegilops bicornis; assembly: GCA_021605145.1. Lineage (NCBI taxonomy): Eukaryota > Viridiplantae > Streptophyta > Magnoliopsida > Poales > Poaceae > Aegilops > Aegilops bicornis. The sequence continues at coordinate 318,835,737 of CM038675.1, forward strand.
CTGATGCATCTCAATGATTCACAGATCATAGCCAATATTTACTTCACAACTAAAGAAAAAGTTGTGAGAGCATGTACGAAAAGAAAACTACCGATGGGGTCACTACGACTTAAACCCTAAACCCTAAACATGATTTAATTTCCTGGCCGTAGAACCTGTCGAAGGAAAGACGGTAGCACCCTCGGATCATACGATGTTTTTGTGCAGTTCCACTAAAATCGACTGAGCATCCCTGATGGCAAAGATATTGAAGAAGTGTGATTAGAATAATAGTACTAGCACTAGTTCATGAGACATAAACTCATCACAAGTAGAAGCCGGTAGAAGTAGAGACAGATCGACATGGAGATGGAGCTACGACAGTGGAGCAAGCCGGCTCCAAAAGGAAGATGGACTACCCGAGACGTCAGTCAGTAGCTAGAAGGGCGGCCGACGCAGATCGGCCCATACCGCGGTGACCCCGATTGGGACGCACCGACCGTGGGTTTTCTCCCTCGCCGATGTCAATCAAGGCGTCACGCAGAACATTGTTCCTTCCCCACCAAGGGATCAGGCCCGTCGTTCTATGCTTGTGAAGAGAGCAACCTAAGCAAGCAGGCTTGTAGCTTAGGCTCCTGCTAGTGTATATATAGTGGTTTTCTTTTTCTCTCCATATCAACCATTTTATATTGCGACGCGTGTCATTCAAGAGTGAAATGATGGTTGCTTCTTCCGACTAACTTCTTGTGTGATTTGACTGCTCCTTAGTGGCCCCTACACGTACTCCCCCTACGTGTATGCAAATCCACACGTACACATGGACGCAAAAACGCGTGCGACGCCCTAATGCATGCATGTCCGAGCACACGACGGAACACACACGGTCACGCTCAATTGCTCAACCTACACGTGCATGCACACACATACTCAGTCAGGGTGAGCTAGTGACCGTATGAACACCGGAAAATATATATATTGAGAGCAATGAGCATATTATGAAGTCCACTGACCGTATTTTTACAAATATACAGTGACAGACATTGTATTTTCTCGTTTGAAATTAAGCCATGTTAACCGGAGAGGAGGCAGCATGGACTAGCATTACTTTGCTGTGTCCCGTCAACTTGCCAAACGAGGAGAAGGTTGCAGGACGGGAGAAGCTTGCGCGCGGTGGCTCGCAGGACAAGGAGAAACTTTTGACTAATGCAAGCTCTCCCTTGCTCAGGCGGTGGACGTGCAATAGTTAATTCGGTGTCAGGTTGCCAGAAGCATACTACTCTATACTACTAGGAACCGGATGGAGGAGCGTCTGCACTCTTATTATAATTTTAAAATGTGATAAAGCAATCTTCAACACATTTGGTTCTCTTCAAGGGTTCTCGCATGTGATAATGGAAGTTGATTGCATGGAACACTCGCCACAATTCTCGCTTAATTCTGGCTCATATCATGTTACAAATAGTAGCGCTCAGTAATATTTCCTCTTTTTTGTTATTCAGCATGTAAACAGGTCAGCAAACCTTGCGGCGCATCTTCGTGCAAACCGTGCTTGCTGCACTTTGAATGTGGCCGAGAGCTGGCTTGCTGAAACACCTCGCTTCCTACTTATTTTTTTGGCTTCCTAGTGACCAGTGTCTTGGCTGATCATCCTAAGAATGCTTATATATGAATAAAGCTCTCTCATTTACCCACAAAAAAGATTAAGCCATATTAACCGGAAAGGAGGGAGTATGGACTAGCACTACTTTTTGGTGTGTCCCGTCAACTCGCAGAACGAGGAGAAGCTTGCAGGACAAGGTGAAGCTCGCTTACGTCTTTTGACTAATGCAACCTACCCTCGGTGGACATGCATTAGTCCATTCGGTATCAGATTGTCAGAGGAATACACTGTAGTATCCAACATGCGGAGTACCATCATTGTTCGACTTCACGAAGGGGCGAAGAGCCAGCCTTGATGTATCGCCAGTACTCTACTTGGTTTTGCACCTTCATACTACTCCACCCTCCGTCACAGTTTACAGCGCTTCATTATGATGCATTTCTCTCAATGCATTTCCACCACCAGAGAGACTTTAGACGCGTTTAGTTTAATGCTCAATTAATTAGGGTGTGGTAACCGCAATCAAGTCCACAATTTTCTCTCCATGTCTTTGTACTACTACGGAGTGCATGCATGTGTGTACCCAGGGTGGAAGCACTGCATGCATGTGTGTACGCATTATTCCCTCTAGTAATAGACGCCGTGCTATAACTACCAATGCTATTTTTCAGGCCGATCGCTAGTCGCCTTGGTCCCACATATTTTTTTTTTTTTCCAAGCTGCTGTATAAACAAAGGATTTGATGGAGTAGTATGAGCGGATTCAAAGAAGAGCGTATTGATGGTTGCTTCTTCAGAGCAACTTATAGTGGGAAAGGTGGGGCTTATGATTTGACTGCTCATTACTCACTATTAATGCGGTGCAACGGCCGGGCTGAGTCTCCCATGCGGTTGTGCACTACCCCTCGGTTCTTAAATATACTCCGGAGTATTTGTCTTTCTAGAGATTTCAACGAGTGACTACTCAAGTATTTGTATTTTTAGAGATTTCAAATGGACTGGCACATACGGATGTATATAGACATATTTTAGAGTGTAGATTCACTCACTTTGCGCCGTATGTAGTCACTTGTTGAAATCTCTGTTAAGACGAATAGAATATTTAGGAACGGAGGGAGTACACATATGAAGCAAAATGAGTGAATCTACACTCTAAAATATACCCGTTTGAAATTTGTAAAAAGACAAATATTTAGGAACGAAGGAGTATAATTTCGCATGGCACATGGACCCGGATGATGAAGAGGCTTCGCAATGCTATCAAGCTTCCATCATTTGTTTACATAATTGACGTACTATACAAATAATTTTCCAACGACATGAAATTGTACAATGGTGTGAGCTTTCAGATTTTGTTTCGCGTGTCTTGCCATCGATGCTCTTTCGGAAACAATAAAAAACTAACTTCCTTGCTAATGCATGTCAATTATTAGCAGATCAGAGCTAATAATTACATCGCAACTGAAGACAAAATTGTGAGAAGGTGTTAAATTAAAATTGATCCATGCTTTCATTGGCAGCAACATCCCCCAGCTCTGTCTAAATCAACAAGGCATGTTGGGAAAAAAGTAGCTGTTTGGAGCATGCAACATTCCGATCATTTTGTGCAGTTCCACTAAAATAGAGCTGAGCATCCCTGTTCCAAAGATATCAAGTGTGATTACGATAATAGAGGACTGCTGATGAAACAATAAACACACAAATAGAAGCCGGTCACCTTTGCAGTCTCTCTTAAACTAACTAGTTGGAGAAGATTAGGCTCGGAGTTGGATGAAGAGGATAGAGCAAAACCAATCTCCCTTTGTGCAACAAGACGAAATGTAGAGATGTTGCCCGTGTGACATTTTTAGTACAACTGCACAAAACACTCTTAAGAAAAAAGTGATTTGTGCAGTTCACCAAAAGGTCGCAATAGCAACGAGGTGAAATGGATAGCCCTGTTTGCAAAAAAGAGGTAGAAAGGAAACAATTACTGGCCAGTAAGAGTTGATGACACATGCGATGACAAAAAATAAGCATGTTCCTTGTCCTAAGGGAAGATAACAACACGGTTGTGTTTGTCTAAAACGGTGTGAGGACGAGAATGCAATATGGAAAGTACGCCGGACGAGCTACGTTTTGGGAAAAGAACTATGGAAGATCCACATGCAGCGATGTGGGAAAACAGGCAGTGGAGCAAGGCCGGGGGGGATACCTGGAGGTCGTCGGGATGTAACTAGGTGAGCAGCGGCGGGCGCAATCTGCGAGCAGGTGGCGTAGGCCCTGCCGCACCGGAGCTTGGTCAGAGTGAACGGCGTGTACCGCAGATCGCGACGTGCTGCCTCGGCGCCGTCGAACGGAGAAACGATGCACTTCCTCCCTTTCCCCCGGCGGACGGGATGCGGCCGGATCAGTGACCAACGGTGAGAGAGAGAGAGGCCACCGCACTCCCTTTCCCCCGGCGGACGGGATGCGGCCGGATCAGTGACCAACGGTGAGAGAGAGAGAGAGAGAGGCCACCGCACTCCCTTTCCCCCGGCGGACGGGATGCGGCCGGATCAGTGACCAACGGTGAGAGAGAGAGAGAGAGGCCACCGGAGCCTTGTGTGAGATACTCTGAAGAGCGGAGTAGCGGACTACCTTTTCCTCCATAAAAATCGTTTTATATTCTGTGTACGTGCCATTGAGCGTTATAACTTTGTTTAAAAATAACGCGGCAACACGTCAAGTTGAACTTTGTTTCGTGCACGCGTGGTACACGACCTCCCTAGGTAAACAACCGCTACAGGCGTTCAAATTAGCACGTGGGCTGCCATTTCTTAAAGAAATGAGCTCCACCGTGTACCGCTGGTGTGGCTGGGCACGAAGCGTGAGTACGTGCACGGTGCACCTATTCTCTTCTTGTATACGTACACCACCTACGTGGGGTTGTGTGAGAGAGATACAAACCTAGAGAGATATAGTGTGTAGTGGGGGGGCGGGGGCCTAGAGGGCTGGCCGGGGCGGCGGTGGCGAGTTGTTTCGAGGCGGCGAGGCGGCGCTGGGGCTGGCGGTTCGGCCGGTGGTGGCTGGCGGCTCAGGGGGTGCAGGTTGAAGATGAACTGCAAGCCCTCCCTAAACTACATGTCAAGTGCCTCTCTGCTACCATTGCGTTCAGTTTCGACAGTAGCATTGATTCCACAAGAAATTTCAGTTTTGACAGTTAAGTTCGAGTCAACAGTTTTACCTCATCTGTTGTAGTCAGGTGGTTTTGGTGATGTTAATTTTACATCCATTTTACATCATCTATTGGAAATGCTATTAGAATCCCACTTGAGATTGACGATGTCCGTCTTTGTCGCTTCAGCCTTGACGTCTTACGGCTCACCGGAGCTGCTCCAACGACGAACAATCCATCACAACAGAAAGCAAAGGTGCCACGGGCGCTGTCTGCATTCCTCGCATCTTCCTCCACACCTCCGACAGCCACCTCTGCCTCAATCGCCTTCAACGACCAACCCAATGATGCCGAGGTCGACACGGCTACGGCAAAGAGGTTGTACACTTGTTGCATCACTTATTACTATACATTCACGTCGATCCATTAGGGCTATTTTGGTTCAACGGAAAAACATCGATCCACTGGTTGTTACCATCACTCTAAATTTCTGCATGCTCTCCTTACATAATCTCACCATATTTTTTTGTATGCATGTCAGATATTGTACACAGTCATGCTGAACATGTAGAGAAAAAGAGAAGAGTTTTGCGCGGCAATACAATGTCATGCGTATATCGCTCCATTGTGGGTTCAATGGCAAACCCTCCCCACCCCTCTCCGTGATTGTAATCCAGAGGAAGATATATGTTCGAGGCGGATTCGACAACGACCACTCCTATTTACCCCCCAAGGTGTTTGCTCTACCTTGGCATGATGATGTTAGTCATATCATGCATATGTTGCCTTGCGTTGCCTACTTTTGACATCATATATGTCATCCGCTTAGTTTAGACATGTTACGTAATGCCACCTGTTTAGTTTCTATATCATATATGGGAATTATGCGTCTCATGTCTTTTAGCCAGCCATAATATATGTGAAATGTGCAATGCCATCCCTGCTTAACCAGGCATCATATATTTGAATGATATCTTTCCCATCCTTTTCTTCATTACATTTCCATTTGTCGACAATGCTTGTACATTAAACTACTCTTCCCGTGAATCAGCCATTTGGGTGGGAGATGGAAAAATCTGGAGTGAAAACAAGTCCTTCATAGCGCATAAAGCTACCGTCGAAGCAGATCTCTTGTTGGGTCCCGATAGCTCCTCGGAGATGGATTCAGAGACAGATGACCAGTCATATTCCCCCACTTAGGTGTATGCTCTAACTTGGCACGATTATACTGCTCATATCATGCATACGGTGTCTTGCATTGCATAGTTTAGACATCATATACACAATATTCTACACCATGTTCTTAGTTCAGACATCATATCGAATGCCCTCTGTTTAGCATATAAATCATATATGTGAATTAAATGATGCAATCCTGGTTACTTAGATAACATGTAGGTGAATTATGTCAGGCGATCCTGTTTAGTTATTCATCATATCTTTGAATTATGTTATGCTATCCTATCCAGTTTAGATAGACATCATATATGTGAAATTATGTCATGCTATCCGTTTTAGTTAAACAATATGCATGTCAACTATTTCATGCCCTCTTTTTCCACACTATCTATTGCATCTGTCTCTCATACAATGTCTGTACATTCAACTATGTTTCATGTTTATCAGCCATTTGAATTGGAGCGGGTGATGCCAGTATCTAGCGGACTAAAAACACGGTCTTCAAATAAAACAGTGCTACCTCTTGGTGGAGATAGCACCCCGGTTGTACATGCACAAGAACCAGCCCTACCACACATAACCCAAACTCTCGCAGATTGTACCCCTACTATGATGGACAGAGAACCAGCTTGACCCAATCTAACCCCAACCCCACCCGATAGTAACCCAGTTCCTGTTGACACAGCACCATCTCCACCACAGAGCTCCCAAACAAGAGCAGTTAGTAAGGTAGCTCCAGTGCCCAAAGGGCCAGTACTATCACGGCGAACCCCAACTCCACCAGTTAGTACGCCTATTCCTGTGGAGGAAGCACAACCACCAGTCGTAGTTTAGCATCTATCGCATTTGATGTTGTTAAATCGTATGTGCGTATCTTCCCATCTTGGAAATATTATATCAAGATGAAGGAAAATGCCGATTCAGGTGTTTGTCCAGGAGTTATGTGTAAGTAATGTTATTCATGGCAATTACTTTGCTTTGTCACATACATCCTACCTCCATGATGGTTATAATACAGCAAATTTTCAAATTTTTCTCTATAGAGAAGGACCAATTTGGAAACTCAGGATGAGGTAACCTGTGCTAATACCTCTGCTATCTTCAAGAATGCTTGGTGGCGATGTCGGAATTACACAAGAAGACGTACTTCACCGGCAAAGTAACTCATCAAATTCCCTTACGTTCTCCTGAGACACATTTACTGGACAATGACTGGGAACGCCTTGTTCTATACTGGTCCCGAACAAAGAATGTGGTAAGGTCTATGAGCTCATTTTCTATTTTTAAGTATTATATTCTTGTGTCTAACTGTACTCTGTTCATGTAGAACAAGTGCCTAAACCTGAAGAACAACTGTTCTAATTTAAGATTCCATTGCTACCATAGGACATAGATATATGTTTGTTTGATGCTTTTATTATGTACTAGTACTTGGCAATAGAAGACTTGGTAGTTTAATCCTATCCACCTTACTAATGAACTGGTTCACCGAAATGAGTTTCATATACTAGTACATGCTAAACTTGTTATGTGTCCGCTTGTTTCTTCTTATAGAATCTTGTGAGAATATTGGGGAAGAGTGCCTTATTAAGCAACGGTAAAGGAAGTAATGCAGATAAGGTTCAGGATAGTGACACATCCTGTCTTGGTTTAGTGTTGGAGTTACTGGCCACTACCGCTTGCACAAGCTATTCAAACTCACTGTCTGAATCAGTTCGGTTTGTTGAGTCTCAACTACAAGCTAAAAGATATCGATCAGCTATGCTGCAACAAGAAGCGGAATGACTGCGGAAGTCCCTGGAGCATTCAGATGCATACTTTCTAGTGCAACAGCAAGCGTTGGAGGATTTTAGCGCCAAACAGGACAAAGTTAATCAGCTTGCTAAGCTTATTGCCAGCATGGTGGATACCCAGGATAACGTTTCTTGAGCTCTTCTCAAGTTGTTTCGCTTATGCTCTTGTTTTGTCAGCCGCATTTATTTGCACTGGTGGCCAATTTTGACGGCCAGTGTATATGATATGCTGCTTTGTACCCTATATTTGCACTGGTGGCGAACTTTGATGCCCAGTGGATGTAATATGTGTAATAGCCGTGATAGCCTAGCGTTAGTTGCTTGCTTATTTATTTCCTTGTTGTCTTGTTTATTTGTTTGCTTCTAGTCATTGCAGTTATTTTTCCACGGTTAACTAGTGGCTGCAATAACCTATTTTTCAAAACTAGGCCACAATAACCATGGGCTAATATTTACTGTAGTGACACTGGGCCTCCTACGGGCCATAGAAACAGTGGGCCTTCTACGGGCCGTAGAAACAGTAGGCCTTCTACGGGCCGTAGAAACAATGGGCCTTCTACGGGACGTATCATCAATGGGCCTTATACGGGCCGTATGATCGATTGGCCAAACATGGGCTAATAACATGCCGCATTATGGCCGTAAACGGGCTAGAGTTGGAATCGTCCATTCATGGGCCGACCGTAACTGGCCATCGTTAATAGGCCGTATTTGATGATGCTATGAAAACGGCCCAACGTATTAACGGACCACAAACGGGCCGACTGTAACCACGGGCTGAATTTGGCCCACAAGCGTAAAATGACAAGAATCGCCGTAAGTAAACGAATGCCGGAAATGAGACCAAGAATAAATGGGCTCGAGAAGGCCGAAGATAACATGGGTGAAGCGGCCCAATGGAATAACAGCCGTTAATGGGTATAAAGTGATACATCGTTTCATTACGGGCCGTTTCACCACGGGCCGTTAATGGGTGTAAAGTGATACACTGTTCATTATGGGCCGCTTTCACCACGGGCCGTTAATAGGCCAAGAGTTACATAGGGCCTCATATGGGCCGAAGACGTCATGGGCCATACATGGGCCGGCGAAAACGGGATAGAATCATATTGAATGGCCCAGATGACGCTACTGGGCCTAATTCGGATAGGGCGTAACGGACCTTGGGTTAGCGGGCTGTAAATGGGCTATATGCGAACAAGCCGTTAACAGGCTTTCCATGGGCCGCCCGCCATTTCGACCAAGTCAAACAGCCGCCTTTTCACAGAAATGGGCCTCTGTTGGGCCGTGCCACGTGTCGACGTATCATAGGCGCCTATCTCGACCCATCGACGAGCCGACACGCGTGTTTCGTCCGCCAATAAGAATTTTACACGTGGAAATTTCCCATTGGTCGTGGGCTGTTAACGGGTTATCGGATCCAAAACCCGGCCCGATAGCTTAACGGCGTTCGCTACGGTGGATGCCACATGTCGGTCACCCTTGACGAAAGCACTTCGCGGACGCGCGATTTATCGTCATGGAAGTGGACACTTCCATGATGATAATTTTGGTAATGTCATGGAACACTTCTACGACAGCACATGTATGACTATCTTGAATCTGTCATAAATTTGTCATGGATGTACATGCATGAAAAAAAAGTGACCTACTATGACAAACACGTATCATCACGGAAGTGTTTTTTTTGTAGTGTGAGGCTCGCGGCGGGTATCGTTATTTTCTAACCTTCACAGATGATTTGAGAAGATATGGGTATATCTACTTAATGAAACACAAGTCTGAAACATTTGAAAAGTTCAAAGAATTTCGGAGTGAAGTTGAGAATCAACATAACAAGAAAATAAAGATTCTACGATCTGATCGCGGAGGCGAATATTTGAGTTACGAGTTTGGCCTTCATTTGAAACAATGTGGAATAATTCCACAACTCACGCCGCCTGGAACACCACAGCGTAATGGTGTGTCCGAACGTTGTAACCATACTTTATTAGATTTGGTGCGATCTATGATGTCTCTTACCGATTTACCACTATCATTTTGGGGTTATGCGTTAGAGACAACCGCATTCACGTTAAATAGGGCACCGTCTAAAAATCCGTTGAGACGACACCGTATGAACTATGGTTTAGCAAGAAACCTAAGCTCGTTTCTTAAAGTTTGAGATTGCGATGCTTATGTGAAAAAGTTTCAGCCTAGTAAGCTCAAACCCAAATCGGATAAGTGCGTATTCATAGGATACCCAAAAGAAATTGTTGGGTACACCTTCTATCACAGATCCGAAGGCAAGATCTTTGTTGCTAAGAGTGGATCCTTTCTAGAGAAGGAGTTTCTCTTGAAAGAAGTGAGTGGGAGGAAACTAGAACTTGATGAGGTAATTGTACCTTCTCTCGAATTGGAAAGTAGCTCATCACTGAAATCAGTTCCAGTGATGCCTACACCAATTAGTGCGGAAGTTAATGATGATGATCATGAAACTTCAGATCAAGTTACTACCGAACCTCGTAGGTCAACCAGAGTACGATCCGCACCAGAGTGGTACGGTAATCCTGTTCTGGAAGTCATGTTGCTAGACCATGATGAACCTACGAACTGTGAGGAAGCGATGATGAGCCCAGATTTTGACAGATGGCTTGAGGCCATGAAATCTGAGAGAGAATCCATGTATGAGAACAAAGTGTGGACTTTGGTGGACTTGCCCGATGATCGGCAAGCCATTGAGAATAAATGGGTCTTCAAGAGGAAGACGGACGCTGATAGTAGTGTTACTATCTACAAAGCTCGACTTGTCAAAAAGGGTTTTTGACAAATTCAAGATGTTGACTACGATGAGATTTTCTCACTCGTATCGATGCTTAAAGTCTGTCAAAATCATGTTAGCAATTGCCACATTTTATGAAATCTGACAAATGGATATCAAAACTGCATTCCTTAATGGATTTATTAAAGAAGAGTTGTATATGATACAACCAGAAGGTTTTGTCATTCCTAAAGGTGCTAACAAAATGTGCAAGCTCCAGCGATCCATCTATGGACTGGTGCAAGCATCTCGGAGTTGGAATATACGCTTTGATAAGTTGATCAAAGCATATAGTTTTATACAAACTTGCGGTGAAGCATGTATTTGCAAGAAAGTGAGTGGGAGCACTACAGCCTTTCTCATAAGTATATGTGAATGACATATTGTTGATCGGAACTGATGTAGAATTTTCTAGAAAGCATAAAGGAGTGTTTGAAAGGATTTTTTTAAAGAAAGACCTCGGTGAAGCTGCTTACATATTGGGCATCAAGATCTATAGAGATAGATCAAGACGCTTGATAAGATTTTTTAATGAGTACATACCTTGACAAGATTTTTTGAAGCAATTCAAAATGGAACAGTCAAAGAAGGAGTTCTTTCCTGTATTGCAAGGTGTAAAGTTGAGTAAGACTCAAAACACGACCACGACAGAAAATAGAAAGAGAATGAAAGTCATTCCCTATGCCTCAGCCATAGGTTCTATAAAGTATGCTATGCTGTGTACAAAACCTATTGTGTACCTTTCCATGAGATTGGCAAGGGGGTACGATGTTGATCCAGGAGTGGATCACTTGACAACGGTCAAAATTATCCTTAGAAGACTAAGGAGATATTTCTCGGTTATGGAGGTGATAAAGAGTTCGTCGTAAAGAGTTACGACGATGCAAGCTTTTACACCGATCCAGATGACTCTGAGTCTCAATATGGATACATATTGAAAGTGGGAGCAATTAGCTAGAGTAGCTCCATGTAGAGCATTGTAGACATAGAAAATTTGCAAAATACAGACGGCTCTGAATGTGATAGACCCATTGACTAAGCTTCTCACACAAGCAAAACATGATCACACCTTAGTACTCTTTGGGTGTTAATCACATAGCAATGTGAACTAGATTATTGACTCTAGTAAAACCCTTTGGGTATTAGTCACACGGCGATGTGAACTAATCACATGGTGATGTGAACTATTGGTGTTATATCACATGGCGATGTGAACAAGATAATTGACTCTAGTGCAAGTGGGAGACTGAAGGAAATATGCCCTAGAGGCAATAATAAAGTTTTTATTTATATTTCCTTATATAATGATAAATTTTTATTATTCATGCTAGAATTGTATTAACCGGAAACTTAGTACATGTGTGAATACATAGACACTGGTGCGCGTCGGTCCTAAACAAACGGTTTTAACCCCTTTCTGCGGCGGCATTTGGAACCGTCGCCAAGTGAGTGTGTGCGATAGGGTTTCCTTCCCACACAACCCAGAAATCATCGGGGATAGGCCCTCCACAGGACCCAGTGTGGGCCGTGTCACGTCAGTGAGGCATCGAAACCCAATCATTTCCGTAGGTATGTACATCACACACGGTAATCCAAGAAAATCATTTCCATAGGTATGTACATCCCACACGGTAATCTGAGAAAATCATTTCTGTAGGTATGTACATCCCACACGGTGAATCCCAGAAAAACATTTCCGTTCGTATGTATATCCCACAAAGTCAATCCAAGGAATACATTTCTGTTCTTATGTACATCCAACGCAGTCAATCCAGGGAAAACGTTTCCGTTTGGACGTACATCCCACACAGTTTTATGTGTAGGCTCGTGTATGAAAGGTGTAACTATCACACATGGTCTTCCTTGGTTTACTGTTTGCTTTTATCAACTATATCACACATGATTTGATGAAGAAAATTGTGTGGCATTGGGCTATCCATCACAGGCGCTTTTACTGCTAGAACCGTTTGCAAAGATCCATGACGCATTTAGCAGGTTTATTAGTTTACAATTAATAATTCCAGTATTACGCAAGTTCACATTTCATATCGAACAGTTGTTATGTCAAAATTTGGAAAATTTCAGGGGTCATTTGACCTTTTAAAGACATTTAAGTGATTTTCTAACCATTTAATGACCGTAATTCAAACTTGAACTACATATACATGCAACGCCTAACCATAACGGTTTGAAAAATCATATTTTTGTGTACTTGTGTGCGAGTTAAAAAATCATCAGACGATGTAAATATCTAGTGTTCATAAAAGAAAATGTAAAGACCTGGCAAGACAACCGGCCCCCACACGATTGGCACTCTATCTCGCGGCTCGAGGTTTGGTAGGTGAGTGGCGGGGATCATTAATCAGACACGGTTCTGTATTGGAAACCGTCAGCTATTATGTTCACACACGGATTTTGCTGCGGGAATCGTGTGTAATTCAAACTACAGTACTCGTAAATTCCGGCGACCGGCGTGTGTACTGTCCCCGTCGATCTAGATTCTGGCCGCCAATAAATACTACCTTGCTCATGTCGTCCCGCCTGCATTCTCATCTACATCCTCCCCTCGCTCGCCCTCTCTCTCTCTCTCTCTCTCTCTCTCTCTCTCTCTCAAATCTCTGACATGGCGCCGCCGGTCTGCCCACGCACCAACGAGGAGTCGCCGCCCCTCGACGACGTTCACTTGATTAGCAGCTACGAGGACCCCTACGCGCCGCCTGACGAGGTTGCGCTGGACCCCCCAACTTTGGATTGGTTTTGGGGCTAGTACAATCTTTGCCTGTGGAAGTCGCTGTTGCTGGCTGAGAAAGCCAGGCAAGTGGCATTCAAGAAGGAGACGGCGGAGGAGGAAGCCAGGTACCAGGCGGCCTGTGAAGCCCATGATGCCGCCTAGAAAAAGGAGGCGTCAGAGCTTTGGGGGCGGGCGCATCGTCGTGCCGAGGAGGTGTACGAAGGCGGTTAGTTCACGAGGAAGGTCATAGGCGCTGGGTGCCTCGTCGCTGCGTGGAGGTGGGCCGATAAGCTCCAGCGTGCCGTCGACGAGGAGCTCCGGTGGGCGCCCAACGAAATGGCAAGATCGGTCGCGCGTGTCCGCCAACAAGAGGTAGATTGGTACATCAAGTGTTGCGAGGCGGAGGAGTCGAAGTACGGCCTCCGCATTGGGAAGACGCCGCGCAACAGGGAGCTGATGGCTAGGGCTGCCGGAATACTGGCCCCAGGAGGGATTATTAGTTTTAGTATTGTTTGTTTTCAATTTAATGCATTGTACCTAGTATTTATGTATCATCACATATATGTGATGATATATATATATATATATATATATTCTGTGATGATCTAATGAATAATTAATATATATATATATTATGAATTCCATTTTCTATATGTTTTTGTATACTAATTTGAATCTAGTTGTTATCATCCACATATACAGAATGGAAAGCGTATATACACACATTGAAACAAAACATATAAGAATTAAAAACAGAGTACACACATTGAAACAGAGCAATAAACAAAGCAATACTATGATTGCTGTGAATACATAGCTATCCACGTCAAAACGACTTTTCAAAATAAAACGAATCCATGAGACCATGACCAGCAGCCCTTGCCTAGGATAGCTCTTGGCTCTGCCTAAACTCGTGCAAGCGTTCGTCCAAGCAGTCGACACGCTCGCGGTACATCTGGAGCGCGATCTCGAGCTCCAAGTTGGCTATTTCACGGGAGATCACCAGCTCGAGGAAGCGACGGCCATGTTCCTCTCATCGCGCCTGTGGACACCTGGGCCAAGGAGGCGGTCGAGCCTACGGACCAGCATGTTGGCATCCAGCGAGCCGCGGACAAGGCAAACGGCGGCACCCATGCGAACGGCGCGGCGGGCGTCCGGTGCAAGTACGGCACAGCCGGCCTCTGGTGCAAGTACGGCGCCCAGGGCCTCTGCCGACTCCTGGCGAGGAATGGGGGTACTGACGGGACGTGTACCCAGCTGCGACGCCGTGTCAACAGCAGGAAAGCGCCGCTTGATCCGCTCTTGCTGTGCGGAGCGTCACGCCTCTCGCTCTGCGGTGCTCCAACGGTCTCGCCATGCGGCGAGCCGTAGCCTATCGGCGCGGACGCGCCTAGCTTGCTCTATGGCGCGCCATCGATCATGTTGTGCGGCGAGCTGCAGCTTGTCGGCGCTGACATGCCTATCTTGACCCGCAGCGCTCAAGCGCCATGTGCCAAAGGTCTGCTCAACCCTGGAAATAACGTGCGTCATGGCATCGTCCATTGCATTGCCGGGGAGCGCCTCAGCCTCGACGGGCCGTGACGCCTGCTCGTTTTCCTCGTCGACGAGGTTGATGGCAGAGGCGGCGCTTTGGTGGGTTGGCATGCTTGGAAAAGGTGGATGTGCTATAGGTTGCGCTTGTCGCCTTTCGCATCGCGCTATCTATGCGCAATATAGCAGGGTGGCGGGAAACAGGTGAGGAACTGGCGGGAAACGGTGGCGTGTTCATAAAACGCCATCAATTAATGGAAACTTAGCATCGAGCTAGCACAAGAAGTAGATGATGATCAGATGAACACGGACCACACTAGAGAACCCGTCGGTGATGAATTCATCAATCCCAAACAGTTTGCGATGGGTCAACTGTATGCCACGTATCGCACATTGTCAAAAAGTAATGCGGTAGACCTTCTTTAACATGTGTTAAAAAATAAAATAAAATAAAAAACAAGGTCCTCGAGGTTAAATTAGCTGAGGGAATGGGGCATTTCGATCATTTGACCAAAATGACCCATCCCATCACCTAATTTAACATCGACACAACTTCCCATCCAGTCACCCATCCTATGGCTGCTCCAGCCTGAGCACACTTAACTTGATAGTTTTCTTAAATGAGCTACTGGTGGAACAGCTAGTCCTTGCTGATAGGAATGCCTCTTCACATCCTTCTGTATCCGGATGACCGCCCGTCCCACAATGGCCAATACATGTTGTGTAGACAGAGCATATCACATGTGTCTTATTAGAAGCAATTGTCTACGTTATTATCGGTCTTCGCACACATTTCTGATTACAGACCTGTTTGCCGCGTATCACACACATCTTGTTATATTGAATCGTTTCTGTTCTCTTGCCTAATCACAAACAGTTCATCCGAGTGAACCGTATGATGTACATCGCACACACCTTGATCGTGCTAACCATTTCTTTTGTGTTGCCTAATCACACACAATTCATTCCAGTGAACCGTATGGTGTATATCGCACACGCCTTCATCTGGCTGCCCGTTTCTTTTGTTCCTCCTCATCGCAAACAGTTAATTGAGCTGAACCGTATGCCCTGCATCGCACACGCAACTAAAATCTGAACCGTGTTTGATGTATCCTCCATCGCAAATGTTTTGCACCTTTTTTACGGTTATTTTACACCATCGTTTGTGATTATGGCATCACACACAGTTTCGTTGAAGGGTCTTTGATCGTAGTGTCGCGTTAGCAGCATCCTATAGTAGTGAGACAAAACAGAGTGTTCCTAGTATGCCTCTACTTGACTAGCTCATTAATCAAAGATGGTTATGTTTCCTGACCATAGACATGTGTTTTCATTTGATGAACGGGATCACATCATTAGAGAATGATGTGATGGACAAGACACATCCGTTAGCTTAGCATAATGATCGTTTAGTTTTATTGCTATTGCTTTCATCATGACTTATACATGTTCCTCTGACTATGAGATTATGCAACTCCCTAATACCGGAGGAACACCTTGTGTGCTATCAAACTTCACAACGTAACTGGGTGATTATAAAGATGCTCTACAGATGTCTCTGAAGGTGTTTGTTGGGTTGGCATAGATCGAGATTAGGATTTGTCACTCCGTGTATCGGATAGGTATCTCTAGGCCCTCTCGGTAATGCACATCACTATAAGCCTTGCAAGCAATGTGACTAATGAGTTAATCACGTGATGGTGCATTATGGAACGAGTAAAGAGACTTGCCGGTAACGAGATTGAACTAGGTACAATGATACCGACGATCGAATCTCGGGCAAGTAACATACGGATGACAAAGGGAACAACGTATGTTGTTATGCGGTTTGGCCGATAAAGATCTTCGTAGAATATGTCGGAGCCAATATGAGCATCCAGGTTCCGCTATTGGTTATTGACCGGAGATGTGTCTCGGTCATGTCTACATAGTTCTCGAACCCGTAGGGTCCGCACGCTTAACGTTCGATGATGATTTTTATTATTAGTTATGTGATTTGATGACCGAAGTTTGTTCGGAGTCCCAGGTGAGATCACGGACATGAGGAGGAGTCTCGAAATGGTCGAGAGGTAAAGATTCATATATATAGGACAATGGTATTTGGACACCGGAAGTATTCCGGGTGATACCAGGACACCGGAAGGGGTTCCGGGCAACCGCCGGCAAAGATATGGGCTTAATGGGCCAAGTAAGGGAACACACCACCCCACAAGGGGCTGGTGCGCCCCCTATAGGGCCAGCCACGTGGGGAGAAAGGGAAAGGAGAGGAGGAAAAGGAAAGTATGATGTAGGACTCCTACTTCCTTCCCCTCCCCCTCCTTCCTTTCCCCCTTGTCCAAATATGGTGGGGGTGCGAATTGGACTAGGGGCCCAAGTAGGATTCCTCCTACTTGGGCGCGCCCTAGGCTGCCTCTCTCCCTCTCCCTCCTTTATATACGTGGGAGGGCACCCCTAGAACACACATCAATTGTTCCTAGACGTGTGCGGCACCCCCCTCCACAGTTAACACCTCGGTCATAGTGTCGTAGTGCTTAGGCGAAGCCCTGCGTGGTCATAGTGTCGTAGTGCTATAACGTGTACCTTACTAGTCTAAATGGTGTTTGTGTGTGTGTTGTGCATGTTAAACACATTGTGTTAAACACATTGTACGTAGTATCATACATGGTTTAGATTCCGAACATCTAGCTAGAGCATACATGTACTATGATTTGAATTCAACATAAAATGGATACTAGTCTAAATGGTGTCTGTGTGTGTGTTGTGCGTGTTAAACACATTGTACGTAGTATCATACATGGTTTAGATTCTGAACATCTAGCTAGAGCATACATGTAGTATGATTTGAATTCAACATAAAATGGATATATATATATATTTTTTAATTTGAGATCGTATGTACATGTAGTTCGTATTCATATAGGAATTTACTTCTCATATATTCATGTCATGTGTTGTGAAGATAATATTTCGATGGTTGTATAACTAACCCGAGTACAATCCCATTTAAACAGGGAAAATGTACTCAAATTTAGTCCATATGCTAGACAACACACATTGTTTTTTATTGTTGAGGGAAGTGCAAATTGTTTTGGTACTGTACACGTTATGTTTGTTGTCCCGATTTTTTTAGTTTTTTTGTTGTATTTGAATGCATTTCTAGTTATATAGTAAAATGGGACATGGCTCTCTCTAGTGATGAGGTGCGAATTGTCTTTTTTTGGTACACGTTAAGCTTGTTCTCCCGAAATTTCAAGCCGCGCCTTGTTATACCAAAATTTCAAGCTAGCATCTTTGTCTATCGTGCTACGAAACTCCCGCCTCATCAACCGGCACCTTGTTACCCTGAAATATTTAAGATATATCTTTGTCTCGTTGTGCTCCGAAAACTCCCTCCATCTCAACCCGCACCTTGCTATCCCAAAATTACAACGCGCGCGAAAACTCCCACCTCCTGCGAAATCCCGACACGCAAAATGCCCGTGATACCCCTGAACCGAAAGAACCGCCTAGCTCAAATCGGTTGGGGGTACTTTTGTAACTTACCCCACATTTCGGACAAGCGCGTCCCTAAGCCATGGTTCCCCATTCCCATCCCATCTACCCACCCATTCGTACACCGAGGCCGCGAAAACCCGCGAAGCCCCACACCCTCCTCCGTCCGCCACCCAGCCGGAGCCTCTTCCCCGACGACGTCATCCACAGCAACACCTCGACGTCCCTCATCCACCATACTGGATGAGAATTTGTCGTCCATCTCTTCGTCCCGCCGGTTCAGCCACCCCGTCCTCCACCTCCAAGGAGCTTCCCCGACGATCACCTCGTCTTTCGCCCTACCTCCATTCCGACACCGCCGTCTTCACCTGCACCACCGGAAGAGCAGCATCATCACCCTCGGATGAAGTTGAGGCCTAATCGGCGCCACCAAAGAGGTTGTACACAAATCGCCACATTTTCTTCTTGATTCGATTTCACGGTGCTGGCGGCGCTCGGTCCCGAGCCGACATGGCATGGCTCCATCCACGGCCACGTCGCCAGCCACTTCCTCCATGGCGTCGCTCCCTCGGCGGCGACGTCCACATCGGTAGGAGCTGCTGCTTTAGCTCTCGCTCGCTCTGCTACTCTGCTCTTGCTCTCGGTCCCCTGCCTGGTCTACTCTTGCTATTGCTCTTGCTCTTGCTCGCGCTGCTGCTCTCGCTCTTGCTCTTGCTTGCGATGCTGGTCCGATTTGGATACACTTCAGTCGACTGAATCGACTTTTGGGTTAGTCGATTTTCAGGGGGTGGGGGGCTCACCGGAGTTAAGGAAGAACCAGTTGCAGCGGGGAGGGGGGCTCACCAGAGAGGTACCCCACTATCTATCTTAGGGTTCTGGGTGGGGGCGGTGGTCACTGAGGGAGTCCTGGATTAGGGGGTCCTCGGACAGCCGGACTATATGCTTTGGCCGGACTGTTGGACTATGAAGATACAAGATTCAAGACTTCATCCCGTGTCCGGATGGGACTCTCCTTTGCGTGGAAGGCAAGCTTGGCAATTCGGATATGTAGATCTCCTCCCTTGTAACCGACTCTGTGTAACCCTAGCCCCCTCCGGTGTCTATATAAACCGGAGGGTTTAGTCCGTAGGACAACAACAATCATAATCATAGGCTAGCTTCTAGGTTTCGGCCTCTACGATCTCGTGGTAGATCAACTCTTGTAATACTCATATCATCAAGATCAATCAAGTAGGAAGTAGGGTATTACCTCCATCGAGAGGGCCCAAACCTGGGTAAACATTGTGTCCCCCGTCTCCTGTTACCATCCACCTTAGACGCACAGTTCAGGACCCCCTACCCGAGATCCGCCGGTTTTGACACCGACATTGGTGCTTTCATTGAGAGTTCCACTGTGCCATCACCATAAGGCTTGATGGCTCCTTCGATCATCGGCAATGATGCGATCCAGGATGAAGTTTTTCTCCCCGGACAGATCTTCAGATTCGGGCGGCCGCCTGGGCCAACTCGCTTGGCCATCTGGAGCAGATCGAGAGCTACACCCCTGACCGTCAGGTCAGATTTGGAAGCTTAAACTATACTATCGACATCCGCGGAGACTTGATCTTTGATGGATTCGAGCCCGTGTCAGGTGCGCCGCACAGTCACGACGAGCATGACTTAGCTCTGCCGTCGGACGGTGTTCGGGAGATCACACCTACGGCTACTCCGGCCCTCAATCCGAAGCAGATTGCGCTGTCCGAGGACCGGTGGATGGACCCCGCCACAGAGGCCGCACACTCAGTGGTGATAGAGCCGAATACTGACTCCACCTCCTATGAGACCTGTGTTGCTGGACTCTTGGATTCGTCCCCGGCCACGGGCTTCGAACCGCCTGCGTCAGTGCCTATCGAATCTGATTGGGCACCGATCATGGAGTTTTCCTCCGCGGATATCTTTCAGCACTCGCCCCTGGGCGATGTGCTAAATTCATTAAGGTCTCTCTCCTTGTCAGGAGGCCCTTGGCTGAAATGTGTCCGACTTGAGTGGGAAGCGGACGACGAAGAAATTCGTTCCCACCCACCACCCACTTAATAGCTACTGCGACGACTTAACCGACATGCTTGATTTCGGCTCCGAAGACATTGACGGTATGGACGACGATGTAGGAGAAGAACAGGAACCACCACCCATTATTTGGACTGCCAGCTCATCATATGATATATACATGGTGGACACCCCCAAAGAAAGCGATGGCAATAAGGCAACGGAGGATAATCCCCTCGAGAAGCAATCTAAGCACCGGCGTCATCGGCGCCGCTCTAAGCCCCACCATAGCAAAAGCAGCGATACCGGCACAAGAGACAATAACGCTGCAGATAGTGCCGAAGACGAAGAAAATCCCCTCCAGCCAGGCCTCGAGCGAGAGGATGGGCAAGCTAGCCCTAAGGAACAGGCAGCAGACGGAGACTCAGGATGAAAATTACATGCCTCTCTCTGAAGACGAGGTGAGCCTCGGTGACGAAGAATTTATCGTGCCTGAGGATCCCGTCGAACAGGAGCGCTTCCAACACCGGCTTATAGCCACAGCAAAAAGCCTGAAGAAAAAGCAACAGCAGCTTAAAGCTGACCAAGATCTGCTAGCGGATAGATGGACTGAGGTCCTAGCGGCCGAGGAATACGAACTCGAGCGCCCAACCAAAAGTTACCCAAAACGTAGGTTGCTACCCCAACTCGAGGAGGAAGCATTAAAGCCTACGCCTCCAGCGTATGATGCGGCTGACCGGCCACCTCGTGGCCGAGACAAAGCGGCATATCATGCCGAAGTCCAGCCCGCACCCCGTCGCCAGTCAAACAAAAATACCAAGGCCCGGGGTAACACGCAGGACATGCGAGACATATTGGAAAAGAAAGCAGGACATGCAAGATCGATCTACGGATCACGGGGGCGCGCCCCAACACGTGAAGACAACCGTCACGCCGGATATACTAAAAGCAAATCCGGCCGGGCCGAATACAGCAGACAAGACTCGTATGAACTGCGTCGTGATATAGCCCGGCACAGAGGCGCTGCACACCCCCTATGCTTCACTGATGAAGTAATGGATCACGAATTCCCAAAAGGTTTTAAACCCATAAACATTGAATCATATGATGGTACAACAGACCCCGCGGTATGGTTGAAGATTTCCTCCTCCACATCCACATGGCACGCGGCGACAATCTACATGCCATCAAATACCTCCCATTAAAACTCAAAGGACCTGCTCGGCATTGGCTCAATAGCCTGAAGGCAAACTCCATTGGCAGTTGGGAGAATTTGGAGGAAGCATTCCTTGACAACTTCCAGGGGACTTATGTGCGACCACCGGATGCTGATGACTTGAGTCATATAACTCAATAGCCAGGGGAATCAGCCAGGAAATTCTGGACTCGGTTCCTAACTAAAAAGAACCAAATTGTCGACTATCCGGATGTCGAGCCCTTAGCGGCATTTAAGCATAACATCCACGACGAGTGGCTCACCCGACACCTCGGCCAAGAAAAACCGAAGTCTATGGCAGCCCTCACGACACTCACGACCCACTTTTGTGCGGGCGAGGACAGCTGGCTGGCTCGCAGCAACAACACATCAAGAAATCCTGGCAATTCAGTTGCCAAAGATAGCAACGGCAGGCCACGGCGCAACAGACACAAGCGCCGCAACAACGGCGACAACACCGAGGACACGGGAGTTAATGCCGGATTCAGTGGCTCTAAATCCGGTCAGTGGAAAAGTCGTTCAAAAGAAGCAATCCGGGCCCGTCCAGCTTGGACCGCATACTAGATCGCTCGTGTCAAATTCACGGCACCCCCGATAAACCAGCCAACCACACCAACAGAGAATGTTGGGTGTTTAAACAAGCCGGCAAGTTGAATGCTGAAAACAAGGAAAAGGGGCTACATAGCGACGACAAGGAGGAGCCCCGGCCGCCGAACCTAGGAGGACAGAAGAAATTTCCTCCCCAAGTGAAAACGGTAAACATGATATACGCAACCCATATTCCCAAGCGGGAGCGGAAGCGTGCACTGAGGGACGTCTATGCGATGGAGCCAGTCGCCCCAAAGTTCAACCCATGGTATTCTTGTCCGATCATCTTCGATCGTAGGGACCACCCCACTAGTATCCGTCATGGCGGTTCTGCCGCATTGGTCCTTGACCCCATCATTGATGGATTTCACCTCACTCGAGTCCTTATGGACGGTGGCAGCAGCCTGAACTTGCTCTATCAGGATACAGTGCGCAAAATGGGTATAGACCCCTCAAGGATCAAACCCACCAAAACCACCTTTAAAGGTGTCATCCCAAGTGTAGAGGCCTGTTGCACGGGCTTAATCACACTGGAAGTGGTCTTCGGATCCCCGGACAACTTCCAAAGCAAGGAGTTAATCTTCGATATCGTCCCCTTGCGCAGTGGCTATCACGCACTGCTCGGACGAACCGCATTTGCCAGATTCAATGTGGTACCTCATTATGCATACCTCAACCTCAAAATGCCAGGACCTCGCGGGGTTATAACAGTTAATGGAAACACAGAACGCTCGCTCCGCACGGAGGAGCACACTGCGGCCCTCGCAGCAGAAGCGCAAAGCAGCCTTATGAGGCAAACCGCCAATTCGGCGAAAAAGACCCCGGACACCTTCAAGCGAGTCCGGAGTACCCTGTAAGAGGATCGCCAGGCATGTTTAGAGATCGCCTAGCAATTCGGCCTCCGTCCTAGTCCCAGTCAAGCGGCGAAATTTGCACCGTGCGTACATAATTATGCACTCAAGATACCATGGGCATAGGCGGAGGCACGGCCATGGCACGACCCATAATGCGGCTGAACCACTTCAGGATCAGTATACCTTTAACATTTTCTTCCTTTCAGGCCCCTATTCTCAGAATGCCCTCCCCGATCATCTGATTATCAGACCCGTCACGGGATGGAAAACACCAAGGAAGCAAGAAGCTTTGACGTACAAGGGAATCCCCAGGTGGTCTCTGATAACGATCGATATACCTGTTTTTGCATACCCACACGCAGCTTGCCCTTGGATAGGACATGTCAAATAGTCCTATATTTTACTTATTGCAATACATGTATGCATACGCTTTGACATATCATTTAAATAACAATGTACAGCATTAGCTCATTATTGCATTCCTTCATCTTTTTTCATGTCTGCTTATTTACAACAAATTGCACCCGTACATTCTGATACATCCAGTGCGCCAGGGGCTTCAGTGTACCCCGTAATATGGCACGAAAAGTCCGAACACTTTCGACAGTGCGGCACCCCAAACTTATAGCATTATATGCATCAGCTCCGAATCATGTATTGGGTCAATAGTTGGGTTTGCCCGGCTCCCATGTTTTGGTACCTTACGTTCTGCTATATCGGCTAAGGTAGCACTGGGAGAACTACTGCGATTGTGTCTCGGTTCTTCCGGACGAGCACCTCAGTAGAGAAAGCCGAAAACTGACTGTCATGATGCGGCGAGAGTTGGTCGCTATTCGAGAGGTCTCAAATCCTTAAAGATTTTTTCCGCTTCGGGCGAGGAGATGGCCTTGTCCGATTTAGGCGTACATAGCGCCCCAAGTTCGGCCCTCCGAATACTAGGGGCTTCGCCAAAATTTAAAATTGTAGACTTCTATGGCTAAGTGAGAGTGATAAAGCTTTATAGTCCGATTGCCTAGTTCGTTGTGCTGAACACCTCCTTCCAAGGACCCAAAACTGGGATAAAGAGTGATCAGGTTTATCCCGAACACCTCAATACTAGTTACACGGGGGCAGAAGCCGATGACTAGCCAACTCTCAAATTTTATAAACGGCCGCACAGAAGGTAATATTTTAAATTAGCAAGCGTGACATAGCGCACATGAACTCGTTTCATATTACAGGATCACATGAGTACATTCATTCAAATATTACATCCTTAGCACATTCCTCTGCCACAAGGCGAGCACCCTTCAGGACACTGTCATAATACTTTTCGGGGTGGCGATGCTCCTTGCCCTCCGGCGGCCCCTCCTTCACCAGCTTCTCGGCATCTATCTTCGCCTAGTGCACTTTCGCCCGGGCAAAATCCCCGCGCGTACCCTCAATGCAGATGGACTGCTTTATGACTTCAAGCCGTGGGCAGGCGTTCACAAGGCCACATCCGGACTATGAGACCCTTCATGGCCAGTTCGGCTGCCTTCTGAAGCTCGACCAGTTGCTTCAATTGGTCGCTCAAGGGCATCAGATGTTCGGTCCCAGTATAATGAGACCAGAACAACTTCTCCGTCGAGCTCACTTCCTCGGCCCAGTAGGACTCCGCGGCATCCGACACACTGCTGGGTAGATCTGCGAACGCTCCTGGAGAGCTCCGAATTCGGGTAAGTAAAAGGAAAGTTTCCTTCACGTGCTTGCTTTGCATAATGAATGCCTTACCCGCTGCTATCTTCTTAACCGCCTCAATTTCCTGGAGGGCCTTTTGGGCTTCGGCCTTGGCATTTTGTGCGTTCTCGAGGGCCTTTGCAAGCACGGACCCTTGCGTCTTAGAGTCACGCTCCAAGGACTCGTACTTCTTGACAAAGTCCTGGAGCTCTTGCTGCACCTCGCCGACTCGGGCCTCTTGCTTCTCACGCTCGGCGCGCTCCTTGGCCGCTTTGCCTTTGGCCTCAGACAGCGCCTTCTTCAGGGCCGCCACTTTAGTCGTGGCCCCTAGCAAAATTCATAACGATCCTGTTATCTAATAACCACCTTACTTATTCTTTATCAATAAACAGACAGGGTATTACTTACCTTTGTTCTCTTCGAGGTGCCTCTTGGTAAGGCCGAGCTCTTCCTCGGACCGCTTAAGGTCCCGCTTGATCTGGCGACCTCCGCCCGTCTGGCGGCGTGACGGCAATGACTGCTTATTCACATAGACATATTCTGATTAGACTCCTGTGATTATTATTTGATCCTATGTTCGGCCTTTCTTTGTGAACACCAAACAGAGCATCAGGGGCTACTGTATGCTGTAACATTTTCTCATAATTTGATTACTTACCTCAAAGCCTGTTAGGAGGCTGGCACGAGCTTGATCGATCCGATTTTGGCGGATCGAACCTTATCGACCACCGCACTCATGATATTGCGGTGCTCTTAAGTCAATGGAAGCGCCACGGCGCTTCCAGCAAATTGTCCGATGCCTCTGGATGGACAGAGGCCATCGGCACAGATGGCTTGCCCCCCTTGGCGAGGGGTCGCCTGACAGAATCCGGAACCACTGGAGGTTCTGGCGCAGTATTCGGCTGGGGGCTAGACTTGCTGCCCCCAGCGTTAGGGCACATAGGAGTTTTT
The DNA here is from genome assembly GCA_021605145.1 of Aegilops bicornis. Classification (NCBI taxonomy): domain Eukaryota; kingdom Viridiplantae; phylum Streptophyta; class Magnoliopsida; order Poales; family Poaceae; genus Aegilops; species Aegilops bicornis. The sequence goes on from CM038675.1 coordinate 318,861,308, forward strand.
TCCCTCGTGCGCCCAGCGTCTGGAATGTCGCCTTAGGGCGCCTCCGGAACTGTCTCCCCTTGGTTCAGTACCTTTTGAGACAACACCTCAACATCGTCCGTAGGGCGGGGGGAGGAGGCGGTCGGGAGTGAATCATTGTTCATATCCGACGGGCCCAAAGAATCATCCGAAGAGGATACATCGATATGGGCTCTGGATGGACTGCATGATCATGTTCGGCATGATAAGAAGCAATAAAATAAAATATACCAAGAACTATTATGGTATCCGGATACTCACGACTTCGCCAGGGGCTTATCCCTGGGTAACCACTCCTCGTTGATGAAAGCGGCTGTTGTGGAGCAGTCTGGAAGGACAGTCCTTCCCTTCTTGGACCCTTCGGCCTCCCCAGACGGGGCGGCCTTCCTTTTCTTGTCTCCCCCCGGCTGGGGGGAGAACTTTCCTCCTCCTCCTCGTTTTCATGGGAGGAGGGTGCCTCGGTGTTATCGGACGATGAGTCCGATACAACCTTGCGCCGGAGACCTTTCCTGGTCCCCATGGCCTTTTTCTTGGCCTTCTTCTCTGGTGCCTCATAGGGCGCCGGAACCAGCATCTCCGTTAAGAGAGCCCTTGCCGGATCTTCGGGCAGTGGGGTCGGACAATCGATCTGCTTCGCTATCGCGACCCAGTCCTGTTAAATGGCGTGGAGGCTTAGATCCCTCACATGATTATACTGGGGAAAGAAACATCTTATGAGATGTAAGGAGCTTACCGGATTGGCATGGCGCTTCGCGCTGAGTCCGTGATCCTCGGTAAGGGGAGGAGGTACCTCGGCGGACTTGAACAGCACCTTCCAGATGTCTTGGTGCATCGTATCGAGGAGCTCTCGCAGCGTCTGGTGCTTAGCTGGGTTGAACTCCCACAAATTGAATGCCCGTCTTTGACACGGGAGGATCCGGCGGAAGAGCATGACTTGGACCACGTTGACAAGCTTGATTTTCTTGCTTATCATGTTTTTTGACGCAGTTCGAGTCGGTCAGCTCCACCGATGAACCCAAAGATAGGCCCTTCTCTTTCTAGGAGGTGAGCCGCATGGGGATGCCGGATCGAATTGAGGGCCGCCACCCAGTTGGTGTCGCGCGGCTCGGTGATGTAGAACCACCCCGATTGCCACCCCTTTACGGTCTCCACATAGGAGCCTTCAAGCCAGGTGACGTTGGGCATTTTGCCCACCATGGCGCCTCCGCACTCTGCTTGCTGGCCGACCACCACCTTCGGTTTAACGTTGAAGGTCTTCAGCTACAGGCCGAAGTGAGGCTTGATGCGGAGGAAGGCCTCGCACACGACGATAAACGCCGAGATCTTGAGGATGAAATTGGGGGCCAGATCATGGAAGTCCATCCCGTAGTAGAACATGAGCCCGCGGACAAATGGGTGGAGGGGAAATCCCAGCCTGCAGACGAAGTGGGTAAGGAATACAACCCTTTCGTGGGGTTCGGGGGTGGGGACGATCTGCCCCGTGTCTGGGAGCCGGTGCATGATATCTGCGGCCATATATCCGGCTTCCCGGAGCTTCGTAATGTTCTCCTCCATAACGGAGGATACCATCCACTTGCCTCCCGCTCCGGACATGTTAGGAGTGGTTTTGCGGAGAAAATGCGAACTTGGGTGCTGGGGCTCGAGTGCGCGAGAATGGATGGGCAGGGAAGAAGAAGGCGTGGGTGAAAAGGAGGAGTCCTTGTCCCTTTAGAAGGGCGGTAGAAACTGTGCGCCTCCCCACTCGCCTGGTAAACTCGCTTATTACCCAATCGTCGTGATTGATGGCGTGGTTGGGTTACCCGCACCCGTATTGATGAGGATCCCATGATAAGGGGACACGATCTCTGCTTCGACAAGACGTGCCAAGAAAACCGCCTCGCAATATGTGCAGTAGCTGGTTGAGAAAAACGGTTCGAATAATGGTCGGGCCATGGCGTGATGTCATGTTATGAAAAGTTGTCAGCAGATTAGATTTGTGGAAATATTATACTCTCTACGATGGTATGTGGAATTTGTTTTGCAGAGTCGGACATCCTTGTGTTCAAAATCTTCTATGGAGTATTCGGAGGAAGAACCCGCCTTGCAATGCCAAAGACAATCTGCGCGCCGGACTCATCGCCATTGATGCCTGGTTCAGGGGCTACTAAGGGAGTCCTAGATTAGGGGGTCCTCGGATAGCCGGACTATATGCTTTGGCCAGGCTGTTGGACTATGAAGATACAAGATTGAATACTTCGTCCCGTGTCTGGATGGGACTCTACCTTGCATGGAAGGCAAGCTTGGCAATTCAGATATGTAGATCTCCTCCCTTGTAACCCACTCTGTGTAACCCTAGCCCCCTCCGGTGTCTATATAAACCGGAGGGTTTAGTCCGTAGGACAACAACAATCATAATCATAGGCTAGCTTCTAGGGTTCAGCCTCTACGATCTCGTGGTAGATCAACTCTTCTAATACTCATATCATCAAGATCAATCAAGCAGGAAGTAGGGTATTACCTCCATCGAGAGGTACCGAACCTGGGTAAACATTATGTCCCCCGCCTCCTGTTACCATCCGCCTTAGACGCATACAGTTGGGACCCCCTACCCGAGATCCGCCGGTTTGACACCGGCGATGCTTGGCCGGTGGTGGGGCGGTTGCGTGGGGATCGCCGGAGAAAAAACTCGGCACGGGGGCGGCCTAGAGGGATGGCCGGGGCGGCGGTGGACCGGCGGTGTGGAGTGATTTCGGGGCAGGCAGGGTGGTGCTCCGCCGGCCACGGGCGGCGGGGGGCGGCGGTTTGCCCGGTGGTGGCTGGCGGCTCACGGGGGTGGAGGTTGAAGATGAACTGCAGGCCCTTGATTTCGTATCCAACGGCTGGAAAATCGACTGAACAGAGATGAAAAAGTTTGTCAACTGACGTGTAGCCTCACCACGATGCCGCTACGACCAGCTGCCCGGCTCTACGCCTTGCTTTGCTCGCTTTTACGCTACTAGAGTGTTCGGTTTGACGATGAAATTTCAGTTTCAACAGCAAAATTCAGTTTCGTTAGTTAAGTTCAGTTTCGACAGTTAAATTCAGCTTCGACAGTTAAGTTCAGAGATGAGCAGCTGATGTATTTTACATCTAGCACTTTGTGGTTATGTATTTTCCGTCATCTATTGGACATGCTATTAGAATTCCACTCATGTTAACGTTGTCTCTCTTGTCCTGCTTCAGCCTCGGCGTCGTACAACTCACCGGAGATGCTCCAACGACGAAGCCCTCCATCACAGCGGAGCAGTACCCCGGGCTCCATCTCCATACGCCTAAGATCTTCTTCCCCTCCTCCAACAGCCAAGTCAGCCGAAGCATCCTCACCGACCAACCCAATCACGCTGAGATCGACATGGCTTCGCCAAAGAGGTTGTACACTTGTTGCATCTCTTTTTTACTCTACATGTTATATATATTGTTCACTGAGCACCGTAGTAACATGAAATATAATTATTTTATCCTACTATATGACAACCAGTGAGGTACCAGACAACTTAGCTATCCGTGATGGACTCTCTTGAACGCCATCATTATTTATCTCTGCGTGTTTGAGCTGTGCATTTGTCGATGGGCCTGGGAGTTGAGCTAGTAGGGCAGTGGCTTGGGTCCAAAGTAGTAGAAGTAGCACAAAAACATTTTTTGAGTGTAGGCTCTTCCTTGCTCAAGCCTGCCTGCTAGAATTGCCAGTGCTTGAAAGGAAAAGTGAAGGAAAAACATAGGAATTGGAAAGTTACCTATGGTACTACTATTCATGCATTTGGTTCAAAGGAATGGAGCAAAGGAAAACTGTAGGATTTGTTCCTTTAGTGTCTCCTTGAAATAAAAACCGTGGGAATTTTAATTTCCACTTGTCCTCCTTCTCAAATTCCTATTGATGAAGCACAAGACTAAGAGATATTAGCATAATGACATTATAACCGTACATTTTCTTGTGGTTTGACTTAATATCACCATGCTTCTTTGCATCCTGTGATCTTCCAATTCTTGTGAACCAAACACCCAGTTAGCGTAAATCCTGTGTTTTTAAATTCTCTGTTTTGCACGTGCAATCCTATCCTATTCCTGTCTATTTCCTATCCCTGGATTGTTAGAATCCTCAAATTCAAACAAGCCCTTACACAATTACTTCTATTATAGATATGTGTCAAAGAAAACCTTGTGTGGTTTGTCCCGCTCCTGCTACACTGTGTTCCACCCCAACTCAGCTGCTCCAAGGACGGAAGGGTTCACCACAGCAGGGATCCGCTCTCCAGACTGTCTTTCACCACCTCAGATCTTCTTTTCTGCCGCCGGCAGTCACGACAACTGCATTACCATCATCAACTGAGCAGATGACCTTGAGGACTACACGGGTCCGCAAGAGAGGTCGCACTCTTCCGTGTCTGCTTACATTATGCATTGCTTAATATGATGACATGCTACTTTATCGTCGTGTTCACCTATTAGACTCCGAGTCAGGTCCAAATTAATGTTGAAACTTGAGGTTTTAAATGGTTGTGGGGTACATATTGGGGCAGCAATCAGTACTATATGTCTACTATCTAGTTAATCTCGGGTGTCTACTATGAGTTTCATGTTGGGTGCAAACAAACATTAAAGGAGCCATTATCTGTATTTTTTGACTAAAGCTATTACCTGCCTGCTATCATTGGTTTTGGGTCTATCAACAGTTTGCTACCATCACTCTAGATTTGTGCATGCACTCCTTTCATAATCTCACTATTTTTTATTCATATGCATGTCAGTTATTGTACACAATGGAACTGAACATGTAGAGCAAAAGAGACGAGCCTTGCGTGGCAATAAAATTTCATGCAGACGTCGCTCCATGGTGGACGCAAAGGCAGCCCCCTCCACCCATTTCGGATTGTAATCAAGAGGAAGATAACTATTCTGAGGGGGATTCAGAAGGAGAAGACCACTCCTATTTACCCCATGAGGTCTTCGCTCTAACTTGGCATGCTGATGTTGGTAATATCATCCATATGGTGCCTTGCATTGCTTACTGTATACATCAAATATGTCATCTACTTAGTTTAGACATGCTTTGTGTCAATGCCATCTGTTTAGTTTCTTTATCGTATATGTGAATCAGGCAATGCCATCTTGTTTAGCCAGGCATCATATATGTGAATTTTGCAATGCCACCACAGTTAGCTTGATCATCTTATATGTGAATTATATCATGCCATCATTTTTTTATTATGTGTTAAATTTGTCAACAATTTTAGTACATTGAATTACTCTTCCCGTGCATCAGCCATTTGGCACGGTCATGGAAAAATCTGGAGTGGAAACAAGGTCTTCAGAGCAGACAATGCTATCTGACGAAGCGCATGTCTTGCTAATTACGGATAGCTCCTCAGAGGAGGATTCAGAGACAGATGACCAGTCCTATCCCCCCCCCCCCAGGTGCATGCTCTAACTTGGCAGGGTTATGTTACTCATATCGTGTGTATGGTATCTTGCATTGCTATGTCATTTGCTTAGTTTAGACATGCTTTGTGTGAATGACACCTGTTTAGTGTCTAATTACCATACATGTGAATTATGCAATGCCATCTTGTTGCAAGACATTATATATGTGAATTATGCAATGCTATCTTGTTGCAAGGCATTATATATGTGAATTATGCAATGCCATGCTGTTTAGCCAAGCATCATATATGTGAATTATATCATGCCTTCCTTTTTTGTATTTCTCATTGCATTTGTCGACAATGTTTGTATATTCAACTGCTCTTCCTGTGCATCAGCCATTTGAATTGGTGATGGAGAAATCTAGAGTGAAAACAAGGTCTTAGAGCAGACAATGCTACCTGCTAAAGCAGATATCTTGCTGGTTACATATAGCTCATCAGAGGAGGATTTAGAGGCAGATGACCAGTCCTATTATCCCCCTGAGGTGCATGCTCATACTTGGTAGGGTTATATTACTCATATCATGCATATGTTGTATTGCAATGCTTAGTTTCGCATCATATACACAATATTGAATGCCATCTCCTTAGTTGACACATCATATATGCGATTTCCCTCTGCTCACTTGCTTAGTATATAAATCATATATTTGAATTATATCATGCCATGATGTTTACATAGATAGCATGTATCTGAATTATGGCATGCCAACCCATTTTCTAAAGACATAATATAGTTATATCATCTCATCCTGTTTACACAGTCATCATATTTTGGATTATGCCATTCTATCCGTGAATTATATCATGCCATCATGTTTCCATCGATGACATGTTTGTGATTTATGGCATGCCAACCACTTTAATAGACACATCGTATAGTTATATCATGTCATCCTGTTTACATAGTCATCATATTTTGAAGTATGTCATTCTATCATGTTTAGTTAGCCATCATACATGTGAAATTGTGTCATGCCATCCTGTTTAATTAGCCATCATATATGTGAAATTATGTCATGCTATTATGTTTGGTTAGACAACATAAATGTGAATTATTTCATGCCCTGTTTTCTTCCCTACTATCCATTGCACCTGACTATCTTATAATGTCTGTACATTCAATTACTTTTCTTGTTTATCAGCCATTTCAATTGGAGGGGGTGATGGCAGTATCTGTGGGAGTAAAAACACGCACTGGTACGCGTCGGTGCTATACAAACGGTTTTTAACACCTTTTCGCGATGGCATTTGGAACCGTCGCCAAGTGAATGTGGGCGATAGGGGGGTCCTTCCCACACGACCCAGAAATCGTCGGGGATAGGCCCTCCTGGGACCCAGGCTGGGGCCGTGTGCGATCGGGCGAGGCATGGAAACCCAATCATTTCCATAGGTATGTACATCCCACATGGTAATCCGAGAAAATCATTTCCGTAGGTATGTACATCCCACACGGTGAATTCGAGAAAAACATTTCCATTCGTATGTATATCACACACAGTCAATCCAAGGAATACGTTTCCGTTCTTATGTACATCCCACACAGTCAATCCAGGGAAAACGTTTCCATTCAGACGCATTACATCCCACACAGTTTTATGTAGGCTCGTGTGTGAAAGGTGTAACTATCACACACGGTCTGCCTTGGTTAACTGTTTGCTTTTTATCAACTATATCACACACGATTTGATGAAGAAAATTGTGTGGCATTGGGCTATCCATCGCATAGCGCTTTTCTTTGCTAGAACCATTTGCAAATGTCCATGACACATTTAGCAGGTTTATTAGTTTACAATTAATAATTCCAGTATTACGCAAATTCACATTTCATATCGAACAGTTGTTTGCCAATTTCATATTAGGCACATAAATATATTATAACATCACTATACAATAGCTACATGAAAATAACATAGTACAACATATAGCTAGTTCAACTTCATAAGAACAATATATTCATTTCCCTAATCGAGATCATCCAGGCTCATCTTATCCACCTCTGCTTTCAGTTTAGTAAGAACCTGTTTTGCGCGGGCCAACTGGGAAAATGCCTCCTCCTTCGCCAACACCATCTTAGCAAAGTCTGATTTAAAAAATCTGTGCTCATTCTCCACCTTCAACTTTTTATCCCGCAACTTGAAATATTCTTCAGTGTTGACAACAGTTTCACTAAGCCTACGTCTGTTCCCTTCCTCATACATGCTCCAGAGCTTCGCTGGGCACATCTTCAAAGACTGTGGTCACTCTTGATCAACCCACTCCAAGTAAGAACACTTCCGTTCATCCTATAATATTTAAAACTAGATCAGTAACAATTGAAGGGGAAATGGGTTTATAGCAACATAGGAAATCACCAATGCTTATTTGGAAAAACTGAAGAAACATGTTAATTATGACATATCTTGTCAAAAAGATCAATGTGCAAATGAAATAATTGGTACTGAGACAGCAACCAAATTCGGGAACATCAGAAGCTATAATTAACTACAACGACGCTACAAGTTCTTACTCATGTACAATAAATAACAAATTGAACATTTTATGAGGAAGGTAAATATAACTGCAACAGCATAGCGACAGTGTTTGGATGACAGCAAATTGATACTAACAGTTGTACATGCACAAATTTAGTAACATAGAACTAATAGCACTAAGGCCGTCCACTATGTATGCCAAAACTGGGGTAAAGACAACTGTTGCTACATCTCGCACCGATGCCCTGCATTGGCGAGCCGATGGAGCGGAAAAAAATCAGGGACCCGGACTCCGGAGCACGTAGTTGCTCTGATGCCCAGTTCCTTCGTGCCATAAAGATTTAGTATTTTACTACTTGGCTGCTCGGATGTGTGGACCAAAGTTGGCTGCACAAACTGCTGAAGCGGTCCCAAATAACTTTCTAATGGCACCGCTGATGAGATGGCAACAATTTAAGATACTAGGTACAAACTGCGTGACCTTTGTCTTAGGATGCGTTTGGTTGAAGGTGTGCTATGAATGGGCTGGGACCGTGACAGTGTCTGAATCACATCTAACAGATGATTTGTAACAACGAAAGAGGGTCTAACCTTCTTTGCACATGCCAGAAACTTCCTCCCACTATCCACGGAATCAAACGCAACTAGCTTCACGCATGGAGATTGATGGTGACAACGAGCAGATAGATCTTCAGCCACCCCACTCCATTCGTTGCCACTGATGGTCCTAGGGAGCTACAAGAGGAAGAAATGACTCAAATCGACCGCCGAATAAAAACCGTTTTTTTGAAAGTGAACCACAGTAGGAGAGGCTCCCACTGACTTTTGTATTACTCACAAAGAGACAGTTACATAGTTGTTACAAAGGGGGTTTAAACGGTCCCCCAGCCGCATGAGCTATTTGTATCTACAGCACTAATGTCCCAAGTTTACAATGTAGCTAGATAGGAAAGGACAAAGTTCCTCTCTGCAGTTATGGGTCAGTAGCTCTAGGAGGTTTTTGAACCTAGCCAACCAAGCCCCGAATGAGTGTTGGATCACTCTGAAGTGTTGATTGTTTCTCTCAATCCATAGACTCCAAGCAGCCATCAGAAATATGTCCATGAAGAGAGGTTGTCTCCAAGCATCTCTCCCCCATGCAGCAGTGCTATTCTATTGCCTCCAACCGGCCAGGACACTCCAGCTTTGCTCCAACACTATTGACTAAAGGGGCATAAGAAGAACAAGTGCACAACGGTTTCTTCGGGGGGGGGGGGGGGGGTTGACAGAACATGCAGGCATAATTGTTCCCCGTGACAGCGAAGTGTCTACGTTTAAGCATATTTCTGGTATTCAGACGATCCACCAGAAGCAACCACCCAAACATTTTAAACTTGATGGGGCTCTTGGCCTTCCAAAGCCAGCGAAAAGCCTCATCGGCCACGATCTCCTTGAAACAATGATCATAGAATTTTTTCGAAGAGAAACGCCCGAGCGTGCAATCCCATGTATCGTGGATGCCATCGGCCACACCCACATGCATCAAGGCTAGCTGAATTTGTCTGACCTCCTCTCTTGCCTAGGTCGAGAGGGGTAGGCTAAAGATCGAGGCCAGATCAGTGGCAGTGAGAACTTTAGCAACGGAGTCGTCCTCATTCAGGCAGAAGGAGAAAGCCCGCGGGTAAACTTCCATGATTGGAACATCATCATCGCCTTCAAGCCAGACGTCTTTCCAAAATAGAGAGCTAGAACCATCACCTGGAACGACTCTGGTGATCCCACGAAAGACCCCATTGAGCTGCATTACATCTTTCCACCAGAAAGAACCAACAGTATCAGTCGCATGAGGGACTTTTTTTGTGTAGTACGCGCTCCAAATCAGCTCCACCCAGGGGACATCCTCATGATTATAGAACTTGAACAGATGCTTTAAGAGCAGGGCCACATTCTGTGTCTTGATATCAATTACACCAAGGCCACCACACCGTTTTGGACGGCAGGCAAGTTCCCAGGCCGCAAGGGAGTTGTTTTTGACACCATGTTCAGAATTTTTTGCCCTGAGATAATAGCGGCGCAATTCATCCAAATGTTCAACCACCTTCGGGTGTAATTTGATTGTGCATATTCCAAGTCATACCCCGAGAGAGAGAAGAGAGGCATACCTGAGTGGTGAAGGAGTAGTCGCCGGAGGAGGAACCGCTGGAGAGGTCTTTGAAGAAGACCATGGTGACCACGGCGATAGGATGCGAGACGGCGAGAACGAGGAAGCGTGTAACACCCCGGTGTAATGATGCTACAGTAATCCCTGAGATCAAGCTAATCATTTTGCTATAACAGTGCTTAGTCACTTTAATCAATATTCCATTTCAAATTCTAGTTGTATTCAATTTCAATCTCTGAGTGAAATTCAAAATTGCTCAAACATGAAAACTAAAATGTACATCATGTGCCAAATAATCCACAACTAATATTGTTGGTGAACCAACATTTTTTGCAAAGGGTTTAAGTGGCCTAAACTACTTAAAATAGTGACCTAAGTGTTAGTACTAATCTTGTTGCATGTAGTTAGTTGGTTAGTGGATTGACTAGTCATGCGTGCATGCATTAGATGGTTGTAGTAGTTAGCTCTTAGGAGCGATGTCGAGCTGGCCGAGTCATGCGCTACTTGGCGTCGTCAGTCTTGGCCGAGCGGATCGCTCGCATGCAGGCTAAGCGTGCGTGGGTGCATGCACGGTGAAGACTTGGGTGTTGCGTAGCTGCTGCACTACAAAGCCGGCTGGGCTATTCATGTTTGTAGAGAATGCGGGTGTGTGCGTCAAGGTGTTATAGCGATGTAGCCTGGGGTGAACGAGTTCGTGCTCGTGGAATACAACCCCGTTCGTGCGGCGGGCGGAGTACGTGCTCCGGGAAACACCTGTGTCCAACATCCTTCTTCCTCCTTCATCTTCTTCTTCGTTGCAGCGAGAGAGAGGCAAAGCGAGACCGCGGCAACAACAATTGGTATCATGAGCTTGCTGTCTTGGGCGTGCTTGCCATGTTGGAGGCGTGGCGGCGGTGGCGGCGTTCGCCGGTGGCTGCGCGGTGAAGTTACGGACCGTGTGTCGGTCTATGGAGGCGCCAGAAGCAGCGGCGTAGGAGGTCAGCTGGTGGCAGCGGCGGACGCGAGCGGCGTCGGGCCGACATAGAGGCATTGGCTGCGGATGCGCGGCGAAGCGCGGTGACAGCTGACGCATGGCGAAGTCCGCCTGTCGCGGTGTGATGCCGTCTTGCGCGAAGAGCACGGTGGTCGCGGAGACGAGGAGGTCGCGGAGGACCTGCGTGGTGGCGCAGAGGTCGTGGCGGCTCGGCGCGACAACCGTGGAGGCGCATGGCACGGAGCCGCGGCGGCCCCGGTGGACCTACGCGGTGGCGCGGCGTGGCGGCATGGAGGTGTTGCGCTGCGGTTGAGGCCGAGGCGGTGCAGGGCAATAAGACGCGGCGGCAAGCCGGACGCGACCGGTGCGTGTAATGGGTGCGCATTGGACGCGTCGGGCGCGCCGAGACCGCGGGCGCGCGTAAGAGCGTGCGGTTGACGTTGGGAGGAGGCGTATGTCTCCGTGGTGCTCGAGTCCGTGCTCGAGTTCGGCTACATCCTTCCGGCGTTTGTGAGTGGCGGCTGCCATGGCGGACGCGGAGGCGGCACGCGGTGAGTGTCTGGTGTTGTCGGGCTCGTCGGGCGCGTCAGATGCGCGCGGGATGTGCGGGACACACTAGTGCGGTCGGGCTCGTCGGATGCGAACGGGACGTGCGGGGCACGGAGGGACGCCAGGCATGTGTCGCCGGCGGAGATGGAGCTCGGCGTATGTCATCGGGGTCGTGATGGAGCACGGTGCGACCGGCATCAGTGCGCCAGGTCGGGTCCATGGCAGTGCGCCCGGCGTCGGTGCGCCAGGTCGGGTCCGCGGGCTAGGTCACGGTCGTGGCGACATCGACGACGGAAGCTGCAACAACTCCGGGGACGGCAAGTCAAGATTAGGAGGGAAAATGTTAGTACTAATCTTGCTGCATGTAGTTAGTTGGTTAATGGATTGACTAGTCATGCGTGCATGCATTAGATGGTTGTAGTAGTTAGCTCTTAGGAGCGATGTCGAGCTGGCCGAGTCATGCGCGCTGTGCGCGTCGTGCGTGCTGGCCGAGCGGATCGCTCGCATGCAGGCTAAGCGTGCGTGGGTGCATGCACGGTGAAGACTTGGGCGTTGCGGAGCTGCTGCACTACAAAGCCGGCTGGGCTGTTGATGTTTGTAGAGAGCGCGGGTGTGTGCGTGAAGGTGTTGTAGCGATGTAGCCTCGGGTGAACAAGTTCATGCTCGTGGAATACAACGCCGTTCGTGCGGCGGGCGGAGTACGTGCTCCGGGAAACACCTGTGTCCAGCATCCTTCTTCCTCCTTCATCTTTTTCTTCGTTGCAGCGAGAGAGAGGCAAGGCGATACCGCGGCAACAACACTAAGCAATAAATTAAATGCCTTTTTAATTTATAAAATTGGCAAACAATTTTAAAAGTCTCACAATATTTTTGTGGCAGTGCACTTTAATTCTTGAAATTGTTTTGGCCAGTGGCATAATTTTGCAAGTCATTATTGGCTAAAATAAAATGCAAAATATGCAAAAAGAAAAAAGAAAAAGGGAACCCCCCTGCCCCTGGGCCTAAGGCCACAGAGACAGGGCCCAGCCGGCCAGGCCCAGTTCCCCTCCCCGGTCGCTCTCCTTTCCCTTCTGTTCCCCGGTGCACGCCGCTACATGGGGTCGTCGCCGCCCGACCACCTCGCCGTCCCCGCCGAACGGGATAAGGCCTCCACCGCCCCGGCGCCTCGGCCCCCTCGCCTCCCACTCGTCTGCCACCCCACTCACCTCGGGCCCCTCTCTCCAGATCCCCTTCTCTCTCTCCCTCTCATTCGTTTTGGAGAGCAGGCCGACGCGGTCGCTGCCGTGCCTCGCCCGTCCTCGCGGCTACCGACCTCGCCGCGCCTCACCAACCTGTCAGGGAGCTCCGCCATCGTCCTCTCCATCAACTGGTGGCCTTAGCTGGAGTTGGGGAGCACCGAAGCGTCGGATCCCTTTTCGTCCATGTCTCCGATCATCGTCGCCCTTCTTCCTCGCCGGCGAGCTCTGCTGCTCCTAAGCCACCAAGGATCTTTCTTGACCGCTCGGTGAGCTCCGCTCCGTCCTCTCCCCTCTCCTTCCTCGCCTCACCGCACCCCTAGCCATAGCTACCATACTGGCCGTAGCGCGCCTCCGCCGCCGTACTCGTCGCCATGTCCACACTCTCCGTCCAGCTCGGACGAGCACGACGTCGTGCTCAGCATGCTCCCAGCAGTCCAACGCCACCTTCCACGGTCCTTGCCGTGCCCTGCAGCGACGAGCGCGAGCATGCCCGGAAGCCACCGCCGCCAAGCTCGACGCCGGCGACGTTTCCGGCCTCCCCAGCGTAGTCTAGCAGCAGCACCGATCGGCGCGGCTCCCTCCTAGCTTTCGAACGCAAGTCGTGGCACGCGAAATGGTGAACCGTAGGCGATTTCCGACCTCGTCGGCGTTCGGCCGCCGCGCATGAGCTCGCCGGAGCCACTCCGGCAGCTCCGCTGAGCTGGCGCCGTGTGGGCCACCCCTGGGCCACCACCTAGGTCACTGACCCGTGGGCCCCAGGGGCCCGGCCGGCCTGTTGACCGGTCAGCTTTGCTGACTGGACCGACCCATGCAACTGACAGATGGGGCCCACACCCCCCTAATTAATGAAGTTGATTAAGCTAATTTAATTAACCTAATTAGACACTGATAGGTGGGCCCCTTCTAATTAATTAACTTAGTTAGTTTAGGTTAACCTTTGTTAGCCCTACTGTCTATGACAAGTGGGACCCCTTTGCTTTCAGTTAGACCCGGTCGGTAGTGCATTGACCTGCTGATGTCATGCTGACACTCTGCTGACGTCATATTTTCCTTTTCTGTTATTTTAAATAATTTCAGAATATTGCAAAAACTTTAATAATTCATAGAAAAATAACCGTAGATCGGATGTAAATGTTTTCTACATGAAAGTTGCTCAGAAAAATCCAACGAATCCGAATACGCGGTCCGTTCATCTGTCACATGCCCCTAGCATGCTGAACATGGAACATCCCCCCTCCGGTCATCTGTTCGATACAGGTCCGGAACCGGGAATACATTCTCGGTTGAATTCTCCCTTCACCTTTATCGTGTAGCCATACGTTAGGTCACACCCGGCACAACATATTACCATGTTATGCTTTGTGATGCTATGCTTGCTTTATATTTATTGTTTCTTCCCCCTCTTCTCTCCGGTAGACCCCGAGACCGATGCCGCCCCTGTGATCGACTACGTCGACAACGACCCCTCCTTGCCAGAGCAACCAGGCAAGCCCCCCTTTGATCATCCCGATATCGCCCATTCCATTCTCTCATGCTTGCATTAGATTTTGCTACTGTAATTGTTTGCTCCTATTCTGATGCATAGCCTGCTTTTGTATCTGCTGTTGTACCTTACCTGCTTATCCTAAACTGCTTAGTATAGGTTGGTTAGTGATCCATCAGTGACCCCCACCTTGTCCTTGTTGCCCCCTCTTCATCATAGAACACCCGATCAACGGGATCGAAGACCAGGCCCCGACACCGCACATCACTTTCCCCTTAGTTGCTCGACACTATTGGGTTACTATCAAGTGCCGGGGGTGAGACCTCATTAGCACTTCTGATGTTACCCTATAGTGTAGCTATTCGGTCGTGGTCATCGTGGGTGATTCCGCCTTAAGCACTTCCGATACGACTCTGTCGTGCAACCCCTCAAGTGTGAACTTCGAGGGTGGTTCCTCTTATGTTCACCTTGATGATTACATCGAGTGGAATCCGTCAACGGTGATTCCTCAGGTTTTCCCCTTGGTGTTAGACACACGGTTACTATGGTTACTGTGACTTTACAATGAACCATGTTACTAAAAGGCGAATTCGACCACGAGGGTACCCGCGCGAGCATAATTGCGAGTGATGTGGAGTCGGGTTGACCTGGAAGGTGCCCGCGAGATAATTATGAGGCGTGGCTGGGCATTCCTAGCCCTTGCCGCATGTCCTCGAGACGGGGCGACGGGGTCACATCTTTCATGAGTCTCTGCTTGTTACCGCGTGTTCCTAATCCACTATGATTTGGATATTTGATCTGAGGGGCCTCTGGTCTGATAGCACTAACCATCACGTGGGCATAGTATGGGCGTTCTGCGTCATATGCATCAGCCGAAGCTTAATAGACGTCAGCGACTGAGTGGCGCGCGTCGGGTTGGACTACGTAATCACCTGCCTTGCTGAAGGAGGTAGCTAGGTCTGCTCACCGGCCGCGTACGCAACGTGCAGGAGTTCCCGGGAATTTGGCCCATGACCACTGGGGGCATAGGTTTAGTCCGGTGTGTTGACCTCTCTATTAAGCCTAGGTCGGGTTGCGGCATATTGTTTGGCCGAGGCCGGGCATGACCCAGGAAAGTGTGTCCGGCCGGAGTTAATCGGCGTGGTGGGTAAGTTGGTGCACCCTGCAGAAAGAAAACATCTATCGATAGCCTGTCCTACTGATAGCGGACACTTGGAGTTGTATCCCGATCGATACAACTAGAACTGGATACTTGTGATGAGAACTGGATGGTGATGAGAATTGGATTGTGATGACACTTGGATAGTATGGCTCTGGGATTGCTTTCTCGCAGGGAGTCGAGAAAGGATCTCTGGCCGAGGTTGATAACACTACTACTACTTTACTTTATGCTACTCTACTCCCTCATGTTGCTGCAAGATGGTGGTTTTCAGAAGATGCTAGTCTTCGATAGGACTAGGTTCTCCCCTCTATTCTGGCATTTCTGCAGCCCAGTCCACATATACAGCCTTCCTTTGATAATGTTGCATATGTAGTGTAGATCCTTGCTTGCGAGTACTTTGGATGAGTACTCACGGTTGCTTTGCTCCCCTTTTCCCCCTTTCTTCTTCTTTCCGGTTGATGCAACCAGATGTCGGAGCACAGGAGCCAGATGCCACCGTCGATGCCTACTACTATGTGGAGACTGCCGACGACCAGGAGTAGATAGGAGGCTCCCAGGCAGGAGGCCTTGCCTTTTCGATCGATGTTGCTTTTGTGCTAGCCTTCTTAAGGCAAACTTGTTTAACTCATGTTTGTACTCAGATAATGTTGCTTCCGCTGACTCTTGTATATTCGAGCTTATGTATTCGAGCCCTCGAGGCCCCTGGCTTGTAATATAAAGCTTGTATTATTTTAATTTGTGTCTAGAGTTGTGTTGTGATATCTTCCCGTTAGTCCTTGATCTTGATTGTACACATTTGCATGTATGATTAGTGTATGATTGAATCGAGGGCGTCACAAGTTGGTATTAGAGCCGACTGCCTGTAGGTAGCCCCTTCCAAAATCCTTGGCCGAAGTTGAGTCTAGTCACTAAAAAACTTTTACTAACATTGGTTGTGTGGCTTACGGGCCCACGTCGCCATTCGGTGGTATTAGGATCTTTTACTCCTCGTATATACTCTGGGGCTCTAATCTCTCTTCCCTTCGGGTTAAATGAATTTACTAACTCTAACATTAGGATCCCGTGACCACATTCACCCAAAGTTGGATAAGCTATAGTTCTTAGAATAGTATTCTGAATAGTACACACACTGTCGTGTTGACTACGAAGTGGTATCCATCGTACCTCTTTCATTATGCTTGTTTCATCATGAATGATCCTTGTCTTTGCAAATGCTCAATGCTGAACTACCCCCTGTTACATGTTAGCAGGATGGTTAGACCCGCTGGTCGTGGCCGTTGTCGGTGTCAAAACCGGCGTATCTCGGGTAGGGGGTCCCGAACTGTGCGTCTAGGCGGATGGTAACAGGAGACAAGGGACACGATGTTTTTACCCAGGTTCGGGCCCTCTCGGTGGAGGTAAAACCCTACTCCTGCTTGATTAATATTGATGATATGGGTAGTACAATAGTTGATCTACCACGAGATCGGAGAGGCTAAACCCTAGGAGCTAGCCTATGATATGATTGTTGTTGTGTCCTATGGACTAAACCCTCCGGTTTATATAGACATCGGAGGGGGCTAGGGTTACACAGAGTCGGTTACAAGGAAGGAGATCTACATATCCGTATTTCCAAGCTTGCCTTCCACGCCAAGGAGAGTCCCATCCGGACACGGGACGAAGTCTTCAATCTTGTATCTTCATAGTCCAACAGTCCGGCCAAAGGTTATAGTCCGGCTGTCCGGATACCCCCTAATCCAGGACTCCCTCAGTAGCCCCTGAACCAGGCTTCAATGACGATGAGTCCGGTGCGCAGATTGTCTTCGGAATTGCAAGGCGGGTTCCTCCTCCGAATACTTCATAGAAGATTTTGAACACGAGGATCGTGTCCGGCTCTGCAAAACAAGTTCCACATACCACCGTGGAGAGAATTATATTTCCACAAATCTAATCTGCTGACGTATTTCGTAGCGTGACATCACACCACAGCCAAGCCTTTATTCGAATTGTTTTTTTACCCCCTCCCCCCCCCCACCTCAGCGCGTTTCGCGAGGCGGTTTACTTGGCACGTCTTATCGAAGCAGAGATCGTGTCCCCTTTATTTACGGGATTCTCATCAACACGGACGTGGGTAACCCGATCGTGCCCGTTGGTATGTCTCCTCGATTGAAGGTAAGTCCCAAACGGTCACAGGGAGGGCTCTCGGTATTCAACCTCTTTATAAAGATACCAAGGCCTTACTCTTTTCTTTCGATCTCAATCGAATCCGCCTCCCGCCCCGAGTTCCAACACCCGAAGCTTCAGATTCAGGCGCTTCGGACCTTCGATTATGTCCGGATCCAACCTTCAAGGTCACTGGATGCCTTCCTCCGTCACGGAGGAAGACATAATAAAGCTAAGGGAGGCCAGGTACTTGACCGGCGAAATCCCGCATAGGCTACCTGCTCAAGGGCAGGTTATTCCCACTCCAAAGCCCGGCGAGAGCGTCGTGTTCGTATATCACTTCCTCCGATGGCTAGGCTTCACGCGGGATCCCTTTGTGAGGGGGCTCATGTTCTATTATGGGCTGGACTTCCATGACTTAGCTCTGGAGTCTATCCTCCACATCTCATCATTTGTCATCGTGTGCGAAGCTTTCCTCCGCATTACCCCTCACTTTGGACTGTGGCTCAAGACCTTCAAAGTGGAGCCGAAGATGATCGAGGGGTAGCATGCAGAGTGCGGAGGCACCGTATTAAGCAAAAATGCTGACGCCCCATGGCCCGAGGGCTTTTTCCAGGAGGAGCCCGGCCTATGGCAACAAGAGTGGTTTTATATCACGGCTCCCAGGGGTACCAAGTGGGTGGATCCACCTGTCTTTTGCTCGGGTCCCCCACCACAACTGGCGTCATGGGTCAACAAGGGGCTAGACTGGGGGCCAGTAAAGGATGTGCCCGTATTGCAGAGCCGCATCCGAGATCTCCTAGAGAGAGATGTCAGTCTGGTCGTGGTGGCGCAAGTCATGTTAATTCGCCGAGTCCTGCCCTGCAAACGTCGTCCCCTCTGCCTGTGGGAGTTTAATCCGGAGGGACCGCGAGCTCTCCAACATCTCCTTGGCATGACGCCTGTGGAGATGTGCAAACTGTTCTTCGGACCACAAGCAATGTGTCCGGATTCCACTAAGGATGTAGGTGTGAGCTGCAATCGTCCGGATACCCAAGTAAGTAGCCCCGCATCCGAACACTCTATTTGCTTATTTATCACAACATCGCCTTTAAAAAAAGCCGCTCTTTAACCAGGAGTGGATAGCGAAGGCAAAGTTGATCAGGTGTCCGGCCCCCCTCCCTGAGATCTCGCCAAACCCTGTGTTAACCAGGATGCTGGAGATCGCGCCTTATCCAGCGCCTTCGGGAGAAGATAGAGGGGGAAACAAGGAAGCTACCGCCTCCAAGGAGGAGGTTACCCGGAAGGGAGGAGTCGAAACTTCCTCTCCCTAGGGAAAGAAGAGGACCGCCTCTGAGGACCCGGAGACGATGGTCTCAAAACGAGGGAAGAAATCTTCTCCAAAGGGTCCTGCACCGGGGGATGCCCCGGCCGCGCCATGCCCTCAAGGGGGTCAGCCCTCTATCGAGCTGTAAGTAAACGGTACTTAATAATAAGGAAGAACCTTGCTTTACCTCTAAGGAAAATAACCGAAGCCTTTATCTTTGCAGTTCGGATCTTAGCCCTTCCCAGCAGAGCTCGTCTTTGGGGGGTCTTCTTCCGGAGATGGTGGAGAGCGGAACGCCTCCCCCTGCCATACCGCCTCATGGGGCGGGCGACCCCGAAGTGTTGTCGCGGATGGTTTCTCCTGATCCGGAGAGGCCAGAAGGTAGTCACATGGCCACCTGAAGCCCTCAGTATCCGGCTTTTGAAGAGAGCAATCAAAAGAGTCCGGCACCGCCTGGTATGCGGTCAGACATACTGAGGGATCTGCTAGAGCGAGCAGTTATCTCAGAGGAGCACCGCACGTTAATGGGTACGGTAATTGAAAGGATTTCGTCCGCGGAAAGCGGGTTGCATGAAGCTATCATGAGTCTACTGACGGGTTTTGAGGTACGTAAAGTGCTGCACCTTTTTTGACAGTACCGCATATGTTTAAGATGCGCCTTGTATAGATAGTAGCCCCTGAGACTCTGGGTGCTGTCGTAGAAGACAGCACGCAGAGGATCATAATCCCTGGTGTAATTTTGCCGCCTTCATATGCAGGTGGCGAAGTGTCCGGTGGCCAGCCGGACTGTTGAATTTGCTGATTTAAAGCGGCAACTTGGCGTGGCAGATGCCGACATCGCGCTTGTCAACAAGCGGCTTGACGAGGCACAAGGTATGTGATTTCTCCAGAGACACATGGTAAGAGGAGCATGACGCCAGTATCTATAACATGTATGTTTAATGCAGATGGAGCTGCGGCCGTGGAGAACCTGCGGGTGGAACTTGCCCGAGCCAAGGAACAAGCCAGAAAAAGCGATGCGGCTGCCCTAAAGGCAATCGAGGAGCTGAAAGCCGAACAGGCTGCTCAACGCCGAGCAAGGAAATGGCCAAGATGGCTGTGGAATTGAAGAACGCTGCTGACCGTTTCAAGCTTCTTGAAAAGGAAGATCAAGCGAAGAGGACAGACCTGGAGAAGGCCACGATGGCGGCCAAGGATACCTGCTCTGCGGTGAGAGCGATGAAGGAGGAGCTGCGTCAAGCCAGAGATATCGCGGCTGGGAAGCCCTTTATGCTGCGGATGAAGTTCGGAGATCCTAAATATGCTCCTTTGGACCGGCTGTGGAGTTCTGCGGACGCATATCTGGATTTAGCAGTGAGTGCTGCTGATGCGGCCGAACACTTCTGAGATCAAAAGGATCGCGAAGTGGAGAAGATGTTCTGGTCACAATTTAATCGTCCAGAGCGTCCGCTTCCATTAACTGATCGGTTGGCCGAATGGGCCGAGCTGAATAGATTGTCCGGACTCGCCATGAAGTATGTCGTGGACCATCTGTGGCCGGAAAGGCTAAAGCCGAATAGTTATTTTAGTTTGGTGCAGCAGTTCCTTGGTGCAGTGCCACATATTAACGCGATGAAGAGATCAGCGTGCGTGGAGGGTGCGCGGATGGCCCTTGCCCGTGTGAAGACATACTGGGCGGAGATGGAGGCCACCGTCGTTGCATCCCAAGACTTGGACCAAAGTCGGGTACCTGCCGAGCACTACTTCCAAGAAGTTCTTGAGGGTGCTCGTTCAATAGAGGCGCAGTGCTCGAAGAATATTATGTTCGAATGACATGTATTCCCATTGAAAACAATGTTTGCTTAAATGTAAAGGCTTGTTTATACTTGTTCCTGCAAGAGTTATAATACCTCCTGTGCGACCATTTATGTATATATGTATATAACCTGAAAGATGGCAGTCGTCGGCTTCAGCCCCCATGCATATAATGCGGGGGTGTTCGCAGAAGACGCATATTCACACTTGATCCAACGTCTTGGTCCATTAAGGAGGTGACAGTGCAGCGAACTAGGCAATCGGACTATAATGCTTTATCACTTTCAATTAGCCATAGGAGTTTGACAGTGGGGCTACTATATAGCCCCTGGTGGCTCCGCACTCATCCGAATTCGGGGCGCGTATATGCCTGGCCGGGAAACGGCCCTTCGTTAAGGCGGAGGAATCTCGAAGATTCCGCTAGGTCATCGAGTGGTTGACCAGTCTCTCGTTATATCATGACAGTCAGTTTTCGGCTTTCTCTCGAGGGTGAGGTGCTAAATGCAGCCTAACCGGGGCACAATCGCAGTAGTTCTCCTGGTGCCGCCTTAGCCGATAGAGCGGAATGTAAGGCAGCAAAATACAGGAGCAGGGCAAACCCAACATTTGACCAAAGACATGATTCGGAGCTGATGCATATAAGGCCAAACTCGCGAAGACAAACACTCCCTAAGGTATTCGGTCTTTGTGATTTTAAATGGGCTGAACAGTGCCCTTTGTAATAAGCCCCTGGTGTCCAGGTACGTGCAATATTCTGACGTGGCCACATGCCAAGACGCCAGCCTCCTTCTCAGTTGTGCTGAGAATCCGGGGGATGTGTATCAACAAGAGACAGTAAAAAAGGTTTACGCAGGGTCTTAATCTAAAAAGAATCCTTGGAACGGGTCCCTGCTGCACGTCTGCGCCTGTGTCTCCGTTGTGTCGTATCCTGGACGGGTGTAGCACGATGTTCATCTGTAAAAGAGAGGAACTTAGTTGAAAAAGTAGTCGTGCAAAATGTATGTTATACTAAATAAACAAAGTATGATTCAAGGTGGGTAAAATTGAGCCTTATTGCCGCTTGTTTACATGCACGGAGCCCCTTGTATAGGGGTGTATAGCCATCAAACCTTTATCAATTATACGGTTATGCCGGACTCGTCTAGCCGTGTCTGTGGTCTTAACGACCTGTTAGGCGCTCTGATTGGTGAGGCAGTTTAGTGTGTGGCTGCCGAGGCAGCCGCACAGTCTTCCGCGCGCAAGGAGCGCTAAATATTTCCCTTTACTGAGATGATGCCTCGTGGACCGGGCATCTTAAGCGTGAGAGACACATAATGCGGTATTGCGTTAAAGCAAGCGAAAGCTTCGCGTCCCAGTAGTGCTTGATAACCGCTTTTAAACGGAGCGATGGGGAAGGTTAGCTTTTCGCTACTACGGAAGTTATCGGGGAAGCCGAATATAACCTCTAGTAGTAGGGAGCTCGTGCAATGGGCCTCTGGGCCTGGCTTTACTCCTTTAAAGGAAGTATTGCTATGTCTAATTTTTGTTGGGTCCATCCCCATTTTGCGGACTGTGTCCTGATATATCAGGTTTAAACTACTTCGGCCGTCCATCACGACTCGTTTAAAGTGGTATCCTTCAATTATCGGGTCTAACACCAAGCCAGCCCATCCTATGTGCCGGATACTTGCAGAGTAATCCCGATGGTCGAAGGTGATCGGTTTGGATGACCAGTGGCGGAACTCCGTTGTGATAGGCCCTAGGGCACGTATCTCTATGGGCGCCACTTTGCTTCTCCCCTTTGTCACGTGTAACACGTTTACTGTTTTGACTTCTGGTGGGAATTTCTTCTGTTCCCCGGTGCTTTGTTTGCGGGGTTCGTCATCGTCTTCACTTGGTGCATCCAGCCCCTTGTGTTCGGCGTTGAGTTTGCCGGATTGCTTGAAGACCCAACATTCTCTAGGGTATGATTTGCAGGTTTACCAGGGGTGCTGTGGATTTGACATATCTTGTCCAAAATCTTGTTTAGGCTGGACAGTTCGTCCCTATTGCCTTTGAGAGGCAGCTTTTGCTGACCCCGCCGAGAGCTTTTGAATCGGGCATTTACCGCCGTGCTCTTCGAGCTGTCTTCTTTATTCCGGCGCTTGTTTGTGTTGCGCCATGGCTTCCCATTTCTAGCCCTGACTTCGGATGTACTTGGGTCGCTGGTGCTACATCGGGCTAACCAGTTGTCTTCGCCCGCGCAAAAGTGGGTCATGAGGCTTGTTAATGCAGCCATTGTTCTCGGCTTTTCTTGGCCGAGGTGTCTGGCGAGCCATTCGTCTCGGACGCTAAGTTTGAAAGCTGCTAAGGCTTCGGCGTTTAGACAGTCTACTATTTGATTCTTTTTAGTAAGAAACCTGTTCCAAAGCTTTCGGGCTGACTCTCCGGGCTATTGAGTTATATGACTTAAATCGCATCAGATCCGTGGTCGGACATAAGTCCCTTGAAAATTTGCCCGAAAAGCGTCCTCGAGCTCTTCCCAACTTCCAATGGTGTTTTCGGGAAGGCTTTTAAGCCAATGCCGGGCTGGTCCTTTGATCTTGAGGGGTAAGTACTTGATGGCGTGGAGATCGTCTCCTCTAGCCATGTGGATATGGAGGATATAGTCCTCAATCCAGACCCCAGGGTCTGTCGTTCCATCGTATGCCTCTATGTTTATAGGTTTGAATCCCTCCGGAAATTCATGGTCCAAAGACCTCATCGGTGAAACATAGGGGTGTCTGGCGCCCTGTACTTGGGTGTGCCGTGGTGTTCGGAATTTTGTTGTACTGTATTGTGTGTTTGAGCGCGCTTTCTTGGCCCGTAGATGGATCTAGTTGGGCCATCCTTCTGGTGCGAGTTCTCGTGTGGATCGTGTACTGACTTCTGTGCGACGTCTTGTACCGCTCTATGTTGGCCATGAGGTCGCCTATCCGACCGGATGGCTGTTTTGTTTTTGATTGCGGGGGCTCTAGGGCCTCCTCATCAAATTCAGGTAGTAGCTTTCGCTTCGGGTAGCTCTTTGTGTGGCGGCTACCGCCATACTTGTCTGCGGTGTTGAGTACTTTACTCCATCTGATTCGGAGTGCATATTCCGCAGTCTTGAGCTTCCGCTTCTGTTTTTTCAGGCTCCGCGCGGTGGCGATGAGCCTTTTATGGAGGCTCTTCTGTTCCAGGAGCTTATCCGGCGTGATATCTTCCGGACTATTATCTTCGTCGGGAACGGGTTGTTCGGTTCGATTTTCCGTGTTGCCATCGTCGGACGGTTGTTCAATGTCGTTTTCGTCGTCCGCTGGCTCACCCTGCTCTATCGCTGGGTCTGTATGACCGCTGTTTCTATCTAGGCGGGGTTTGGAGCGGCGCTTACGCCGCCGCTTTGTCTACTTTTCGAGGGAACGATCCTTCGATGCGTCCCTCTGTTCCTCGTCATTGTTTCCTTTGGGTGTGTCCACCATGTATACATCATGGGATGAGGTGGCTGTCCAGTGCCCTGTGGGCAGTGGTTCCTGTTCGTCTCCTGCATCGTCATCCATACCATCGAAGTCTTCAGAGTCGAAATCGAGCATGTCGGTTAAATCTTCGACAGTGGCTACTAAGTGGGCGGCGAATTTCTTCGTCGTCCGCATCCCGATTCTGCCGGACGTAGTCCGGCAAGGGCTCTCCTGACAAGGAGAGAGACCTTAGTAAGTTCAGTATATCGCCGAAGGGCGAGTGCTGAAAGATATCCGCGGCGGTGAATTCCATGATCGGAACCCAATCGGATTCGATTGGCAGGGGCGCGGGTGGCTCGGAGTCCGGAGGAGAGTCCGGCAATTTGGAGTCACAGGCCTCGCGAAGGGTAAGGCTGGTGTTCGGCTCGATCGCCGTTGGGGCTGGGCCCTCCATGGCGGGGTCTAACCACCTGTCCATGGATGTCGCAGTTGGCTCCGAATTGAAGGTCGGAGCAGTTGCAGGTGCAATCTCCTGAACACTGCTCGACGGCAGAGCTAAATCATGCCCCTCGTGACAGTGCGGCGCACTTGGCAGGGGCTCGAATCCGGTGAAGATCAAATCTCCGCGGATGTCGGTCGTGTAGTTTAAGCTTCCAAACCTGACCTGATGGCCAGGGGCGTAACTTTCAATCTGCTCCAGATGACCAAGCGAATTGGCCCGCAGTGCAAAGCCGCCGAATACAAAAATCTGTCCGGGGAGAAAAGTCTCACCCTGGACTGCATCGCTATCGATGATCGAAGGAGCCATCAAGCCTAATGATGACGACACAGAGGAACTCTCAATGAAAGCACCAATGTCGGTGTCAAAACCGGCGGATCTCGGGTAGGGGGTCCCGAACTGTGCGTCTAGGCGGATGGTAACAGGAGACAAGGGACACGATCTTTTTACCCAGGTTCGGGCCCTCTCGGTGGAGGTAAAACCCTACTCCTGCTTGATTAATATTGATGATATGGGTAGTACAAGAGTTGATCTACCACGAGATCGAAGAGGCTAAACCCTAGGAGCTAGCCTATGGTATGATTGTTGTTGTGTCCTACGGACTAAACCCTCCGGTTTATGTAGACACCGGAGGGGGCTAGGGATACACAGAGTCGGTTACAAGGAAGGAGATCTACATATCCGTATTGCCAAGCTTGCCTTCCACGCCAAGGAGAGTCCCATCCGGACACGGGACGAAGTCTTCAATCTTGTATCTTCATAGTCCAACAGTCAGGCCAAAGGTTATAGTCCGGCTGTCCGGATACCCCCTAATCCAGGACTCCCTCCGCCGTGGTGCCAATGCTCCACCACCGCCCGAATTCTTTGCTGGAATGATGCAACAATTTGAGCTGAACCGCCAGTTCATGGAAGGAATGATGGCTCAGTTTCCTCGTCCGAACATGAATCAACAGCCAACCCCAGTAACTCTGCAGGACTTCATGCGCCTCAACCCAACTATCTACCGCAGCTCAACTCAACCCCTTGATGCTGATGGTAGCTCCATGACATCACATATGAAATGGAGTCTGGTAGTGTTGCCCCTGCCAGCTATGTCACCTTCGCATCCTTCTTCCTCAAGGGTCCTGCTGCTCAATGGTGGGACATCCACAGGCGTACCCTACCTACTGGAACGGTCATCACTTGGCCGGATTTCCAAGCTACCTTTCGTGCCTGCTTCATTCCTCAAGGAATCATGGACAAGAAGAAGCGAGAGTTCCGCAACCTCACCCAAGGCAACAAGTCTGTAGATGCTTATCAACAATAATTCCTAGACTTGTCACGTTATGCTAAAGAAGACATTGCTACTGATGCTCGTAAGCAAGAGAAGTTTCGTGATGGTCTTCACCCTGATATCAAGCTAGCATTGCTCGTTCATGACTTTGCCGACTTCGCCACCTTGGTGAACAAGGCTATTCAGGTCGAGACTGGTCTTCAGGAACACCAGGGATCCCTCAGGTGCAGCCGTGACGCTAGCTCATCTTCGGGCCCGTCAGCGCAGAAGCGTCGGATATGGATTCCCCACAGCATGTATTGTCCAACTGCACCTGCACCAAGACAGTCCTATGATGCACCTAGTCTTCCCCCTCCACCACAGAGGCAGCCCCTTCGGGCTGTACCACCCCAAGCTTCTGCTCCCAACCCCAATGATGGTCTATGCTTCAAGTGTGGCCTTCCAGGTCACCGTTCCAGGAAATGCCCTCAGAATCAGAATCAGCTGGCTCTGCCTTCAACTGGTCGTAACAATCAGCCCCATAACAACAATGCCAGACCTTATGGTCGTGGTCAGGCTAATCATGTTGATCTGAATGAAGCTCAAGATCAGCCTGCCACTGTGATGGGTACTCTTCTCGTTAATTCAGTACCGGCTTCTGTTTTATTCGATTCAGGAGCATCACATCCATTCATGTCAGAAAATTTTGCATACGCACATGACATTCCATGCGAGCCCATGAACACTCCAATAGTGGTACGCACCCCTGCGGGCCGATATCAAACTACCATGATTGGTCGCGACGTTCCTGTTGAAATTGAAGGGTTGGAATTCCTTGTTTCTCCCATTATTCTGGAGTCTTCCAATATTGACCTCATTCTGGGAATGGAATGGTTGAAAGAGCATACTGCCTCTATCGTTTGCGCCACCAAGGTCGTTCACCTCCTACATCCTTCTGATGAGATAGTAACCTACCATGCTCAGCTTGTTCAAAACGCTGAAGCACGACTTTATGCTTTGAATGCGTTGAACGCAGCACCTCTTGAGAGAATTGAAAAGATTCCAGTCGTTCGCAACTTCCAAGACGTATTGCCAGAAGAACTTCCAGGAATACCCCCTGCCCGGGCTGTCGAGTTCGTCATCGACTTGAAACCAGGCACCGTTCCTATTGCCAAACGACCCTACAAGATGCCACCTCATGAACTCCTTGAACTTAAGGAGGAAATCGACAAATCTCTTCGCAAGGGTTTCATTTGTCCAAGTTCCTCTGCTTGGGGAGCACCTTCTCTCTTTGTTAAGAAGAAGGACGGAACGAACCGTTTGGTCCAAGGCTACCGTCCTATCAACCAAGCTACAATTCAGAACAAATATCCCCTTCCTCGGATCAATGATCTGTATGATCAACTGGCTGGTTCATCGATATTCTCTAAACTCGACTTGAGGTTGGGTTACCATCAGATCCGTGTTCATGAAGAGGATATTCCAAAGACCGCATTCGTCACTCGTTATGGTTCTTACGAGTACACCATCATGTCTTTTGGCTTGACCAATGCTCCAGCCACATTCTCCCGTCTGATGAACTATATATTCATGGATTACCTCGACAAGTTCGTCGTAGTCTATCTAGATGATATACTGGTATATTTGAAGAACAAAGAAGAACATGCTGACATCTTCGTCTTGTTCTGGAGAAGCTTCGTGAACATCAACTTTATGCCAAGTATTCCAAGTGTGAATTCTGGTTACCCGAGGTAACCTACCTTGGTCATGTCATCTCCAAGGATGGTATTGCTGTCAACCCAGAGCGCGTTCATGCTATTCTTGACTGGACCCCTCCAAAGACTGTCAAGCAAGTCAGAAGCTTTCTCGGACTAGCCAGCTATTGTCACCGCTTTGTCGAGAACTTCTCCAAGATCGCCGAGCCACTGACCAATCTGCTACACAAAGGCGTTAAGTTTGATTGGACTGAAAAGTGTCAGGAAAGTTTCCAGGCACTCAAAGACAAGCTGACATCTGCCCCAGTGCTTGCTCCCCCTGATTCTCGCAAGGACTTCGTCATCTATTGCGACGCTTCACGTCAAGGATTAGGTTGTGTCCTAATGCAAGAGCGCAGAGTGATTGCTTATGCCTCCCGTCAAGTACGTCCTCACAAAGAGAACTACCCAGTTCATGACCTTGAGCTTGCTGGCAGTTATCTTTGCACTGAAGCTATGGAGGCAATACCTTCTCGGTAATCGTTGCGAGATCTTCACCGATCATCAGAGTCTGAAGTACCTGTTTACTCAGCCAGATCTGAACCTCCGTCAGCAGCGATGGATGGAAGCTATTGTTGACTACAACTGCGGTATATCCTATACCCCTGGCAAGGTTAATGTAATGGCCGATGCGCTGAGCCGTAAGTCTTATTGCAACAATCACATGGTTTTCAAAGCTCAACCCCGCCTTTATGAAGAGCTATGCAAGTTGAACCTCCAACTAGTTCCACAGGGTTCTCTGAATAACCTTGTCCTGGAACCAACTCTGCTGAAAGCAATTAAGTCTGCTCAAGCCAAAGATGCTCACGTTGATTTGATGAAAAGGGATCTTGCCTTAGAGAAATCCAGAGATTTCTCACTTGGTGAAGATGGAACCTTATACTTCAGAGATCGCATTGTAGTACCCCGGTTCGAGCTTATGACAGAGAAGGTGATGAAAGAAGTGCATGACACCCCTCTCTCTATTCATCCGGGAAGTACCAAGATGTATCTAGACATTCGTCAGAAGTACTAGTGGTATGAAGCAAGACATTGCTCGATATATTGAAGAATGTGACGTTTGTTGTCGCGTCAAAGCAGAACGTCAGAAACCGGCTGGACTTCTACAACCGCTTCTGATTCCTGAATGGAAGTGGGATAAGATTCAGATGGATTTCATCACTGGCCTTCCCAAGTCTCAGAATGGTAATGATGCTCTCTTTGTTGTCATCGACCAATTCTCGAAGGTTGCTCACTTTCTTCCAGTCAAGGAGACTATCACTGCTAGTCAATTAGCAAACTTGTATATCTCCAGAATTGTGTCACTCCACGGCATTCCAAAGGAGATCAGTTCAGACCGCGGCAGTATATTCACTTCGTAGTTCTGGGATAGTTTCCAAGAGGCAATGGGAACTCTTATTACCTGGAACACTGCTTATCATCCCCAATCCCAAGGCCAAGTCGAGCAAGTCAATCAAATTCTTGAAGACATGCTTCGGGCTTGTGTTATTTCTTTTGGCAAGAAGTGGGAAGAATCTCTCCCTTATGTGGAGTTCTCTTATAACAACAGTTATCAAGCCAGCTTGAAAATGGCACCCTTTGAAGTGCTTTATGGACGCAAGTGCCGAACCCCTCTGAATTGGTCAGAAACTGGGGAACGGACGCTCATTGGTCCAGATATTATTCAACAAGCTGTAGAGCATGTTCGCATTGTCCGACATAATCTCAAGGCGGGCCAGTCCCGCCAGAAGAGCAACTATGACCGGAAACACTGGGGTTCAACTTATCAACCTGGTGAACAAGCTTATCTGCGTGTCACTCCTTTGAGAGGCACTCACCGGTGCGGAGTCAAGGGAAAGCTAGCTCCACGCTACATTGG
Source organism: Aegilops bicornis (assembly GCA_021605145.1). Classification (NCBI taxonomy): domain Eukaryota; kingdom Viridiplantae; phylum Streptophyta; class Magnoliopsida; order Poales; family Poaceae; genus Aegilops; species Aegilops bicornis. The sequence continues at coordinate 318,890,819 of CM038675.1, forward strand.
TCCTTTCCGCATTCTGGCCCGTCGTGGACTGGTGGCTTATCAACTGGAGTTGCCACCTCAGTTCTCTCACGTCCATGACGTCTTCCATGTGTCGCAACTTCGTCGTTGCTTTAAGGACCCGGAACGTGAAGTGGACCCGGAATTGATTGAAATTCAAGATGATCTCACATACAAAGAGCATCCGATCCGCATTCTTGAAGAAGCTGAACGTCGAACCCGCCAGAAGGTTACCAAGTTCCTCAAGGTGCAATGGTCGAATCATACAAAAGATGAAGCCACTTGGGAACGCGAAGATAACCTCCGGGCAGAATACCCCGACCTGTTCCCTTCTACCTCTTAATTCTCGGGACGAGAATTTCTTTTACAGGAGGAGAGTTGTAACACCCTGGTGTAATGATGCTACAGTAATCCCTGAGATCAAGCTAATCATTTTGCTATAACAGTGCTTAGTCACTTTAATCAATATTCCATTTCAAATTCCAGTTGAATTCAATTTCAATCTCTGAGTGAAATTCAAAATTGCTCAAACATGAAAACTAAAATGTACATCATGTGCCAAATAATCCACAACTAATATTGTTGGTGAACCAACATTTTTTGCAAAGGGTTTAAGTGGCCTAAACTACTTAAAACAGTGACCTAAGCAATAAATTAAATGCCTTTTTAATTTATAAATTGGCAAACAATTTCAAAAGTCTCACAATATTTTTGTGGCAGTGCACTTTAATTCTTGAAATTGTTTTGGCCAGTGGCATAATTTTGCAAGTCATTATTGGCTAAAATAAAATGCAAAATATGCAAAAGAAAAAAAAGGAACCCCCCCACGGGCCTAAGGCCACAGAGGCAGGGAGCCCGGCCCAGGCCAGTTCCCCTCCCCGGTCGCTCTCCTTTCCCTTCTGTTCCCCCGGTGCGCGCCGCTACAGGGGGTTGTCGCTGCCCGACCACCTCGCCGTCCCCGCCAAACGGGATAAGGCCTCCACCGCCCTGACGCCTCGGCCCCCTCGCCTCCCACTCGTCTGCCACCCCACTCACCTCGCCCCTCTCTCTCCAGATCCCCTTCTCTCGCTCCCTCTCCTTCGTTTTGGAGAGGAGGCCGACGCGGTCGCCGCCGTGCCTCGCCCGTCCTCGCGGCTACCGACCTCGCCGCGCCTCACCAACCTTTCAGGGAGCTCCGCCATCGTCCTCTCCATCGACCGGCGGCCTCAGCTGGAGTTGGGGAGCACTGAAGCGCCGGATCCCTTTTCGTCCACGTCTCCGGTCGTTGCCGCCCTTCTTCCTCCCCGGCGAGCTCTGCTGCTCCTAAGACACCAAGGGTCTTTCTTGACCGCTCGGTGAACTCCACTCCGTCCTCTCCCCTCTCCTTCCTCGCCTCACCGCGCCCCTAGCCGTAGCTACCATCTTGGCCGTGGCGCCTCCGCCCGCCGTACTAAATCGCCGTGTCCACACTCTCCCGTCCGGCTCGGGACGAAACGCAGCATCGTGCTCAGCATGCTCCCAGCAGTCCGACGCCACATTCCACGATCCTTGCCGTGCCCTACAGCGACGAGCGCGAGCACGCCCGAAAGGCACCGCCGCCAAGCTCGACACCGGCGACGTTTCCGGCCTCCCCGGCGTAGTCTAGCAGCACCACTCGACGCGGCTCCCTCCTAGCTTTCGAACGCAAGTCGTGGCACGCGAAATGGTGAACCGTAGGCGATTTCCAACCTCGTCAGCGTTCGGCCGCCGCGCACGAGCTCGCCGGAGCCACTCCGGCAGCTCTGCTGAGTTGGCGCCGTGTGGGCCACCACCTAGGTCACTGACCCGTGGGCCCGAGGGGCCCGGCCAGCCTGTTGACCGGTCAGCTTTGCTGACTGGACCGACCCATGCAACTGACAGATGGGGCCCACACCCCCCCTAATTAACGAAGTTGAGTTAGACCAGTCAGCGGGTCTGTTGACCTGCTGATGTCATGCTGACACTCTGCTGACGTCATATTTTCCTTTTCTATTATTTTAGATAATTTCAGAATATTGCTAAAACTTTAATAATTCATAGAAAAATAACCGTAGCTCGGATGAAAATGTTTTCTACATGAAAGTTGCTCAGGAAAATCCAATGAATCCGAATACGCGGTCCATTCATCTGGCACATGCCCCTAGCATACTGAACATGGAATATTCCCCCTCCGGTCATCTATTTGATACAGGTCCAGAACCGGGAATGCATTCCCGGTTGAATTCCCCCTTCACGTTTATCGTGTAGCCATACATTAGGTCACACCCGGCACAACATATTGCCATGTTATGCTTTGTGATGCTATGCTTGCTTTATATTTATTGTTTCTTCCCCCTCTTCTCTCAGGTAGACCTCGAGACCGATGTCATTTCGTGATCGACTACGTCGACGACGACCCCTCCTTGCCGGAGCAACCGGGCAAGCCCCCTTCGACCATCCCGATATCGCCCATTCCATTCTCTCATGCTTGCATTAGATTTTTACTCTTGTAATTGTTTGCTCCTATTACGATGCATAACACCTTTTTGTATCTGTTGTTGTACCTTACACCTTATCCTGAACTGCTTAGTATAGGTTGGTTAGTGATCCATCGGTGACCCCCACCTTGTCCTTGTTGCCCCCGCTTCATCATCGAAGACCCGATCAACGGGATTGAAGACCAGGCCCCGACACCGCACATCACTTTCCCCTTAGTTGCTCGACACTACTTGGTTACTATCGAGTGCCGGGGGTGAGACCTCATTAACAATTCTGATGTTACCCTGTAGTGTAGCTATTCGGTCGTGGTCATCGTGGGTGATTCCGCCTTAACCACTTCCGACATGACTCTGTCGTGCAACCCCTCAAGTGTGAACTTCGAGGGTGGTTCCTCTTACGTTCACCTTGATGATTACATCGAGTGGAATCCGTCAAGGGTGATTCCTCGGGTTTTCCCCTTGGTGTCAGACACACGGTTACTATGACTTTACACTGAACCATGTTACTAAAGACGAGTCGACCCTGAGGGGTACCCGCGCGAGCATAATTGCGAGTGATGTGGAGTCGGGTTGACCTGGAAGGTGCCCGCGAGATAATTACGAGGCATTGCCGGGCATTCCTAGCCCTTGCCGCAAGTCCTCGAGACGGGGTGACGGGGTCACATCTTTCGTGAGTCTCTGCTTGTTACCGCGTGTTCCTAATCCACTATGATTTGGATATTTGATCCGAGGGGCCTCTGGCCTGATAGCACTAACCATCACGTGGGCATAGTATGGGCGTTTTGCGTCGTATGCATCAGCCGAAGCTTAATAGACGTCAGCGACTGAGCGGCGCGCACCGGGTTGGACTGCCTAAGCACCTGCCTTGTTGAAGGAGGTAGCTAGGTCTGCTCACCGGCCGCGTACGCAACATGCAGGAGTTCTCGGGGAGATGGCCCATGACCCCTGGGGGCATAGGTTTAGTCCGGCGTGCTGACCTCTCTATTAAGCCTAGGTCGGGTTGCGGCGAATTGTTTGGGCGAGGCCGGGCATGACCCAGGAAAGTGTGTCCGGCCGAAGTTAATCCAGCGTGGTGGGTAAGTTGGTGCATCCCTGCAGGAAAGAAAACATCTATCGATAGCCTGTCCTACGGTAACGGACACTTGGAGTTGTATCCCGACCGATACAAATAGAACTGGATACTTGTGATGAGAACTGGATGGTGATGAAAACTGGATTGTGATGACACTTGGATAGTATGGCTCTGGGATTGCTTTCTCGCAGGGAGTCGAGAAAGGATCTCTAGCCGAGGTTGATAACACTACTACTACTTTACTTTATGCTACTCTACTCCCTCATGTTGCTGCAAGATGGTGGTTTTCAGAAGATGCTAGTCTTCGATAGGACTAGGTTCTCCCTCTATTCGGCATTTACTGAGCCAGTCCACATATACAACCTTCCTTTGATAATGTTGCATATGTAGTGTAGATCCTTGCTTGCGAGTACTTTGGATGAGTACTCACGGTTGCTTTGCTCCCCCTTTTCCCCCTTTCTTCTTCTTTCCGGTTGATGCAACCAGATGTCGGAGCCCAGGAGCCAGATGCCACCGTCGATGCCTACTACTATGTAGAGACCGCCGACGACCAGGAGTAGTTAGGAGGCTCCCAGGCAGGAGGCCTTGCCTTTTCGATCGATGTTGCTTTTGTGCTAGCCTTCTTAAGGCAAACTTGTTTAACTCATGTCTGTACTCAGATAATGTTGCTTCTGCTGACTCTTGTGTATTCGAGCTTATGTATTCGAGCCCTCGAGGCCCCTGGCTTGTAATATAAAGCTTGTATTATTTTAATTTGTGTCTAGAGTTGTGTTGTGATATCTTCCCGTGAGTCCTTGATCTTGATCGTGCACATTTGCGTGTATGATTAGTGTACGATTGAATCGAGGGCGTCACAAAGCGGCTATAGCTTAGCAAGGAAGGAAGGAGGAAACAGGGGAAATGTGACTTGTGGTCGGGGAGAAAAGGGGTGGGGAAGGGGGAGGGGGCGGTGGGCGGGGTAGATATTTTGGCGGTAGGCCAAAATTTTGAAAATGTGGAGGGAAACTTTGCGCGAGGTGCCGCCGGACCATTCACTTTGAACGATTGTGTGCATCGCAAATGATTCTTCTGCTTTACGTGCATGGGATGAGTTTGATAATTCAAATTTTGGAAATTTCCCCGCGTACGTCATTGCATAATTTAACATCGCTTGCTAATTTGGGCACACAAAAGAGCGTATAGCAGAAAGACCACACTTACTGAATTGAGAAATTTTAGTAATTAAACAGAGCCAGTTGACTTAAACATTCCTCTAACAGAAGACCAGCATAAAAACAAAGCCTAAGTACGCATAATTTTAACATATCCGCCGCCACGCCGGCCTATGCATCGCCGGTGTGAGATGAGACGTCGATGACTTGTCCTGGCGACATGCCGCCGTTGGTAGACTACGCGTCCCCCTGCTGAAGTCGACTGCGTCCTCGTCCTTGTCCTCGACGCCACTCTCAAGGTTGTAGTACTCGTAGTAGTGGCTGTGCCAGAGCTCGCGTTGGGACTCCACCGTCGATTCCTCGATGGACAGACTCTTCTCTACCTCGACCTCGGCCACGCGCAACTCCTCCTCCCGACGCTCCTCGATCTCTGCCGCCTGCTGCATCTCCAGCTACCGCTCAGCGACCTAATGAGGAAGCACGTGCTCCATGGCCACCGCTGCCTTTTCAGACATGGGGTGCATGCTGGAGTCTGAGGTGGCCTGGAATATCTTGGCGTGTGCATCCTCGATCTTGGCGTGGATGGCCTCGACCCGGGCCAGGGCGACAACGGCGGCACGGACGGCAGCTCGAGTGCTCTCGGTGTTTGCATCCGTCGTCGCAGCAGCAGCTGCAGCCGTCTCAGCTGCTGTAGCTGCCCTGTCGGCTGCCGCAGACGCCCTCTCGGTGGAAGTGGCAGCGCTCAATGCGGATGCGGCGGCACTCTCGGCGTAGGCGGCCACGCTCGGGGGAGGGGACGCGGCCATCGTACGTGCCTTCACGAAGCGTTTCCATGGCGTCATCTTTGCAAGAAGGGGTTGCGGGAATCGGGATCGGGATTCGTGGATTCGGGGGTTGCCGGCACTGGAGTAGACGAGCCGGCAAAGCTTAAGGAGGGAGACTTAAATAGAACCAGATATTTTCATCACAAACGGTTCCTAGAAAACAACTGTGTGTGATGTTGTAAATATTTTTTATTAGCTGTGAAAGACGAATTTGGAGTAAAGTGGCAACGGATGGTGTTTTAAATGAACGAGAAATTTTGTAGTACTAATACAACTGTCATGTCAAATTTCGGAAAATTTCAGGGGTCATTTGACCTTTTAAGACATTTAAGTGATTCTAGCCATTTAATGACCGTAATTGAAATTTGAACTACATGTACATGCAACGGCTAACCATAACGGTTTGAAAACTCATATTTCGTGTACTTGTGTGCGATTTAATTCCATGTGCAGTAAATTGGAAGGAATTTTCAAACATATTTGTCTAACGGCTATGACACAATTAAGCATGGAGTGACATGGCATTTTAATTTCAAAAAATAAAAAAATCAGAAACACATGAAACCTTGGTTGATGTAGTGTCATGCCACCAAGATCATGTGGTAAAAAATTGGCATGTTTGACGAAAGTTTGGACACACACCCCTCACAAGCGGAGCAACTCACTAGAAGGCTCGTGGTTTTGAGAGGGAACAATGCATGTTTGATGACGAACAGGAAATAGCTTCCTCTTACGGCCTTCAATTTTTTTCTACGTCTAACGTGCACTACTACAACTGTAATGTGAATTTTTTGAAAATTCTAGGGGCCATTTGACCTTTTAAAGACATTTAAGTGATTTTCTAGCCATTTAATGACCGTAATTCAAATTTGAACTACATCTACATGCAACGCCTAACCAAAACGGTTTGAAAAATCATAGTTGTGTACTTGTCTGCAAGTTAATTCCATGTGCAGTAAACTAGAAGGAATCTTCAAACATATTTGTCTCACGACATGGACACGTGCATATGTATGCATGGAGTGACATGGCATTTTAATTCCAAAAAAATTCAAAAACACATGAAACCTAGGTTAATGTAATGACATGCCACCAAGATGATGTGGTAAAGAAATTGGCATGTTCAACGAAAGTTTGGACACACACCCCTCACAAACCGGAGCAGCTCACTAGAAGGCTCGTGGTTCCGAGAGGGAACAATGCATGTTTGATGACGAATGGGAGATAGCTTCCTCTTACGACCTTCAATTTTTTCTGCGTCTAACGTGCACTACTACAACTATAATGTGAATTTTGGAAAATTCTAGGGGTCATTGACCTTTGAAAGACATTTAAGTGATTTTCTAACCAATTAATGACCGTAATTCAAATTTGAACTACATGATGCAATGCCTAACAAAAATGGTTTGAAAAATCATATTTGTGTACTTGTGTGCGAGTTAATTCCTTGTGCAGTAAATTAGAAGGAATTTTCAAACATATTTGTCTCACAACATGGACACATGCATACGTATTCATGGAGTGACATGACATTTTAATTCCGAAAAATAAAAAATGATCGGAAAAACATGAAACCTTGGTTGATGTAATGTCATGCCACCAAGATGATGTGGTAAATTAATTGGCATGTTTGACAAAAGTTTTGACACACACCCCTCACAAACCGGAGCAACTCACTAGAAGGATCGTGGTTCCGAGAAGGAACAATGCATGTATGATGACGAACGGGAGATAGCTTCCTCTTATAGCCTTAAAAAAAATTATATGTTTAACATGCACTAATACAACTGTCATGTGAAAATCTGGAAATTTCAGGGGTCATTTGACCTTTTAAAAACATTTAATTGACTTTCTAACCATTTAATAACGGTAATTCAAATTTGAACTACATCTACATGCAACGCCTAACCCAGACGGTTTGAAAAATCATATTTTTGTGTACTTGTGTGCGAGTTAATTCCATGTGCAGTAAATTAGCAAGAATTTTCAAACATATTGGTCGCAAGGCATGGGCACATGCATGGAGTGCCATGGCATTTTAATTCCAAAAAATTAAAAAATGATCAGAAAAACATGAAACCTTGCTTGATTTAATGTCATGCCACCAAGATGATGTGGTAAAGAAATTGGCATGTTTGACGAAAGTTTGGACACACACCCCTCACAAACCGGAGCAACTCACTAGAAGGCTCGTGGTTCTGAGAGGGAACAATGCATGTTTGATGACGAACGGGAGATAGCTTCCTCTTACGGCCTTCAATTTTTGTTCTACGTCTAACGTGCACTACCTCAACTGTAATGTGAAATTTTGGAAAATTCTAGGGGTCATTTGACCTTTTAAAGACATTTAAGTGATTTTCTAACCATTTAATGACCGTAATTCAAATTTGAACTACATCTACATGCAACGCCTAACCAAAACGGTTTGAAAAAAACATATCTGTGTACTTGTGTGCGAGTTAATTCCATGAGCAGTAAATTAGAAGGAATTTTCAAACATATTTGTCTCACGACATGGACACATGCATACGTATGCATGGAGTGACATGGCATTTTAATTCAAAAAATAAAAAATGATCGTAAAAACATGAAACCTTGGTTGATGTAATGTCATGCCACCAGGATGATGTGGTAAAGAAAATTGGCATGTTTGACGAAAGTTTGGACACACACCCCTCACAAACCGGAGCAACTCACTAGAAGGTTCGTGGTTCCGAGAGGGAACAATGCATGTTTGATGAAGAACGGGAGATAACTTCCTCTTATGGCCTTCAATTTTTTTCTATGTTTAACGTGCACTAATAAAACTGTCATGTGAAAATTTGGAAAATTTCAGGGGTCATTTGACCTTTTAAATACATTTAAGTGATTTTCTAACCATTTAATGACCGTAATTCAAATTTGAACTACATCTACATGCAACGCCTAACCAAAACGGTTTGAAAAATCATATTTTTGTGTACTTGTGTGCGAGTTAATTCCGTGTGCAGTAAATTAGAAGGAATTTTCAAATATATTGGTCTCAAGGCATGGGCACATGCATGGAGTGCCATGGCATTTTAATTCCAAAAAAACTAAAAAATGATCAGAAAAACATGAAACCTTGCTCGATTTAATGTCATGCCACCAAGATGATGTGGTAAAAAAATTTGGCATGTTTGACGAAAGTTTGAACACACACCCCTCACAAACCGGAGCAACTCACTAGAAAGTTCGTGGTTCCGAGAGGGAAGAATGCATGTTTGATGACGAACGGGAGATAGCTTCCTCTTCGGCCTTCAAATTTTTTCTACGTTTAACGTGCACTAATAAAACTGTCATGTGAAAAATTAAAAAATTTCAGGGTTCATTTGACCTTTTAAAGACATTTAAGTGATTTTCTAACCATTTAATGACCGCAATTCAAATTTGAACTACATCTACATGCAACGCCTAACCATAACAGTTTGAAGAATCATATTTTTGTGTACTTGTGTGCGAGTTAATTCCATGTGCAGTAAATTAGAAGGAATTTTCAAATATATTGGTCTCAAGGCATGGGCACATGCATGGAGTGCCATGGCATTTTAATTCCAAAAATATAAAAAATGATCAGAAAAACATGAAACCTTGCTCGATTTAATGTCTTGCCACCAAGATGATGTGGTAAAAAAATTGGCATGTTTGACGAAAGCTTGAACACACACCCCTCACAAACCGGAGCAACTCACTAGAAGGTTCGTGGTTCCGAGAGGGAATAATGCATGTTTTTTGACGAACGGGAGATAGCTTCCTCTTACGGCCTTCAAATTTTTTCAATGTTTAACGTGCACTAATACAACTGTCATGTGAAAAATCGAAAAAATTGAGGGTTCGTTTGACCTTTTAAAGACATTTAAGTGATTTTCTAACCATTTAATGACCGTAATTCAAATTTGAACTACATCTACATGCAACGACTAACCATAACGGTTTGAAAAATCATATTTTTGTGTACTTGTGTGCGAGTTAATTCCATGTGCAGTAAATTAGAAGGAATTTTCAAATATGTTGGTCTCAAGGCATTGGCACATGCATGGAGTGCCATGGCATTTTAATTCCAAAAAAATAAAAAAATGATCAGAAAAACATGAAACCTTGCTCGATTTAATGTCATGCCACCAAGATGATGTGGTAAAAAAAATTGGCATGTTTGACGTAAGTTTGAACACACACCCCTCACAAACCGGAGCAACTCACTAGAAGGTTCGTGGTTCCGAGAGGGAACAATGCATGTTTGATGACGAACAGGAGATAGCTTCCTCTTACGGCCTTCAATTTTTTTTTATGTTTAACGTGCACTAATAAAACTGTCATGTGAAAATTTGGAAAATTTTAGGGGTCATTTGACCTTTTAAAGACGTTTAAGTGATTTTCTAACCATTTAATGACCGTAATTCAAATTTGAACTACATCTACAAGCAACGCCTAACCATAACGGTTTGAAAAATCATATTTTTATGTACTTGTGTGTGAGTTAAAAAATCATCAGACGATGTAAATATCTGGTGTTTAAAAAAGAAAATGTAAAGATCTGGCAAGACAACCGGCCCCCACACGATTTGAACTCTATCTCGCGGTTCGAGGTTTGGGAGGTGAGTGGCGGAGATCATTAATCAGACACTGTTTTGTATTGGAAACCGTTAGCTATTATGTTCACACACGGATTTTGCTGCGGGAATCGTGTGTAATTCAAACTACAGTACTCGTAAATTCCGGCGACCGGCGTGTGTACTGTCCCCGTCGAACTAGATTCCGGCCGCCAATAAATACTACCTTGCTCACGTCGTCCCGCCTGCATTCTAATCTACATCCTCCCCTCGCTCGCCCTCTCTCTCTCTCTCTATCTCTCTCAAATCTCTGCCATGGCGCCGCTAGTCTGCCCACGCGTCGATGAGGAGTCGCCACCCCCCGAGGACGCTAACTCGATTAGCAGCGATGAGGACCCCTACGCGCCGCCTGACGAAGTTGCGCCGGACCCTCTAACTTTGGATTGGTTTTGGGGCCAGTACAATCTTTGTCTATGGAAGTCGCTGCCGCCAGCTGAGAAAGCCAGGAAAGTGGCGTTCAAGAAGGAGATGGTGGAGGAGGAAGCCAGGTACCAGGAGGAGCTTCGGGGGCGGGCGCGTCGTCGTGCCGAGGAGGTGTACTAAGACGGGTACTTCACGAGGAAGGTCATAGGCGCTGGGCGCCTTGTCGCTGCGTGGAGGTGGGCCGATAAGCTCCGGTGGGCGCCCAACGAAATGGCAAGATTGGCCGCGCGCGTTCACCAGCAAGAGGCAGATCGGTACGTTAAGCGCTGCGAGGCGGAGGAGGCAGAGTAGTGCCTCCGCACTGGGAAGACGCCGTGCACCAGGGAGCTGCTGGCGAGGGGCTGCCGGAATACTAGCCCTAGGAGGGATTATTAGTTTTACTATTGTTCGTTTTCAATTTTAAGCATTGTACCTAGTAGTTAAGTATCATCTCTTATATGTGATGATATTATATATATATATATATATATATATATATATATATATATATTCTGTGATGAACTAATGAACAATTAATATATATATATATATATATGTTATGAATTCCATTTTCTATCTGTTTTTGTATACTAATTTGAATCTAGCTGGTATCATCCACATATACAGAATGGAAAGCGTATATACACACATTGAAACATAACATATAAGAATGGAAAACAGAGTACACACATTGAAACAGAGCAACAAACGGAGCAATACTATGATTGTTGTGAATATATATCTATCCACGTCGAAACGACTTTTCGAAATAAAACGCGTCCATGAGACCATGAGGAGCAACCCTTGCCTACGGTAGCTCTTGGCTCTACCTGAACTCGTGCAGGCGTTCGTCCAAGCGGTCGACACGCTCGCGGTACATCTGGAGCGCGATCTCGAGCTCCAAGTTGGCTATTTCATCAGAGATCACCAGCTCGAGGATGCGACGGCCATGTTCCTCTACTGCGCCCAGGTGGACACCTGGGCCAAGGAGGCGGTCGAGCCTACAGACCAGCGCGTTGGCATCCAGCGGGCCGCAGACAAGGCGAATGGCGGCACCCATGCAAACGGTGCGGCGGGTGTCCGGTGCAAGTACGGCGCGGCCGGCCTCTGGTGCAAGTACGGCGCTGAGGGCCTCTGCCCACTCCTGGCGAGGAATGGGGGTACATACGGGACGTGTACCCAGCTGCGATGCCGTGTCGACAGCAGGCAAGCGCCAATGGATCCGCTCTTGCTGTGCGGCGCGCCGCGCCTCTCGCTCTGCAGCGCTCCAACTGTCTCATCGTGCGGCGAGCCGCAGCCTATCAGTGCGGACGCGCCATCGATCATGTTGTGCGGCGAGCTGCAGCCTGTCGGCGCTGACATGCCTATCTTGATCCGCGGCGCTCAAGCGCCATGCGCCAAAGGTCTGCTCAACCCTGGCGATGACGCGCATCACGGCGTCGTCCATCGTGTTGCCGGGGAGCACCTCGGCCTCGATGGGCCATGGCGCTTGCTCATTTTCCTCGTCGACGAGGTTGATGGAAGAGGCGGCGCTTTGGTGGGTTGGCATGCTTGGAAAAGGTGGATGTGCTACAGGCTGCGCTTGTCGCCTCCGTGCGTCACGCGCCGCCTATGCGCAATGTCGCTAGGTGGCGGCAAACAGGTGAGGAAATGGCGGGAAACAATGGTGTGTTCATAAAACGCCATCAATTAATGGAAATTTAGCATCGAGCTAGCACAAGAAGTAGATGATGATCAGATGAACACGGACCACACTAGGGAACCCGTCGGTGATGAATTCATCAATCCCAAACGGTTGAATACTAGCAAGTGTTTGCCCCCAACACACATGGCCTATTCCATCACAAACAGGTCGGATGGATCAACTGTATGCCACGTATCGCACATTGTCAAAAAGTAATGCGGTAGACCTTCTTTAACATGTGTTAAAAAAACAAGGACCTCGAGGTTAAATTAACTCATGGGATGGGTCGTATCAGTCATTTGATTTGACAGGTATGACCCATCCTATCAGTTAATTTAACATCAACACAACTTCCCATCCAGTCATCCATCTGATGGTTGCTCCAGCCTGAGAACACTTAACTTGAGAGTTTTCTTACATGAGCTACTGGTGGAATAGCTAGTCCTTGCTGATAGGATGCCCCTTCGCATCCTTATGGCGTATTCGGATGACCGCCCGTCCCCCAATGGCCAATAGTTGTTGTGTAGACAGAGCATATCACATACGTCTTATTACAAGCAATCGTCTATGTTATTATCGGTCTTCGCACACATTTCTGATTACAGACTTGTTTGCCGCGTATCACACACATCTTGTTATATTGAACCGTTTCTGTTCTCTTGTCTCAACGCAAACAGTTCATCCGAGTGAACCGCATGCCATATATCACACACGCCTTCATCTGGCTGCCCATTTCTTTTGTGTTTCCTAATCACAAACAGTTCATCCGAGTGAACCGCATGTTGTATATCGCACACGCCTTCATCAGGTTGCCCGTTTCTTTTGTTCCTCCTCATTGCAAAAGGTTAATTGAGCTGAACCGTATGCCCTGCATCGCACACGCAACTAAAATCTGAACCGTGTTTGATGCATCCTCCATCGCAAATGGTTTGCACCTTTTTTGATGGTTATTTTACACCACCGTTTGCGATTATGGCATCGCACACAGTTTCGTCGAAGGTTCTCTGATCGTAATGTCGTGTTAGCAGCAACCTACAGTAGTGATGGTCTTCAAAAAAGATCGTGCTACCTGTCGATGCAGAAACCACAGTTGTACTTGCCCAAGAACCAGCCCCACCACACATAACCCAGACTCACACAGATTGTACCCTTACCCAGTTGGACAGAGAACTAGCTACACCCCTTCCAACCCCAACCCCAGCAGATAGTAACCCAGTTCCAGTTGACATACCACCGTCTCCACCACAGATCACCCAAACACGAGCAGTTAGTAAGGCAACTGCATTGCCCAAAGCGCGAGGACCACCACTCCGAACCCCAAGTCAATGCTTAAAGCAGAAGAAGAACTGTTCTCAGGTCAGGTTCCGTAGCTATGGTTCATACTACTTTGCTCTTGCATCACTGTATTTACTCATACCAACCAACTTCAAATTTGAATGATGCAATTGAAAATCCAATGGCGCAACAGGTATGTTTTAAACCTGTTTCTTAAACGTGTTTGCTATTGTAACTTGCTCTATGTTGATTTCAGTTTCAATTGAATAAACAGTTATGTTCTCATGCCATGCACATTACAAGTGTTTTTATTGTTGTGTAGTTTCCCACAGTCATATTCTCTATGCTGCTTTGTTTTAAATAGATATGATTCAAACTATCTCTATCTTGATTTCGCAACATAAACTAGAATGATATAGACCATACAGTGACCATACTACATAGATATATGTTTGTTTCATGTTGTTATCCTGTCCACCTTACTATTGAACTGGTTTACCAAAATGAGTTTCATATACAACATGGTAAACCTGTGATGTGTTTGTTTGTTTCTCTTTTAGAACATGGATAAAATATTGGAGAAGAGTACCCCGTTATGCAATGGTAAAGGAAGTAATGCATATAAGGTTCAAGATGGTGATACATCCCTGTTGGTCTCCAAGAAAGCTGATAAAAACTATGTTGAAGACACAGACAACCCCAAAGTCCTGTCTTGATGTAGTGTTCGAGTTACTGGCTACTACTGCTGGCACTAGCTCTTCGAACTCGCTGCCTGAATCTGTTTGGCTTCTTGAGTCTCAACTTTCCTTTCCATCATTTTCAAGAAAGACATGATAAAGACGAATAATATGAGGCAACCTCAATTCCATATTTTTGTACTTTTCTTTTATAAACCAAACTAGTGATAAAACAAGAAACTAAAAGATTCAATTGCAAGACCTAAAGATATACCTTCAAGCACTCACATCCTCAGCAACGGCTCCAGAAAAGAGCTTGATGTCTACTACACAACCTATTCTTGTAGACTCGTGTTGGGCCTCCAAGCGTAGAGTTTTGTAGGACAGTAGCAAATTTCCCTCAAGTGGATGACCTAAGATTTATCAATCCGTGGGAGGCATAGGATGAAGATGGTCTCTCTCAAACAAACCTGCAACCAAATAACAAAGAGTTTCTTGTGTCCCCAACACACACAATACAATGGTAAATTGTATAGGTGCACTAGTTCGGCGAAGAGATAGTGATACAAGTGTAGTAATGATAGTAGATATTGATTTTTGTAATAGTAACAATAAAAAACAGCAAGGTAGCAAGTAACAAAAGTGAGCACAAACGGTATTGCAATGCTTGAAAACAAGGCCTAGGGTTCATACTTTCACTAGTGCAATCTCTCAACAATGCTAACATAGTTAGATCATATGGCAATCCCTCAACGTGCGATACAAAATCACTCCAAAGTTCTTATCTAGCGGAGAACATAAGACGAAATTGTTTGTAGGGTACGAAACCACCTCAAAGTTATCTTTTCCCATCCATCTATCGAGCTATTCCTATAAGTGTCTCACACAGCCCAATAAAATAACACCATATGATACACATCAACCAACTCTAATGTCACCTAGATACTCCAATGTCATCACGAGTATCCGTGAGTTGATAATACGATATACATCAAACAACTTCAGATTCATAATACTCAATCCAACACAAAGAATTTCGAAGAGTGCCCCAAGATTTCTACCGAAGAAACAAAGACGAAAACGAGCATCAACCCCTATGCATAGATTAACCCAATGTCACCTCGAGAATCCGCGAGTTGGGTGCCAAAACATACATCAAGTGTTCTCAAATCCATAAATGTATTCAATTTGATAAAAATGAAGTCTCAAAGGTAAAACTCAATTCATCGCAACAGGATAGAGAGGGGAAAACACCATACGATCCAACTATATTAACAAAGTCCATGATACATCAAGGTCGTGCCAAATCAAGAACACGAGAGAGAGAGAGAGAGAGATCAAACACATAGTTACCAGTACAAACCCTCAGCCCCAAGGGTGGACTAATCCCTCCTCATCAGGGTGGCCGCCGGGATGATGAATATGGCCTCCGATGATGATTTCCCCCTCCGATAGGGTGCCGGAATGGGCTCCTGATTGATTTTTCATGGCTACAGAGGCTTGCGACGGCGGAACTTCTGATCTAGGCTTATTTCTGGGGGTTTCTGTATTTATAGGAATTTTTGGCATCGGTCTCACGCTGACATGGGCCATGAGGGGCCCACTACCCACCAGGGCGTGCTAGAGGGTGGTAGCGCGCCCTGGTGCCTAGTGGCCACCTCCTGGCTCTTCTGGTCCTCCCACGGAGCTTCTAGTGCCTCTTTTCTTCCAAAAAAATCATGAAAAAGTTTCGCTGCATTCAGAGAACTTTGATTTCTGCACAAAAACAACACCACGGTAGTTCTGCTGAAAGCAACATCAGTCCAGGTTAGTTCCATTCAAATCATACCAAAACCATATAAAATTGTTGTGAACATGGCATGAATACTTCACGTTGCAGACGTTTCAGCGGTCTGCTCCTCTGTCCGGAGGGAGCGTTCCATGTTACCATTGACTGTAATAACGCTGTTGGGTCCTTTCTTTTTCAGCTTGAGGTAAGCGTAATGCAGGACTGCGTTGAAGCGAGCAAACGATGTGCACCCTAGGAGCGCGTGGTATCCACTTCAAAAAGGGGCGATGTCAAAAATTAACTCCTCGCTCCTGAAGTTCTCAGGTGACCCGAAGACTACCTCAAAAGTCACTATACCGGTACAGTGGGCCTCAACGCGTGGAATGACACCTTTAAAGGTGGTTTTGCTAGGCTTGATTCGAGATGAGTCGATGCACATCTTCCTAACCATGTCCTCATAGATTAAGTTGAGGTTGCTTCCTTGGAAGGACGCGTGTAAGATGGAAACCATCAATGATTGGGTCCAGGACGAGTGCAGCCGATCCTCCATGCCTGATGCTGGTCGGATGGTCATGCTTGTAGAATGTGATTGGGTAAGCCGACCACAGATTGAACTTCGGAGCAACTGGCTCTAGCGCATAGATGTCCCGAAGTACACGCTTCCTCTTCCTTCTAGGGATGTGGATAATATAGATCATGTTTACTTCTGTAACCTCATTAGGAAACTTCTTTTGGCCTTTGTTGTTGGGCCACCGAGGTTCCCACCTCTTCACTGCAATTTTGGGTTTTACTTTGGCCCTCCGTCGCTACCTTGCCAGCTTGCTTGAAGACCCAGCAATTCCTGTTAGTGTGGGTTGCTGGTTTGTACTGAGTGCCATGGATTTGGCACGGTCGATCCAGGATCTTGTCTAGCTGGCTAGGTCCATCCTTGTTCCCTTTAAATGGTTTTCTCTTATGTCCGGGTCTTGGTCCAGTGAATCCTACATTGACTACGACATCCTCTGTATCGCTTCCGCCATTTTTATGCCCGCGCTTGTTTTTATTGCGTCGAGGTTTTCCATTGGCGTCGCATGTCTCCAAGGTGCCTGCCTCACCGTTGTGGGTATTGCAGGTGAGCCAGCTGTCTTCTCCCGCGCAAAAGCGGGTAATTGGCAAGGTAAGGGATTCCATGTTCCTCGGCTTATCCTGGCCAAGCTAGCGGGAAATCCATTCATCTTGGATACTATTTTTTAATGCGGCGATGGCTTCGGTGTTGGAGCAGTCTATGATCTGGTTCTTTTTAGTTAGGAACCTGTTCTAGAACTTCCGAGCTGATTCGCCTGGCTGCTGGGTGACACGACTGAGATCATCAGCGTCTGAAGGATGGACGTAAGTGCCTTGGAAATTTTCCCGGAAGGCATCTTCCAGGCTTCCCAGCTATCAATAGAATGAGGAGGCAGGTTGTTAAGTCAGTGCCTAGCCGACCCCTTTAACTTGAGCGGCAAGTACTTGATGGCATGGAGGTCATCTCCGTTAGCCATGTGTATATGGAGAAGGAAATCTTCGATCCACGCTGCTGGGTCTGTAGTGGCATCGTATGATTCTATATTGACGGGATGAAACCCTTTTGGAAATTGATGTTCCATTACCCTGTCTGTAAAGCAGATTGGGTGGGTTGGACCTTGGAACCGGGTAGTATCCCGTCGAAGGTTGGGGGAGAGCCATGTGTAGGCTTGATCTCGGGCATGGTCGTTCCTGTCTAACCAGGCGTCATAGCCATCAGGCCTGACGGGCGCGCGTCCTCTTGACTAGTAAATGGACCGAGGAGGCACTCGGTTTTCCTCAATGTGATGTCGAATGTCGTGAGGGTCTAGGTAATCCATGGGGTCCTTGCCATAATGGCGTGGAGCCAGTCGGGTATTGATGTTTTCCCGCACTGGCCTATCCCAACCTCTAGGGGGTTGGTCAAGCGCATCAGTGGCTAATTCGTCGTCGAACTCCGACAGCAAATGCCTGTGAGGATATGATTTGGGCACGCTATGGAGTGGGTATTCGAGATCTTGTTCGCCCGAGAGTACTTCAACCCAGTTTTCGTTGAGTGCATCTGCTGTTGCTTGCATTTCATAATTTGAACGATGGCGACGAGGCGCCGCCTGAAATGTTCTTGCTCGAAGGGGTCTTCGGGGACGATGTAGTCCTTAGTTCTGAGGCTCTTGTCTTCCTCAGACCCCGGCATGTAATTTTCATCGACCCCTTCAAAGAGGTCGTCGGGATCCAAGTCCTTGGGATTTCCTTCAGGACTGCCGTTTTGTACTAGGGAGGCTTGATAGTCCTCTACAGGGTTATTGGCATCACTAGTCGTTTCATCACCGTTATCGGTGGTGACGTTGTTGCCAGTGGGTTCTCCATTGGTACCCCTTCTGCGTCTGTGCCGACGTCTTGGAGGGGATCTAGGAGTGTCAACCATGTAGACATCATAGGTGATGTTGCAGTCCACTTGCCGGTGTTTACCAAGGGCGAAGTGTGTTCTCTAGGGCCATTGGCATCTTCATCCATGTCCGTGGCCTTGTCGTAGTCCAACACGCCGGTTAAGTCATTGATAACCCACAAGTATAGGGGATCGCAACAGTTTTTGAGGGTAGAGTATTCAACCCTAATTATTGATTCGACACAAGGGGAGCCAAAGAATATTCTCAAGTATTAGCAGCTGAGTTGTCAATTCAACCACACCTGGAAACTTAGTATCTGCAGCAAAGTGTTTAGTAGCACAGTAATATGATAGTAGTGGTAACGGTAGCAAAAGTAAAGAAAGCAAAAGTAATATTTTTGGTGTTTTGTAGTGATTGTAACAGTAGCAACGGGAAAGTAAATAAGCGTAAACCAGTAGATGGAAAGCTCGTAGGCATCGGATTGGTGATGGATAATTATGCCGGATGCTGTTCATCATGTAACAGTCATAACCTAGGGTGACACAGAACTAGCTCCAATTCATCAATGTAATGTAGGCACGTATTCCGAATATAGTCATACATGCTTATGGAAAAGAACTTGCATGACATCTTTTGTCCTACCCTCCCGTGGCAGCGGGGTCCTAATGGAAAATAAGGGATATTAAGGCCTCCTTTTAATAGAGAACCGGAACAAAGCATTAGCACATAGTGAATACATGAACTCCTCAAACTATGGTCATCACCGAGAGTGGTCCCGATTATTGTCACTTCGGGGTTGTCGGATCATAACATATAGTAGGTGACTATAGGCTTACAAGATAGGATCAAGAACACACATATATTCATGAAAACATAATAGGTTCAGATCTGAAATCATGGCACTCGGGCCCTGGTGACAAGCATTAAGCATAGCAAAGTCATCGCAACATCAATCTCAGAACATAGTGGATACTAGGGATCAAACCCTAACAAAACTAACTCGATGACATGATAAATCTCATCCAACCCATCACCGTCCAGCAAGCCTACGATGGAATTACTCACGCACGGCGGTGAGCATCATGAAATTGGTGATGAAGGATGGTTGATGATGATGACGGCGACGAATCCCCCTCTCCGAGACTCGAGCGGACTCGAGATCAGCCCTCACGAGAGGTTTTAGGGCTTGGCGGCGGCTCCGTATCGTAAAACGCGATGATTTCTTCTCCTCTATTTTTTTCTCCCCGAAAGCCAATATATAGAGTTGTAGTTGGCGTCGGAAGGTCTCCAGGGGGCCCACGAGGTAGGGGACGCGCCCCCACCCTCGTGGACAGGGTGTGGGCCCCCTGGTCTTCATCTTTGGCGAGGATTTTTTATTATTTTTATAAGATGTTCCGTGGAGTTTCAGGTCATTCCGAGAATTTTGTTTTCTACACATAAAACAACATCATGGCAATTCTGCTGAAAACAGCGTCCGGGTTAGTTCCATTCAAATCATACAAGTTAGAGTCGAAAAAAAGGGCAAAAGTGTTTGGAAAAGTAGATATGACGGAGACGTATCAACTCCCCAAAGCTTAAACCCTTGCTTGTCCTCAAGCAATTCAGTTGACAAACTGAAAGAGAAAAAGAAAAACTTTTACAAACTCTGTTTGCTCTTGTTGTTGTAAATATGTTAAGCCAGCATTCAAGTTTTCAGCAAAGATCATAACTAACCACATTTGCAATAATTATCAGGTCTCATGATTACTCACATCAATAGCATAATCAACTAGCGAGCCATAATAATAAATCTCGGATGACAACACTTTCTCAAAACAATCATAATATGATATAACAAAATGGTATCTCGCTAGCCCTTTCTGAGACCGCAAAACATAAATGCAGGGCACCTTTAAAGATCAAGGACTGACTAGACATTGTAATTCATGGTAAAAGAGATCCAGTCATAGTCATACCCAATATAGATTAACAGTAATGAATGCATATGACAGTTGTGCTCTCCAGCTAGTGCTTTTAATAAGAGGGTGATGACTCAACATAAAAGTAAATAGATATGCCCTTCGCAGAGGGAAGCAGGGATTTGTAGAGGTGCCAGAGCTCGGTTTTGAAATAGAGATAAGTAATATTTTGAGCGGTATACTTTCATTGTCAACATAGCAACTAAGAGATGGCGATATCTTCCACGCCACACACATTATAGGCGGTTCCCAAACAGAATGGTAAAGTTTCTACTCCCCCTCCACCAACAAGCATCAATCCATGGCTTGCTCGAAACAACGAGTGCCTCC
Source organism: Aegilops bicornis (assembly GCA_021605145.1). Taxonomy (NCBI): domain Eukaryota; kingdom Viridiplantae; phylum Streptophyta; class Magnoliopsida; order Poales; family Poaceae; genus Aegilops; species Aegilops bicornis. The sequence continues at coordinate 318,911,467 of CM038675.1, forward strand.
AACAAACATCAGGTCCCAGGGGGAGTTTTATTTGCTATTTTGATTTAGTTTGCATAAAGCATGGGACTGGGCATCCTGATACGTCTCCGTCGTATCTATAATTTTTTATTGTTCCATGCCAATATTCTACAACTTCCATATATTTTTTGGCAACTTTTTATACTATTTTTGAGACTAACATATTGATCCAGTGCCCAGTGCCAGTTCCTGTTTGTTGTATGTTTTTTGTTTCGCGGAAACCCAATATCAAACGGAGTCCAAACGGGATAAACACGTATGGAGAATTATTTTGGAATATTTATGATTTTTGGGAAGTAAAATCAACGTGAGACGGTGTCCGAGGGGGGCACGAGGTAGGGGGGCGCACCCCAGGGTGTCAGGCGCGCCCCTGACCCTCGTGACCACCCCGTAAGGCGGTTGACGCTCTTATTTTGCCGCAAGAAAGCTAATTTTATGAGAAAGATCTGAGCGAAAGATTCACCCCAATCGGAGTTACGGATCTCCGGATATTTAAGAAACGGTGAAGGGCCAGAAAACAGAACGCAGAAACAGAGAGAAACATAGAGATAGATCCAATCTCGGAGGGGCTCTCGCCCCTCCCACGCCATGGGAGCCAAAGACCAGAGAGGAAACCCTTCTCCCATCTAGGGAGGAGGTCAAGGAAGAAGAAGAAGAAGGGGGGGCCTCTCCCCCTTGCTACCGGTGGCGCCGGAGCGCTGCCGGGGCCATCACCATCACCGCCATCTTCACCAACAACTTCACCGCCATCATCACCAACTCTTCCCCCCCTCTATGCAGCGGTGTAACCCCTCTCTTACCTGCTGTAATCTCTACTTAAACATGGTGCTCAACGCTATATATTATTTCCCAATGATGTATGGCTATCCTATGATGTTTGAGTAGATCTGTTTTGTCCTAATGGCTATTTGATGATCGTGATTGGTTTGAGTTGTATGTTTTATTATTGGTGCTGTCCTATGGTGCTCTCCATGTCGCATAGCGTGAGGGATTCCGCTGTAGGGTTTGCAATATGTTCATGATTTGCTTATGGTGGGTGGCGTGAGTGTGAAGCACATACCCGAGTAAGTAGGTTGTTTGCGTATGGGATAAAGGGGACTTGATACTTCAATGCTATGGTTGGGTTTTACCTTAATGAATCTTTAGTAGTTGCGGATGCTTGCTAGAGTTCCAATCATAAGTGCATATGATCCAAGTAGAGAAAGTATGTTAGCTTATGCCTCTCCTTCAAATAAAATTGCAATAATGATTACCGGTCTAGTTATCGATTGCCTAGGGACAAATAACCTTCTTCGTGACAAAAAGCTCTCTAATAAAACTAATTTAGTTGCGTATTTATCTTAGCAGCCCCTAGTCTTTATTTTCGTGCTCTTTACTTTCTTGCAAGCTTACCCAAAAACACCTACCAAGTACTTCTAGTTTCATACTTGTTTCCGGTAAAGCGAACGTCAAGTGTGCATAGAGTTGTATCGGTGGTCGATAGAACTTGAGGGAATATTTGTTCTACCTTTAGCTCCTCGTTGGGTTTGACACTCTTACTTATTGAAAGAGGCTACAATTGATCCCCTATACTTGTGGGTTATCAAGACCTTTTTCTAGCGCCGTTCTTTGGGGAGCAATAAGCGTGGGGTGAATATTCTCGTGTGCTTGTTTGCTTTATCACTAAGTAATTTTATTTGCTCTTCTTAGTTGTTTTCTATCTTTAGTTATGGGTAGGAAGCATAAAATACCAAAAAAATTAGTTGTACCCTACTGAACCAATGGTTGAAGAACAACTCAAAATCTATCACACTCCTGAAGCTTATTACTTGGATCATCTTGATCCCTATGTGCTCGTCTTTGAAACCCCAACTAGCTTAGTTGAGGGCAAATCCTTAGATGAGCATGCTTGTTATGTGCGACACCGAATATCTGAAAAAGGGAAAATTTTATTGGGTCAAATTCATCGTTTGCAATGCTATGCTTGGAATTTATGTGAAATTTATGATTTTACTTGTTGTTCTGAAAACCCTAAGAAACACCTTCCCTATCAATGTGAGTTTAGTGATAATGGAATTGTATCTTCGTATGCTAAAGGTGTTTATAGTTACTATGATATTCAACAAATTGAAGAATTTGTTGCTTTTAAGGGTGCTTATGAAATTTCTTCTTTGATTGAAAAGTATGATGCTACTTTCCACAAATCTGAAAATTTTGCCATACTTGAATATTGTTATGAGAATTATGCTTCTAATGCTTATGTTAAACCATATATTGAGGAATACTCCGCTGTCCAAGAAGAGACTAATATTTTGCAGGAGTCTATGGAAGAAGAAATTGATGAAACTGTGAGCTCATTGGATGAAAAAGATGACGAGGAGAGCGAAGAACAAAAGGAGGAAGAGCGGATTAGCTACCCGTGCCCACCTTATAATGAGAGTAACTCTTCAACTCATACATTGTTTAATTCCCCTTCGTGCTTATCGAAGGATGATTGCTATGATGACTGTTATGATCCCGTTGATTCTCTTGAAATACCCCTTTTTGATGATGCTTGCTATGCTTGTGGCGAAGATGCCAATATGAATTATGCTTATGGAGATGAACTTGCTATAGTTCCTTATGTTAAACATGAAATTGTTGCTATTGCACCCACGCATGATAGTCCTATTATCTTTTTGAATTCTCCCGACTACACTATATCGGAGAAGTTTGCACTTATTAAGGATTACATTGATGGGTTGCCTTTTACCGTTGCACATGATGATTTTGACAGATATAATATGCATGTGCTTGGTGCTCCTACTTGCAATTATTATGAGTGAGGAACTATATCTCCACCTCTCTATGTTTTCAACACTATAAAATTGCAAGAAACTGTTTATACTATGCATTGGCCTTTACTATGTGTGCATGAATTGTTCTTTTATGACATGCCGATGCATAGGAAGAGAGTTAGACTTCGTTATTGCTTGATATATGTTACTTTGTGCTCACTACTAAATTACAAATCATTGCTAATTAAAATTGGCTTTGATATACCTTGGGATCCGGTGAAGGAAATATGCCCTAGAGGCAATAATAAAGCTATTATTTATTTCCTTATATCATGATAAATGTTTATTATTCATGCTAGAATTGTATTAACCGGAAACATAATACATGTGTGAATATATAGACAAACAGTATGTCACTAGCATGCCTCTACTTGACTAGCTTGTTAATCGAAGATGGTTATGTTTCCTAACCATGAACAAGGAGTTGTTATTTGATTAACAAGGTCACATCATTAGTTGAATGATCTGATTGACATGACCCATTCCGTTAGCTTAACACTTGATCGTTTAGTATGTTAATGCTTTCTTCATGACCCATACATGTTCCTATAACTATGAGATTATGCAACTCCGTTTACCGGAGGAACACTTTGGGTACTACCAAACGTCACAACGTAATCGGGTGATTATAAAGGAGTACTACAGGTGTCTCCAAAGGTACTTGTTGGGTTGGCGTATTTCGAGATTAGGTTTTGTCACTCCGATTGTCGGAGAGGTATCTCTAGGCCTTCTCGGTAATGCACATCACTTAAGCCTTGCAAGCATTACAACTAATGAGTTAGTTGTGAGATGATGTATTACGGAACGAGTAAAGAGACTTACGGTAACGAGATTGAACTAGGTATTGGATACCGACGATCGAATCTCGGGTAAGTAACATACCGATGACAAAGGGAACAACGTATGTCGTTATGCGGTTTGACCGATAAAGATCTTCGTAGAATATGTAGGAACCAATATGGGCATCCAGGTTCCGCTATTGGTTATTGACCGAGAATGGTTCTAGGTCATGTCTACATAGTTCTCGAACCCGTAGGGTCCGCACGCTTAACGATTCGATGACAGTTCATTATGAGTTTATAAGTATTGATGCACGAAGTTTGTTCGAGTCCCGGATGTGATCACGGACATGACGAGGAGTCTCGAAATGGTCGAGACATAAAGATTGATATATTGGAAGCCTATGTTTGGACTTGAATGGTTCCGAGTGAAAACAGGAAGTTACGAACACCGGGGTTACGGAACCCCGAGGGGTATATGGGCCTTCATGGGCCACAAGGGAGAAGAGGAAGGGCCGACCAGGTGGGCTGCGCGCCCCCCTCCCCCCTCTAGTCCGAATAGGACAAGGAGAGGGGGGGCGGCGCCCCTTCCCTCTTTCCCCTCCTCCAATCCTAGTCCAACTAGGAGAGGGGGGGGGGAGTCCTACTCCCGGTGGGAGTAGGACTCCTCCAGGCGCGCCTCCCCAAGGCTGGCCGCACCCCCCCTTGGCTCCTTTATATACGGGGGCAAGGGGCACCCCATGAGACACAAGTTGATCTACGGATCTTTCCTTAGCCGTGTGCGGTGCCCCCTTCCACCATATTCCACTTCGGTCATATCGTCGTAGAGCTTAGGCGAAGCCCTGCGCCGGAGAAGTCATATCGTCGCGGAGCTTAAGGCGAAGCCCTGCGTCGGTGGAGCATCTACATCGTCACCACGCCGTCGTTGACGGAACTCATCCCCGACACTTTGCCGGATCGGAGTCCGGGATCGTCATCGAGCTGAACGTGTGCGTAACTCGGAGGTGCCGTCGTTCGGTGCTTGGATCGGTCGGATCGTGAAGACGTCTGACTACATCAACCGCGTTGTTATAACGCTTCCGCTTTCGGTCTCACGAGGGTGCGTGGATCGGACACTCTTCCTCTCGTTGCTATGCCATCACCATGGTCTTGCGTGATCGTAGGAAAAAATTTTTACTACGTTCCCCCCATGATGGCATCCGAGCCTGGTTTTATGCGTTGATGTCATATGCACGAGTAGAACACAAGTGAGTTGTGGACGATATAAGTCATACTGCCTACCAAACATGTCATACTTTGGTTCAGCGGTATTGTTGGGCCAGACGATCCGGACCAACCTTACGCCAGACGCTTTACGCGAGACCGGTTCCTCGACGTGCTTTGCACATAGATGGCTTGGGAAGACTGTCTCTCCAACTTTAGTTGAACCGAGTGTGGCTACGCCCGGTCCTTGAGAAGGTTAAAAGCGAGTCTATTTGACAAACTATCGTTGTGGTTTTGATGCGTAGGTAAGAACGGTTCTTGCTCAGCCCGTAGCAGCCACGTAAAACTTGCAACAACAAAGTAGAGGACGTCTAACTTGTTTTTGCAGGGCATGTTGTGATGTGATATGGTCAAGACGTGATGCTATATTTTATTGTATGAGATGATCATGTTTTGTAACCGAGTTATCGGCAATGGCAGGAGCCATATGGTTGTCGCTTTATTGTATGCAATGCAATCGCGATGTAATGCTTTACTTTATTACTAAGCGGTAGTGATAGTCGTGGAAGCATAAGATTGGCGAGACGACAACGATGCTACGATGGAGATCAAGGTGTCGCGCGGTGACGATGGTGATCATGACGGTGCTTGGCGATGGAGATCACAAGCACAAGATGATGATGACCATATCATATCACTTATATTGATTGCATGTGATGTTTATCCTTTATGCATCTTATCTTGCTTTGATTGACGGTAGCATTATAAGATGATCTCTCACTAAAAATTATCAAGAAGTGTTCTCCTGAGTATGCACCGTTGCCAAAGTTCGTAGTACCCGGACACCACGTGATGATCGGGTGTGATAAGTTCTACGTCCATCTACAACGGGTGCAAAACAGTTGCACACGCGGAATACTCAGGTTAAACTTGACGAGCCTAGCATATAACAGATATGGCCTCGGAACACGGAGACCGAAAGGTCAAACGTGAATCATATAGTAGATATGATCAACATAGTGATGTTCACCGTTGAAACTATTTCGTCTCACGTGATGATCGGACACGGTTTAGTTGATATGGATCACGTGATCACTTAGATGACTAGAGAGATGTCTGTCTAAGTGGGAGTTTTAATATGATTAATTGAACTTAAATTTATCATGAACTTAGTACCTGATAGTATTTTGCTTGTCTATGTTTCTTTGTAGATAGATGGCTCGTCTTTGTTGTTCCGTTGAATTTTAATGCGTTCCTTGAGAAAGCAAAGTTGAAAGATGATGGTAGCAATTACGGACTGGGTCCGTAATTTGAGGATTATCCTCATTGCTGCCTGAGAAAAATTACGTCCTGGAAGCACCGCTGGGTAGCAGACCTGCTGCGGATCTTTGAGCCGAAGTTATGAACGTCGGCAAAGCAGAGCTGATGACTACTCTATAGTTCGATGTGCCATGCTTTACGGCTTAGAACCGGGTCTTCAACGACGTTTTGAACGTCATGGAGCATATGAGATGTTCCAGGAGTTGAAGTTAATATTTCAAGCAAATGCCCGGATTGAGAGATATGAAGTCTCCAATAAGTTCTATAGCTGCAAGATGGAGGAGAATAGTTACATCGGTGAGCACATACTCAAAATGTCCGTATAACAATCACTTAATTCAGCTGGGAGTTAATCTTCCGGATGATAGTGTCATTGATGTAATTCTCCAATCATCGCCACCAAGCTACAAGAGCTTTGTGATGAACTATAATATGCAAGGGATGACTAAGACAATTCCTGAGCTCTTCGCAATGCTAAAAGTCATGGAGGTAGAAATCAAGAAAGAGCATCAAGTGTTGATGGTCAGCCAAGACCACTAGTTTCAAGAAAAGGGCAAAGGGAAGAAGAAGGAAACTTCAAAAAGAACAGCAAGAAAGTTGCTGATCAAGAGAAGAAACCCAAGTCTGGACCTAAGCCGAAACCGAAAGTGTTTTTACTGCAAACAGACCGCATAATCGAAGCGGAACTGCCCCAAGTATTTGGCGGATAAAAAGGATGGCAAGGTGAACAAAGGTATATATGATATACATGTTATTGATGTGTACCTTACTAGAGCTCGTAGTAGCACCTTTTGGGTATTTGATCTTTGGTTACATTGCTAATATTTGCAACTCGAAGCAGGGACTACGGAATAGTCGAGCACCGGCAAAGGACGAGGTGACGATGCGCGTGGGAAATGGTTCCAAAGTCAATGTGATCGCGGTCGGCACGCTACCTCTACATCTACCTTCGGATTAGTTTTAGACCTAAATAATTGTTATTTGGTGCCAGCGTTGAGCATGAACATTATATCTGGATCTTGTTTAATGCGAGACGGTTATTCATTTAAATCGAGAGAATAATGGTTGTTCTATTTATATGAATAATATCTTTTATGGTCATGCACCCTTGAAGAATGGTCTATTCTTGTTGAATCTCGGCAAGAGTGATACACATATTCATAATGTTGAAACCAAAAGATGCAGAGTTGATAATGATAGTGCAACTTATTTGTGGCACAGCCGTTTAGGTCATATCGGTGTAAAACGCATGAAGAAACTCCATACTGATGGGCTTCTGGAATCACTTGATTATGAATCACTTGGTACTTGCGAACCGTGCCTCATGGGCAAGATGACAAAAACGCCGTTCTCCGGAACTATGAAGCGTGCAACTGATTTGTTGGAAATCATACATACTGATGTTTGTGGTCCAATGAATGTTGAGGCACGCCTTGCGGGTATCGTTATTTTCTCACCTTCACAGATGATTTGAGCAGATATGGGTATATCTACTTAATGAAACACAAATCTGAAACATTTGAAAAGTTCAAAGAATTTTAGAGTGAAGTGGAAAATCATCGTAACAAGAAAATAAAATTCCTACGATCTGATCGTGGAGGAGAATATTTGAGTTACGAGTTTGGTTTACATTTGAAACAATGTGGAATAGTTTCGCAACTCACGCCACCCGGAACACCACGGAGAAATGGTGTGTCCGAACGTCAGAATCGTGCTTTACTAGATATGGTGCGATCAATGATGTCAATTTCCGATTTACCGCTATCGTTTTGGGGTTATGCTTTAGAGACGGCCGCATTCACGTTAAATAGGACACCGTCAAAATCCGTTGAGACGACACCTTATGAACTGTGGTTTGGCAAGAAACCAAAGTTGTCGTTTCTTAAAGTTTGGGGCTGCGATGCTTATGTAAAGAAACTTCAACCAGATAAGCTCGAACCCAAATCGGAAAAATGTGTCTTCATAGGATACCCAAAGGAGACTATTGGGTACACCTTCTATCACAGATCTGAAGGCAAGATTTTTGTTGCTAAATTCGGATCCTTTCTAGAGAAAGAGTTTCTCTCGAAAGAAGTGAGTGGGAGGAAAGTAGAACTTGATGAGATAATCATATCTGCTCCCTTATTGGAAAGTAGTTCATCACAAGAAATGGTTCCTGTGACAACTACACCAATTAGTGAAGAAACTAATGATGATGATCATGAAGCTTGAGATCAAGTTACTCTTGAACCTCGTAGGGTCGACTGTAATTAAATACGCACTGCAGTGGTACGGTAATCCTATTCTAGAAGTCATGTTACTTGACCATGGCGAACCTACAAACTATGAAGAAGCGATGGTGAGCCCAGATTCCATGAAATGGCTGGAAGCCATGAAATCTGAGATGGGATCCATGTATGAGAACAAAGTATGGACTTTGGTTGACTTGCCCGATGATCGGCAGCCATTGAAAATAAATGGATCTTCAAGAAGAAGACCGACGCCGATGGTAATGTAACCGTCTACAAAGCTCGACTTGTTGCGAAAGGTTTTCGACAAGTTCAAGGGGTTGACTACGATGAGACTTTCTCACCCGTAGCGATGCTTAAGTCTGTCCGAATCATGTTAGCAATTGCCGCATTTTATGATTATGAAATTTGGCAAATGGATGTAAAAACTGCATTCTTGAATGGATTTCTAGAAGAAGAGTTGTATATGATGCAACCAGAAGGTTTTGTCGATCCAAAAGGTGCTAACAAAGGGTGCAAGCCTCTCGGAGTTGGAATAAACGCTTTGATAGTGTGATCAAAGCATATGGGTTTATACAGACTTTTGGAGAAGCCTGTATTTACAAGAAAGTGAGTGGGAGCTCTGTAGCATTTCTGATATTATATGTGGACGACATATTATTAATTGGAAATGATATAGAATTTCTGGATGGCATAAAAGGATACTTGAATAAAAGTTTTTCGATGAAAGACCTCGGTGAAGCTGCTTACATATTGGGCATCAAGATCTATAGAGATAGATCAAGACGCTTAATTGGACTTTCACAAAGCACATACCTTGATAAAATTTTGAAAAAGTTCAAAATGGATCGAGGCAAAGAAAGGTTTTTGCCTGTATTGCAAGGTATAAGATTGAGTAAGACTCAATGCCCGACCACAAAGCAGAAGATAGAGAGAAAATGAAAGATGTTCCCTATGCTTCACCATAGGCTCTATCATGTATGCAATGCTGTGTACCGGACTGACGTATGCTTAGCTATAAGCTTGGCAGGAAGGTACCAAAGTAATCCAGGAATGGATCAACGGGACAGCGGTCAAGAACATCCTGAAATACCTGAAAAGGACTAAGGATATGTTCTCGTATATGGAGGTGACAAAGAGCTAGTCGTAAATGGTTACGTCGACGCAAGCTTTGACACTGATCCGGACGATTCTAAATCGCAAACCGGATACGTGTTTTTATTAAACGGTGGAGCTGTCAGTTGGTGCAGTTCTAAACAAAGCGTCGTGGCGGGATCTACATGTGAAGCGGAGTACATAGCTGCTTTAAGCAGCAAATGAAGGAGTCTGGATGAAAGAGTTCATTTCCGATCTAGGTGTCATACCTAGTGCATCGGGACCGATGAAGATCTTCTGTGACAATACTGGTGCAATTGCCTTGGCAAATGAATCCAGATTTCACAAGAGGACCAAGCACATCAAGAGACGCTTCAATTCCATTCGGGACCAAGTCCAAGTGGGAGACATAGAGATTTGCAAAATACATACGGATCTGAATGTTGCAGACCCGTTGACTAAGCCTCTTCCACGAGCAAAACATGATCAGCACCAAGACTCCATGGGTGTAAGGATCATTACTTTGTAATCTAGATTATTGACTCTAGTGCAAGTGGGAGATCAAGGAAATATGTCCTAGAGGCAATAATAAAGCTATTATTTATTTCCTTATATCATGATAAATGTTTATTATTCATGCTAGAATTGTATTAACCGGAAACATAATACATGTGTGAATATATAGACAAACAGTATGTCACTAGCATGCCTCTACTTGACTAGCTTGTTAATCGAAGATGGTTATGTTTCCTAACCATGAACAAGGAGTTGTTATTTGATTAACAAGGTCACATCATTAGTTGAATGATCTGATTGACATGACCCATTCCGTTAGCTTAACACTTGATCGCTTAGTATGTTAATGCTTTCTTCATGACCCATACATGTTCCTATAACTATGAGATTATGCAACTCCGTTTACGGAGGAACACTTTGGGTACTACCAAACGTCCACAACGAATCGGGTGATTATAATGGAGTAGTTAAGGTGTCTCCAAATGTACTTGTTGGGTTGGCGTATTTGGAGATTAGGTTTTGTCTCTCCGATTGTCGGTGAGGTATCTCCTTGCCTTCTCGGTAATGCACATCTCTTTAGCGTTGCAAGCATTACAACTAATGAGTTAGTTGTGAGATGATGTATTACGGAGCGAGTAAAGAGACTTACGATAACGAGATTGAACTAGGTATTGGATACCGACGATCGAATCTCGGGTAAGTAACATACCGATGACAAAGGGAACAACGTATGTCGTTATGCGGTTTGACCGATAAAGATCTTCGTAGAATATGTAGGAACCAATATGGGCATCCGGGTTCCGCTATTGGTTATTGACCGAGAATGGTTCTAGGTCATGTCTACATAGTTCTCGAACCCGTAGGGTCCGCACGCTTAACGATTCGATGACAGTTCATTATGAGTTTATAAGTATTGATGCACCGAAGTTTGTTCTGAGTCCCGGATGTGATCACGGACATGACGAGGAGTCTCGAAATGGTTGAGACATAAAGATTGATATATTGGAAGCCTATGTTTGGACTTCGGAATGGTTCCGAGTGAAACAGGAAGTTACCGGAACACCGGGGTTACGGAACCCCGGGGGTATATGGGCCTTCATGGGCCACAAGGGAGAAGAGGAAGGGCCGGCCAGGTGGGCTGCGCCCCTCCCCCTCTAGTCCGAATAGGACAAGGAGAGGCGGCGCCTTCCCTCTTTCCCCTCCCCAATCCTATTCCAACTAGGACAGGGAGTCCTACTCCGGTGGGAGTAGGACTCCTCCAGCGCCTCCCAAGGCTGGCCGCACCCCCTTGGCTCCTTTATATCTGAGGGCAAGGCACCCCATGAGACACAAGTTGATCTACGGATCTTTCCTTAGCCGTGTGCGGTGCCCCTTCCACCATATTCCACTTCGGTCATATCGTCAGAGAGCTTAGGCGAAGCCTCGCGCCGGAGAAGTCATATCGTCATGAGCTTAGGCGAAGCCCTGCGTCGGTGGAGCATCTACATCGTCACCACGCCGTCGTCTTGTGGAACTCATCCCGACACTTTGCTGGATCGGAGTCCGGGATCGTCATCGAGCTGAGCGATGTGCGTAACTCGGAGGTGCCGTGCGTTCGGTGCTTGGATCGGTCGGATCGTGAAGGCGTCGACTACATCAACCGCGTTGTTATAACGCTTCCGCTTTCGGTCTACGAGGGTACGTGGACGGACACTCTTCCCTCTCGTTGCTATGCCATCACCATGGTCTTGCGTGATCGTAGGAAATTTTTTTTTACTGCGTTCCCCAACATCCGGGTGGATTCACAACTTGAGCACTAGATGCCTAGCTTAATGGCTTTAAAGAAAGCGCTGCCAGGGAGACAACCCAGAAGTTTCAGAGAGTCATTTATTTCTGTTGAGTGATTTCATATAGTTTAAAAACAACAAAAATAAAGAGGGGAACCCAAAACTTTTTTAAAAAAGAAAAGTGAAAGTGAGAGAGACGAGCATTGTGAAAATGGGGGACGTCCTTGGACTTTGTTCATGCCCATGGGAACTTTGTGAATCTTGATTACAGAAACTTATCAACAAAAATAATTATCCCCTTGTACAATTCCATTGTATTATAAAAATAATGTGCCAAGGTTTGCCTTTAGGATGGTTACAATGCTTGTTGGTTTGTGCGGTGCAGGACAGAAACTTTGGCTGTAGTGCATGGATTGTAATTTTTTAATGGAACGTCAAATGGTTATGATTCTTTTTGCACTGTCTTGCTGTACAAATTTTTTATTTTTCCTAATTTTGGCAGAATTTTTCAAGTAACAGAAGTATGGTGAATGTTCAGATTGCTACAGACTGTTCTGTTTTAGACAGATTCTGTTTTTGATGCATAGTTTGCTTGTTTTGATGAAACTATCAATTTATATCAGTGGATTAAGCCATGAAAAAATTATATTACAGTAGACACAATGCAAAAACAAAATATGAATTGGTTTGCAACAGTACTTAGGGTAGTGATTTGCTTTATTATACTAACAGATCTTACCAAGTTTTTTGTTGAAGTTTTGTGTGGATGAAGTGTTCGATGATTGAGAAGGTTTCGATGTGAGAAGAAGAAGGAGAGGCAAGAGCTCAAGCTTGGGGATGCCCGAGGCACCCCAAGTAAATATTCAAGGAGACTCAAGCGTCTAAGCTTGGGGATGCTGGGGAGGCATCCCCTCTTTCTTCAACAAATATCGATATGTTTTCGGATTCGTTTCGTTCATGTGATATGTGCAAATCTTGGAGCGTCTTTTGCATTTAGGTTTTTATTTTTCTTTTATGCACCATGCTGGTATGAGATAGTCCTTGGTTGATTTATAGAATGCTCTTTGCACTTCACTTATATCTTTTGAGTATGGCTTTATAGAATGCTTCATGTGCTTCACTTATATCATTTGAAGTTTGGATTGCCTGTTTCTCTTTACTTAGACAACCGCCATTTGTAGAATGCTCTTTTGCTTCTCTTATGTTTGTTAGAGCGTGGGCATATCTTTTGTAGAAATAATTGAACTCTCTTGCTTCACTTATATCTATTTAGAGAGATGACAGGAACTGGTCATTCACATGGTTAGTCATAAAAACCTACATAAAACTTGTAGATCACTGAATATAATATGTTTGATTCCTTGCAATAGTTTTGCGATATAAAGATGGTGATAATAGGGTCATGCTAGTCAAGTAATTGTGAAACTGAGAAATACTTCAGTTGAGGTTTGCAAGTCCCGTAGCATGCACGTATGGTGAACCGTTATGTAACGAAGTTGGAGCATGAGGTGTTTATTGATTGTCTTCCTTATGAGTGGCGCTCGGGGACGAGCGATGGTCTTTTCCTACCAATCTATCCCCCTAGGAGCATGCGCGTAGTTCTTTGTTTCGATGACTAATAGATTTTTGCAATAAGTATGTGAGTTCTTTATGACTAATGTTGAGTCCATGGATTATACGCACTCTCACCCTTCCATCATTGCTAGCCTCTTCGGTATAGTGCATTGCCCTTTCTCACCTCAAGAGTTGGGGCAAACTTCGCCGGTGCATCCAAACCCCGTGATACGATACGCTCTGTCACACATAAGCCTCATTATATCTTCCTCAAAACAGCCACCATACCTACCTATCATGGCATTTCCATAGCCATTCCGAGATATATTGCCATGCAACTTCCATCATCATCATATACATGACTTGAGCATTCATTGTCATATTGCTTTGCATGATCGTAAGATAGCTAGCATGATGTTTTCATGGCTTGTCCGTTTTTTTTATGTCATTGCTACGCTAGATCATTGCACATCCCGGTACACCGCCGGAGGCATCCATATAGAGTCATGTCTTTGTTCTAGTATCGAGTTGTAATATTGAGTTGTAAGTAAATAAAAGTGTGATGATCATCATTATTAGAGCATTGCCCTAGTGAGGAAAGGATGATGGAGACTATGATTCCCCCATAAGTCGGGATGAGACTCCGGACTTCACAAAAAAATAAAAGAGGCCAAAGAAGCCCAAATAATAAAAAATAGGCCAAAGAAGCCCAACAAAAAAAAGAAAAATAATAAAATAAAGAAAATAAAAAATGAGAGAAAAAGAGAGAAGGGGCAATGTTACTATCCTTTTACCACACTTGAGCTTCAGAGTAGCACTATGTTCTTCATAGAGAGAGTATCCTATGCTTTCACTTTCATATACTAGTGGGAATTTTCATTATAGAACTTGGCTTGTATATTCCGATGATGGGCTTCCTCAAACGCCCGAGGTCTTCATGAGCAAGCAAGTTGGATGCACACCCACTTAGTTTCCAGTTTGAGCTTTCATACACTTATAGCTCTTGGTGCATCCGTTGCATGGCAATCCCTACTCCTCACATTGATATCTATTGATGGGCATCTCCATAGCCCGTTGATACGCCTAGTTGATGTGATACTTTCTCCCTTTTTGTCTTCTCCACATAACCCCCATCATCATATTCTATTCCACCTATAGTGCTATGTCCATGGCTCACGCTCATGTATTGCGTGAAAGTTGAAAAGGTTTGAGAAACGTCAAAAGTATGAAACAATCGCTTGGCTTCTCATCGGGGTTGTGCATGATGTGAATGCTTTGTGTGGTGAAGATGGAGCATAGCCAGACTATATGATTTTGTAGGGATGAGCTTTCTTTGGCTATGTTATTTCAATAGGACATAATTGCTTGGTTGGTATGCTTGAAGTATTATTGTTTTTATGTCAAAGGATAGATTATTACTTTGAATCACTCGTGTCTTAATATTCATGCCATGATTAGACATATGATCAAGATTGTGCTAGGTAGCATTCCACATCAAAAATTATTTTTTTATCATTTACCTACTAGAGGACGAGCAGGAATTAAGCTTGGGGATGTTGATACGTCTCCGTCATATCTATAATTTTTGATTGTTCCATGCCAATATTCTACAACTTCCATATATTTTTTGGCAACTTTTTATACTATTTTTGAGACTAACATATTGATCCGATTGCCGGTGTCAGTTCCTGTTTGTTGCATGTTTTGTTTCAGAAACCCAATATCAAACGGAGTCCAAACGGGATAAAAACGGACGGAGAATTATTTTGGAATATTTATGTTTTTTGGGAAGTAAAATCAACGCGAGACGGTGTCCGAGGGGGCACGAGGTAGGGGGGCGCGCCCCAGGGTGTCAGGCGCACCCCAGGGTGTTAGGCGTGCCCCTGACCCTCGTGACCACCCCGTAAGGCGGTTGACGCTCTTCTTTTGCCGCAAGAAAGCTAATTTTATGAGAAAGATCTGAGCGAATGATTCACCCCAATCGGAGTTACGGATCTCCGGATATTTAAGAAACGGTGAAGGGCCAAAAAACAGATGGCAGAAACAGAGAGAAACAGAGAGATAGATCCAATCTCGGAGGGGCTCTCGCCCCTCCCACGCCATGGGAGCCAAAGACCAGAGGGGAAACCCTTCTCCCATCTAAGGAGGAGGTCAAGGAAGAAGAAGAAGAAGAACGGGGGGCCTCTCCCCCTTGCTTCTGGTGGCACCGGAGCGCTGCCGGGGCCATCACCATCACCGCCATCTTCACCAACAACTTCACCGCCATCATCACCAACTCTTCCCCCCTCTATGCAGCGGTGTAACCCCTCTCTTACCTGCTGTAATCTCTACTTAAACATGGTGCTCAACGCTATATATTATTTCCCAATGATGTATGGCTATCCTATGATGTTTGAGTAGATCTGTTTTGTCCTAATGGCTATTTGATGATCGTGATTGGTTTGAGTTGTATGTTTTATTATTGGTGTTGTGCTATGGTGCTCTCCGTGTCGCGCAAGCGTGAGGGATTCCCGCTGTAGGGTTTGCAATATGTTCATGATTTGCTTATGGTGGGTGGCGTGAGTGTGAAGCACATGCACCGGGTAAGTAGGTTGTTTTGCGTATGGGATAAAGGGGACTTGATACTTTAATGCTATGGTTGGGTTTTACCTTAATGAATCTTTAGTAGTTGCGGATGCTTGCTAGAGTTCCAATCATAAGTGCATATGATCCAAGTAGAGAAAGTATGTTAGCTTATGCCTCTCCTTCAAATAAAATTGTAATAATGATTACTGGTCTAGTTATCGATTGCCTAGGGACAAATAACCTTCTTCGTGACAAAAAGCTCTCTACTAAAACTAATTTAGTTGTGTCTTTATCTTAGCAGCCCCTAGTCTTTATTTTCGTGCTCTTTACTTTCTTGCAAGCTTACCCAAAAACACCTACCAAGTACTTCTAGTTTCATACTTGTTTCCGGTAAAGCGAACGTCAAGTGTGCTTAGAGTTGTATCGGTGGTCGATAGAACTTGAGGGAATATTTGTTCTACCTTTAGCTCCTCGTTGGGTTCGACACTCTTACTTAACGAAAGAGGCTACAATTGATCCCCTATACTTGTGGGCTATCACATCCCAGTGACCAGCCATTTTCTCGTGAGTGAGGAGGGAGTCCACTCCTCTTGAGAATAACCCGCCTAACATGGAAGATAAGGACAACCATAGTTGATACGTGAGCTATTCGAGCATACAAAACAGAATGTTTATTTGAAGGTTTAGAGTTTGGCACATACAAATTTACTTGGAACGGCAGGTAGATACCGCATATAGGAAGGTATAGTAGACTCATCTGGAATAACTTTGGGGTTTAAGGGATTGGATACACAAGCAGTATTCCCGCTTAGTACAAGTGAAGGCTAGCAAAAGACTGGGAAGCGACCAACTAGAGAGCGACAACAGCCATGTACATGCATTAAAATTAATAAACATTGGATGCAAGCATGAGTAGGATATAATCCATCATGAAGATAAATATAGTGAAGGCTATGTTGATTTGTTTCAACTACATGTGTGAACATGTGCCAAGTCAAGTCACTTAAATCATTCAAAGGAGGATACCACCCCATCATACCACATCATAACCATTTCGATAGCATGTTGGCACGCATAAGGTAAACCATTATAACTCATAGCTAATCAAGCATGGCATAAGCAACTATGATCTCTAATTGTCATTGCAAACATGTTTATTCATAATAAGCTGAATCAAGAACGATGAACTCATCATATTTACAAAAACAAAAGAGGTCGAGTTCATACCAGCTTTTCTCATCTCAGTCAGTCCATCATATATCATCATAATTTCCTTTCACTTGCACGACCGAACGATGTGAATAATAATAAGAGTGCACGTGCATTGGACTAAGCTGGAATCTGCGAGCATTCAATAAACAGGAGAAGACAAGGCAATATGGGCTCTTGGTTAAATCAACAATAATGCATATAAGAGCCACTTCAACAATTTAATCATGGTCTTCTCCTATCGACCCTCAAAGAAAATAAAAGAAATAAAACTATTTACATGGGAAAGCTCCCAACAAGCAAAAGAAGAACAAGAAATATTTTTGGGTTTTCTTTTTATTATTACTACTACAGCAAGAAAAGTAAACTACTACTATTTTTTGGTTTTTCTTAAGGTTTAACAAACACACAAGAAGAAAGCAGAAAAAAAGAAAATAAACTAGCATGGATATTACAGTGAAAGAGTATGAGCACCGACATCTAGCAATGAGTGTGTGTGAACATAAATGTAATGTCTGTGGGAAATATGTACTCCCCCAAGCTTAGGCTTTTGGCCTAAGTTGGTTCATTGCCAGGGATAGCCTGGCTGATATCCGTAGGTGTAAATTTGGGGTCAGTCTTGCGATGCAGCGACTATCGCCTCCTGAGCTGCAGCGTGGCGTCGAGCTGCCTCCGCTCTCCTCTCGTACTCATCTGCCTCCTCTCTGGTAATAGTATATCTTCCGTTTGCCTGGTAATCAAAGAAGGAAGGGGCAGGGAGAGTAATATGGACAACATGCCGTTTGTTAAATATTAGTCGATATAAGAGAGGTGATTCAGGCCTCTCGACAAACTGGTGCGAAGCCATAGAGTTGTAATCTAAATAAGCAGGGGGCAACTCCATGTCACCCTCACGAACATCTACCTCAAGAAAATTAGCTAAGCGGGTTGCATAAATTCCTCCAAAGAAATCTCCATTATATCTATTATGATGCAACCTACGAGCTACAATGGCTTCCATATGATAAGATTGGTCTCCTAACACAGCACTCCTGAGAATGCTAAGGTCAGGGACACACTTGTGACATGCTTCATCCTTAGCATTTATGCATCTACCTATGAAGAGAGCAAAATAATGTATAGCAGGAAAGTGAATGCTCCCTATGGTAGCTTGTGTTATATCTCTAGATTCTCCCACAGTTATACTGGCAAGAAAGTTTCTAAATTCAGATTTACGGGGATCAACAGTACTACCCCATTGTGGGAGTTTGCAAGCAAAAGTAAAATCCTTTAAGTCCATGGTATAAGATTTGTCATAAAGATCAAACATGACCAAGGAGAATTACGCCAAGATGAAAACTCAAACCTCCTCACAAATGAGCTTGTGAGATCATGATACTGGGGGCATTTGTCTGCCTCAAAGTCCTCAAGCTCTGCGTTACGCAAATATGCTTTAAATTCTTCTTTAATTCCCGCACGATCCATTTCCGAAGGCCATTCACAGGGCCTCACGGGAGCGTCTCTTGGGGGCTCCTCATCGGCATCACTCATTGCAAGCCTAGGGCCTTGCTTCCTTGAAGAACCACCTTGGAACATCTTCCTAAACATATTGTTTTTCTCTGAAAAATTTCTGAAATTTTTAGTAACTTCAAACAAAAGTGAACCAAGCTCAATAAAACTGATAGCAACTACTCCTACAAGTGCCTAGAGCCTATATCAAGCATTGGAACTACTTGGAACCATATAAATTTGACATGCAAGCTCAAGAACATGGTCACCTATGCATCACAAATTTGCAAAGAATAAAGCACTAGATCAAAAACTAATTGGACCAATGGAGGAGTCACATACCAAGGAACAATCTCCCCAAGCAGTTTTGCGAGAGTGCTTTGAGCAAGGAGATCAAAAATCATAGCAAAGAGGGCTAGAACTCGTGCTTGAGTTGGTTTTTCGTGTTTGTGGGAGGAAGAAGAAGAGGATGGGTGCAGGAATAAGTGGAGGAGGGCCACCGTGGGCCCACGAGGCAGGGGGGCACGCCCAGGGGGTAGGGCGCGCCCTCCACCCTCGTGGCCAGGTGGCAGCTCCCCCCGCGGTGATTTTTGCACCATAAATCCTCAAATATTCCCGAAAAAATCATATTAAATTGGCATGGCATTCTGAGGACTTTTATTTTCGGGATATTTTTATATTGCACGGATAAATCAGGAAACAGACAGAAAAATACTATTTTACTTTATTTCAACTAAATAACGGAAAGTATAAGGAGGGTACAGAAGGTTGTGCTTCTAGTTTCATCCGTCTCATGCTCATCAAAAAGAATCCACTAACAAGGTTGATCAGGTCTTGTTAATAAACTCATTCCGAATAACATGCAACCGGATAAATATTGAATAACACTAAGTTACCTCAACGGGGATATGCACATCCCCAATAATAAGTATATCATATTTCTTCTTAACAGTAGGAAGAGGAAATTCAAAACCTCCAAATATAATCGATGGAATTTTTCCAATAGAGTTGATACTATGAACTTGAGGTTGTTTCCTTGGAAAGTTTACTGTATGCTCATTACCATTAACATGAAAAGTGACCTTGCCTTTATTGCAATCAATAATAGCCCCTGCAGTATTCAGAAAAGGTCTTCCAAGAATAATAGACATACTATTGTCCTCGGGAATATCAAGAATAGCAAAGTCCGTTAAAATAGTAACGTTTGAAACCACAACAGGCACATCCTCACAAATACCGACAGGTATAGCAGTTGATTTATCAGCCATTTGCAAAGATATTTCAGTAGGTGTCAACTTATTCAAATCAAGTCCACGGTATAAAGAGAGAGGCATAACACTAACATCGGCTCCAAGATCACATAAAGCAGTTTTAATATAATTTCTTTTAATGGAGCAAGGTATAGTAGGTACTCCTGGATCTCCAAGTTTCTTTGGTATTCCACCTTTAAAAGTATAATTAGCAAGCATGGTGGAAATTTCAGCTTCCGGTATCTTTCTTTTATTAGTAATGATATCCTTCATATATTTAGCATAAGGATTTGTTTTGAGCACATGAGTCAATCACATACGTAAAAAGATAGGTCTAATCATTTCAGCAAAGCGCTCAAAATCCTCATCATCCTTTTTCTTGGATGGTTTGGGAGGAAAAGGCATGGGTTTCTGAACCCATGGTTCTCTTTCTTTACCATGTTTCCTAGCAACAAAGTCTCTCTTGTCATAACGTTGATTCTTTGTTTGTGGGGTATCAATATCAAAATCATGTTCAAATTCTTCATCATTATCATTACTAGGTTGAGCATCATCATGAACATCATCATTAACATTTTCACTAGGTTCGTGTTCATTACCAGATTGTGTTTCAAAGATCGTAAATAGATATATCATTTGGATTCTCGTGTGGTTCAAAGCAATAGGTTCACTAGAAGTTTGCAAAGTCCTATCATTTTTCTTTTTCTTCCTTTTAGAAGAACTAGGTGTATCAATATTGTTTCTCTGAGAATCTTGCTCAATTCTCTTAGGGTGGCCTTCAGGATACAAAGGTTCCTGAGTCATTCTACCTGTTCTAGTAGCCACTCTAATAGCATAATCATTTTTCTTACTATTCATTTCATCGAGCAATTATTTTTGAGCCTTAAGTACTTGTTCTACTTGAGTGGTAACCATAGAAGCATGTTTGCTAACAAGTTTAAGTTCACCTCTAATATTAGCCATATAATCACCCAAGTGTTTAATCATATCGGAATCATATTTCAATTGTCTACCAAAATAAGCATTAATTTTTCTTGTTCGACAATAAAATTATCAAACTCATCAAAGCACTGACTAGCAATTTTAGTAGGAGGGGTTTCCGCTTTATCATATCTATAGAGAGAATTTACCTTTACTACCTGTGTCGGGTTATCGAGGTCTGGAGGTTCTTCAATAGGTAATGGATCAATACCAAATGTTTCTTCAACAGGCGGTATATTAAGACCATGTATGTCTTCAATAGGAGGTAAATTCTTAACATCTTCAGCTTTAATACCTTTTTCTTTCATAGATTTCTTTGCCTCTTTCATATCTTCGGGGCTGAGAAATAGAACACCTCTCTTCTTTGGAGTTGGATTAGGAATAGGCTCAGTAATTGGAGCAGGAGCTGGCTCAGGAGCTGGTTCAGGTGGTGCCCAATTATTTTCATTTGTCAACATATTATTCAATAAAATTTCAGCTTCATCCGGTGTTCTTTCGCTGAAAAGAGAACCAGCACAACTATCCAGGTAATCTCTGGAAGCATCGGTTAGTCCATTATAAAAGATATCAAGTATTTCATTTTTCTTAAGAGGATGATCGAGCAAAGCATTAAGTAACTTGAGAAGCCTCCCCAAGCTTGTGGGAGACTCTCTTCTTTAATTTGCACAAAGTTGTATATTTCCTTTAAAGTAGCTTGTTTCTTATGAGCAGGGAAATATTTAGCACGTATAATAAATCATATCCTCGGGACTACGACACAACCAGGATCAAGAGAATTAAACCATATCTTAGCATCACCCTTTAATGAGAACGGAAATATTTTAAGGATATAAAAGTAGCGAGATCTCTCATCATTAGTGAACAGGGTGGCTATATCATTTAATTTAGTAAGATGTGCCACAACAGTTTCAGATTCATAACCATGGAAAGGATCAGATTCAACCAGAGTAATTATATCAGGATCAACAGAGAATTCATATTCCTTATCAGGAACACAAATAGGTGAAGTAGCAAAAGCAGGATCAGGCCTCATTTTATCTCTAAGTGATTCTTTGTTCCATTTAGCTATTAACCTTTTAAGCTCATCGTTATTGTTGCAAGCTAAAATAGCAGCAGAAGCCTCTTTATCAAAAATTACCTTCGGGAATAACAGGCCTATCCTCATCATCATTTTCATCAATATTATCATATTCAATAATTTCTTTCTCTCTAGCCCTAGCAATTTGTTCATCAAGAAATTCACTAAGGGGCACAGTAGTATCAAGCATAGAAGTAGTTTCATCATAAGTATCATGCATAGCAGAAGTGGCATCATCAATAACATGCGACATATCGAAACGAATAGCGAAGCGAGGTTTAGGTGTCGCAAGCTTACTCATAACGTAAGATGAATCAAGTGCGAGCTAGATGGCGCTTCCTTACCTCCCCTCGTAGTTGAGGGATAAATTTTTGTTTTCTCGTCTTTCAAGTTCTTCATAGTGTCTAGCAGATATAAATCCCAAGTGACTCAAAGAATAGAGCTATGCTCCCCGGAAACGGCGCCAGAAAAAGGTCTTGATAACCCACAAGTATAGGGGATCATAGCAGTTTTCGAGGGTAGAGTATTCAACCCAAATTTATTGATTCGACACAAGGGGAGCCAAAGAATATTCTCAAGTATTAGCAACTGAGTTGTCAATTCAACCACACCTGGAAACTTAGTATCTGCAGCAAAGTGTTTAGTAGCACAGTAATATGATAGTAGTGGTAACGGTAGCAAAAGTAAAGAAAGCAAAAGTAATATTTTTGGTGTTTTGTAGTGATTGTAACAAAGAGTAACGGAAAGTAAATAAGCGTAAACCAGTAGATGGAAAGCTCGTAGGCACCGGATCAGTGATGGATAATTATGCCGGATGCGGTTCATCATGTAACCGTCATAACCTAGGGTGACACATAACTAGCTCCAATTCATCAATGTAATGTAGGCATGTATTCCGAATATAGGCATACGTGCTTATGGAAAAGAACTTGCATGACATCTTTTGTCCTACCCTCCCGTGGCAGCGGGGTCCTAATGGAAACTAAGGGATATTAAGGCCTCCTTTTAATAGAGAACTGGAACAAAGCATTACCACATAGTGAATACATGAACTCCTCAAACTATGGTCATCACCGGGAGTGGTCCCGATTATTGTCACTTCGGGGTTGCCGGATCATAACACATAGTAGGTGACTATAGACTTGCAAGATAGGATCAAGAACTCACATATATTCATGAAAACATAATAGGTTCAGATCTGAAGTCATGGCACTTTCGGGCCCTAGTGACAAGCATTAAGCATAGCAAAGTCATAGCAACATCAATCTCGGAACATAGTGGATACTAGGGATCAAACCCTAACAAAACTAACTCGATTACATGATAAATCTCATTCAACCCATCACCGTCCAGCAAGCCTACGATGGAATTACTCACGCACGGCGGTGAGCATCATGAAATTGGTGATGGAGGATGGTTGATGATGACGACGGCGACGAATCCCCCTCTCCGGATCCCCGAACGGACTCCAGATCAGCCCTCCCGAGAGGTTTTAGGGCTTGGCGGCGGCTTCGTATCATAAAACGCGATGATTTCTTCTCCTCTATTTTTTTCTCCACGAAAGCCAATATATAGAGTTGGAGTTGGCGTCGGAAGGTCTCCAGGGGGCCCACGAGTTAGGGGGGCGCGCCCTAGAGTGGGGGGCGCGCCCCCCACCTCGTGGGATGTGGTGTGGGCCCCTGGTCTTCATCTTTGGCGAGGATTTTTTATTATTTTTTATAAGATGTTCCGTGGAGTTTCAGGTCATTCCGAGAACTTTTATTTTCTGCACATAAAACAACATCAAGGCAATTCTGCTGAAAACAACATCAGTCCGGGTTAGTTCCATTCAAATCATACAAGTTAGAGTCCAAAACAAGGGCAAAAGTGTTTGGAAAGGTAAATACGACGGAGACGTATCAATCATCGACCGTGGCGACTAGGTGGGTGGTGGGTGGGATGTAAACGGCTTTAAGTCCGATATTATCGTAAACCAAAGTCTTGCCGTCCGAGATAGACATGTTCTGGATACAATCGAGCATCTCGTTCAGGTGAGATAGTTTTTCGGAGTTCATGGCCTGGCTATAATCGGGGCTAACTCGAAGTATGCCTACTGTATAGCTTGGTACGTTTTCGGCATGGAGAGGATCTGAGAGTGATCCATGATCCTGCGTCGAGGTTGGCTCTAAGTCTGACGTAGTTCTAGAGATAGGGTCCGGGTCCAAGCCCGGACCAGTGGTCAAGGGGAGATCGCCCCGAGTCGTTACGTCGGGATTCTTCGGTGATGCCAAGGAGTCTAATCCGATGTCCTCGAAGGAGATCGGTTTTGGAGTCAAACCTCCAGTGCCGAACAAATCCTCAACTCGGTCGGGTGTCCAGCCTGACAGGATGAGTTCGTCGCGGTAATCCGCGGTGTACTCTAGGCCTCCAAAGGTCACGATATGACCCCGGGCGTATTTCTCGACGGAGGCCAGATGGCTAGTCGAGTCGGCGCAGAAGATCATGCTGCCGAACATGAAAGTTGGCCAAGGATGTAGACGTTCCCGTGGCCATTGTCGCAGTTGATTTGCAGATGTGCCATCGATCCTTCTGTCGATCTCACAACGGAACTCTTAATGAAAGCACCAGTGTCGGTGTGAAAACCGGAAGTCCTCTGGGTAGGGGGTCCCGAGTTGTGGATCTCAGACAGATGGTAACAGGAATAAGGAGACGATGCTTTACCCAGGTTCGGTCCCTCTTGATGGAGATAAAACCCTACGTCTTGCTCTTGTTTATATTGATGTAGATGTATTGAGTACAGGGTTGATCTACCTCGATATCGTAAGATGTGTTCTAACTCTAGGGCTAGGTGAATGAGGTTGCATTGATGTCCTCTCTACGGGGTAAACCCTATGGCTTATATACACGCCAGGCAGGGTGTCTAGGGTTACAACATCGGTATCTTGCCATGGAGGCGGTAGGAGAAGTCTTGGAGTATACGACAAGTCTTCGGCAGATGCAGTCCTGATCACGCCCTATCGTGCAACTTCCAGAGTCCATCTTGAGAAGAATGAGGGCCCATCAGCCCAATCCGAGGAGCATGGGCCGACTAGGTTAGTACCCTAGTCCAGGACACCGTCACTCGGGGTTGTGGATGTGGGGTTGGTTAGCTCAGGGACGTGCACCTTGTGGAGGTGCTAGCTGAGGAGATCCATGGCCATGGACAGTGATGGGCTTCGGGTTGTCTCAACGACGGGGAGGATGATGTCTCGCGAAGTCACGAGCAATCCATGAAGGATGGGAAACACGGTTAGGAGAAGGAGTTGCTTCCATGGATGGCCGGAGTTGCCACTTGCCGGAAGAGGCGGCGGAGTTAGCGACAAATTGCTAGGCCGTACGTGAGCATGATAGAAGATGCCCCAACCGCAATCGGCACCCGATGACTAGTGAGGCACATGAATCATGGAGAGGCGAAGGGACGGCACAGAACAAAAACGGTCGAAAGGGGCTGGTTGATGGAAAACGGAGGGGCAACAGCCTGCATCGAGGGTGCACACACAGTCACGGGAGAGAGGGGGAGGTGTGTGGATGGGGAAGGGAGAGCAAGCAGGCGGTATGGACGACGGGGAAGGGGAAGGGAGAGTGCAATGACGCGAGGTCAATTTCGCACATAGCCATTTACGACCCATGGCGTGAAGGCCCAGTTAACGTGAGCATACCCAGATCGGTCTGCAGAGCAGCAGACCTTTGAAGTTGTTGGCCCGCCTGGTTCATTCGGAGTCGCCAAAGAATACGTGCGTGAATTAACGTTGCGAGACGACCTGAGATCTCAGCCGCTTGTGAGTATGATCGGATGGACGACAACGTCAAAACGCTGAGCAGAGGTGTAGCTAGCCCTATTTTACTGTTTCTTAATGCTTAATGTAAACATAAGATATTTTGCATGATGAGGTAGGCGAAGATGGAACGATGCACACGGCGACTGAGAGTTACAGAGCAAAAAAATGCATTTAAGTTTTATAGAAGTATGTGTTGAATAACTGAACATATGTTGTAGTCGACACATTTTACAAAATGGAATAATTGTTGAACCCGTATTTATTTACTGACCCGTGGCAAAGCACGGGTATTTAGCTAGTATGTAATAATTGGTTTTACGAACCATTCGCCCGGTTTTGGGAAGGCTTTGTGTTTTTTTCTTATTATTTTTATCTACCGGTTCTCATCCAATTTCTTCTGATTTTTATTTTTGACTTGTTTTCCTCTCTTTCTTCTATTTTCTTTTCCTTCTGTCTTTTTTCATTTTCCAAATACATGTTTACTTTTTTCATACATTTTAACATTTTTCATATACTGGCTGAACATTTTTCACATACATGTTGAATTTTTTTCCAAAAGCACGATGCAAATTTATCTAACTACATGTTGAACTTTTGTAAAATGCACATTAAACACATGCTGAACATTATTGTAAACCACACGAACATTTCGTGAGTGTTTAAGAACATTTTTTAAATGACAAAACTTGTTTTATATATGCTATGAACATTTATTAAAAATTAAACAAACAAACTTTTACATTTCATGAACAGTTTTTTAAATGCCTTGGCCAAATTTGAAAACATGTAAACATTGTTTCAATGTCACAAGCCATTTTGTGTGGAAGGCACATATTTTTACAAATCACTCTAACATTTTTTTTACATTTCAAGTACACATTAGAGAAGTGTTATGAACACATTTTTAAACATGCAAACATTTTATTGAATGGTGTGAACAATATTTAAAAAATGTAACAATGTTTTACATTTCACAAACATTTTTAGTGTGTGGTGAGTGTTTTTTAAAAATTATGTGAAATATTTTATGAAAAAAAATTCTGAGTAGTTCAAAGTATTAAATAAAGATATAAAAAGGAACGAAGCACGAACGAAAGGAATTAATTTACATCAGTTACTGGGTCAGCCTGCTACAAACGATCATTGAGCTGAGTTGAACTGGGCGTCCCTGTCTCTCGCATCGAGCGAGACGGAATATCCTATTTGACACGTTTTGCACCTATTCGGCGCGCTTTGCGGGAGCTCCTATAGGACGCATACTGCGTCGAATGGAGCGCGCGCCGCACAGGATGATGCACGACCGGGCCAGCCCACTAGAGCTGAATCGCGTTGAAAGCAAAACCGCGCGACGCAAAAAAAAACCCAAAAAATTAAAGCAACGTGACGAATCGAACTCAAGCATTCGATCAGCCAACTTCTTGTACCTCACGAAGCTAACCACGTCAGCTTACAATTTTGAAAAGCGCGAACTCTTAAGAACAGAAAGTGGCGGCAGATTTGAAACATTTATGATTTTTCTAATATTTCTTTCATTCTCGTTCTTTCTGAAAACACAAACAATTTAAGAAAAAGTGAACAAATTTCGTAATTACAAACATATTTCGAAAACAGGAAGAAATGGTGAACAAAATTTAAAATCCTGAAATTTTTCTAAAATGCGAACAATTCTTGAAAATTATGAACATTATTCAAAAAACATGGATTTCTTTTCAAATACTACAGTTTTTTCCAAAAAAGTGAACAAAAACATAAAATAATTGAAAAAGTGAACAATTTATGAACCTCGAACATTTTTCAAGCAGGTCAATTTTTGTCAAGTTTTTGAATTGTTTTGCAAAAATGAATAATTTTAGAAAAAAATGAACTCATTACAAATAATGTGAACATTTTTTAATTTGGGGAAAAAATTTATAACCATGAATACTTTTTGAATATGAGAACAACTTTTGTAATCTCGAACATATTTTAAAAATAAGAAAAAAATTTCCAAAACCCGAACATTTTTAGACAAAAGTTTTTCTTGGTTTATACTTTTTCGAAAAGAAACAACAAAGAGAAGAAAAAAGGAAAAAGTAAAAAAGAAAACCAAAAAGGGGAAAAGACGAACATTTTTGAAAAAGGGGACATTTTTTAAATCCTGCAACATTTAGTTTAAAATGCAAAAGAAAATCAATTTATGAACAATTTTGGAAAACACGACTACTTTTTTTAAAAAAATGAACGTTTTTTAAAAGTCAGAACAACTTTTTTAAGTTTACGAAAAAAAATTAAACATGAACTTCGATTTTTTTTTGAAAAATAAAGAAGAAAAAAAACAGAAAAGAAAATGAAATTAGAAAATAAAGTAGAAATATCAATAGAAAAATGTGAAGAAGAAAAACCAAAAACCAAACAGAAAAAAAAATAGTTCAGAGAACCTTTTAGAAGGTTCCCAAAGCCAGAAAAACCCGGCTGGGAAACTGAAATTTGACCACTGTAAATGGGCCGGCCCAGTCCACCGTTCGATCGGCGGCTCTTATGCGAAGCCTAGAAAGCTTGATGCAGAGAAGTGGCACATATGCAGCGCGCCACTTGTCGCAACCTGGGAGTTTTCCCTTTTTTCGTAGATTCGTTTATTCAAAACGTTTTATCTCTTAAACCGTGCGTCTAAATCTTGAACCATTTTCACCATTGAATTCCTCGCGTCGAGATCTTCAAAACTAGATCCGATGTTGATAGGTTTTGACAAACTTTTTTTTTTCACGAAAAAACGGACGAAAAAACCCGGGCAAAAAAACCTAACCGGGAGCAAAACCGTGACTCTCGTGGAAGGAAAAAAATACAGAAAACGCGTTTTTTTTCGTTTCCGAGAGGCACGGCCGTGACTTTCGCGAAAGCACAACCGTGCCTGTCGCGAAAGCAAAACCGTGACTCTCGCGAAAGAAAAAAAACAGAAAACGCGTATTTTTCCCTTTCCGAGAGGCACGGCCGTGACTTTCGCGTAAGCACAACCGTGCCTCTCGCGGAAGCAAAACCGTGACTCTCACGAAAGAAAAAAAACAGAAAACGTGTTTTGTTTTTTCCTTTCCGAGAGGCACGGCCGTGACTCTCGCGGAAGCACAACCGTGCCTCTCGCGGAAGCAAAACCGTGACTCGCGAAAGAAAAAAAACAGAAAACGCGTTTTTTTTCGTTTCCGAAAGACACAGCCGTGACTCTCGATAAAGCACAACCATGCCTCTCGCGGAAGAAAAAACGTGACTTTCGCGAAAGGAAAAAAAAGAAAACGCGTTTTTTCGCGCAAAATTTTTTTCGATTTTTTTTATCGAAAAGCTAAGAAAAACCGGGAGAAAACCAAAACGTTGAAAAAAACAAAAAAAACCATTTAAAAAGCTAAAAACGCGTGCGGAAAAATAAAAAAACAAAATTTAAAGAGAGCGTCCAGAGCGCGACACGTGACGAATGGCTGAGAGCGCGCCAAGTGGCACTGATCGTTACGAGGCTTCTGAAGGAGCGCTCGTTAACTAGTTGCTCCCACGTCAAACAGGATATTCCACGCTTTGCATCAAATTGCCGGTATTTCGCACAGGCGAGTGACCGAGCAGCAACACGATCGATGGGCCAGCCAAGTTTCGCGTAGCCAGTGCACGTACAACGACAACTAGCTATCCGATTTTGGAAATCTTGTAGAATGTTTCCTGAACCGATTTTTTGTTTTTTACCTGTTTTCTTTTCTTTCTTTCGTTTTTCTGTTTCTGTTTCTTTTTCTTCTTTCTTTTTTTTTGTTTTCTGTTTCCTTTTTCTTCTTCTTCCCTTTTATTTTTGAAGGTTATTTTATCTTTTTAAAATTAAGTTTATATTCTAAAATTGTTCTTAAGTTTTGAAAAATGTTATTCCTTTTAAAAAACATTCTAAAATT
This sequence comes from Aegilops bicornis, assembly GCA_021605145.1. Classification (NCBI taxonomy): domain Eukaryota; kingdom Viridiplantae; phylum Streptophyta; class Magnoliopsida; order Poales; family Poaceae; genus Aegilops; species Aegilops bicornis. The sequence goes on from CM038675.1 coordinate 318,941,026, forward strand.
TAAAAAATGATCGTTTTTTCAAAAGTTGTTCATAAATTCAAAAAATCTTCCTGATTTTGGCAAATGTTCTTGTTTTTCAAAAAAAATGGCGAATGCTTTTGTTCAAAATTTTCACAATTTTTTTGCAAAAATTGGGTGTTAAAATAATCGTTCCCATTTTAATTTTTTTTTTCATGTTTTCCTTTTCCCTGGAGTTTAAAAAATCTTCCCGGTTTCATAAATTGTTCATAAGTGTCAAAAAATGGTAAAATTTTCAAATTTTGTTCAGGAGTTTCAAAATTTGTTCGCCTCTCCAAATTTGTTTTGAAATTTGGAAAAATGTTCCCGTTTCAAGATATATTCATGATTTTGAAAGAAAGTTCCTGTTTTCTAAAAATGTTATAGTTCTTTTAAAATTTGTTCAAAAATTTGGAAAGTGTTTGCGTTTTGTAGAAGATTCTGTTTTTTGAAGAAAAAAATTGCTTTCAAAATTCTTAAAATAATTTGAATCTACGCCTAGTGTTGTGTTGGTTCTTTACTGTTGACGCTACCATATGCTGAGATGCTAGGGTTAGCTCAACGTGTATAGCACTCGATCCCATCTTCGAATCCCCAAGACAGCGATATTTGGGAGCCACTAGTAACGAGTGCTTCTTCGGAAGCCTCGCAATGATTAGCACCACTTGGCGCGCTCTCAGCCATTCGCCACATGTAGCGCTCTGGTCGCTCCCTTCGGATTTTATCTTTTTATTTTTCCGCACACGTTTTTGGCTATTTGAACGATTTTTTCCCGGTTTTTTCGACGTTTTGGTTTTTCACCGGTCTTCCTCAGCTTTTTGAAAAAACACGTTTTCTTTTTTGCCTTTCACGAGAGTCACGATTTTGCTTCCGCGAGAGGCACAGTTTTGCTTTCACGAGAGTCACGGTTGCGCCTCTCGAAAACAAAAAAAATGCATTTTCTGTTTTTTTTTCTTTCGCGTGAGTCATGGCCGTGCCTCTCGAAAACGAAAAAACGCGTTTTCTGTATTTTTTCTTTCGCAAGTCACGGTTTTGCTTCCGCGAGAGGCATGGTTGTGCTTTCGTGAGAGTCACGGCCGTGCCTCTCGGAAATGAAAAAAACGTTTTTTCTATTTTTTTTCTTTCCCGAGAGTCACGGTTTTGCTTCCGCGAGAGGCACTGGTGTGCTTTCGCGAGAGTCACGGCCGTGCCTCTTCGGAAACGGAAAAAACGTGTTTTCTCTTCTTTTTTTCCTTCTGCGAGAGTCACGGTTTTGCTTCCATGAGAGACATGGTTGTGATTTCGTGAGAGGCACGGGCATGCCTCTTTCAAAAAGGAAAAAAACCCGTGCTCCCGGTTCGGATTTTTCGTCCAGTTTTTTTCGGCCAGTTTTTTTGTGAAAAAAAAGTTCGTCAAAACCTATCAACACAGGATCTAGTTTTGAAGATCTCGACACGAGGAATCCAACGGTGAAAACGGTTTGAGATTTAGACGCAGGTTTGAGACATTTGAATAAACGGATCTACGAAAAAAGGGAAAACTCCCAGGTTACGACAAGTGGCGTGCTGCATGTGCGCCACTTGTCACAACCTGGGGCATTGGAGTAATCTTTGCAGCAAGTACTCCTCAACTAGTGATTTCGGCGATATTTTTTGCACCATAGTGCGTGTTCGATGTCGGCCTTGATCTTCACGGGCCATCCAAGTCGTTGAGATTGCCTTTCTTTGCCTTGGACAACGGCCTATAGGAGGTCCCACAGAGGGAACTCTACCTGAAAGTTAGATGCTGTGAGTTGGGCCGTCCAAGGCGCGCGGTTTTCTTTTTCATTTTTTTGCTTTCTTTTTTTACTTCGGTTTATACTTTAAATATATTACAAGAATCACTCTACATGGCTAGACCGGCCATGGCTCTCTCTCCCTCCCTCTCCTCCCCTCCCACCCCCTCCACCTGCTCCACCGAAAACCATGGCGATCTCTAGATTAGTTCAAAATGGAGAGTCTTCTTCATTGGGACTTTGCTCCGGGGCTTGCCCTTGCGGATCAGGTGAGGAGAAAATTTGGTTCCATGGTGCACTTATCTCCTTCTCGTGATCATAAGGAGTTCTTCCTTGTGGTCACCTTCTCTTCGGCCTCCTTTCCTCTCAATGTGGATTCCGTGGGTATTGCTTTACAATGCTGCATTGGAGGAATCAGTTCTGGTTTCAAGGTGACACAACTCAATCCACGTGCTTTTAAGTTCTCGGTCATTTCATCTATGGTCTTAAGGATCGAGTGTGGACGGATTTCGTTTGTCACTTCCATCTGTTTAATGGCCGTTTCACTCATGCCCCTACTTCTTTTAACATTTGGCATGCAGACATGGTCTTGCCAGAGTTAGACAATCGTTGTTCTATGGCTATTTCATCGAAGTTGGATTTCTTCACTCAAGACACATTTGATCATGATTCTTCCAGAAGAGAACTCAGTAAGTTTACATTGGTCCCGATGGCACATATAAATTTTTCTAATTCTAATGCTGCTGAGGCTTCTTCGTCCATGATCCATCCGGTTCACCCTGAACAAATCAAATCAAATTTGGCGATTTTGTGGCAAGCATTAATGATAGGCCAAACATTAAGGCTGTCAGCAGACACAAATCCTTAATGGACATTTATATTCAACAAGCGGATTTGGAGGATAATAATGTCCCAGAGTTTTTACGTCTGGGTGATTTTCAATGCCCGATCAAGGTGCCTTATCCATGTCTGCCCCAAAGTTTCCTGGCTTCAGCTCCGGCCGACTCCAGTTGGCCTCCTCTCCTCTCAGCCCATCATAAGGCGGATCTGGCCCAGGCCTGCTATTCTTAGGAGGACATTGATACACTATCCATAAATTGGGCCTCCCTTTGCTCTAGATGCCTACAATGGGGGCACCAGAAAATAGATTGCCAGGCTCGGCTAATTTGCATTCATTGCTCCTTTCCTGGTCATAAGGTAATTAACTGACCCTCCCGGAATTTACCAAAGCATCATAACTCCTTAATAAATAGCCATGAGAAGGCTATCCACAATACTGGATTATCTGCACAAATATTGTCTGTTGAGGATAGACAGCCCAAGCCGAGATCTACCATCTGATGCTCATCATGTGGTCACTATGGACATCTAGCACGAGCCTGTCTCAAAAAGAAGTTTAGTCTAAAATGGAAGTGGGTCTCGAGAATGACGCAGACTTCCAATCCTACCCCTCACGTTCCAACTTCTGCTGCGATTTCCCAAGCGACACCGCCCACGCCCACCCATTCGCCCCCCATGCCACCTTCGCTCTGCTCCATTGCAATGGCCAACTATCCCCTCAATCTCGTCATGTTCCTGCCGCCGGGCTTCGCCGTGGAGCCTGGTCCGGTGAACCGTGTCATCCGCAGCGGCATGGTGGTCGGCCCGATCCCCCCCTCAAGCACGACTACCTGGCAATAGCAGAGGCAAGCCACTACGTCCCTCTGCACCGCCGGGCCGCCATTCGTCACACCATTCGAGGTTTGCTCCATGAAGCTCAGCTCTTTACCATCGAGGCCAGTGATCATCCTTTTGGCATAGGGATTTTTGGGTTTGTGGACTCATTCATCGAGGGATACTGCGGTTGCCACACCCATTGAGTTAGAATATGAGGATCTGCTCATATCCTTTGTCCCTCACCATGAAGCTCTGAACCGCCGCACCACCTCCTTTGGACCTGAGGTCTGGCTCATGTATTTCGGCTTTCCTTATGATTACCAGACAGATTATTACGTCAACAAGTCGTTGGGTGGATTTGAATCTTTAGTTTCTTGGTACAACCCATGACAGGATCGCAGATTCATGCTTGTCAAGGCGCGTGTGATCAGTCTCAGGCTTGTTCCGAAGAGCTTTGTAGTTTGGCAACTCGGTGGTGCTCGCGATTGTTGGACAGTACAAATCACCATGCTTTGTAGTAATGATTGGAATGCACTGCTTCCTGAGGTACCCCCTGTTGGTGAAGAAGAACCTCCACCTGATGGCAACCCCCACCCCCTATTTGGTCCTGATCTCCATCACAGAATAACTCTATCGACAATGTGTTCATGCTTGGCTTGTGCAGAATGCTGCCCCAAACAATGCGCCGCCTGAAGGTCAGGCAGCACCTGGCAACGCTAATCAAGGTTGGGGTGCATGGCCAGAACCTCCTGCTCCTCCTATGCCACCGTTCCTGATGAATTACCAAGCGTGGCTGGCTGAACAAGGGCTCTCAGTGCAAGATGGATTAGTCCCCGACAACAATACAGTGGATAGTGCTACTCAAGCATGGAACGATTCCATCACTGTTTCTGAAGATTCTAGCTCTGAACACTCCCTGGCTCTGATAGTGATGCCTGATGACATCGAACCACCCACTGCTGCGGAACGACTCAATGTGTCAGTGGAGATACATGCTCATGGGATTCATTTTGGTCTATCCGCTCAAGGTGAGCAGCTCATGGCACTCCTGCTGGACAACCATGTGCCCCGTCAGCAACTGAATGCCACTATCTTTGCTGCGTTGCGCCCGCTCATGGCTTCAGTTGGGCCTTGGAATGGTGGCTATGGTTTCAGAAATGACAATCTTCGTGTAGAGATTCAGGTGGACCTTGGGAGCACGGGGATTCAGTTTACCCAACTCCCAGTTCCAGGACACACAGCTCCAGTGAATAACGTGCACATTTCTGAACTAACTGAACCTGCAATCAGCAACAACAACCTGCTGTCACTGCCTGCTCCGGTAGATACACCACTTGGAAACATCTGTGCTGATGTCCAGGCAGCCTCCGAGAGCAACTCTTTGGACACTTCTCTGCAGCAATCCAACTCTGAGCTTGCCTTGTCTGAATCTGGCTCCTTTGCTTTGTCTGCTACCAGCAACACCACTCTGGATGAAGTTCAGTCTACCGTCGATAGTGCAATGCCTGAAGCTAGCAATAGAGCTAACAAGAAGCGTAAAGGGAAGCTCCCAGTACCTGTGGACACCTCATCGCTTCGCCGCAGCAACAGGTCGACCAAATATGATGGATTCCGGGTTCCTCAACCTTCTGACACCCGTCTGCCTAAATCCAAGGTGAAGCCACACATTAATCATGTCGCTCCAGTTACTTCAAAAGACAGCCTCCCTCAAGTGCAAGATGCAGAGGTTCCACCACCAACGACAATCGAATCAATGCAGGCTATCGGCACACAGCTGTGTGGTATTCCAGCAGAAGAACTGACGGTTGCTGCGCTCTCCAAGCCGGCGGATGGATCGACCTCCTCGATCTAGTTATCCTCTAGTATCTTTACTTTTATGCCTCTTTTGCAAAACTGGAACGTACTATGTTGGAACATCCGTGGTCTTAATTCGCCAGACAAACAACTAGCTCTCTCTAATGCGATCAACGTTAGCGGTTGTGCGGTTATCTGCTTGCAAGAATAAAAAAAATGCAAAGCTTTGATGATTCCTCTCTTAAAGCATTATGCCCCAAACGATTTGATAAGTTTGCTTATGTTCCATCGCGTGGCGCTTCTGGTGGTATTATTACAATATGGAACAATCATCTTTTTGGGGGACGGGTTTTCTTATCCGAACAGTTTGCTCTGGGGGTCGAATTTACGTCCACACAATCAGGCCATCGTTGGAAACTAGTGAATGTATATGGTCCTTGTCAAGGGGAGCAACGAACCACGTATTCACAATGGCTTTTTAACTTACATATGCCCTCGACAGAAGACTGGCTCATTCTGGGTGATTTTAATTACACACGCTCACCGGACAATCGTAATAAACCAGGAGGAGACATCCACGATATGTTTACTTTCAATGACTTTACCCGTGACCAAATCTCACTGAGCTACCTATAAAGGGCAAAAGATATACGTGGTCTAACATGCAACAAAACCCACTGTTGGAACAACTCAATTCGTTTTTCACCTCGTTAAACCGGACAGCCACATTTCCAAACACCACGGTGACCCCCCTTGGCAAGCCAGTCTCTGATCATATCCCCTGCTCAGTGGCCATTCAGACCACCATCCCACGCAGTAAGATATTTAGGTTTGAAACCTACTGGATTGCGCACCCAGGGTTTATGGATGTGGTGTCCCAAGCCTAGAATAAACCGATCAAATATAACAAAAATGCTAATGCAGCTTCCCGTCTGTGTCAAAAACTCAAAGCAGTCCGGCATGCCCTCAAACACTGGAGCCGTCATATCTCCAGACTAAAAATTGCGATTGAGAACACCAACAAGGCTTTGGTTGAACTAGACAATATGCAGATCGGCGAACCCTCACTTTGCCAGAAGGTAACTTCAGAGACATACTCAAAAAACACTTACTTGGCCTTCTGCAATACCAAAAAGAACATTGGAAAAAAATGATGCACCATTCGATAGATTCAGTTCAGGGATGAGAATTCCAAAATTTTTCAAGCTGTGGCCACAAAAAGATACAGAAAGAACTTTATCAAAACCTTGCAAGACAACAATGGTGTGGAGGTTGAAGATCACACAGCTAAAGAGGCAATTCTATTTGATACATACAAAGACAGACTGGGATCATACAACCCACAACCAATGAAATTCAACCTCTCAAAAATGCTCCGAGAAGATGTAGATTTTCACAGCCTGATTAGCCCATTTACGCATGCAGAAATTGACGCGGTGGTCAAAGAAATGCCACCAGATAGGGCTCCAGGACCAGATGGGTTTAACGGTGCATTCATCAAAGCCTGCTGGCCTATTATCAAACATGATATTTATCACCTATGTGAGGAATTCCATGGGGGAAATTTGAATCTTCAGAGCATCAACTATGGACACATCACTCTGATACCAAAGATTAATGCTCGTGTGACAGTCAATGACTTTCATCCGATTATGCTCCTTAATTGATGTCTTAAGCTTATAACCAAGATCCTGGCCAATCGCCTTCAGAGAATTATTCTGCAGATCATTCATCGCAACCAATATGGCTTCCTCCATGGACGTTCCATTCATGACTGCCTCGCCTGGGCTTTTGAATATATTCATCAGTGCCAAGCGTCCAAACGTGAAATCGTACTATTAAAGCTAGACTTCGCAAAGGCTTTTGATACGATCCAACACCCTGCGATGATGCTGATTATGAAACAAATGGGCTTCCCACCTCAATGGTTAACCTTGATGGAAAATATCTTCTCATCAGGCAAATCCTCGGTGCTTCTCAACGGGGTGCCAGGTCGACATTTTCTCTGTAAATGTGGAGTACGTCAAGGCGACCCACTGTCACCTTTGCTATTTGTGTTAGCAGCTGACCTGCTCCAAACCGCTCTTAATGAGGCACTTCAAATCCAGACCATCCAACACCCGATCCCGCCAAAAGGAAATGACCAATACCCTGTGATCCAATACGTCGACGACACAATCATTGTCTTTCCTACCTGCATCAACCAGGCCGCCACGATCATACATATACTAGAGGATTATGCCACTTTAGTTGGACTCAAAATCAACTTTGGTGCCCATTAACACCCCGCAGGACAAATATGATGCGTTGGCAGCACTTTTTGGCTATGCTCAAGCAAACATGCCATTTACTTACCTTGGACTGCCTCTAGGCACAACTCGGCCTTCAGTCGTGGATTTGACACCGTTTATGCGCAAGGCGTAAAGAAAAATCATCATGACTATGTCGCTTATGTCTCATGCGGGCAGACTAGCTCTTCTAAATTCCCTCATTACGTCCCTGGCTATCTATCCGATGGGAACGTTAAGACTTCCACCAAAAATAATTGCCCAATAGGACAAAATCAGACGATACTGCCTCTGGAACAAGAAAATGGACAATGGAGACAAATGCAACTCGTTGGTAGCATGGTCCATGGTCTGCCGCCCAAAAAAGAGTGGCGGACTAGGGATACTTGACCTACATGTACAAAACGACGCCCTATTGCTCAAACTCCTACACAAGTTCTACAATCATCATGATACTCCTTAGGTTAACCTCATCTGGAATACATACTATATAGAGGTTGTTCCCCATGCAACAGAACCCTGCGGCTCCTTTTGGTGGCGAGATCTCATCCAGCTAATGCCAATCTATCGGGGAGTGACCCAAACCAATGTACACAATGGCAGCACAACCCTGTTCTGGAAAGACAACTGGAACCATTCTATATACGAGGATAAGTACCCAAGAGCATATTCATACTGCAAATCTGGAGATGTTTCGGTCCAGGCCTTCCTCAACACAAATGATCTGGCCACAACCTTCCATCTCCCACTTTCAGTACAAGCCCACGAAGAACTAAGACAAATTCAAAGAGAGGTGGCCGATGTGGAACTCACTAATGCAAATGATACGTGGACCTGCTGTTGGGGTGCACACAGCTTCAAAACAACGTCATACTACAGCTACTACTTCAGAGAGGCAACTGCACATGTTGCTTTCCAATGGCTATGGAAGACTAAGTGCACGGCCAAGATAAAGGTTTTCGGGTGGCTGCTACTATCTGACCGTCTCAATACAAGGAACATGCTAAAACGGAGACGTTGCAACATTGGGACCAATCTGGACTGTTTACTTTGCGGTCAACACATTGAAGAAACGGTGGAACACCTCTTCTTCCATTGCAATTTCAGTCAGTCTTGCTGGAGGATTCTAAACATTGCTTGGAGTGACCACCAACATCGTCTCCAGCTGGTTGAGGGAATAAAAGAAAGACACAACAACAAAATGATCACGGAGATTTTCCTTCTGGCAGTTTGGAGCTTATGGAAGGAACGCAATAACAATCACTTTAGGAAGGTGCTGCCCTACGTGGACTCATGAAAAAGAAGGTTCAAAAATGACTTTCAAGACCTCTTGCACAGACTACCTGACCACAAAAAACAACTTGTGCACGATACTCTGGCAGCTATACACTAATCCTGCATATGGAGGAACCCATAGGGGGGTCTTTGCTAAGGGAATTACCTCCACCTTGTAACTTGACTATGTAGCTACTCCCCCCCCCCTCTCCCCCCATACTGTACATTTATAACAAACACTTTTGAATTGTGGTAATATACAAGCAGTAGGAGCCTTTCCTACTGTCCTAACCTTCAAAAAAAAAAGAATCACTCTACATAAAACATTTGAAAAATATTGACCAAGCATATGAAAAGTGTTGAATGTGTATAGAGAAAAGATTTATCACGTATACGAAAAATGTATAAAAAATATAATGTGTATGAAACAATTTGATCATGTATTTAAAAAAAGTTAATCAAGAATTGGAAAAATATTGAAAAATGTTAAGCAAGAAGTTGGAAAAAATGTTAGATGTTTACCGAAATAATGTTGACCATGTATTAAAAATGATGAATTTTTTATCATGTATAAAACTGTTAATCAAGCATTTAAAAACAAATTGAAAAGTATTTCAAAAAATTAGATGTGTGTACAAAACATATTGACCATGTATTAAAAAATGATGAAAAAATCTGATGATGTATATGAAAATGTTAATCAAGCATTTGAAAAAACATGTTGAACAATTATTTAAAAATGTTAATCACGCATTTGAAAAATGTTAAATGTGTTTAAAAAAATGTTGACCCTGTGTTGAAATTTTTTTAATATTGCATTTAGAAAATGTTAATCAAGCATTTGAAAGATGTTAAATGTGCATAGAAAAATTGTTGGCCATGTATTAGGAAATGTTAATCTTCTATTAAAAAATGCTATTCAAGCATTTGGAAAAGATTAAAAGTGTGTACAGAAAAATTCTTGACCATGTATTAAAAAATTGTTAATCTTGTATAGGAAAAATGTTAATCAAACTTTTAAAAAATGTATAAAATATGTATAGAAAGATGTTGACCATGAATTAAAAAACTGTTAAATTTGTAATGGAAAAATATTGAAACGTGTATTAGAAAAATGTAGTTGACGTATACAAATAATGTAGAAAGAAACCAAAATAAATAAAGCAAATCAAAAAAATGAAAACCGACAAAGAAACAAAATAAACCAAAGAAAAATAAAATGAAAAAAGGAAGAAACAAATGCAAAAGGAATAAAAACAAAGAAAACTAATAAAAATTAAGAAATAAAGAAAGAATAGCAAAAAGGAAATAGAGAAAAGAAAGAAAGAAAAACAAAGGAAAACAACAAACTGATAAAAACCGGGAAAGAAAATTGATGAGAAAGGAAAGAAAATAGAAATAAACAACAGTGAATAAATGAAAGAGAAAAGAAAGGGAAACGGAACAGAAACAAAAAAATAGAAAAAAACCCGTAAGAAACTTACCCACCGAGCTTGACAAACGAACCAGCGAATAGAAAAACAAACAGAACTGGGCCGACCCAGTCGCTGCAACATGAGGCAAAAAAATTCAGCAAGCCAGAAGGAGCACTCGCTTAAGGCCAGAAATAGCACTCGCCACGCGAACCTCTGTTTCACAATAATCAAGACGTCTAGTGAACAACGAGCATCTTACCTTCTTTGTGTTCTTGCAAGCGCCAACTCATGGCGAAATCAGTAATTAAGGAGTATTTTTTGCAAAGATCACTCTTACCTCTCCAGGTTTGCGACAAGTGGTGCACTACATGTGCGCTATTTGTCGTAATATGGGAGTTTTTTCATAGATTCGTTTATTCAAAACTTTTTATCTCTTAAAAAGTGTGTTCAAATATCAAATTATTTTCATTATTGGTTTCCTTGCGTCGAGGTCTTTAAAACTTGATACCTTGTTGATAGGTTTCGGCGAACTTTTTTCATGAAAAAACCAGACGAAAAGAACCGAATCGGGAGCACGTTTTTTTCCTTTCCGAAGAGGCACTACTATGCCTCACGCGGAAGCAAATCCGCGTCTCCACCAGAAGTAAATCTGTGCCTCTCACGAAAGAAAAAAAATGTGTTTTTCCTTTCCCGAGAGGCATGACTGTTTCTCTCGCGGAAACAAATCCTTGCCTCTACGAGAAGTAAATATGTGTCTCTCGTGGAAGGAAAAAACATATTTTCTTTTCCTTTTTCGAGAGGCACGACTCGCGGAAGCAAATCCATGTCTCCACGAGAAGTAAATCTGTATCTCTTGCGAAAGAAAAAAAGACAGAAAACGGGTTCTTTTCCCTTTCCAAGAGGCATGATCGTGCCTCTTGAGGAAGTAAATATGTGCATCTAGTCGAAGAAAAAAAGGGTTTTTCCCTACCAGAGAGGCACGATCGTGTCTCTCACGAAAGCAAATCCGTAACTCCACCAGAAGTAAATCTATGCCTGTCGCGGAAGGAAAAAAGAACGCGTTTTTGCCCTTTCCCCAGAGGCACAACCACGCCTCTCGTGAAAGCAAGTCCGTACCTTCATAAGAAGTAAATCTATGCCTCTCCTGGAAGGAAAAAAATGCATTTTTTTCTTCCCCAAGAGGCGCGAGCGTCCCTCTCGCAGAAGCAAATCCGTGCCTCCGTTGGAAGTAAATTTGTGCCTCTCCCAGATAAAAAAACAAAACATATTTTACGCGCAAAAAAAATCAATTTTTGTCCAAACCTAAGAAAAACTAGAGGATAACCCAAAAACAGAAAAAAAAATCAGAAAAAGATCATCTAAAAGCTGAAAACGTGTATAGGAAAAAAATTAGGAGGGATTGTCCAGAGCACGACACGTGGATGCGGCCAAGAGCGCGCCAAGTGGCACGCTCCAAGCCCATGAAAAGTGTCCCTCGCGGGTGCAGCTGAAGGAGTACTCGCTAATTAGTTGCTCTCGTCTGATATTTTTTTGAGGAAGCAACTTACTCTTTATTGATCAAAGACCACAGAATGTGGGATAACGGTTTCGTCATGAGGTTGGAAAAACCACACATGACACCTAGGCGCTAAATTCAAAGCAAATCTAGCTAAGTTATGAGCCTCTACATTATTAATTCAACCTTTAAAAATAAAATTACATGAAAAGGAAGTACTCTGAGCTTCAATTTCTTTAATGATTGCCGCGTGTTTTCCTTAGCTTCCTTGCGTAATATCATTGATAACCTGTTTAGCATCATATGCCACCACGTATTGCTGGAGAAGTAGGTCCTCGGCTACACACAATGCTTCTCTACAAGCCATTGTCTCCAGAATAATGGGATCATCCACTCCCTGTACCACGATTGCCGAGCTCCCCAAATATTTTCCATTTGTATCCCGGCAGACCACCGCAGTAGAGCCGCACCCTTCCTGCTCTTACTGCAACATCTACATTGAATTTTGCATGATTTAGTGGTGGTGCTCGGGGTGCGTGCTTGCATTGGGTGTACTTCTTGCCGTTGGGCCTGCTGCAGCCTTCGACTCCTTCTCGTTAACAATTTCCAGTTCAGGCTTTGGAAGACTCCCTCATGAATAACTTTCCTCCTTGCTATCCATATAACCCACAACATCATAGCAAGCTTCATGAAGTGCACATAATGAATCGATGTGTGAGAATAACTAGTGATGTGCATGCTGCTCTGTGTTGGGGACCAAAGCTTGCCCTAGTTCATCATCCACCAGGGACCATGTGCATCTTGCCATAGTACATTCTATTAACGAGTGCTGCCATGAATCTGGAGCACCACAAAGACCACGCCCCAAGGTGTTTGACATCTGTCGGTGAGCACGCACATCTTCCGTCGGCAACGATTGCTTTGACAACCTCCATAGGAACATCCTAACCTTGGCTAGGACTTGAGTTTTTCACAACAATTTCCACTGCTTCTCCTCACCCTTATGCCAGATGAACCCACTGAACCTTCTATCAACACCTCCCTTCTCTGTTTTGTTGCAACCAACATCTTATAAGATGATCTTACAGAGAATTGGCCATTTTTCTTGATGCCAGCACCAAAAATCTGAATCATTGTTGGTACACAATGGTATTCCTGCTATGACCTTAGCGTCGAAGGGAAGAAAAACTTGGCGGACCTTTTGCATGTCCCAGGTCGCCGTCGTTGAGTTTAGAAGTTCTGCGACTCGCTGGGGCGGGTCCTACATCATACATCCATATGGTTTCAACATCTCGTCTCTTGGCAACCAATTATCTGACCAAATCATTGTATGTTCCCCATTGCCAACTCTCTTGATCAAACCTTGAGCAAGAATGTCTCGACCATCAATAATTGCTCTCCAGATTTGGCTTGGGTGGGATCCCAAGCTTGCATTCAAAATTGGCTCAATCCATCCCTGAATCTTACTCCATGGGCGGTTCTTCAAGTACTTGAACACTCCACTCTTTGATGATCCAATGTTAGACGGCATTCCTAAGTACTTTTCATTCAATGTCTCATTGGGAACATTTAGCACACCTTTTATGTCATGTATTACACTTTTCGGGACCCCTTCTTTGAAGAAGATGGGTGATTTTGCATAATTGATTCATTGCCCGTGGCTTGACAATAAATATACAACACCGGTTCACCTCAAGAGCTCCCATACTATTTTCCTTGAAGAACGGTAGGCTATCATCTGCGAATAAAAGATGGTTTACCGATGGCGTCGATGGGGCCAATTGTATCCCACTTAGGTTGGATGACTCTCTTCTTGACTTTAGGAGGCACGACATGTCCTCTGCTGCTAACAAGAACAAGTATGCGGATATGGGGTCCCCTTAGCAAATTCCACGTGATGGCTTGAACTTCTGTAACCTCTTTCCATTAAACATTACTGAAAATTTTACCGAGCAAACCAGATTCATAACAACATCCACCCATTTAGTGGTGAGGCCCAATTTCAACATGATAGCTCAAAGATAGGGCCAGTCCACCCTATCATATGCTTTCATCATATCAAGCTTCAAGGCACAAGATTGATGTTTCTTTGCCCTATTACGCTTCATGAAGTGCAAACATTAATTCATACGATGTGATGATGTTGTCAGTGATTAACCTGCCTTGTACAAACGCTGATTGCTCCTCTGACACAATTTGAGGCAAAACTAGCTTCAACCGATTGGAAATCACCTTGGATGCTATCTTATATAGGACATTGTAAAGACTGGTTGGGCGGAACTATGATAGAAGTGTCAGATTTTTTTGCTTTGGGATAAGCACCAAGATTGTTTGTTTATGCACTCGGCAGACTCTGTCCCATCAACAATCCTGAGTACCACCCTAGTCATTTCCTTGCCGTAGACATCTCAATGCCACTGGAAAAAATGTGCAAGAAAACCATCCGGGCTCGGCGCCTTTATCGGAAACATCTGAAACAGAGTCGTTTTAACTTGTTGCTGGTTGTATGGCGCGTTCAACAGATCATTCATGGCTTGTTAATTCTGACAGGTACTGTATCCAACACTTGCCCCATACCATGCACCCCTTCGGACGTGTATAGAGCCTTGTAAAACTCATTGGTCATCACCTCCATCTCTATTTGGTCCCCTGTAACCTGTCCATCCGCCCTTAAGGCTTTAATTTGGTTCTTCCGACGGCGACGGCTGGCGTGCAGATGGAAAAAGTACGTATTGTTATCGCCATGCACCAGCCACTCCAAGCGCGCCCTCTGTCTCCAGAGGATTTCTTCGCAATGATAGAGCTCGATGAGGCGGTCCAGAATTCTGGTGTCTACATGCGATGGTCCCGTCCTACTTGGGAACAACCGAATGTGCTCTAATTCTTTCGTTAGTCTTTGTATCTCTGGGCATACGCTGCCAAAATGTTGGCGGTCCCACGCCCCAAGGTCTCCAGCCAATCTATGAAGAATCTCTTGCATGGATTTAAAATCTCGCCCCCCTGTCGCTGTCCAGGAAGATCCTGGGTCTCGCTCCCATGTCATTTCGTATTTAAATCCCCATGGGCCCCTATTGCATGCGCCATGCACATAGTTTATTCTCAACTCAATTGGCACATGATCCAACATAATTGTTGTTCTATGGTTTAATTCCGACAACGGGAAGACTAAAGACCACCCTGGATTCACCACACAACGGTCCAAACATACCCTGGTGAAGGTGCCGCATGTCACTTTCTTTTCAAATGTCTAGGTTGTGCACGTATACGCAATATCAGCTAAACCACATGTGTCAAGAGCATCTCTGAAGGCATCCATCTGCGCTTGGCTGCGATTACCCACTCCATCGTGTTCATGCGCATGTAACACTTTGTTAAAATCTCCCATAACAGCCCATGGAATGCCATTAGTTCCAGCTATTCCTTTGTGCATATCCCCGGTTTTGTATTCTTTCAGGTACTTGAGCTTCTCCATACACGAACATTAACCGTATTCGTGTGTCCATAAGATCATCGACTAGAACATCAATATGATACTGAGAGTAACCATTAACTTCCACCTTTATTTCATCATTCCAAAAGATTCTGAGACCACCACTCCTCCCGGAGTTGCTTACAGCAAAACTTTATTAAAACCTAAACTACCAACTAAACTCTCCACTCGTGTTCTCTCTACTTGAGTTTCAAGAATACAAAGAATGGAGGAGACAAATTGCTTCGCCATATCACGAAGCTCGCGAACCGTCATGGGGTTGCCCGCCCCACTACAGTTCCAGCATAGGGCACTCATTGGCCTCGGCGGCGCCCCTCATTGGAGCCCGCCAAATTCTTCAAAGCAACACTTGTTCCCTCCTTGCCTTCCGTACCAACCTTGGTCCTTTGAGGATATCTCTTGGGAGGGGGACTATCAACTCCTCCATTGATAGGAACTACCTCCAGTTGGGTGCATTTTGGGTATGTAATCTATTGTCCATCCATACCGCTAGTGCTAGTTACCACCTCAGCACTACCTCCTCTTTTTCTACTTGGATCACCCGTCACCATATCTCCTTGGCCATTCTCTAGGTCATCCTCATCACTCTGGTGACCATCAAACTCATCTCTGCCTGCATCTCAAGCTGAAAACGCGAATAGGAAAAAAATCAGGAGGGATTGTCCAGAGCACGAAACGTCGATGCGGCTGAGAGCGCGCCAAGTGGCACGCTCCAAGCCCATGAAAAGTGTCCCTCGCGGGTGCAGCTGAAGGAGTACTCGCTAATTAGTTGCTCTCGACTGATATTTTTTTGAGGAAGCAACTTACTCTTTATTGATCAAAGACCACAGAATGTTGGATAGCGGTTTCGTCATGAGGTTGGCAAAACCACACATGAAACCTGGGCGCTAAATTCAAAGCAAATCTAGCTAAGTTATGAGCCTCTACATTATTAGTTCAACCTTTAAAAATAAAATTACATGAAAAGGAAGTACTCCGAGCTTCAATTTCTTTAATGATTGCCGCGTGTTTTCCTTAGCTTCCCTGCGTAATATCATTGATAACCTGTTTAGCATCATATGCCACCACGTATTGCTGGAGACGTAGGTCCTCGGCTACACACAATGCTTCTCTACAAGCCACTGTCTCCAGAATAATGGGATCATCCACTCCGTGTACCACGATTGCCGAGCACCCCAAATATTTTCCATTTGTATCCCGGCAGACCACCGCAGTAGAGCTGCCCCTTCCTGCTCTTATTGCAACATCTGCATTGAATTTTGCATGATTTAGTGGTGGTGCTCCGGGTGCGTGCTTGCATTGGGTGTACTTCTTGCCGTTGGGCTTGCTGCAGCCTTCGACTCCTTCTCGTTAACAATTTCCAGTTCAGGCTTTGGAAGACTCCCTCATGAATAGCTTTCCTCCTTACTGTCCATATAACCCATAACGTCATAGCAAGCTTCACGAAGTGCACATAATGAATCAATCTGTGAGAATAGCTAGTGCTTTGCATGCTGCTCTATGTTGGGGACCAAAGCTTGCCCTAGTTCATCATCCACCAGGGCCCATGTGCATCTTGCCATAGTACATTCTATTAGCGAGTGCTGCCATGAATCTGGAGCACCACAAAGACCACGCCCCAAGGTGTTTGACATCTGTCGGTGAGCACACACATCTTCCGTCGGCAATTATTGCTTTGACAACCTCCATAGGAACATCCTAACCTTGGCTGGGACTTGAGTTTTCCACAACAATTTCCACTGCTTCTCCTCACCCTTATGCCAGATGAACCCACTGAACCTTCTAGCCACACCTCCCTGCTCTGTTTTGTTGCAACCAACATCTTATAAGATGATCTTACAGAGAATTGGCCATTTTTCTCGATGCCAGCACCAAAAATCTGAATCATTGTTGGTACACAATGGTATTCCTGCTATGACCTTAGCGTCGAAAGGAAGAAAAACTTGGCGGACCTTTTGCATGTCCCAAGTCGCCGTCATTGAGTTTAGAAGTTCTGCGACTCGCTGAGGCGGGTCCTACATCATACATCCATATGGTTTCAACATCTTGTCTCTTGGCAACCAATTATCTGACCAAATCATTGTATCTTCCACATTGCCAACTCTCTTGATCAAACCTTGAGCAAGAATGTCTCGACCATCAATAATTGCTCTCCAGATTTGGCTTGGGTGGGATCCCAAGCTTGCATTCAAAATTGGCTCAATCCATCCCCGAATCTTACTCCATGGGCGGTCCTTCAAGTACTTGAATGCTCCACTCTTTGATGATCCAATGTTAGACGGCATTCCTAAGTACTTTTCATTCAATGTCTCATTGGGAACATTTAGCACACCTTTTATGTCATCTATTACACTTTTCGGGACCCCTTTACTGAAGAAAATGGGTGATTTTGCATAATTGATTCATTGCCCCGTGGCTTGACAATAAATATATTGCACCTGGTTCACCTCAGTAGCTCCCATACTATTTTCCTTGAAGAACGGTAGGCTATCATCTGCGAATAAAATATGGTTTACCGATGGCGTCGATGGGGCCAATTGTATCCCACTTAGGTTGGATGACTCTCTTCTTGACTTTAGGAGGCACGACATGTCCTCTGCTGCTAACAAGAACAAGTATGCGGATATGGGGTCCCCTTGGCGAATTCCACGTGATGGCTTGAACTTCTGTAACTTCTTTCCATTAAACATTACTGAAAATTTTACCAAGCAAACCAGATTCATAACAACATCCACCCATTTAGTGGTGAGGCCCAATTTCAACATGATAGCTCGAAGATAGGGCCACTCCACCCTATCATATGCTTTCATCATATCAAGCTTCAAGGCACAAGATTGTTGTTTCTTTGCCCTATTACGCTTCATGAATTGCAAACATTAATTCATACGCTGTGATGATGTTGTCAGTGATTAACCTACCTTGTACAAACGCTGATTGCTCCTCTGACACAATTTGAGGCAAAACTAGCTTCAACCGATTAGAAATCACCTTGGATGCTATCTTATATAGGACATTGTAAAGACTGGTCGGGCAGAACTGTGATAGAAGTGTCAGATTTTTCCCTTTGGGATAAGCACCAAGATTGTTTGTATATGCACTCGGCAGACTGTCCCATCAACAATCTTGAGTACCACCCTAGTAATTTCCTTGCCGCAGACATCTCAATGCCACTGGAAAAAATGTGCAAGAAAACCATCCGGGCTCGACGCCTTTATAGGAAACATCTGAAACAGAGTCGTTTTAACTTGTTGCTGGTTGTATGGCGCGTTCAACAGATCATTCATGGCTTGTTAATTCTGACAGGTACTATATCCTTGCTTCATACCATGCACCCCTTCGGACGTGTATAGAGCCTTGTAAAACTCATTGGTCATCACCTCCATCTCTATTTGGTCCCCTGTAACCTGTCCATCCGCCCTTAAGGCTTTAATTTGGTTCTTCCGATAGCGACGGCTGGCGTGCATATGGAAAAAGTACGTATTGTTATCGCCATGCACCAGCCACTCCAACCGCGCCCTTTGTCTCCAGAGGATTTCCTCATTCCGTAATGCATCATCCCGCAACTAACTCATTAGTCAAATTGCTTGCAAGGCTTATTATGATGTACATCACCGAGAGGGCCCAGAGATACCTCTGCGATACTCGGAAGTGACAAATTCTAATCTCGATCTATGCCAACCCAACAAACACCTTCGAAGATACATGTAGAGCATCTTTATAATCACCCAGTTATGTTGTGACATTTGATAGCACACAAGTCATTCCTCCGGTATCCGGGAGTTGCATAATCTCATAGTCAAAGGAATATGTATATGACATGAAGAAAGCTATAGCAATAAAACTGAACGATCATTATGCTAAGCTAACAGATGGGTCTTGTCCATCACATCATTCTCCTAATGATGTGATCCGGTTCATCAAATGACAACACATGTCTATGGTTAGGAAACTTAACCATATTTGATTAACGAGCTAGTCTAGTAGAGGCTTACTAGGGACACGGTGTTTTGTCTATGTATCCACACATGTATCAAGTTTCCGGTTAATACAATTATAGCATGAATAATAAATATTTATCATGATATAAGGAGATATAAAATAACAACTTTATTATTGCCTCTAGGGCATATTTCCTTCAGTCTCCCACTTGCACTAGAGTCAATAATCTAGTTCACATCGCCATGTGATTTAACACCAATAGTTCACATCACCATCTGATTAACACCCATAGTTCACATCGCCATGTGAGAAACACCCAAAGGATTTACTAGAGTCAGTAATCTAGTTCACATCGCCATGTGATTAACACCCAAAGAGTACTAAGGTGTGATCATGTTTTGCTTGTGAGAGAGGTTTAGTCAACGGGTCTGCCACATTCAGATCCATATGTATTTTGCAAATTTCTATGTCTACAATGCTCTGTGTGGAGCTACTCCAGCTAATTGCTCCCACTTTCAATATGTATCCAGATTGAGACTCAGAGTCATCCGGATCAGTGTCAAGCTTGCATCGACGTAACCTTTTACGACGAACTCTTTGTCACTTTCATAATCGAGAAACATTTCCTTAGTCCTCTTTAGGTACCTAAGGATAATTTTGACCGTTGTCCAATGATCTACTCCTGGATCACTATTGTATCCCCTTGCCAAACTCATGGCAAGGTACACAATAGGTCTGGTATACAACATGACATACTTTAAAGAACCTATGGTTGAGGCATAGGAATGACTTTCATTCTCTTTCTATCTTCTTTCGTGGTCGGGTTTTGAGTCTTACTCAACTTTATACCTTGCAATACAAGCAAGAACTCCTTCTTTGACTGTTCCATTTTGAACTACTTCAAAATCTTGTCAAGGTATGTACTCATTGAAAAATCTTATTAAGTGTCTTGATCTATCTCTATATATCTTGATGCCCAATATGTAAGCAGCTTCACCGAGGTCTTTCTTTGAAAAAACTCCTTTCAAAAACTCCTTTATGCTTTCCAGAAAATTCTACTTCATTTCCAATCAACAATATGTCATTCACATATACTTATCAGAAAGGCTGTAGTGCTCGCACTCACTTTCTTGTAAATACAGGCTTTACCACAAGTATGTATAAAACTATATGCTTTGATCAACTCATCAAAGCGTATATTCCAACTCCGAGATGCTTGCACCAGTCCATAGATGGATCGCTGGAGCTTGCACACTTTGTTAGCACCTTTAGGATCGACAAAACCTTCTGGTTGCATCATATACAACTCTTCTTTTATAAATTCATTAAGGAATGCAGTTTTGACATCCAATTGCCAGATTTCATAAAATGTGGCAATTGCTAACGTGATTCGGACAGACTTAAGCATCGATATGAGTGAGAAAATCTCATTGTATTCAACACCTTGAACTTGTCAAAAAACCTTTTTGCGACAATTTGAGCTTTGTAGATAGTAACACTAACATTAGTGTCCGTCTTTATCTTGAAAATCCATTTATTCTCAATGGCTTGTTGATCATCGGGCAAGTCAACCAAAGTCCATACTTTGTTCTCATACATGGATCCTATCTCAGATTTCATGGCCTCAAGCCATTTTGCGGAATCTGGGCTCATCCTCGCTTCCTCATAGTTCGTAGGTTCATCATGGTCTAGTAACATGACTTCCAAAACAGGATTACCGTACCACTCTGGTGCGGAACGTGCTCTGGTTGATGATGAATACATCACTCCTTCGGATACACACAAAACTCCACTAGATATACAAGGACCGATCACTAGAGCTCGAGCGCGACAATTGAATTTAGAGGTGAGCTCGTTCCTAAGCACTTCTTTATATGTTCCTGAGAATAGATTGCTACCTAATGATTATATTATGATTGGGAACCATGGAGAGCACCAGGAGATACTTGGAGAGGGGCTTGGAGGTGGAGAGGACCAGCAAGGGCGTCCAAGTCAAGGTGGAGGCCCAAACCAAGTTGACTTCGAGTCTGCTTCGGAGTCCATGAGCAGTCTGCACTAAAATGATTGTCCAGGTCGCATACGGGCTCGGTTTTGGACGTTATATATATGCACAGATAGCTGAGAATATAACCTTTCCAATGGCGTTGGTCCCATGGTCAAATTCCTCTTTAATCAACGGGAATCATCGAAACAGAAGACATCCAGAATCTGTCTCGGTGCTGCGTCACTGTTTTTGGCCTTTGGGCCATGTATCTTTTTGAGCCCAATTAGGCGCATGACCAGAGGGTCCTTGGTTAACCCTAGACCATATTTACAGCTGCCGGTGCTTAGGTTAGGGTCGGGTTTTGCTTAGATTATCCTGTCAAGAACAGTTTTGCCGTTTGTCGGTTTGTGAGACCCCAACTTCGTGAGATTAATCAGACATCTACAATTTGGTTGCAATTCTTTCTTGTTCTTGCTTGTGTTCTTCGATTTGCAGGCAAGGATTAGCCTTCTTGGTGAGGTCGACCGTGCATCATCGGTCGATAACCAGAGGAGACGTGGTGCTGCGATTGCGGGGTTCAAAACGTGTTGTTCGGAAGCCAGATCGAGTTGTGTCAAGTTTCCACCAAATCGAGAGTTATCAGGACCTTTCGGAAGGCCGGGACACCCTTGTTCATATCAGTTGACCTACGAGGTTTGGTAGTAACTTGATCTAAAGTTTCATGATCATTATCATTAGCTTCCTCTCTAGTTGGTGTAGGCATCACGAGAACGGATTTCTCTGATGAGCTACTTTCCAATTTGAGAGAAGGTACAATTACTTCATCAAGTTCTACGTTCCTCCTACTCACTTCTTTTGAGAGAAACTCCTTCTCTAGAAAGGATCCATTCTTAGCAACAAAGATCTTGCCTTCGGATCTGTGATAGAAGGTGTACCCAACAGTTTCTTTTGGGTATCCTATGAAGACGCACTTCTCCGATTTGGGTTCAAGCTTATCAGGCTGAAACTTTTTCACATAAGCATCGCAACCACAAGCTTTAAGAAACGACAGCTTCGGTTTCTTACCAAAGCACAGTTCATACGGTGTCGTCTCAATGGATTTAGATGGTGCCCTATTTAACGTGAATGCAACGGTCTCTAATGCATAACCCCAAAACGATAGCGGTAAATCGGTAAGAGACATCGTATATCGCACCATATCTAATAAAGTACGGTTATGACATTCGGACACACCATTACGCTATGGTGTTCCAGGTGGCGTGAGTTGTGAAACTACTTTACATTGTTTTAAATGAATGTCAAACTCGCAACTCAAATATTCACCTCCGTGATCAGATCGTAGAAACTTTATTTTCTTGTTACGATGATTCTCCACTTCACTCTGAAATTCTTTGAACTTTTCAAATGTTTCAAATGTGTGTTTCATTAAGTAGATACACCCATATCTGCTTAAATCATCTGTGAAGGTCAGAAAACAATGATACCTGCCGCAAGCCTCAACACTCATCGGACCGCATACATCGATATGTATTATTTCCAATAAGTCAGTGGCTCGCTCCATTGTTCTGGAGAACGGAGTCTTAGTCATCTTGCCCATGAGGCATTGTTCGCAAGCATCAAATGATTCATAATCAAGTGATTCCAAAAATCCATCTGCATGGAGTTTCTTCATGCGCTTTACACCAATATGACCTAAACGGCAGTGCCACAAATATGTTGCACTATCATTATCAACTTTGCATCTTTTGGCATCAATATTATGAATATGTGTTTCACTACGATCGAGATTCGATAAACCATTTATATTGGGTGTATGACCATAGAAGGTTTTATTCATGTAAACAGAATAACAATTATTCTTTGACTTAAATGAATAACTATATTGCAATAAACATGATCCAATCATATTCATGCTTAGCGCAAACACCAAATAACATTTATTTAAGTTCAACACTAATACCGAAGGTAGATGGAGCGTGCGATGGTGATCTTATCAACCTTGGAATCACTTCCAACACACATCGTCACCTCACCCTTAACTAGTCTCTGTTCATTCTGTAATTCATTTTTCGAGTTACTAATCTTAGCAACTGAACTAGTATCAAATACCCAGGGGTTACTACGAACACTAGCAAGGTACACAATAATATGTATATCAAATATACCTTTGTTCACTTTGCCATCCTTCTTATCTGCCAAATGTTTGGGGCAGTTCCACTTCCAGTGACCATTTCCTTTGCAGTATAAGCACTCAGTTTTAGGCTTTGGTCCAGCTTTGGGCTTCTTCACGGGAGTGGCAACTTGCTTGCCATTCTTCTTGAAGTTTCCTTTTCTTTCCCTTGCCCTTTTACTTGATACTAGTGGTCTTGTCAACCATCAACAGTAGATGCTCTTTCTTGATTTGTACCTTTGCCGATTTCAGCATTGTGAAGAGCTCAGGAATCGTTTTCGTCATCCCCTTGCATATTATAGTTCATCACGAAGTTCTAGTAGCTTGGTGATAGTGACTAGAGAACTCTGTCAATCACAATCTTATCTGGAAGATTAACTCCCACTTGATTCAAGCGATTGTACTACCCAGACATTCTGAGTACATGCTCACCGGCTGAGCCATTCTCCTCCATCTTGTAGGCAAAGTACTTGTTAGAGGTTTCATACCTCTCGACATGGGCATGAGTCTGAAATACCAATTTCAACTCTTGGAACATCTCATATGCT
Source organism: Aegilops bicornis (assembly GCA_021605145.1). NCBI lineage: Eukaryota > Viridiplantae > Streptophyta > Magnoliopsida > Poales > Poaceae > Aegilops > Aegilops bicornis. The sequence continues at coordinate 318,964,830 of CM038675.1, forward strand.
CCGTGGTGTTCACAATGTTTTTGAAGTCCCGGTTCTAAGTCGTAAAGCATGGTGCACCAACCTATCAAGTAGTGTAGGATCGGAAGTATGTCTAGAAGGGGGGGGGGGGCGATTAGACTACTTGACCAAATAAAAACTAGCCTTTTCCCAATCTTAAGTCTTGGCAGATTTTAGCAACTTAGCACTAGTCAAGCAATCAACCTACACATGCAAGTCTAAGAGTATAGCAGCGGAATGTAAAACATTGCACATGAAGGTAAAGGGAGGAGTTTGGAGGGAGCAAACGCAATGTAGACATGGAGATTTTTGGCGTGGTTTCGATAGGTGGTGCTATCGTACATCCACGTTGATGGAGACTTCAACCCACGAAGGGTAACGGTTGCGCGAGTCCACGAAGGGCTCCACCCATGAAGGGTCCACGAAGAAGCAACCTTGTCTACCCCACCATGGCCATCGCCCACGAAGGACTTGCCTCACTAGGGTAGATCTTCACGAAGTAGGCGATCTCCTTGCCCGTACAAACTCCTTGGTTCAACTCCACAATCTTGACGGAGGCTCCCAAGTGACACCTAACCAATCTAGGAGACACCACTCTCCAAAAGGTAATATATGGTGTGTTGATGATGAACTCCTTGCTCTTGTGCTTCAAATGATAGTCTCCCCAACACTCAACTCTCTCTCTCACACAGATTTGGATTTGGTATAAAGATGATTTGAGTGGAAAGCAACTTGGAGAAGGCTAGAGATCAAGATTTATATGGTTGGAATGGGATATCTTGACCTCAACACATGAGTAGGTGGTTCTCCCTCAGAAAATGTATGATGGAAGTGTAGGCATGTTTTGATGGCTCTCTCCACGAATGAAGAGTGGGTGGAGGGGTATATATAGCCGCAACACAAAATCTAACCGTTACACACAAATCACCAAACTCGGTGGGACCGAATAATGAAACTCGGTCAGACCGATTTAGTTCAAAATGTGAACGTTAGGATTTTCGGTAGGACCGACATGTCAACTCGGTGAGACCGATTTCATTAGGGTTAGGGCATAATGTAATCTCGGTGGGACCGATTACACAAACTCGGTGAGACCAATTTTGGTAATAAGCTAAGCAGAGAGTTGGTCAGGCAAACTCGGTGGGACCGATTCGCTCATCTCGGTTGGACCGAAACATTATGAAGGGGAAACAGAGAGTTTGCATTGCGAACTCGGTGGGACCGATCACTCATCTCGGTTGGACCAAAACGTTACGAAGAGAAACAGAGAGTTTGCAATCCCATCTCGATGAGACCAAGATCCCTATCGGTGAGACCGAAAAGACTAGGGTTTTTGGTAGTGGCTATGTCAACTGAACTCAGTGGCGCCGGATAAAAAGTTTCAGTGGGGCCGAGTTTGACTTTTGGTTTGGGACATATGTGGATATGAGAAAGTGGTTGAGGATTTTGGAGCATATCACTAAGCATTTCGAGCAAGTAACCCATTAAGCAACACCTCATCCCCTTTTAATAGTATTGGCTTTCCTATGGACTCAATGTGATCTTGGATCACTAAAAGTAAAATGTAGAGTCTTGTGCTTTTGAGCTTGAGCCAATCCTTTGTCCTTAGCATTTTGAGGGGTCCACATTTCTAATACATGCCATGCCAATCATTGAGCTTTCCTAAAATATTTATCTTGAAATAGTATCAGCTCAATGAGCTATATGTTGTTAAGAATTACCAAAACCACCCAGGGATAGTTGCACTTTCAATCTACCCCTTTTTGGTAATTGATGACAAGATATAGATCAAAGCTTCGACAAATAATCATAAGATTGAAATACATCGTCGCTTTGAGAAGTATGTGATAAGCAAGAGCTCCCCCTAAATTTATGCATTATTTAAAATTTTCTTTTGAATGCAAATGCACAATCGATTAGGATCATGGGTCACTCTTCCATGTCACATACATCTTGGTGGAGCGCTCGAAATGATAAAAAAATATAAAAGCATGCACTCATCACCAAGCAAAGTGAATGATCATATATGGAATATAAGAGATAACATCATCCAAGCAAGCATTAATGTAGCATCTGTTCAATCACATAATCAAACAAGTATCTCATATAGACAAAGACATAGTGTATCAACCAAGCACACCAAAAGTTTCAACCAAAAGCAAGAGAGATAAAAGGCAAAACACTCTCTCTCGAAGCCTATCATCTATACATATTTCTCCCCATTTGGCAACAAGTTACCAAAAAGTTTGAAAATGCATAGTGCTATGCGTCTCTCAGGCTTGGTCTTCGGGAGGTGGTGTAGAGATAACTCCAAGGACGAAGGCATCTGTTGATGTAGTTGGAGCTGGTGGAGTGGTTGCTTGAGGTGGCACTGAAGCTGTGGCTGCTGGAGCTGATGTTGTAGCTCTAGAATCAGGTACAGGCACTGCAGCAGACCTCTGACCTCTAGGCACTCACTTAAAAGCATTAGTAGTAGCCTTCCCTTTCTTCTCCTCTGCATCCTCCTGGAGCTGCTCAATTGCTGTTTGAATCTCAGTAACCTTCCGATCGAGCTCATAAAATTTTGTCTCTATGAACCTCTCCAGACTCTCCTGGTTTTGAGTCAGGGTGTGAAAGTGCAACTATCCCTGGGTGGTTTTGGTAATTCCTAAAAACATATAGCTCATTGAGCTAATTCTATTTCAAGATAAATATTTCAGGAAAACTCAATGATTGGCATGCAATGAATTAAGAAAATGGACCCCTCAAAATGCTAAGGACAAAAGGATTGGCTCAAGCTCAAAGCACAAGACTCTACATTTCATTTTTAGTAATCCAAGATCACATTGAGTCCATAGGAAAAGCCAATACTATTAAGAGGGGATGAGGTGTTGCTTAATGAGGTTCTTGCTCAAAATGCTTAATGATATGCTCCAAAGCCCTCAACCACTTTCTCACATCCACATATGTCCCAAACCAAAAGTCAAACTCGGCCCCACCGATTTGATCTATCCGACGCCATGAGTTCACTTGACATAGCCACTACCACAAACCCTAATCAATTCGGTCTCACCGATAGGGATCTCGGTATCACCGAGATGGGATTGCAAACTCTCTGTTGCCTATTGCAATAATTTTGGTCCAACCGAAATATGCAATCGGTCCCACCGAGATTGCAATGCAAACTCTGTGTCACCCTTTCGTAACGTTTCGGTCCCACCGAGTTTGCCTGGCCAACTCTCTGTTTGTATATTACCAAAATCGGTCCCACCGAGTTTGTGTAATCGGTCTCACCGAGATTAAGTTATGCCCTAACCCTAATGACATCAGTCCCACCGAGTTGACATGTCGGTCCCACCGAGAACTCTAACAGTCACATTATGAAACAAATCGGTCCGACCGAGTTCTCTGAATTGGTCCCACCGAGTTTGGTAAATTGTGTGTAACGGTTAGATTTTGTGTGGACGCTATATATACCCCTCCACCCACTCTTCATTCATGGAGAGAGCCATCAGAACATGCCTACACATCCAACATACATTTTTTGAGAGAGAACCACCTACACTTGTGTTGAGGTCAAGATATTCCATTCCAACCACATAAATCTTGATCTCTAGCCTTCCCCAAGTTTCTTTCCACTCAAATCATCTTTCCACCAAATCCTATCCTATGAGAGAGAGTTGAGTGTTGGGGAGACTATCATTTGAAGCACAAGAGCAAGGAGTTCATCATCAACACACCATCTATTACCTCTTGGAGAGTGGTCTCTCCTAGATTGGTTAGGTGTCACTTGGGGGCCTCCGTCAAGATTGTGGAGTTGAACCAAGGAGTTTGTAAGGGCAAGGAGATCGCCTACTTAGTGAAGATCTACCCAAGTGAGGCAAGTCCTTCGTGGGCGACGGCCATGATGGGATAGACAAGGTTGCTTCTTCGTGGACCCTTCGTGGGTGGAGTCCTCCGTGGACTCGCGCAACCATTACCCTTCATGGGTTGAAGTCTCCATAAACGTGGATGTACGATAGCACCACCTATCGGAACCACGGATAAAAAATCTCCGTGTCAACATTGCGTTTGCTCCCTCAAACTCCTCCCTTTACCTTCATGTGCAATTGTTTTATATTCTGCTTCTATACTCTTAGAATTGCATGTGTAGGTTGATTACTTGACTTGTGCTAAGTTGCTAAAATCTGCCAAGAATTAAAATTGGGAAAAGGCTAGATTTTTATTAAGTCAAGTAGTCTAATCACCCCCCCTCTAGACATACTTTCGATCCTACAAGTGGTATCAGAGCTTTGGTCTCCATTTGCTTTGATTTCCATAGCTTTTGGTGGTCATAGCCTTGGTTTCACAACCTAGGAGAGTATGGCGTCTAGCGAGGGAAATTATCACCATAGAGGTCCTTACTTTGATGGTACAAATTTTGCTAGTTGGAAGCATAAGATGAAAATGCATATTCTTGGACATAACCCCGCCGTTTGGGCTATTGTGTGTATTGGCTTGCAAGTTTAATTCTTTGATGGGAGAGAACAGAACCGTGAAGCTACCGCGAAAGAGTTGAAGATGATGCAATACAATGCTCAAGGTTGTGATATTGTCTTCAATGGTTTGTGCCCCGAAGAATTCAACAAAATCAAACGTCTTGAGAATGCAAAGGAAATTTGGGATACTTTGATTGATATGCACGAAGGTACCGACTCCGTCAAGGAATCCAAATTGGATGTGCTTCAAAGTCAACTTGACAAGTTCAAAACGAAGGATGGTGAAGGTGTCGTTGAAATGTACTCTAGGCTTCCTCTCATCACAAATGAGATTGCTGGCTTAGAAAGTGAAGATATGACCGATAGATTCATCATAAAGAAGATCCTAAGAGCCTTGGATGGAAAATATGATACCGTGTGCACATTGATCCAAATGATGCCCAACTACAAAGATCTCAAGCCAACGGAAGTCATTGGAAGAATTATTGCTCATGAGATGTCACTCAAGGATAAGGAAGAGCTCCACAACAAGTCAAGTGGTGCTTACAAAGCCTCATGTGAAGCTCCCACATCATCAAGTGAGAAACAAACCTTCAACGAAGAATTGAGCCTAATGGTGAAGAACTTCAACAAGTTCTACAAGAGTAGAAGCAAGGAAAGAAGTTCCAAGTCAATGTCCTACAATGATAAAAGATCTTCTAGTCGTGAGCATAATTGCTACAATTGTGGAAGACCTGGACACTATTCCAATGAGTGTACGGCTCCCTACAAAAGGAGAGAAGATTCTCCCAAGAGAAGAAATAAGAGAGAAGAATCACCACCAAGAGAGAGGAGGAGTAGAGATGATCGTTATGAACGAAGACCCTCTCAGAGAAGCAAGGATTCGGAGAGGAAGGACAAGTCATCTAGGAGCTACACAAAAAGAAGACATCAAGCTCATGTTTGTGAATGTGTATCCGGCTCCGACTCCGACCATCACACCGACTCCGAATATACTCAAGATGAAGGTGTTGCCGGTCTATCACTTATGTAAACCAACTCCTATGCCATATTTGACTCACCAAATGAAGGACTTGGGAGATGCTTCATCGCCAAAGGTCCAAAGGTAACACACCCCGAGTATGTTGATTTCAATAGTGATGAAGATGATTTGCTAGGAGATGATGATTTACTTGTTGACAACTCTAGTTATGAAAACCTTGATGAACTTGCTAATGCTCATGCTAATCAAGATAAAATGAATGATGATAAGAAGAAGATTGCGCATCTAACTAAAGAACTAAACACTCTTAAGTTAGCTCATGAAACTACCTTGGAAGATCATTGAGAACTTTTAAAGACTCATGAGAAGCTACGCTTTGAAAAGCTTAACCTTGAGCAAGAGCATGAGTTCTTAAAAGCAATCAATGATGATCTTCGCAAGAAAAGTTCTTCTTACATTGCCAAGCGTTTACTCTTGTCTACTTACATGCCACAAGTTAAATCTAGCAATAAGAACAAGAAAGATTCTTCCTCTAGTAGTAACAACAAATCATGCTAAATCCAATGTTGTTGCTACTAGTAGTTCTCTTGATTCCACTAATGATTCTCTTAGCCAATTTACACTTGAGCAAGAAAATAGCTTATTGAAGGGAATTATAGAGAAAGGTGTTTACAAGAGTCTTGCCGGAAGTAAGCAATTTGAGGAAATTGTACGCAAGCAAGGAAGACACCGGAAGAATCAAGGTGTTGGTTTTAAACGAAAGTTCAATGCCAATGGAGTTGAGTGGGAAGAAGATCAATATCCCAAGACGAAGTTTGTTCCTCAACAAGAGAAGTATGATCCTACTTCTTTCCAAGGAACACAAGCTCAAGATGATCTTCCACCACAAGACCACAAGCAAAAAGGCAAGGACAAGCTTCAAGAGGAGATTGATGCATTTGAAGAAGCTCCTAAGGCCTTGGTCAAGTGGGTTCCCAAGACTACATCAAGTTCTACTTCATCAAGTATGACTACAACTCCAAGGATTCCCATCAAGATGGTGTGGATCCCGAAGAAGAAGAACTAGAGAGTTCTTGAGGGTGACTCCGCCAACATACTTCACTCTTATCATTTTGGCAATGACAAGTGCAAACAACTTCCACATCTTGGACTAGTTCAAGGAGTCACAAACCCTCTTGTTGGTAAGACAAGGGACAAGGTAACCTAATGCATTCATGGACATCATCTTGTGTGAACATCACTCTATGTCTATGGATATCCTTGCTTGTTCCTTGTGGGACTAACCTGTGTAGGTATTGAAAGTGCAACTTACTCCAAAGGATTGCTCCAAATGATCTACATCAACATTGAGCACCAACATCTTCAACACCTAAATGAAGTCATCATCGACAAAACCCAAGGTTAGTTCATCCCTCTTAGGGGGGATATCACATCTAGGGGGAGCTTTACTCAAATCAATTGAGCTAAAGCAACTCTAATGGTGTGAGCACAACAATGTTTATGCAAAGGTGGTAACCCCACTTGTGCCTAAACGATGAGTATGACCTATGAACAAATGTTCTCATTTGACTCCTAAGTCAATATACTCATATATAGATGACCTAGTCATCGCCAAATTGCTTGATAGATGCTAGAGTGTTTGTGCATGCTTTGTCACATATTTCATTTGTCGTTTTATTGTGTGAGCATGTTGGATGCATATTTTACTCATTCGAGGACATCCATTTGTTGCTTTGATTGTTTGGCTTTTTATCTTTTGCCAAATGGATGGACAAGAATGCCTAAGAACTCCCTCTAGCTATCTATGCTTTCCTCATATCAAACTCTATTCATGCTACATCACAAAGTTTGATCAAGTCAGATTCGAACCACTCTGTGTGAGGAGCACTCGGAGTCCCCGGTTCGTCATAGACTTAAACTTCCAAAACCTCTTTGTGCATTTCGGTCTGACCGATTCACCCTTTTCGGTCATACCGAGATCACTAAGTTGATCTAGGTTTACAATCTCGGTGCAACCGATTAGAACTTTTCGGTCACATCGAGCTGCAGTAACTGCTCACAGTTTTGCATCTCGGTGCCACCGAGTTGTTCCACTCGGTCACACCAACAAGGTAAGGTTATATGTACTAACGGGTCAAATTTTGAAAAAAATTCCAAAACACTTCACCCGCGCGTGACCTGCTCTGCCTCCTCGGGTCTCCGGATCGTCCTCTCGCCGCCAGCGACCTCCCTGAAGGAAATATGCCCTAGAGGCAATAATAAAGTTATTATTTATTTCCTTATATCAGGATAAATGTTTATTATTCATGCTACAATTGTATTAACTGGAAACATGATACATGTGTGAATACATAGACAAACAGAGTGTCACTAGTATGCCTCTACTTGACTAGCTCGTTGATCAAAGATGGTTATGTTTCCTAGCCATAGACATGAGTTGTCATTTGATTAACGGGATCACATCATTAGGAGAATGATGTGATTGACTTGACCCATTCCGTTAGCTTAGCACTTGACCGTTTAGTATGTTTCTATTGCTTTCTTCATGACTTATACATGTTCCTATGACTATGAGATAATGCAACTCCCGTTACCGGAGGAACACTTTGTGTGCTACCAAACATCACATCGTAACTGGGTGATTATAAAGGTGCTCTACAGGTGTCTCCGAAGGTACTTGTTGAGTTGGCGTATTTCGAGATTAGGATTTGTCACTCTAATTGTCGGAGAGGTATCTTTGGGCCCACTCGGTAATACACATCACTATAAGCCTTGCAAGCATTTGTAACTAATGAGTTAGTTGCGGGATGATGTATTACGGAACGAGTAGAGAGACTTGCCGGTAACAAGATTGAACTAGGTATTGAGATACCAACAATCGAACCTCGGGCAAGTAACATACCGATGACAAAGGGAACAATGTATGTTGTTATGCGGTTTGACCGATAAAGATCTTCATAGAATATGTGGGAGCCAACATGAGCATCCAGGTTCCACTATTGATTATTGATCGGAGACGTGTCTCGGTCATGTCTACATAGTTCTCGAACCCGTAGGGTCCGCACGCTTAAAGTTCGGTGACGATCGTTATTATCAGTTTTAGTGTTTTGACGTACCGAAGGTAGTTCGGAGTCCCGGATATGATCACAGACATGACGAGGAGTCTCGAAATGGTCGAGATGTAAAGATCGATATATTGGACGACTATATCCGGACACCGGAAGTGTTCCGGGTGATTTCGGAGAAAACCCGAGTGCCGGAGGGGTTACCGGAACCCCCCCGGGGAAGTATTGGACCTTAGTGGGCCTGAGGGGAGAGAGAGGGCAGCAGCCCAGGAGGTGGCACGCCCCCTCCCATGAGGAGTCTGAATTGGACTAGGGGAGGGGGCACGGCCCCTCTTTCCCTCTCCCTCTCCCTCTCTTTACTCCCCCCTTCCCTCTTCCTAGTTGGACTAGGAAAGGATGAATCCTCTTCCTAGTAGGAAGAGGATTCCTTCTCTCCTTGAGGCGCACCAAGGCTGGCCGGCCTCCCCCCTTGCTCCTTTATATACGGGGGCGGGGGGCACCCAAAGACACACAAGTTGATTGTTCCAAGCCATGTGCGGTGCCCCCCTCCACCATAATCCACCTCGATCATATCATAGCGGTGCTTAGGCGAAGCCCTGCGTCGGTAGCATCATCATCACCGTCATCACGCCGTCGTGCTGACGAAACTCTCCGGCGAAGCTCTGCTGGATCGGAGCTCGCGGGACGTCATCGAGTTGAACGTGTGCTGAACTCGGAGGTGCCGTGCGTTCGGTACTTGGATCGGTCGGATCGTGAAGACGTACGACTACATCAACCGCGTTGTGCTAACGCTTCCGCTTTCGGTCTACGAGGGTACATGGACACACTCTCCCCTCTCGTTGCTATGCATCACCATTATCCTGTGTGTGCGTAGGAATTTTTTTTGAAATTACTATGTTCCCCAACACTCCCGCCGCTGGTCTCCATCACCGTCAATGGCAATCTGCCCCACCATTGCCGTCGTAGCAAGTTCACCGCCGAATTAGGGTATGAACTTGATCTTTGTGCTATTCCTTAACTCCGATTCTTAGCACATTGCTTTGCCATGATTCTTGCCACGTATGAAATCATCCTGTCCAGCGAAAACTTCCTTAGGTCTAGATTGATTCAAACATTTTAGGGTTAGCTCTCCGCAGAACTCATCTCGAACCGACCGAACTGTAGAAATCGGTCTCACCGATTCAGCTTAGGCCATTGCACATGCGCTTTTTGGTCTGACCGAACGTGCAAATCGGTGTGACCGAGTTCAAGATTCTGTGGAACCCTAGCAATCTCGGTGCCACCGAACTGTGACTCAGCCCAACCGAGTTCACTAGTTTAGGTTTCAAGTGTTGCTTCGGTATCACCGAGTTTGTCAATTAGGTAGCTCCGAGACCACTTCTGTAGAGAACTAAAACTAAGCTTTTTGACTCAATGTTTTGCAAAAACTCTGTACTTTGTGATTCTCCTCTACTCTACCTCATCTACAACCTATTAAAAAAACAGGATCTGCTGACAGTTTGCCTGAAGATGTCTGATCAAAGTGACAGTCAGAACAAATCTGAAGAGCAGGTTCAGATGAGTGAGGGCACTAGTCCCTCAAGCAGCTATGATGATGGCAGCAGGAGCACTCCAAGCAACTTGCCAAAGGCAGCAACCAGATCCAGAAAGAAGATAACCTCAGATTCTGAGGATGAGGATTATGTGGGTGTTGAGGATGAGGTCACTGTCGGTGTCAAAATCGGCGGATCTCGGGTAGGGGGTCCCGAACTGTGCGTCTAAGGCGCATGGTAACAGGAGGCGGGGGACACAATGTTTACCCAGGTTCGGGCCCTCTCGATGGAGGTAATACCCTACTTCCTGCTTGATTGATCTTGATGATATGAGTATTACAAGAGTAGATCTACCACGAGATCATAGAGGCTAAACCCTAGAAGCTAGCCTTTGGTATGATTGTTGTTGTCCTACGGACTAAACCCTCCGGTTTATATAGACACCGGAGAGGGCTAGGGTTACAAAGAGTCGGTTACAAGGGAGGAGATCTACATATCCGTATTGCCAAGCTTGCCTTCCACGCCAAGGAAAGTCCCATCCGGACACGAGACGAAGTCTTCAATCTTGTATCTTCATAGTCCAACAGTCCGGCCAAAGGATATAGTCCGGCTGTCCGGAGACCCCCTAATCCAGACTCCTCAAGAGCCCCTGAACCAGGCTTCAATGACGATGAGTCCGGCACGCAGATTGTCTTTGGCATTGCAAGGCGGGTTCCTCCTCCGAATACCCCACAGAAGATTTTGAACACAAGGATAGTATCAGGCTCTGCAAAACAAATTCCACATACCACCGTAGAGAGAATAATATTTCCACACATCTAATCTGCCGACCGTTTTTCATAATGTGATGTATTGCGGCGGCCTGGCCATGACGAATCGCCCTTCCCAACCAGCCTGCCACTGCATGTTTTGCGAGGCGATTTTATTGGCACGTCTTGTCGAAGCAGAGATCGTGTCCCCCATATTATGGGATTCTCATCAATACGGATGTGGGTAACCCAATCGTGCCCATTGGTATGACTCCTCGTCTTTAGGCAAGTCCCAAACGGCCACGCGGAGGACGCTTGATATTCATCCCCTTTATAAAGAGGCCAAGGCCTGTCCTTTTTCTTCTTGCGCTCAATCGAATCCTTCCTCCCACCTCGAGTTCCAACACCCAAGTATCAGGTCAGGCACTTCAGGCCTTCAACCATGTCCAGATCCAAACTTTAAGGTCGGTGGATGCCTTCCGCTGTCACAGAGGAATATATCAAGAAGCTAAGAGAGGCCATGTATTTGACCGACGAAATCTCGCACAGGCTGCCCGCTAGAGGGCAGGTCATCCCCACTCCCGAACCCGGCGAGAGCGTTGTATTCATCTCTCACTTCCTCCGAGGGCTAGGCTTTGCTCTAGATCCCTTTGTAAGGGGCTCATGTTCTATTACGGGCTGGATTTCCATGACCTGGCCCTGGATTGTATCCTTCACATCTCGTCGTTCATCGTCGTGTGAGAAGCCTTCCTCCGCATTACCCCACACTTCGGCTTGTGGCTCAAAACTTTCAATGTGGAGCCGAAGATGATTGAGGGGTGACACACAGAGTGCGGAGGTGCCGTAATAAGCCAAGGCGCCAATGTTCCATGGCCAAAGGGTTCCTTCCCGGAGGTGTCTAGTTTATGGCAACGGGAGTGGTTTTATATCACAGCTCCCCGGGGCACCAAGTGGGTGGCCGCCCCTGCCTTTCGCTCGGGCCCCCCCACCTGGCCCAGCGTCATGGATTAACAAGGGGCTGGGTAGGGGCGATAAATGATGTGCCGATATTGCAGAGTCGCATCCGAGATCTCCTCGAGAGAGATGTCGGCCTGGTCACGGTAATGCAAGTCATGCTAGTTCGTCGGGTCCTGCCTGGCAAACGTCGACCCCTCCAAATGTGGGAGTTCAACCCGGAAGGACCGTGAGCTATTCAGCACTTCTTCGGCATGACGCTCGAAGAGATGTACAAATTGTTCTTCGGACCACAAGTAAGGTGTCCGGACCTCACCAAGGATGCGAGTCTGAGCTGCAATCGCCCAGACACCCAAGTAAGTAATCCCATGGCCGAATACGCTGTCTTTTTATTTATCACAACATCATTCTGAAAAGTCGCTCTTTGACCAGGATTGGGTAACAAAGGCGAAGATGATCAGGTGTTCGGCTCCCCTTCCCTAAGGCTCAGCGGATCCAGTTCTAGCCAGAATGCTCGAGCCGGCGCCTTATCAGGTGCCCTCAGGGGAAGATGAAGGGGGGAATAAAGAGGCTGAAAGCGGGCCTCACTCATTATTCATCCAAGCCGGGGGAATTAATGCCTCCGTGAAGGAGGACAACTGGGGAGAAGGATCTGAAATTCCCCCTCCCCAAGGAAGGAAAAGGACTACCTCTGGGGACCCGGGAACAAAGGTTTCCAAGCGGGGGAAGAAATCTTCGCCAGAGGGTCCTGCCTCGGAGGGTACCCTTGCTGCACAGTGTCCGCAAGGGGATCAGCCTCCCACCGAGCTGTAAGTAAACAAAAAGTTCTTAATAGTAAAAATATCCTGCTTTACCTCTGAGGACAATAACCAAAACATATATCTTGTAGTTCGGATCGTAGCCCTTCTCAACAGAGTTCGTCTTCGGGGGATCTTCTTCCAGGGATGATGGAGAGTGAAACACCTCCCCATGCCACCCCGCCTCATGAGGCGGGCGACGCTGAAGTGTCGTCGCGAAGGGCTTCTCCTGATCCGCCAAGGCCATAGGGTAATCCCTCGGCCGCCCGAAGCCCTCAACATTCGGCTCCTAAGGAGAGCAACAGAAAGAGTCCGGAACCGTCTGGTGTGTGATCGGACGCACTGAAGGATCTTCTGGAGCAAGCGGCTATCCCAGAGGCGCATCGTACACTAATGGGTACGGTGATTCAGAGGATTTCATCCACTAAAAGCGGGTTGCAAGAAGCATTTATGAGTCTGCTGAAAGGCTTTGAGGTACGTGAAACAGTACCACACACGTTAGGTGTGCCCTATGCAGATAGTAGCCCCTGAGACTCTGGTTGCTGTCGAGAACGGCGGCAAACAGTGGATCATAGTCCCAGGTAATAACCAGTCCGCCTTCATGTGCAGGTAGCGGAGGGTCTGGTGGCTAGCCGTACTTGTGAGTTTGCCGAGCTGAAGCGGCAACTTGATGCGGCAGATGCCGACATCGTGCTTGTCAACAAGCGGCTTGACGAGGCACAGGGTAAGTGATTTCTCCGGTGATCACCACAATGTAAGAGGAGCATAATGCCAGTATCTTTAATATGTGGTGACTGCAGATGGAGATGCCGCCGCGGAGACCCTTCGGGCGAAACTTGCCCAAGCCAAAGAACAAGCCAGGAACAGTGATGCGGCCGCTTTAAAGGCGGCCGAAGAGCTGAGAACCTAACAGGCTGCCCATTGCCAAAGCAAGGAAAAAATGGCCAAGATGGCCATTGAGTTGAAAGATGCCGCCGACCGTTACCAGCTTCTTGAAAAGGAAACCGAGCGAAGGCGACGGACCTGGAGAAGGCCATGGTAGCAGCCAAGGAAGCCCGCTCTAAAATTAGAGCGGCGAAGGAGGAGCTGCGTCAAGCTCGAGATACCGCGGCTGGGAAGCCCTTTTTGTTGCAGACGAAGTTCATGATCCGAAATATGCCCCTCTTGACCAACTATTGAGTTCTGCGGATGCATACGTGGATCTGGCAGCCAGTGCTGCTGATGCGGTCGAATACTTAAAGGATCAAAAAGATCGTGAAGTGGAAAGGCTATTCTGGTCAAAGTTCGATGGTTCGGTGCGTCCGCTGCTTTTGAATGAGCGAATGACCAAGTGGGCCGAGCTCCATAGGTTGTATGGGCTTGCCATGGGGTCTATTGTGGATCATATGTGGCCGAGAGGGCCACGGCCGAATAGTTATTTTGGTTTGGTGCAACGGTTCCTTGGTGCTGTGCCGCACATTGACGCTATGAAGAGGTCGGCGTGCATAGAGGGTGCGCGGATGGCACTTGCCCGCGTCAAGACACACCGGACAGACATGGAGGCCACCGCTATTGCAACCCAGGGTTCGGCCGTGGGCCGAGTGGCTGCCGAGCACTAGTTTGAAGAAGTCCTTGAAGGCGCTCGTTCAATAGAAGCTCAGTGCTCGAAGAATATTATGTTCTAGTAACATGTATTCCCATTGTATTTTTTCTCTCGAATATGCACGAGTGTGCATATTATATATTAAAGAAGAAAGGAAAAAAGCATGCCTCCACCGAGATTACAAGAGTTTCATTACAATGGATTACTCATTCCTCGCCCACCACTCTAGCCGAAGGAAGAAAGAGTCTACATTCCCTTTGAACTTGCCGGCTTGCCACCATAACCTTCCTTCCGTCGTAATCCTACCAATAGTTCCCATGATAGAAGGCGATGCCCCTTCGAAGACAATCGCATTCCTATGCTTCCACAGCTCCCAAAGTACAAGTAGGAAGATAGTATGGAGATCCCTCCGATTGTTGCTGCCCATCCCGTGCTTGTCCCTTAACCATAGGGCAAGCAAATCGTGTTCCACCGGTGACCATTCCACCTTCCCCAAAGCTTCGCATATCACCGCCCATACCGATCTCGTGAGCACACACGTGAGTAGCACGTGGTTTATGGTTTCTTCTTCCTGGTCACAAAAGGGGCATGCCTCCTGGTGTGGTAGCCCCCTCTTTGCTAGGCGATCCGAGGTCCAACATCTGTTCCTGAGCGCAACCCAGGCGAAAATTTGCATGTGGATGGGGCCCTCGATTTCCAAGTCAGCTGGGCCATTGGGTCAACCGTTCGGCCCCAGAACTTTGCTGCGTATGCGGATCTTACGGAAAAATGGTCGTTGGGATCCCATGCCCATGCAACAGAGTCCAACACATCGAGCTGCGGCTCCCATGTACTCACTCTAGTCCATAGCTCGAGGAATTAATGCAACTCCTGTAACCCAAAGTTAGGGCCAATCTCCATTTCCCAGGCCCCATCCTCGATGGTGATGGCAACCGTCATTGTCGCCCTTATCCGCGGTGGGATTCTACTGTATATAGACGGTGCAATCTCATGTGCTCTCATGCCATCAATCCACCGATCCTCCCAGAAGAGGGTAGTGAGGCCACACCTTGCTTCGCTTCGCGTTGCCGTCCGGAAAAGTTGCAATGCCTCCCTTGGTACCTTTATGCGGAACTCTGTCCATGGTCTACTTTCATCCACTCTTGCCAACCACGGCCATCTAGTTTGCATAGCCACATTAAGCCACTTGAGATTGGGTATGCCTAGGCCACCAGCCCATTTCGGTGAACACACCGAATCCCATGCCACCACACAGTTGCCACCATTGGCCTCTGTCCGTCTGCACCATAAGAAACCACGGCACACTTTGTTCATCACAGATATAGTCTTAGCAGGAAAATCCAAGGCCATCATGGTGTGAATGGGCATAGCACAAAGCACCGTCTACACCAACGTTAGTCTTCCACTCTTTGGCATTAAGGCCGCTTTCCATTTTGGTAAGCAGTTCACCATCTGGTCCACCAAGTACTGCAACTGCGATGCCGACTAGTTTCTAAGGGTCAACGGCAGCCCCAAATACTTGATTGGGAAAGCCCCTTTCTGGCAGCCCAATTCCTCACAGGCCATTGTGATCTCCTCTTCATTACACCTAATTGGAAGTGCCGCAGATTTCATCATATTTATCCACAGTCCGGAAGCCTCTCCAAACAGATCAAGAATGTTCTTGCACACCTCAAGCTCCACTGGTTTGGGCTTGATGAAAACTACGACGTCGTCCGCAAAAATGGACAGACGTTGTTTCATGCCAGTGCGCGCCAACGGCTCCAGAACACCTCTTCTTGTGGCCTGTTCGAACAATATGTGCAATGGCTCCATAGTGAGGATGAAAAGCATCGGTGATATAGGATCTCCTTGTCTCAGTCCCTTGCAGTTGTGGATAGTGTCCCCTGGGTCTCCATTTACCATGATCCTCATTGTTGAGGTCGCAAGGATACCGCAAATCCATGCCCTCCACCATGGTCCAAACCCCAAATGCTGCATAACCTCAAGTAGGAACGGCCACTGGACGGAGTCGAAAGCCTTTGATATGTCTAATTTCAGCAGCACGGTGGGGATCCTCATGGCATTCAACTTGCCGGTAGTGCTTTGCACCAACATGAAGTTGTCATGCAGCGATCGGCCTTTCACAAAAGCACTCTGGTGGTTTCCCACCAGGTTTGGTAGTTGCACCACCAAGCGACAAGCCAGCACCTTCTCGAAGATTTTTATAGCTCCATGCACTAGGTTGATTGGCCGGAAATCACCAACCTCCAAAGCACCATCCATCTTTGGCAACAGGGTGACTAGGGATTTGTTGATTGCTGCCATGCCCCTCATGTCCCCCTTATAGAAGCAATGCATGGCCTTCATGAAATCATCCTTTATAACATTCCAGCACGTAGCATAAAAACAGCCGGTGAAACCATCCGGGCCCGGTGCTTTGTCCGGCGGCATACTCTTTATCACCTTTTCCACTTCGTCCATAGTGAAGGGCTCCTCAAGCTACGATAAGTCAAGCTGTGGCAGGTTCAGCTCATGCAGGTTTAGAGCGCAAACCCTCGGCTCCACCGTGCCAAAAGCCATGCCATAGTAGGCGTCAACCGCGGACGCCACCTCCACTTGGCCCGAATACACACGGCCATTATACCTCACCGCCCTGAGCACATTCTTACGCTGCCGGTGGCTCGCTTGCTGGTGAAAGAGCCTCGTACTGCCACCCCCTTCCTTCAATTGCAAGAGCCTCGAATGTTGCCGTGCAATGGTTCTCTCCAGAGAGCACAAGCCTAGTAGTTTCCTCTTCAGACACCTTCGTAGATCACGCTCCACCCCAGAGAGCTCTCTTGAGTCCATGGCCACATCCAGTTGCTTTATCACCTCCAAAGCAATGGAAATTTGTAGTTTTACATTGCCGATCCAACGCGTATTCCAACTCTAGAGACTGACCGCAGTGGCACGCAGCTTGTTATGTAGCGTGACATAGTCATTAGGGGCCCGCGGTGTGGAGTCCCATGCCAGCTTCACCGTGTCCATGAAACCCTCGGCCTTGATCCAAAAAGCTTCAAACTTAAACCTCTTTTGTGTGCTAATCTCCATATTGATATCCAGCATGAGCGGGCAATGATCCGAGACCATAGTTCCAAGAGCAGAAAGGAAGCAAGATGGGAATGCCTCATCCCAACCATTGTAAAAACAATGTCTTATTGAATTATAAAGGTTGTGTTTATACTTTTGCCTGAAAGTATTATGATGCCTCCTGTGCGGCCGTTTATGTATATATGTATATAACCTGAAAGTTTGCAGTCGTTGACTTCAGCCCCCATGCATATAATGCGGGGTGTTCGCAAAAAACGCGTATTCACACTTGATCCAACGTCTTGGTCCATTAAGGAAGTGGTAGCGCAGCGAACAAGGCAATCGGACTATATTGCTTTAACACTTTCACTTAGCCATAGGAGTTTGATGGTGGGACTACTATATAGCCCCTGGTACTTCCGCGCTCGTCCGAATGCGGGGCGCGTACGTACATAACCGGGAAACAGCCCTTCGTTAATGTGGAGGAATCCCGAAGATTCCGGTAAGTCATCGAGTGGTTGACCAGTATCGCGCTTTATCATGACGATCGGTTTGGCTTTCTCTCTTTGAGGTGCTCATCCGGATGAACCAGGGCACAATCGCAGTAGTTCTCCCGATGCCTCCTTAGCCGATGGAGCGGAATGTAAGGTAGCAAAACACGGGAGCCGGGAAAACCAAACATTTGACCAAAGACATGATTCGGAGCTGATGCATATAAGGCCAAACTCGCGACGCCGAACACTCCCTAAGGTATTCGGTCTTTATAACATATGTGGGGCTGAAAAGTGCCCTTCATAATGAACCCCGAGTGTCCAGGTACGTGCAATGCTCTGACGTGGAGAAATTCCAATAACGTCAACATCCTTCTCGGTTATACCAAGTATCCGGAGGATGTAAACAACAAGAGACAGTAAAAAAGGTTTATGCAGGGTCTTAATCTAAAAAGAAACCTTGGGGCGGGTCCGTGCTGCACGTCTGTGCCTTTGCCTCCGTTGTGCCGTATCCTGGACGGGTGTAGCATGATCGTCATCTATAAAAGAGAACTTAGGTGAAAGTTGTCGTGCCAAAAAATTGGTTATTCTCAATAAACCATTAAAATTCAAGATAAGTCAAGTTGAGCCGAACTAGCCCTGATTACACGCGGGAAGCCCCTAGTACCATGTATGGGGGTATAACCATCAAACCAACCTCGGGTTTATCCAAGCTGTTATAGCTAGTAATGCGCCGGACTCGTCTAACCGTGTCCACGGTCTTGACGACCGATCCTTTATTCTGGTTGGAGGGGTCATTTAGTGTTCGGCTGTTAAAGCCGCCGCACATTCTTCCGCTTGTACGGAGCGTGCAATGTTTCCACTAATGGTGATGACGCCACGTGGACCGGGCATCTTAAGCTTGAGAGAAGCATAATGCGGTATTGCATTAAAATGAGCGAAGGCCGCTCTTCCGAGTAGTGCCTGATAGCCACTTCGGTTTGGAGCGATGGCAAAGGTTAACCTTTCGCTTCGGAAGTTGTCGGGAAAACCGAATACAACTTCTAGTGATAGAGAGCCCATGCAGCGGGCCTCTGGGCCTGGTATTACTCCCTGGAAGGTAGTATTACTGTGGCTGATTTTTATCGGGTCTATCCCCATTTTGCGGACTGTGTCCTGATATATCAGATTTAGACTACTGCCGCCGTCCATAAGGACTCGTGTGAGATGGTATCCATTTATTATCGGGTCTAGCACCAAGGCAACCAGTCCATCGTGCCGGATGCTTGTCGGGTGATCCCTGCGGTCAAAAGTGATCGGGCAGGCCAGCCAGGAGTTGAACTTAGGGGTGACGGGCTCTACGGCGTGTGTGTCTCGGAGTGCGTGCTTGCTTCTCCTCTTCGTCACGTGAATCATGTTTACTGTTTTAACCTCTGGTGGGAATTTTTACATCCCCTAGTGCCTTGCTGGCGAGGCTCGTCCTCGTCTTCGCTTGGTGTATCCCTCCCCTTGTGTTCGGCGTTTAGCTTACCGGCCTGCTTGAAGACCCAACATTCTCTGTGGGTGTGATTTGAAGGTTTATCGGGGGTGCCATGAATCTGACATAGTTTTTCTAGAATCTTGTTTAGGCTGCACGGTCCATCTCCGCTGCCTTTGACAGGCTTCTTTCGTTGACCTGGTCGAGAGCCCCTGAATCCGGCATTTACCGCCGTATTATCTGGGCTGTCTTCTGTATTTCTACGCTTGCTTTTACTGCACTGTGGTTTTCCGTTGCCATCCATGACTTCGGATGTGCTTGGGTCGCTGGTGCTACTGTGGGCTAACCAGCTATCTTCGCCCGCGCAAAAGCGGGTCATGAGGCTTGTCAGGGCTGCCATTGTTCTCGGCTTTTCTTGGCCGAGGTGTCTGGCGAGCATTCGTCTCGGACGCTGTGCTTGAAAGCTGCTAAGGCTTCGGCGTCCGGGTAGTCGACGATTTGGTTCTTCTTAAAGAGAAACCTGTTCCAAAGCTTTCGGGCTGACTCTCCGGGCTGTTGAATTATATGGCTTAAATCGTCTGCATCCGGAGGTCGGACATAAATCCCTTGAAAATTAGCCCAAAAAGCATCCTCGAGCTCCTCCCAACTTTCAATTGAGTTTTCCGGGAGGCTTTTGAGCTAGTGACGAGCTGGTCCTTTAAGCTTGAGGGGCAAGTACTTGATGGCGTGGAGATTATCTCCACGAGCCATATGGATATGGAGGATAAAGTACTCAATCCAGACCCCAGGGTCTGTGGTTCCATCGTATGCCTCTATGTTCACTGGTTTGAATCCTTCTGGATATTCATGGTCCAGCACCTCATCGGTGAAGCATAGGGGGTGTGCATCACCCCTATATTTAGATGTATCATGGCGTTCAGACGGTTGTAGTATTCGGTTTTGATTTTGTGCCGTAGCGTGCTTCCTAGATCCATAGATGGACCTGGTCATACTGGATTTTTGGCGCAAGTCCTCACGTAGATCGTGTGTTGACTTATGTGCGGCCTTGTTAGCCGCTCTATCGCGGCCACGGGGTGGTTGATCCGACCGGTTGGCCGTTTTATTCTTCGGCTGTGTGGGCTCTAAGGCCTCGTCGTCGAATTCGGGCAGTAGTTTGCGCTTTGGATAGCTCTTTGTGTGGTAACTTCCACCATATTTTTCTTCGTTGTCGAGCACTTTGTTCCATCTGTTGTTGAGCGTATTTTGTGCGGCCTTGAGCCTTTGCTTCTGCTTCTTTAGACTCCTCGCTGTGGCAATAAGCCTTCTGCGGAGGTTCTCTTGTTCCAAGTGCCTTTTCGGGATGATGTGCACATCTTCGTCCGGAATGTTTTCCTCCTCGGATGGAGGTTGGTGAGCTTTATCCTCGGCTTCGCCGTGTTCGGACATCGGATCCGTACTATGTTCGTCGTTTGCAACTTCATCGTGTTCTACCGCTAGGTCAGTGTGGTCGTCGTTTCCTCTGGAGTCGACCGGGGTGTTATTTTCTCTTTCGCTGTTATCGCAGCTTTTGCCGAGGCAGGATTTAGAGCGGCACCTGTGTCGACGCTTTGTTTGCTTCTCGATGGAGCTGTTCTTCGCTGATTCTTTCCGTTCCTCGTCATCGTTTTCTTTGGGTGTATCCACCATGTATATGTCATGTGATGAAGTGGCGGTCCAACACCCTGTGGGCGGTGGTTCATGTTCGTCTCCTGCATCGTCGTCCATAGCGTCGATGTCTTCGGAGTCGAAGTCGAGCATGTCGGTTGAATCGTCGACAGTGGCTACTAAGTGGGTGGTGGGTGGGCAGTGAATTTCTTCGTCGTCCGCATCCCATTCTAGCCGGACATAGTTCGGCCAAGGTTCCCCTGACAAGGAGAGGGACCTTAATGAATTTAGCACATCGCCGAAAGGCGATTGCTGGAAGATATCCGCGGAGGTAAACTCCATGATCGGCGCCCAATCGGATTCGATAGGTGCGGACGCAGGCGGCTCGGTGTCCGTGGCCGGAGACGAATCCAGTGGTGCGGCATCACGGTTCTCATGAGGGGTGAAGTCAGTATCCGTCTCTATCACCACTGAGAGTGCGGCCTCCATGGCAGGGTCTATCCACCCGTCCTCGGATGGCGCAATTTGCTCCGGATTGAAGACCGGAGTTATTGCCAGTGTGATCTCCCGAACATTGTCCAACCGCAGAGCTAAATCATGCTCGTCGTGATCGTGCGGCGCACCTGGCATGGGCTTGAATCCGTCGAAGATCAAGTCCCCGCAGATGTCGGTAGTGTAGTTCAAATTTCCGAACCTGACCTGGTGGCCAGGGGCGTAGCTTTCGATCTGCTCCAGATGGCCAAGCGAGTTAGCCCGTAGTGCGAAGCCGCCGAATATGAAGATCTGTCCGGGGAGGAAGACCTCACCCTGGACCGCATCGTTACTGATGATCAAAGGAGCCATCCAGCCTTACGGTGATGGCATAGTGGAACTCTCAATGAAAGCACCAATGTCGGTGTCAAAACCGGCGGATCTCGGGTAGGGGGTCCCGAACTGTGCGTCTAAGGCGGATGGTAACAAGAGGCGAGGGACACAATGTTTACCCAGGTTCGGGCCCTCTCGATGGAGGTAATACCCTACTTCCTGCTTGATTGATCTTGATGATATGAGTATTACAAGAGTAGATCTACCACGATATCGTAGAGGCTAAACCCTAGAAGCTAGCCTTTGGTATGATTGTTGTTGTCCTACGGACTAAACCCTCCGGTTTATATAGACACCGGAGAGGGCTAGGGTTACAAAGAGTCGGTTACAAGGGAGGAGATCTACATATCCGTATTGCCAAGCTTGCCTTCCATGCCAAGGAGAGTCCCATCCGGACACGGGACGAAGTCTTCAATCTTGTATCTTCATAGTCCAATAGTCCGGCCAAAGGATATAGTCCGGCTGTCCGGAGACCCCCTAATCCAGGACTCCCTCAGTCACTTCAAGGAAAAAGGTGTTGAAAAAGGAATATGGCACAGCTGCTGCAAGTAAGCCAGGACTGAAAACAAAGGCTCCAGCAAGAAGAGTGCCAATGTCAAAGCCAAGGAAAGTTGCCACAGGTGAAACTATGAAGTTCACCATTGAATCTGAAGAAGAGGTAGCTGCCGAGGACAAGAAGAAGAGGGAAAGAACCACTACTGCCAGAGTTCTTGGCAAGCCCTCAATGAAGAGAGATTCTGAAGGAGAAGAGGAAGAGGAAGAGGATGCTGCACAAGCACCCAAAGCTCAGAAGCTTATGGGAGATGCAATCAGATCAGGGGCTGCTCCATCTAAGCCCAAGTCTGCTCCCAAAGCTCAAACTCAGAAGCCCCCAAAACCCAAGAGGAACACCAGGAGTATTCCAGCTGAGGAGAAGAACAAGGCCCGAGTGCCTGAAGCTGAAGAAGAAGAAGAAGAAGAAGATGATGATTCTCTTGTTTTGAGAAAGTTGAAGCCAAAGATCCCTGACCATAATGATGCACATCCTGTTGCAGAAGATATGAAGATCAGGAAGGATGCATGACTGAGACTGTGGAGACAGTCTGATCCATATGCTGTCAGGAGGAGAACTGCTGTTGATTACAGGTTCCATACAAAGGAACATCAAGATTTCTATGAGACTATCATGCTTGACAAGAAGCCCATTGTCTGTGACATGAGATGGGTTGATTGGGAATACATCAAAGAAAATGAAGATCACTATCCAGGAGTCTATGACAGCTTCAAGGCTTGTGGAGTTGATGCATTTGTGGCTCAGAAGCTCACAAAATGGAATGATGAGCTGATCATGCAGTTTTACTCCACTGCCCATTTCTATCCAGATGGGAGGATAGTATGGATGTCTGAGGGTACTAGGTACCAGTCCACAGTTGAAGAATGGTCCAAGCTAATCAATTCCCCAGAAGAACATGAAGATGACTTTGATGTGTATGCCACCAAGAAGAAAGAGCACAACACTATGGCCAACTTGTACAAGGAGATCCCAGATAAAGCTTTGGAGACTCACAAGCTTAGATCAGTACATTACCTATTGCCTGGTCTGCCTACCATCAACTGGATCCTTAGGCACACATTGCTACCCAAGTCAGGAGATCACAAGATGATCAGAGGACATGCTATAAATTTGCTACATTTGTTTGATGTGCCTCAGAAGTTCAAAGTGATGAGTTTGATTGTAGAAACAATCAAGAGGACAACTGCTGGTCAGAAGAGAAGATGTGGGTATGCTCCACACATTCAGGAGCTCATCAACTCCAAGATGGGCAGTACATATCTGTTGGACGAGGAGCACCTTCCTCTGCATCCTGAATTTGAAGATAACACTGTTGTGATGAATGAGGAAGACCCGACATCTGTGCAAGCACATGAGAAGAGAGAGAGGGCAAGGGCAGAGAAAGCTGCAAGGATGCCAACTGTTGAAGAGGCATCTCAAGTGTTCTTGAAGACCAAGCAAGATCAGCTTGGATATCTGATCCAATCCACTTTGAGGATTGAGAAGGGCTTGGCCACCCTGACTCAAAACCAGGAGAGCTTGGAGAGGATCATTGAGCAGAAATTCTATGATCTTGATGTCAAAGTAACGGAGATTCAACGGCGGTTGAGCAACTTGTGGGGAAGTGGAGGAGAAGAAGGGCAAGTCAACTATAGATGCTTTTGCTAGAGTGCCCCGAAGCCAGAGGTCTGCTGCAGTGCCAGTCGTAGATACTAGAGCTACGATTAAGACCACCGGCCACAGCTCGATGCCACCTCCAAGCCCACTCCACCAGCTCCAGCTACATCAACAGAAGCTTTCGTCCTTGGAGTCATCTCTACACCACCTCACGAAGGCCAAGCTTGAGAGACGTTTAGCACTATGCATTTTTGAACTTTTTGGTAACTTGTTGCCAAAGGGGAGAAAATGTATAGATCATAAACTTCGAGAGAGTGTTGCTTTTTATCTCTCTTGCTATTTTGGTTGAACTTCTTTATTGCGTGCTTGTGTGAGATACTTTTTGTCCTTGTGAGATACTTGTTTGATCATTTGCTACCCTTAATGCTTGTTGGATGATATTATCTCTTATATCCTTGGATGATCATTCACTTGCTTGGTGATGAGTGCATGCTTTCAATTTCTATCATTTTGAGCGCTCCACCAAGATGTATGTGACATGGAAGAGTAACCCATGATCCTAATCGATTGTGCATTTGCATTCAAAAGCAAATTTTAAATAATGCACAAATTTAGGGCGAGCTCTTACTTATCACATACTTCTCAAAGCGATGATGTTTTTCAATCTGATGATCATTTGTCGAAGCTTTGATCTATATGTTGTCATCAATTACCAAAAAGGGGGAGACTGAAACTGCAACTATCCCTGGGTGGTTTTGGTAATTCCTAACAACATATAGCTCATTGAGCTAATGCTATTTCAAGATAAATATTTCAGGAAAACTCAATGATTGGCATGGCATGAATTAAGAAAGTGGACACCTCAAAATGCTAAGGACAAAGGAATTGGCTCAAGCTCAAAGCACAAGACTCTACATTCTATTTTTAGTGATCCAAGATCACATTGAGTCCATAGGAAAAGCCAATACTAATAAGAGGGGGTGAAGTGTTGCTTAATGAGGTTCTTGCTCAAAATGCTTAATGATATGCTCCAAAGCCCTCAACCACTTTCTCACATCCACATATGTCCCAAACCAAAAGTCAAACTCGGCCCCACCGATTTGATCTATTCGGCGCCACCGAATTCACTTGATATAGCCACTGCCACAAACCCTAATCAATTCAGTCTCACCGATAGGGATCTCAGTATCACCGAGATGGGATTGCAAACTCTCTATTGCCTATTGCAATAATTTCGCTCTAACCGAAATATGCAATTGGTCCCACCGAGATTGCAATGCAAACTCTCTGTCACCCTTTCGTAACGTTTCGTTCCAATCGAGATGAGCGAATCGGTCCCACCGAGTTTGCCTGACCAACTCCTTGTTTGTCTATTACCAAAATCGGTCCCACCGAGTTTGTGTAATCGGTCTCACCGAGATTAGTTATGCCCTAACCCTAATGACATCAGTCCCACTGAGTTGACATGTCGGTCCCACCGAAAACTCTAACGGTCACATTATGAACCAAATCGGTCTGACCGAGTTCTCTGAATCGGTCCCATCGAGTTTGGTAAATTGTGTGTAACGGTTAGATTTTGTGTGGAGGCTATATATACCCCTCCACCCACTCTTCATTCGTGGAGAGAGCCATCAAAACATGCCTACACTTCCAACATACATTTTCAGAGAGAGAACCACCTACACTTGTGTTGAGGTCAAGATATTCCATTCCAACCACATAAATCTTGATCTCTAGCCTTCCCCAAGTTGCTTTCCACTCAAATCATCTTTCCACCAAATCCTATCCTATGAGAGAGAGTTGAGTGTTGGGGAGACTATCATTTGAAGCACAAGAGCAAGGAGTTCATCATCAACACACCATCTATTACCTCTTGGAGAGTGGTGTCTCCTAGATTGGTTAGGTGTCACTTGGGAGCCTCCATCAAGATTGTGGAGTTGAACCAAGGAGTTTGTAAGGGCAAGGAGATTGATACGTCTCCAATGTATCTATAATTTTTGATTGCTCCATGCTATATTATCTACTGTTTTGGACTATATTGGGCTTTATTTTCCACTTTTATATTATTTTGGGACTAACCTATTAACCGGAGGCCCAGCCCAGAATTGCTGTTTTTTTGCCTATTTCAGTGTTTCGAAGAAACGCAATATCAAACGGAGTCCAAACAGAAAAAATCCTTTTTGGAACGTTATTTTCTCACCAGATAAGACCCAGGAGACTTGGACCCAACGCCAAGGCATCGGAGAGGCGGTCACGAGGGTGGGGGGTGCCCCCCCTAGGGCGCGCCCCCTGCCTCGTGGGCCCCTCGAAGCTCCACCAACGTACTTCTTCCTCCTATATATATCCACGTACCCCCAAACAAATATAATAGGAGCCAAAAACCTAATTCCACCGCCGCAACTTTCTGTATCCACAAGATCCCATCTTGGGGCCTGTTCCGGAGCTCCGCCGGAGAGGGCCGTCATCATGGAGGTCTTGTACATCATCATAGCATCTCCGATGAAGTGTGAGTAGTTTACCTCAGACCTTCGGGTCCATAGTTATTAGCTAGATGGCTTCTTCTCTCTTTTTGGATCTCAATACAATGTTCTCCCCCTCTCTTGTGGAGATCCATTCGATGTAATCTTCTTCTTTTTGCGGTGTGTTTGTTGAGACCGATGAATTGTGGGTTTATGATCAAGTCTATCTATGAACAATATTTGAATCTTCTCTGAATTCTTTTATGTATGATTGGTTATCTTTGCAAGTCTCTTCGAATTATCCGTTTGGTTTGGCCAACTAGATTGGTAGTTCTTGCCATGGGAGAAGTGCTTAGCTTTGGGTTCGATCTTGCGGTGTCCTTTCCCAGTGACAGAAGGGGCAGCAAGGCACGTATTGTATCGTTACCATCGAGGATAACAAGATGAGGTTTATTTCATATTGCATGAATTTATCTCTCTACATCATGTCATCTTGCTTAAAGCGTTACTCTGTTTTTAACTTAATACTCTAGATGCATCTTTGGATAGCGGTCGATGAGTGGAGTAATAGTAGTAGATGCAGAATCGCTTTGATCTACTTGTCACAGACGTGATGCCTATATACATGATCATGCCTAGATATTCTCATAACTATGCTCAATTCTGTCAATTGCTCAACAGTAATTTGTTCACCCACCGTAGAATACTTATGCTCTTGAGAGAAGCCACTAGTGAAACCTATGGCCCCCGGGTCTATTCTCATCACTTTAATCTTGCTTTGCTTTTTTACTTTGCCTTTTACTTTTAACTTTGCATCTTTATACCAAAAATACCAAAAATATTATATATCAGATCTCACTTTCGTAAGTGACCGTGAAGGGATTGACAACCCCTAATCGCGTTGGTTGCGTTGAGCTCTTTGTGTTGTGTAGGTACGAGGGACTTGCGCGTGGACTCCTACTGGATTGATACCTTGGTTCTCAAAAACTAAGGGAAATACTTACGCTACTCTGCTGCATCATCCTCTCCTCTTCGGGGAAAACCAACGCAAGCTCAAGAGGTAGCAGAGATCGCCTACTTCGTGAAGATCTACCCAAGTGAGGCAAGTCCTTCGTGGGCGACGGCCATGCTGGGATAGACAAGGTTGCTTCTTCGTGGACCCTTCATGGGTGGAGCCCTCCGTGGACTCGCGCAACCGTTACCCTTCATGGGTTGAAGTCTCCATCAACGTGGATGTACGATAGCACCACCTATCGGAACCGCGGATAAAAAATCTCCGTGTCAACATTGCGTTTGCTCCCTCAAACTCCTCCCTTTACCTTCATGTGCAATTGTTTTATATTCCGCTGCTATACTCTTAGAATTGCATGTGTAGGTTGATTACTTGACTTGTGCTAAGTTATTAAAATTTGCCAAGAATTAAAATTGGGAAAAGGCTAGATTTTTATTAAGTCAAGTAGTCTAATCACCCCCCCTCTAGACATACTTTCGATCCTACAGGGTGGCCAGGCCTTTCTCAATCATCAGTGTAGATTGGATCAGATATGCAAGCTGATCTTGCTTGCTCTTCAGGAAAACTTGAGATGCTTCCTCAACACTTGGCATCTTGGCAGCTTTCTCTGCTTTAGCTTTTGCTCTCTTCTCTTGTGCTTGAGCTGATGATGGTTCATCCTCATTCATTACAACCTTGTTGTCTTAAAATTCAGGATATAAGGGTAGATGCTCCTTGTCCAACAAATATGTACCAGTGCCCATCTTTGCATTGATGAGCTCCTGAATATGTGGAGCATATCCACAACTTCTCTTTTGGTCAACAGGTGTCCTCTTGACTGTCTCTACAATCAGACTCATGACTTTGAACTTTTGAGGGACATCAAATAGTTGCAGCAAGTTGATGGAATGCCCTCTGATCATCTTGTGATCTCCTCACTTGGGTAGCAGAGCGTGCCTTAGGATTGTGTTGATGGTAGGCAGACCAGACAAGTAATGTACAAATCCAAGCTTGTGTGTCTCCAAAGCTTTATATGGGATCTCTTTGTACATGTTTGCCATTGAGTTGTGGTCTTTCTTCTTCTTGGCATACACATCCAAGTCATCTTCATGTTCCTCTGGGCATTGATCAGCTTGGCCCATTCTTCAACAGTGGATTGGTACCTAGTACCTTCAGACATCCATATGATCCTCCCATCTGGGTAAAAGTGAGCAGTGGAGTAGAACTGCATGATCAGCTCATCATTCCATTTTGTGAGCTTCTGCCCAACAAATTTGTTAACTCCACATGCTTTCAAGCTGTCATAGACTCCTGGGAAATGATCTTCCTTCTGCTTGATGTATTCCTAGTCAACCCATCTCACGTCACAGACAATTGGCTTCTTGTCAAGCAAAATGAGCATGCTCATCTAAAGATTTCCCATCAACTAGGCTAGTTGAGGTTTTAGCACGAGCGAATAAGGATCGAAGATGATCCAAGTAGAACACTTTAAGTGGATCCATATCAATAGATTTTCTGCAAGCAAAGATGCAAGCAAATAGAAGGCACATGGAAGCACAAACAAAGATACATACGGGAAGAAGGCGAACGAAAAAGGGCGAATAAAACGGCAAGGGTGAAGTGGGGGAGAGGAAAACGAGAGGGAAATGGCAAATAATATAATGCGAGGGATAAGAGTTTGTGATGGGTACTTGGTATGTCTTGACTTGTGCGTAGACTCCACGGCAACGGCGCCAGAAATCGTTCTTGCTACCTCTTGAGCATGTGTTGGTTTTCCCTTGAAGAGGAAAGGGTGATGCAGCAAAGTAGCATAAGTATTTCCCTCAGTTTTTGAGAACCGAGGTATCAATCCAGTAGGAGGCCACACACAAGTCCCTCGTACCTACACAAACAAATAAGAACCTTGCAACCAACACGATAAAGGGGTTGTTAATACCTTCACGACCACTTGCAAAAGTGAGATCTGATAGAGATGATAAGATAATATTTTTGGTATTTTTATAATAGCATGGAACAATCAAAAATTATAGATACGTTGGAGACGTATCATCACTCTGGTCAGACATATTGGCAATCTTACTGACAGCAAACCCTGTGAATAGATGTAGATGAGGTAGAGTGGATGAGCATCACAAAGTGCAGTGTTTTTGCAAAACAGATGGTTCAAAAACTTAGTTTTAGTTCTCCACAGAAAGCATTTCGGAGCTACCGATTTGAAAAACTCGGTGATACCGAAGCAATTTTTGGAGCCTAAACTAGTGAACTCGGTCAGACTGAGTCACAGTTTGGTGGCACCGAGATTTCTAGGGTTTCACAGAGTGTTGAACTCGGTCGCACCGATGTGCAGTTTTCAGTCAGACCGAAAATGCATGTGCTATGGCCTAAGCCAAATCGGTGAGACCGGTTTCTCCAACTCGGTCGGTCCGAGATGAGTTCGGCGGAGACCTAACCCTAAATTTTCAAATCAAATATAACCTAAGGGATGTTTTCTATGGATAGATCGTTTGCATATGTGGTAAAGATCATGGCAAAGCAATGTGCTATGAATCGGAGTTAAGGAATTAGCACATAGAGTCGAACCCATAGCCTAGTTCGGCGGGAGTTCGCTACGGCGGCAATGAAGGAGCAGATTTTCGTCGACAGCGATGGAAACCGATACGTCTCCGGTGCCCATCTTTGCATTGATGAGCTCCTGAATATGTGGAGCATATCCACAGCTTCTCTTTTGGTTAGCAGTTGTCCTCTTGACTGTCTCTACAATCAGACTCATGACTTTGAACTTTTGAGGGACATCAAATAGTTGCAGCAAGTTGATGGAATGCCCTCTGATCATCTTGTGATCTCCTGACTTGGGTAGCAGAGTGTGCCTTAGGATTGTGCCGATGGTAGGAAGACCAGACAAGTAATGTACAAATCCAAGCTTGTGTGTCTCCAAAGCTTTATATGAGATCTCTTTGTACATGTTTGCCATTGAGTTGTGGTCTTTCTTCTTCTTGGCATACACATCCAAGTCATCTTCATGTTCCTCTGGGGCATTGATCAGCTTGGCCCATTCTTCAGCAGTGGATTGGTACCTAGTACCTTCAGACATCCATATGATCCTCCCATCTGGGTAAAAGTGAGCAGTGGAGTAGAACTGCATGATCAACTCATCATTCCATTTTGTGAGCTTCTGCCCAACAAATTTGTCAACTCCACATGCTTTGAAGCTGTCATAGACTCCTAGGAAGTGATCTTCCTTCTACTTGATGTATTCCCAGTCAACCCATCTCATGTCACAGACAATTGGCTTCTTGTCAAGCAAAATAGTTTCATAGAAGTCTTGCTGTTCTTTTGTATGAAACATGTAGTCAACTGCAGTCGTCCTCCTCATAGCATAGGGATCAGACTGTCTCCACAATCTTAGTCCAACATCTTTTCCAATGTGCATGTCCTCAGCCACTGGATGAGTATCATTGTGGTCTGGAATCTTGGGTTTCAGTTTTCTCAAAACAAGGGATTCATCATCCTCTTCTTCAGCTTGAGGCCTTTGGGGCCTTGTTCTTCTCTTCAGCAGAAATACTTCTAGTGTTTCTCTTGGGCTTTGGGGGTTTCTGAGCTTGAGATTTGGGAGCAGACTTGGGCTTTGATGGAGCAGCCCCTAACTTGATTGCATCTCCCATAAGCTTCTGAGCTTTGGGTGCTGGAGCATCCTCTTCTTCTTCCTCTTCTTCTACAGAACCTCTTACCATAGTTGATTTTCCAATAACTTTTGCAGTTGTGGTTCTTGCCCTCTTCTTTTTCTTGTCCTGCTGCTTCACCATCATCTGATTCTATGGTGAATTTCATGGTTTCTCATGTTGGAGCTTTCCTTGGCTTTGACATTGGGGTTCTTCTGGCAGGTGCCTTCTTGTTCAACCCTGGCTTTGTTGTAGCAGTTGTGCCATATTCTTACTTTAGCACTTTCTTCTTTGAGGTGGCCTCATCCTCAACAGCCACATAATCCTCATCCTCAGAGTCTGAGGTTCTCTTCTTCCTGGTTCTGGTGTCTGCCTTGGGCAAGTTGCTAGGTGTGCTTCTACTGCCCTCATCATAGCTGCTTGAGGGATCTGAACTCTCACTCAACTGCACATGTTCTTCGGATCTGTTCTGACTGTCACTTGCTACCTCTTGAGCATGTGTTGGTTTTCCCTTGAAGAGGAAAGGGTGATGCAGCAAAGTAGCGTAAGTATTTCCCTCAGTTTTTGAGAACCAAGGTATCAATCCAGTAGGAGGCCTCATGCAAGTCCCTCGTACCTACACAAACAAATAAGAACCTTGCAACCAACGCGATAAAGGGGTTGTCTATCCCTTCACGGCCACTTGCAAAAGTGAGATCTGATAGAGATGATAAGATAATATTTTTGGTATTTTTATGATAAAGACTTTTTTGCGATATTATGATAAAGATTAAAAGCAAAGATTGCAAAATAAACAACGACACAAATAGCTAGTTGACGGGAGATTAATATGATGGAAAATAGACCCGGGGGCCATAGGTTTCACTAGTGGCTTCTCTCAAGATAGCATAAGTATTACGGTGGGTGAACAAATTACTGTCGAGCAATTGATAGAATTGAGCGTAGTTATGAGAATATCTAGGCATGATCATGTATATAGGCATCACATCCGCAACAAGTAGACCGACTCTTGTCTGCATCTACTACTATTACTCCACACATCGACCGCTATCCAGCATGTATCTAGAGTATTAAGTTCATAAGAATAGAGTAACGCATTAGGCAAGATGACATGATGTAGAGGGATAAACTCAAGAATATGATATAAACCCCATCTTTTTATCCTCGATGGCAACAATACAATATGTGTCGTTTCTCCTTCACATCCTTTGTGATCGAACAGCATAAGATTGAACCCAAAGCTAAGCACTTCTCCCATTGCAAGAAAGATCAATCTAGTAGGCCAAACCAAACTGATAATTCGAAGAGACTTGCAAAGATAACACATCATACATAAAATAATTCAGAGAAGATTCAAATATTGTTCATAGATAATCTTGATCATAAACCCACAATTCATCGGATCTCGACAAACACACCGCAGAAAGAGTTACATCGAATAGATCTCCAAGAAGATCTAGGAGAACTTTGTATTGAGATTCAAAGAGAGAGAAGAAGCCATCTAGCTAATAACTATGGACCCGAAGGTCTGTGGTAAACTACTCACACATCATCGTGAGAGGCTATGGTGTTGATGTAGAAGCCCTCCGTGATCGATGCCCCCTCGGTGGAGCGCCTTGAAAAGGCCCCAAGATGGGATCTCACGGTACGCATAAGGTTGCAGCGGTGGAAATAGGGTTTCGTGGTGCTCCTGGATGGTTTCGGGGTACGTAGGTATATATAGGAGGAAGAAGTAGGTCGGTGGAGCCACGAGGGGCCCATGAGGGTGGGGGCGCGCCTCCCTGCCTCGTGGCCTCCTCGGTTGTTTCTTGACGTCCACTCCAAGTCCTATGGATCACGTTTGTTCCAAAAATCACGTTCCCGAAGGTTTCATTCCGTTTGGATTCCGTTTGATATTCCTTTTCATGAAACACCTAAATAGGCAAAAAACAACAATTTGCACTGGGCCTTGGGTTAGTAGGTTAGTCCCAAAAATAATATAAAAGTGCTTAGTAAAGCCCATTAAACATCCAAAACAGATAATATAATAGCATGGAACAATAAAAAATTATAGATACGTTGGAGACATATCAAGCATCCCCAAGCTTAATTCCTGCTCGCCCTCGATAAAAACAGAATTTTTGATGTGGAATTCTACCTAGCATATTTCTCAATGTAATTTTCTTTATTGTGGCATGAATGTTCAGATCCAAAGATTCAAGACAAAAGTTTAATATTGACATGAAAATAATAATACTTCAAGCATACTAACAAAGCAATCATGTCTTCTCAAAATAACATGGCCAAAGAAAGTTATCCCTACAAAATCATATAGTCCGGCTATGCTCTATCTTCATCACACAAAGTATTTAATCATGCACAACTCCGATGACAAGCCAAGCAATTGTTTCATACTTTTGACGTTCTCAAACTTTTTCAATCTTCACGCAATACATGAGCGTGAGCCAAGGATATAGCACTATATGTGGAATAGAACGGTGGTTGTGGAGAAGACAAAAAGGAGAAGATAGTCTCACATCAACTAGGCGTATCAATGGGCTATGGAGATGCCCATTAATAGATATCAATGTGAGTGAGTAGGGATTGCCATGCAACGGATGCACTAGAGCTATAAGTGTATGAAAGCTCAACAAAAGAAACTAAGTGGGTGTGCATCCAACTCGCTTGCTCACGAAGACCTAGGGCATTTTGAGGAAGCCCATCATTGGAATATACAAGCCAAGTTCTATAATGTAAAATTCCCACTAGCACTACAAAAAAAATACACTTCCGTGATGATACGTGTTTGTCACAGTAGGTCGCATTTTTTGTCATGCATGTACATCCACGAAACATTTATGACAGAATCAAGATAGTCATACATGTGCTGTCGTAGAAGTGTTCCATGACATTACCAAAATTATCATCACGGAAGTGTCCACTTCCATGACGATAAATCGCGCATCACAGAAGTGCTTTCGTCAAGGGTGACCGACACGTGGCATCCACCGTAACGGAACGCCGTTAATCTATCGGGTCGGGTTTTGGATCCGATAACCCGTTAACAACCCCGACCAATGGGAAATTTCCACGTGTAAAATTATTATTGGCCGAACGAAACACGTGTCATTTCGTCGATGGGTCGATAGGGCGCCTATGATACGTCGACACGTGGCACGACCCAACAGAGGCCCATTCCCCTGAAAAGGCCGGCCCATTTGACTTGGTTAGAAGGTGGCGGGCCGGCCCATGGAAAGCATGTTAACGGCCTGTTCGCATATAGCCCATTTACAGCCCGCTAACCCAAGGCCCGTTACGCCCTATTCGAATTAGGCCCGATGGCGTCATCCGGGCCATCCAATATGATTCCAGCCCGTTTCACTTTCGCCCATGTATGGCCCATGACGTCTTTCAGCCCATATGAGGCCCTATGTAACTCTTGGCCTATTAACGGCCCGTGGTGAAACTGGCCCGTAATGAACAGTGTATCAATTTACACCCATTAACGGCCCGTGGTGAAACTGACCCGTAATGAAAAGTGTATCACTTTATACCCATTAACGGCTCGTCATTCCGTTGGGCCATTTCCAGCCCATGTTATCTTTCAGCCTTCTCAGAGCCCATTTATTCTTGGGCTCATTTCCAGCATTCGTTTACTTACGGCCCGTTACTGCCATTTTCTGCTTGTGGGCCAAATTCAGCCCGTGGTTACAGTCGGCCCGTTTGTGGCCCGTTAATACATTGGGCCGTTTTCATAGCGTCATCAAATACGGCCTATTAACGATGGCCCGTTATGGTCGGCCCATGAATGGACGATTCCAACTCTAGCCCGTTTACGGCCATAATGCGGTCTGTTTGGCCCATGTTTGTGTCGATCATCTGACCCGTATAAGGCCCATTGATGATACAGACCGCAGAAGGCCCATTGTTTCTATGGCCCGTAGAAGGCCCACTGTTTCTACGGCCAGTACGAGGCCCGGTGTCACTACAGTAAATATTAGCCCATGGTTATTGTGGCCTAGTTTTAAAAAATAGGTTATTTCAGCCACGAGCTAACCGCGGAAAAAGAACTGCAATGACTACAAGCAAACAAATAAACAAGACAACATGGAAATAAATAAGCAAGCAACTAACGCTAGGCTATCACGGCTATTACACATATTACATCCACTGGGCATCAAAGTTCACCACCAGTGCAAATATAGGGAACAAAGTAGCATATCATATACACTGGCCATTAAACTTGGCCACCAGTGCAAATAAACGCGACAACAAAACAAGAGCATAACTGAAACAACTTCAGAAGAGCTCAAGAAACGTTATCCTGGGTATCCACCATGCTGGCAATAAGCTTAGCAAGCTGATTAGGTTTGTCCCGTTTGGCGCTAAAATCCTCCAACGCTTCTTTGTTGCACCAGAAAGTATGCGTCTGAATGCTCCAGGGACTTCTGCAGTCCTTCCGCTTCTTGTCGCAGCATAGCTGATCAATGTCTTTCAGCTTGTAGTTGAGACTCAAGAAACCAAACTGATTCATACAGTGAGTTTGAATAGCTTGTGCAAGCGGTAGTGGCCAGTAACTCGAACACTAAACCAAGACAGGATGTGTCACTATCCTGAACCTTATCTGCATTACTTCCTTTATCATTGCTTAATAAGGCACTCTTCCCCAATATTACATCGAGATTCTAAAAGAAGAAACAAGCGAGACACATAACAAGTTTAGCATGTACTAGTATATGAAACTCATTTCAAAGAACCAGTTCATTAGTAAGGTGGACGAGGATTAAACTACCAAGTCTTCTATTGCCAAGTACTAGTACATAATAAAAGCATCAAACAAACATATATCTATGTCCTATGGTAGCAATGGAATATTAAATTAGAATAGTTGTTCTTCGTGTTTAGGCACTTGTTCTACATGAGCAGTACAAGAAGACGCAAGAATATAATACTTAAAAATAGAAAATGAGCTCATAGACCTTACCACATTCTTGGTTCGGGACGATGCTGAACAAAGGCGTTCCCGATCATCGTCCGATAAATGTGTCTCAGAGAACGTAAGGGAATTTGATGAGTTTCTTTTGCGGTGAAGTATGTTTTCTTGTGTAATTCGATCGCCACCAAGCATTCTTGAAGATAGCAGAGGTATTAGCATAGGTTACCTCATCCTGAGTTTCCAAATCGTTCCTTCTCTATAGGGAAAAATGGGAAAATTTGTTGTATTATAACCATCATGGAGGTAGGATGTATGGGACGAAGCAAAGTAATTGCCATGAATAACATTACTTACACATAACTCCTGGACAAACACCTGCAACTGGCGTTGTCCTTCATCTTCAGTATAATATTTCCAAGATGGGAAGATACGCACATACGATTTAACAACATCAAATGCTATAGATGCTAAACTACGACTAGCTGGTTGAGCTTAATCCATAGGAATAGGCGTACTAAATGTTGGAGTTGGGGTTCTCAGTGATAGTATCTTGGCCCTTTGGGCACCGAAGCTGCCTTACTAAGCGCTCTTGTTTCGGAGCTCTGTGGTGGAGATGGTGCTGTGTCAACAGGAACTGGGTTACTATCGGCTGGGGATGCGGTTAGATTAGGTGAAGCTGGTTCTCTGTCCATCGCAACAGGGGTACAATCTGCGAGAGTTTGGGCTATGTGTGGTAGGGCTGGTTCTTGTGCATGTACAACCGGGGTGCTATCTCCACCAAGAGGTAGCACTGTTTTATTTGAAGACCGTGTTTTTAGTCCGCTAGATACTAGCATCACCCGCTCCAATTCAAATGGCTGATAAACAGGAAACATAGTTGTGTACAGACATTGTATGAGAGACAGATGCACTAGATAGTGTGGAAAAAAGAGGGCATGAAATAGTTGACATGTATATTGTTTAACTAAAATGGATAGCATGACATAATTTCACATATATGATGTCTATCTAAACTGGATAGCATAGCATAACATAATTCAAAGATATGATGAATAACTAAACAGGATCGCATGACATAATTCACCTACATGTTATCTAAGTAATCAGGATCGCATCATTTAATTCACATATGTGATTTATATGCTAAGCAGAGGGCATTCGATATGATGTCTGAACTAAGAACATGGTGTTGAATATTGTGTATATGATGTCTAAACTATGCAATGCAAGACACCATATGCATGATATGAGCAGTATAACCATGCCAAGTTAGAGCATACACCTCAGTGGGGGAATAGGACTGCTCATCTGTCTCTGAATCCATCTCTGAGGAGCTATTGGGACCCAACAAGAGATCTGCTTCGACAGGTAGCACTGTCTGCTAGGCCTTGTTTTCCCTCCAGATTTTTCCATCTCCCACCCAAATGGCCGATTCACAGGAAGAGTAGTTTAATGTACAAACATTGTCGACAAATGGAAATGTAATGAAGAAAAGGATGGGCAAGATATCATTCAAATATATGATTCCTGGTTAAACAGGATGGCATTGCACATTTCACATATATCATGGCTGGCTAAAAGACACAAGACTGCATAATTCCCATATATGATATAGAAACTAAACAGGTGGCATTATAGAACGTGTCTAAACTAAGCAGATGACATATATGATGTCAAAAGTAGGCATTGCAAGGCAACATATGCATGATATGACTAACATCATCATGCCAAGGTAGAGCAAACACCTTGGGGGTAAATAGGAGTGGTCAAGGCGTGCGAATCCGCCTCAGAATAGATATCTTCCTCTGGATTACAATCTGGAGAGGGGTGGGGAGGGTTTGCCATTGAACCCACCATGGAGCGATGTCTGCATGACATTGTATTGCCGTGCAAAACTCTTCTCCTTTTCTCTACATGTTCAACATGACTGTGTACAATATCTGACATGCATACGAAAAAATATGGTGAGATTATGTAAGGAGAGCATGCAGAAATTTAGAGTGATGGTAACAACCAGTGGATCGACGTTTTTCCGTTGAACCAAAATAGCCCTAATGGATCGATGTGAATGTATAGTAATAAGTGATGCAACAAGTGTACAACCTCTTTGCCGTAGCCGTGTCGACCTCAGCATCATTGGGTTGGTCATTTGAAGCGGTTGAGGCAGAGGTGGTCGTCATCGGTGTGGAAGAAGATCTCGAGGAATCAGAGACGGCATCCGGGGCACTGCTCTATTGTGATGGATCGCTTACATTGTTGGAGCAGCTCCGGTGAGCCGTAAGACGTCAAGGCTGAAGCGACACAAGACGGTACATCGTCAATCTCAAGTGAGATTCTAATAGCATCTCCAATAGATGATGTAAAATGGATGTAAAATTAACATCACCAAAACCACCTAACTACAACAGATGAGGTAAAAACTGTTGACTCTGAACTTAATCGTCAAACTGAAATTTACTGTGGAATCTGAATGCTACTGTTGAAACTGAACGCAATGATAGGAGAGAGGCACTTGACATGTAGTTTAGGGAGGGCCTGCAGTTCATCTTCAACCTGCACCCCCCTGAGCCGCCAGCCACCACCGGCCGAACCGCCGGCCCCAGTAGCCGCCCTCGCCGAAACAACTTCGCCACCGCCGCCCACAGCCATCCCTCTAGGCCCCCGCCCCACCTGAACCCTAAGATAGATAGTGGGGTACCTCTCCAGTGAGCCCCGTCCCAGCTGCGGGTGGTTCTTCCTTAACTCCGTGAGCCCCCCCATCCTCAAAATCGACCACCCAAAAGTTGATTCACGATCAAGTGTGGCTTAATCGGAGCAGAGCAGAAGCATGAGCGAGGGAAGAGCAGAGCAGAATTGGGCGAAGGAAAGCGATCGAGCGAGAGCCGGAGCAAAGAAGCAGCAGCAAGGAAGCGAGCGAGAGGTGGAGCAGCAGCAGATCCGGCTGGTATGGACGCCGCCGCCGAAGGGGCCTCGCACTGGGGGAGAGCCGCCATGGGGATGTCGCCCGCGGCGCCGGCTTCAAGGTAGCCGCTCCATGGGGGTGCAGGATGGAGCACCGTCGGCGCCGGGAGGTCGAGTTCAGGAGAAGGTGCGATGCGATGAGTGTACAACCTCTTTGGTGGCGCCGAGTAGGCCTCGGCTTCGTCCGAGGAGTCGGTGAGGATGCTGCGGTTCCGGTGGAGCAGGTTAAGGCGGCGCTGTGGGGATGGAGCATCCGCGATAGACGAGGCGATCGTCAGAGCAGCTCCTTGGAGGTGGAGGACGGGGCGGCTGAACCGGCGGGACGGCGAGATGGACGACGGATCCTCATCCGGGGAGGTGGACGAGGGACGTCGAGCTGTTGCGGTGGACGATGTCGTCGGGGAAGAGGCTCCAGCTGGGCAGCGGTGACGTGGCGGACGGAGGAGGGTGGGGTTTCGCGGCTGGAGCGGAGAGATTATGGCGGCCTGGGATTTCGAATGGCGAAAAGGGGGCGATGGGAGGGGGTGAAGCATGACTTAGGAACGCGCTTGTACTGTCACATCCCTAGTCCTGGCATGCACTAGGCTAGCCTTCATGTTGCATCATGTTTAAAATTTTTTGAAACTTGAATTGAGGAGATTTGGAAGCCTCAAAATTTAAATAAAAGGAGGGCAAAACCCTAAAATCTCATTCAATGTTCCCAAAATGTCCTTCCTAAATGTTTGATAATTTTGGCAAGGGTTCGGTCCCAAACAAAATATTGAACATTTATAAGGAATTAATCTTGGGATTTTGAATTTAAATCATTAGCTATTTGAATTTGAATTATATTCATATAATTAGAATATAATTTCAAATACCTGAAATATTTTATGAGCTTTTGGAAAAGTCCATCTAGCGTAATAAACATATTCAGAGGAGTTTTTGACATTGTTTGAATTGTTTTAAATTCAAAACAGTGGCAAAAGATTTAAAACAAAATGTAAAATGTAAAACAATAAAAAGAACAGAATGCAGACTGGCTTATCGGCCCACGAACCGCCCAGCCTTCTTCCCCTCCCTCGTGGCCCGGTGGTGGCCCAGCCCACCACCGCCTCACCGTTAAATGCGTCTCCCTCTCGCTGAGGCGAGGCGAGGCGTGGCGAAGGCCATGGCGATGCCGACGGCCACCTCCTGCCTGGCTGCCTGCGTCCCCGCTGCCCGGACGCCTCCATGTGTCGCCACGCGCCTCCCCGACCCCCTGGACCCCCTCGCTCTCTCCCTCTCCCTCGTTCTCTCCTCTGCTCCCTCTCTCTCGCCCGGACCGAGCACCGCCGTCGCCGCCCCTTGCTGCCCTCGCCACCGCCACCCTCTCTCCTCCCCGACATGCCCACGAGCTCCGCCCCGACCTCCTCTTCCTCCCCACCGAGCCGCGCCCCGCCAAACGCCTCGAAGCACCCTCCCCGACCCCGTCATCCCCCACGGGTCGCCGGAGATCTCCATCGCCGCCCCGCGTGCTCCGGCCCCGCCCCCAGCCCCCTGATCACCACAGCGGAACCGCGGTGAGCTCCAGCGCCCCACGCCCCACTCCCGTCGGCCGACGCGTTCGTCCTCTAGCCCCGATCCCCAACCTTGACCAGGCGTCTGCCGCCCGGCCATGGCGTAGCCGTGGCCACAGCCGCGCAAGCTCGCAATTGAGCGTGCCACCGTGCTCAGCACGTTCCTAGGGGTCGACCGCGACCATCCGCGGCTCCTGCCGTACCCTACAACGCCAAAACCGTGGGTACCCGAGCTCCGGCCGCCCGCTGCCTTTGCCGCCCGTCGTTGTCTCCGGCCACCCCGCACCTCCCGCTAGTCTCCTTAGATGCGCTGGCGAGCCGGGCGTCACGTGGGGCCCCTCCGCCTCTCTTTTGGTCACGGAGGAGAAACCCGCACCCTCCGTCGTCTCCGGCTCCGCCCGGCGACGAGTCAGCAGGTCAACTCCAGCGAGTTGACACTGGTTTGGCCTAGTTTGACTTCCCGGAGCCATCGACATGCGGGCCCCGCCTGCTAACTAATCTAGTTTAGGTTTAAACTAATTTAACTTAACCTAGGTTAGTGCTAATTGACTAGGTTAGTTTAGTTAGTCACCGACGTGTGGCCCCACACGTCAGGTTTGACCCAGGTTGACTGCGCCGACGCGGTCTTTGACGTCATCTTGGCGCAATTATTTGATTTTCTGGATTAATTTAATTCAGGAAATTCCGTAAAATACTCTAAACTTCTAAAAATCATATAAATTCAACCGTAACTCGGATGGAAATAATTTATATATGAAAAATGATCAGAAAAATATGAAGAATCTGTTTATGCCATGATCATGCATGTTTGAACAAGTTAACCTCACTGAATAGGATGAATCATGATTAGGGTAATTTATGAACTAGCATTTGGAGTTGGAGTTCAACCTTGTTTGAATTCCACTTCAACTAACTTGGGTTATTATAGCATTAGGTGAATTCAGTACCTTAATATGACATGTCATTCATGTGAATGTGCATTGCATTGATTGTGTTCTCTCTTGTTTGCGGTAATTGTCCCTCCCGGTGAGACGATGTTCCGACGATTGTTCGATGACACCGATGAAGAACTATATTATCTTCGAAGTGCCGGGCAAGCAAAACCCCCTTGTTCATTCCGATATAATCCCACTCTCGCTCCTGCTCTATTTTATTGCATTAGGACAACAACGACTCATGTGTTACTTGCTGCGGTAGCTGAACCCCTTTATCCTCTGCATGACCTGTCATTCCACAAGAATTAGATGAAACCCACTAGCATGAGTAGGAGTTGTTTGAGCCATGTTGTGCCTACTCATTCATGCTTGTTGTCATGCCTCACTGCTTAGAGTTGAGTCAGTCTGATTCATCGGGAATGAATTGGAATGGTTGTGTGAACATGTCCCATCGTGTGTGAGCTAAGTGTGTGAACACGATTTGGTAAAGGTAGCGGTGAGAGGCCATGTAGGAGTACATGGTGGGTTGTCTCATTGCAGCCGTCCTCGAACTGAGATCTGTGTTTGTGATCCATGAAACAGTTACTACCACGCATTGGGCCCGAAACCAATGGACCCTCTCGGCTTCTTAACCACTCTTGTCCTCGGTCAGGAGTTGCAAGTAGTTTCGGTGTTTGTAGCATCTTTGGGGCCGCCGCATAGCGCTGACCGTAGGGGTGGGTTGTGTTGCGGTAGGCACCGTGGCCCGGTGTACCGATTCGCCCGTTTGGTGTCTCGGAACCCTGCACACATCGTTCGGGCTGTATGGGAAACCTCGGCGGACTCCTGCGGATGGAACCCGAATAGGCGATAAACCTGGACTTGGGACTTGTGTGTTTAGGTAGGTCGTGGCCGACACCCACGTTGGGCTTCCGCTTGAAGGTTGCCGAGTACATGTCGTGTAAACGCGGTAAGTGGTGAGAGCGTGTGTGAAGAAGTACCCCCTGCAGGGTTAACATGATCTATTCGAATAGCCGTGTCCACGGAGAAGGACTTCTGGGTTGCCTATATCAGTTCATAGACAAGTGAAAGTGGATACTCTAAAAGGCGCAAGATAAGCGTGAGTGCTATGGATGGCGTTCTCGTAGGGAGACGGGAGCGGGTCCATAGTGATGTATTGATATGGTGAATATGTGGACTCGTGTGCGCCACCTCAAAGAGTTACTTGCGATGTAGTTCGTGATAGCCACCGAGTCAAAGCTGGCTTGCTGCAGTCAAACTCCACCACCCCTTTTGATAATGATGCATATGTAGTTAGTTACGATGTAAGTCTTGCCGAGTACAATGGTACTCACGTTTGCTTATTTTATGTTTTTGCGAGAGAGGCGTCGGTCTCGCTTAGTAGTTCCGCTTGGACTTGACGTTTAGCTTGTTACCTCAGCTACGATCTTGTGCCTTGGCAGGATCTCGGTAGATAGTCAGGCTTCTCAGCCTTTTTCATTTATAGTTGTCTGTACTCGGACATGATTAGCTTCCGCTTGTGCTTTGACTTGTATGCTCTGAGTGTTGGGTCATGAGACCCATGTTTGTAATATCTCGCTCTTCGGAGCCTAATGAATAATATCTGAGTCGTAGAGTTATGTTGTGATGCCATGTTGTATCTACGCATATCAAGTATAATGTGTGTATGTTTGAAATGCTTGGTATGTGTGGGATCCGACAAACTAGTTGTTTATCCTTGGCAGCCTCTCATATGGGGAAATGTAGTCTCGTGCTTACGAGCGATAGTAGTCCGCTTCTGACCCGGTTCACCGAGTCCTGCTAGCCCAAGCACTACTGCTTGGACACTTGATCGGCGGCATGTGTTTCACTTCGTTCCTATGTCTGTCCTTCGGGAAATGTCACGCGGTGTTATTCGAGTCCTGCCTAGCCTGCTACAGCCCGGGATACCGGAGTCCTGTTAGCCCCGTGCTTCCGCCCGAATATATACGTTGATGACCGACATGCTCGATGTGATTCATGTATGTCTGTCCCCATAGGTTAGCGCCGCTTTGGGTTCACGACTAGCCATGTCGGCCCGGGGTCTTTGTCATATGGATGCTAGCGACACTATCATATCGTGAGCCAAAAGACATAAACGGTCCGGGCCATGGTAAGGCGACACCCGTGGGAATACCGTGCGTGAGGCCGCAAAGTGATATGATGTGTTACATGCTAGATCGGTGTGACTTAGGATCGGGGTCCTGACATGTACAAAATGTATGGTGTGTTACAAAAGTACCCCCCCCCCCCACCGATTTGAACTAGCGGCCCTTTCGGCTCAGGGTTAGAATGGGGATTTCGTGTGTCGGGATTTGGCAGCTGGAGGGAGTTTTCGCGCGCGTTGTAATATCGGGATAGCAAGGCGCGGGTTGTGAAGGTGCCAGTTTGGGAGCACGATA
Source organism: Aegilops bicornis (assembly GCA_021605145.1). Classification (NCBI taxonomy): domain Eukaryota; kingdom Viridiplantae; phylum Streptophyta; class Magnoliopsida; order Poales; family Poaceae; genus Aegilops; species Aegilops bicornis. The sequence goes on from CM038675.1 coordinate 319,008,457, forward strand.
TCTGAATTTTCGGATATAACAAGACGCGGGTTGAATTTTAGGGACAAGCCTAACGTGTAGTAATATTGTACTTGTAATGCACCAAATCAATTCGCACTTCCCTCAACCAAAAAGAAAACAAAAAAATAAAACTATTCACACCACACAAAGAGAGAGTCTTGCCCCGTTTTACTATACAAATGCTATTCAAAGCTACTCCCTCCTTCCATCTATATAGGGCCTAATGCGTTTTTCGATGCTAACTTTGACCAAATATTAGAGCAATGATATATGACATGCAACTTACACAAAGCACACCGTTAAATTAGTCCGTGAAAGGTTCTTTCAATGATATAATTTTCACATTGTGAATGTCATGTACTATTAATCTTGTCAATAGTCAAAGGCGGTCTTAAAAATCTCATTACGCCCTATATAGATGGAAGGAGGGAGTATGAATCCATGTTACGTCCGATCAAATTTTTTCGCTTGCTGTATAATGCATGTAACCTACTCATACCAACATTTTATTGCATTCCAAATGTCTATACTACCGCTGCAATTCAAACTAAATTTGAATTTTTTTCTCTATTTCAATAAGAATCTACAATCATGATTGTTGCCAACTTCAACCATCATAGTTTCCTTGCTATCCATGAGATATAAATCGGACGGCCTATAATGCAGGATGGCAGGCACACCATCATCAACAACTCCGTTTTTTATAAGAGTAGAGATAAAATATATTAAATGTAGTATAACATGTTCATAACCACACCATGTGTGTCACCGTTATATATATTCACACATGCGTCGGTTTGAAACACTATGATAAGTTCTTCAAATATCCGAATTCGCTTTTTATAATGAAGTATATATGATCTCTATTCGTCTTTTACACCCACACAACCCTCTTATCTTTGTAGCTAGCACTAACTTTCTCTTGTGCATGCACACGCCCGCATCCCTCTCACCCTCCCTCAGGATTCTCTAGCTCCATCACGCAAATTAGTCTTTTCACTTTAGGTCGTTCACCCACGGTGTGTGTAGGCCCCCAACTCCTTCTTTACGGCACACATCGATCGATATGCCTATCTAGCCAGGTGTGCCTAGCACAAACACAAGCTTCCCCTCTTCTCTTGTCACCGTCCATGCCTCACTCCCACCACTCTTTTCATCATTCTCGTACTCACACACTCCTCCCCCTCGATATAGTATGCCGCTCGTACCACCTCCTACATGCATCCCTCTCTCTGTATCCTTCTCCTCGTGCCTCATTTGCTTCTAACACACACATGCATGTATACCGATCGATCTCCCAACATATACCTAGATCGACTTTAACTACCCCCCATCGATCGACGTACCTCACAAGTTATGTCTCTCCTTTCTCTTACAAAGGGCGATTGATCTTCCTATGTAGTTACGTCTGCTTACCACAACCACATCGTCCCCCTCATCATTCGTGCATGCCTCCTGACCCGTCTCTCACACGCACGTGCACAGACAACAAGCAGCCATCTCCTCTCTTATTGATATTGTGGGCGTGCCCTCCGTTTGTCTAGCAAGCCTATCCCACCATTTGTTAGAAGCAACTCCACTACCACCCCTCCAACACTCTAGCTCTGTCTCTCTCCCAACCTTATTCCTCTTACGCACATATGCATGGATGCCGATCGATCTCCCTTAATACATGAGGCAGATCGATCTCCTTAATACATGAGGTAGGCCTCTCTCCTCCTCCACACATATACCAGCCATTGTACCTCTATAGTTAATTGGGCCTCCCTCTTCCCCCACCACACACCGATAGTCGAGCTGCAGGTAGGTATCCATGCCATAGAGACAAACTGCACATGTCCCATCTCACGTTCCAGTAGGCCAGCCACTCTATATCTTTGACGTGGGCACACACAAATTCGATGGCACTCTTTATCGATCGCGCGCGCACACACACACACATCATCCCTCTCTTCGATTCTATGGACACCTCAAGCCGATGATACCTCCACTCTCTTCTCGTGGATCGCCCCTCTATATATATGTTATATCCAGGACTCTATTTCACACACATTGCATATGTTACATTTTTTGATTGACCCCCCCCCCAAAAAAACTCTCAAGAACCCACACACTATATCTCTCTAGGTTTGTATCTCTCTCACACAACCCCATGTAGGTGGTGTACGTATACAAGAAGAGAATAGGTGCACCGTGCACGTACTCACGCTTCATGCCCAGCCACACCCGCGCGAGTACACGGTGGAGCTCATTTCTTTATGAAATGGCAGCCCACATGCTAATTTGAACGCATGTAGCGGTTGTTTACCTAGGAAGGTCGTGTACCACGCGTGCACGAAACAAAGTTCGACTTGACGCGTTGCCGCGTTATTTTTAAATAAAGTTATAGCACTCAATGGCACGTACACAGAATATAAAATGATTTTTATGGAGAAAAGTAGTCCGCTCACTATATACAATGGAGCACACTCGCTGGTTTGTCGCTCTTCAGAGTATCTCACACAAGGCTGCGGTGGCCTCTCTCTCTCTCTCACCGTTGGTCACTGATCCGGCCACATCCCGTCCGTCGGGGGAAAGGGAGTGCGGTGGCCTCTCTCTCTCTCTCACCGTTGGTCACTGATCCGGCCGCATCCCGTCCGCCGGTGGAAAGGGAGGAAGTGCATCGTTTCTCCGTTCGACGGCGCCGAGGTAGCACGTCCCGATCTGCGGTACACGCCATTCTCTCTGACCAAGCTCCGACGCGGCAGGGCCTACGCCACCTGCTCGCAAATTCTGCCTGCCGCCGCTCACCTAGTTACATCCCGACGACCTCCAGGTATCCCCTCCAGCCTTGCTCCACTGCTCGTCTTCCCACGTCGCTGCATGTGGATCTTCCATAGTTCTTTGCCCAAAACGTAGCTCGTCCGGCGTACTTTCCATAATGCAATCTCGTCCTCACACCATTTTAGACAAACACAACCGTGTTGTTATCTTCCCTTAGGACAAGGAACATGCTTCTTTTTTGTCGTCGCATGTGTCATCAACTGTTATTGGCCAGTAATTGTTTCCTTTCTACCTCTTTTTTTGCAAACAGGGCTATCCACTTCCCCTCGTTGCTATTGCGACCCTTTGGTGAACTGCACAAATCACTATTTTCTTAAGAGTGTTTTGTGCAGTTGTACTAAAATGTCATCTGGGCAATGTCTCTACATTTCAAAGGTCTTGTTGCACAAAGGGAGATTGGTTTTGCTCTATCCTCCTCATCCAACTCCGAGCCTAATCTTCTCCAACTAGTTAGTCTTAAGAGAGACTGCAAAGGTGACCGGCTTCTATTTGTGTGTTTATTGTTTCATCAGCAGTCCTCTATTATCGTAATCACACTTAATATCTTTGGAACAGGGACGCTCAGCTATATTTTAGTGGAACCGCACAAAATGATCGGAATGTTGCATGCTCCAAACAGCTACTTTTTTTCCCAACATGCCTTGTTGATTTAGACAGAGCTGGGGGACGTTGCTGCCAATGAAAGCATGGATCAATTTTAATTTAACACCTTCTCACAACTTTGTCTTCAGTTGTGATGTAATTATTAGCTCGATGCGCTAATAATTGACACGCATTAGCAAGGAAGTTAGTTTTTATTGTTTCCAAAGAGCATCGATGGCAAGACACGCAAACAAAAGCTGAAAGCTCACACCATTGTACAATTTCATGTCATTTGGAAAATTATTTGTATAGTATGTCAATTATGTAAACAAATGATGGAAGCTTGATAGCATTGCCAGAAGCCTCTTCATCATCTGGGTCCATGTGCCATGCACAAAATTATACTCCTTCGTTCCTAAATATTTATCTTTTTACAAATTTCAAATGGGCATATTTTAGAGTGTAGATTCACTCATTTTGATTTGTATGTGTACTCCCTACGTTCCTAAATATTCTATTCGTCTTTCTAGAGATTTCAACAAGTGACTACATACGGAGCAAAATGAGTGAATCTACACTCTAAAATATGTCTATATACATTCGTATGTGCCGGTCCATTTGGAATCTCTAAAAAGATAAATATTTGAGTAGTCACTCGTTGAAATCTCTAGAAAGACAAATACTCCAGAGTATATTTAAGAACCGAGGGGGTAGTGTACAACCTCATGGGAGACTCATCCCGGTCGTTGCGCCGCATTAATAGTGAGTAATGAGCAGTCAAATCATAAGCCCCACCTTTCCCACTGTAAGTTGCTCTGAAGAAGCAACCATCAATACGCTCTTCTTTGAATCCGCTCATACTACTCCATCCGTCACTGTTTATACAACGTGCTTTAGAAAAAAGAAAAAAATTTGTGGGACCAAGGCGACTAGCCATCGGCCTGAAAAATAGCATTGGTAGTTATAGCACGGCGTCTATTACTAGAGGGAATAATGCGTACACACATGCATGCAGTGCTTCCACCCCGGATACACACATGCATGCACTTACTCCACTCCGTAGTAGTAGTACAGTACATGGAGAGAAAATTGTGGACTTGATTGCGGTTACCACGCCCTAATTAATTGAGTATTAAACCAAACACATCTAAAGTCTCTCTGGTGGTGGAAATGCATTGAGAGAAATGCATCATAATGAAGCGCCAGAACTGTGGACGGAGGGAGGAGTAGTATGAAGGTGCAAAACCAAGTATGCGTATGGCCAGTCGGTCAACGCACCTCCTCTTGGCATATCACTGACATGTGGGACAGGAGTGTGAGCAAACCGATCTCAATTGACGGCAAAGAGCCAACCCACCATTCCTTGAGAGAGACGATGAGCAAGAACACACAGACGGGCTCGCACGGAGGCCAAGATATATTTGAGCATGGTTGGTTGATCGATATCATTTATTACATGTTGGGCTGTCGTTTTCCGCCCTTCTCCGGAATAAACGTGTACTTTATCAGAGATAAAAAAATAAGAGTACAAATGCTCCACCATGCGGTTCTAGTAGTAGTACTGCGCTTGGCTCTTCGCAAGTCGAACAATGATGGTACTCCGCATGTTGGGTACTACAGTGTATGCCTCTGACAATCTGACACCGAATGGACTGATGCATGTCCACTGAGGGTAGGTTGCATTAGTCAAAAGGCATAACCGAGCTTCACCTTGTCCTGCAAGCTTCTCCTCGTTCTATGAGTTGACGGGACACACCAAAAAGTAGTGCTAGTCCATACTCCCTCCTTTCCGGTTAATATGGCTTAATCTTTTTTGCGGTTAAATGAGAGAGCTTTATTCATATATAAGCATTCTTAGGATGATCAGCCAAGACAGTCACTAGGAAGCGAGGTACCCCGCAAAAAAACAAGTAGGAAGCGAGGTGTTTCATCAAGCCAGCTCTCGGCCACATTCAAAGTGCAGCAAGCACAGTTCGCACGAAGATGCGCCGCAAGGTTTGCTGACCTGTTTACATGCTGAATAACAAAAAAGAGGAAATATTGCCGAGCGCTACTATTTGTAACAGGATATGAGCCATAATTAAGCGAGAATTTTGGCGAGTGTTCCATGCAATCAACTTCCATTATCACATGCGAGAACCCTCGAAGAGAACCAAATGTGTTGAAGATTACTTTATCACATTTTAAAATTATAATAAGAGTGCAGACGCTCCTCCATCCGGTTCCTAGTACTAGTATAGTACGTACCTTTATAGACTATAGTAGTAGTACTAGTAAACTTTGCGCTTGGTTGTTCGCCTATTCGGGAAGTCGAACAATAATATCACTAGTAGTATAGTGTATGCTTCTGGCAATCTGACACCAAATTAACTGTTGCACGTCCACCGCCTGAGCGAGGTAGAGCTTGCATTAGTCAAAAGTTTCTCCTTGTCTTGCGAGCCACCGCACGCAAGCTTCTCCCGTCCCGCAACCTTCTCCTCGTTCGGCAAGTTGACGGGACACAACAAAGTAATGCTAGTCCATATTGCCTCCTCTCCGGTTAATATGACTTAATTTCAAACGAGATAAAGACACATGCATCACTATATATTTGTAAAAATACGGTCAAGGACTTCATAATACGCTCATTGCGCTCAATATATATATTTTCCGGTGTTCATACGATCACTAGCTCACCCTGACTGAGTATGTGTGTGCATGCACGTGTAGGTTGAGCACTTGAGCATGACCGTGTGTGTTCTGTCGTGTGCTCGGACATGCATGCATTAGGGCGTCACGCGCGTTTTTGCGTCCATGTGTACGTGTGACTGTTGCATACACGTAGGGGGAGTACGTGTAGGGGCTACTAAGGAGCAGTCAAATCACACAGTAAGTTAGTCGGAAGAAGCAACCATCATTTCACTCTTGAATGACACGTACACAATATAAAATGGTTGATATGGAGAGAAAAAGAAAACCACTATATATACACTAGCAGGAGCCTAAGCTACTAGCCTGCTTGCTTAGGTTGCTCTCTTCACAAGCATAGAACGACGGGCCTGATCCCGCAGCTGGGGGAAGGGAACAATGTTCTGCGTAGATGCGGTCGACATCGGCGAGGGAGAAAACCCACAGTCGGTGCGTCCCAATCGGGGGTCACCGCGGTATGGGCCGATGTCGCGTCCCAACCGCCCTTCTAGCTATAGCTCGACGCCCCAGGTAGTCCACCTTCCTTTTGGAGCCGGCTTGCTCCACTGCCGTAGCTCCATCTCCATGTCGATCTTTCTCTACTTCTACCGGCTTCTACTTGTGATGAGTTTATGTCTCATGAACTAGTGCCAATACTATTATTCTAATCACACTTCTTCAATATCTTTGCCATCGGGGATGCTCGTGTCGATTTTAGTGGAACTGCACAAAAGCATCATATGATCCGAGGGTGCGGTCGTCTTTCCTTCGACGGGTTCTAGCTGGCCAGGAAATTAAATCATGTTTAGGGTTTAGGGTTTAAGTCGTAGTGACCCCATCAGTAGTTTTTCTTTTTCAGACACGCTCTCACAACTTTTTCTTTAGTTGTGAAGTAAATATTGGCTATGATCTGTGAATCATTGAGATGCATCAGCATGCGTGTTAGTTTTCCTTTGTATTTGATGGAATGTTGTAACGGGGCAACCTTGGAATAGGAATGAAAATGGAGTGGAAAAGTTACCGTTTTTCCGGAGGAAAAATGGAAACGAAGAGAAACCAACGTTTCGTTTCGTTGGATCGCGCCATCGAGCAAAACCAACGTTTAAATCACGTATGTCATGTTCGTGTCTCGCCCTCCTCCACGGCTCGACCCCACACGGTCGCTCGGCATGCCACTCACCGCAAACCGAGTATACGATAACTTTCCTGCCTTCTTGTTGATGGATCGCGCCATGGAGTACTAGCACTACTGGAAGAGATTGACGAGTTGGGGGAGGACAACTAGCTGTAGCACGGACTCCCAAGAACTTTTTACATGCATGTTGTAGCCGGCTATTGCGACCTTTGAACGCGGAGCAGCCGCGTGCACCCGGAAGCGGTGTGGCGACGCTCTCTCGGCCGTAGCCGCTTCAATGCCTGCGCCCGGTGAGAGGTCGTGGTCCGCTCGGCGGGCATGAATGCGGCCGACCGTTCGGGCGGGAAGCACGCGTGGGTGATGAAGAGGGTTCGGGTTGGTCAGGACAGGCCATGGCAGCGGTCCGGACGTGCGCAAACAAGAGATGTTGTACGTTAATATTGCTGCGTATATAATTAACAACGTAAATAATGTGCCAGTTGGACAAATATGATTGGAGATGGAGATGGAAATGGAATTTTACGTAAACACTGATATGCATGTCTATGTCTATGTGTGTGTGCGCGACGACTCTCGCGACCTGGAAGCGGGGGCATGTTTTTGATCGAGTTTTCTTTCTTGGTACATTAGAAAATCAGTTTGTCTAATTCACATCTAGATGTTATTTAAGGATATCACATCTAAGCTCCCACAAGTATATAATGTAGCAACAAGAAACAAAAAAAACTAGGAAAAAAATAGACCACAAACAGAGTGGGCATCAATTTAGATGTGACATAACTATGTCACATCTAGATGTCCTAGACATACCCTTAAAAAATTGTCCGCCAGTTTTCGTTTCTTTTTTCCGGGAACGCGCGTATTCTATTTAAAACCACTGCTATGGAGAGATTTTTACTCCATTATAGCCTCTTGTTTGATAGAGTTTCTCGCGTCTCGCTCTCTCACCCTCTCCATATCAAAACAAGATGACAGTGTCCACTCTATCTCTCTCCTCACCGGTGGTCACACATCCGGCCGAATCCCATTCGCTGCGGGAGGTGAGGAGGTGCAGCGTTGACGTTGTCGCCGTCGGCGACGGAGGAAGCCGATGCGCACCGTCCTCTTGGAGCCGGCGCTAGCGCGGACGAAGATCCTCCGCGCCCTTGTTCGCTGCCGTCGTGTGGGCAGATCCCGCCCGCCCGCCTAAACGACATCTCGCCCACCTGAGGTATAACTTCTTGTACTGGTCCAGCTCCCCAGGTTGCTGCGTGCGGGTTTTCTTCTATGCGACTACTCCCCAGCTCCCCATGCATAGTAGCTAGGGTTCGTCGACTGGTCCAACATCACCTACTAGTACTATTAGGCTGGTCATAGTGGGGAGTAACTTAGACTAGTGTCATGCATATGACACTAGCCTAAGTTACTACCTTCATAATGCAAAGTAACATAATAGTAGTATCTTAGATGGCTACATTTATTAGCTTGTAGACTCATCTTGTCTTGGAAAGCGCTATGTTACAGTAACATATTATGTTACCATCTCTCATTAATTACTTGCCACATAAGCACAAATTTCTTGAAATGCGCTATGTTACTAGCTAAGTTACTCCCACTATGACTAGCCTTATAGAAGAAATGCCACTCAAAAAGTTGTCCTGATTTATGCCTCGGTGGAGGTATACATGTTGTTTCGACAAAAAGTACATGGTGGTTGTGCGGTCATTGTCCATATGGTGGTAGTACTATCACTGGTTAAATGAAGAAATGCTTTTTTTCTCGGGTATCCTGGTTTAGTTCCCATCAAGATAATTATGATGCTTCTATTTGTTGGTGTACTTTTCATTAATTCTTATTGACAATTGAGATGTCGTTGCTAAACCTTTTTATATTTTTGGAAACAGCGATGCGTGTCTCCATACCCGGGCATGTCTTCCTCAATTTTAGTGGAACTGCACAAAATTGGATGGCCATTGTTGTTCCGCCTCACTGTCCCTCGCCACGTGGTTCTTCCTTACTCGAGCTTGATTACCGAGAAGAAAAGCAGACCACGGTGAGTATTTGTCGAACTTCATAGGTGCCTCACCCAAACTTGATGCCAAATGGATGATGCATCACCACGATGACCTATCGATGCTCATGGTTGCGCCTCATGGTTGCGTCGGCTGGTGAAGCTGATCGATTTTCAATGAAAAACAAGCTGTCTTCCATCAGTGCTCTTTGCTTGTTACGCACAAAGATGATATCCTTCGTCGGTTCACCTTGGTTGCGTTGGAGACGCAGTCGTCTTTCACGTTGGTGCAATTTTATCACACAATTGGCTATGAACCAAATGTTTCACACGTTGGATAATTTGGCGCATGTGTGGTTGTTCACTTAAGGGAGGGTAGTGTACCACACGTGAAGGACAGGAAGTGCGACCAGGACGCGTGGGTGTGGATCGTTAGTTCATCGGAAGTAGTACTAGTTTTCTTCACTGTACATTAAATAAAGAGTTTCGTTTCATACTTATACAATTTAAAACGATTGTTATCGAGAGAATAAGAAAACCACTCCACTATATATTAGTCGTATACACGAGAGAACTATATGGACGCAACTTCATTGACTTAGTGCACCTGCCTTTGGATTTATGACAGGTGGGCCCAAAATGTGGCTGGCTCACCGCTATACAGCCAAAAAAGTCAAAGTGAAGGCACTGGAGCTCAGTCCGTACTATAGTAGTATATATATAAGCGGGAGCCTCAGCGCTTGTTCTCTAGGGTTTGCACTCTCCACACGCTCGCCGCACTACATATATGTTACACGCTGGAGGCTCAGCGTTCATTTGCTAGGGTTTGCTATATTCACAGCCTCTCACCCTCTCTTCACCTGATCTAAACAAGACTGTGTTGGCCTCTTGTCTCCCTCTCCCCCCTCACAGCTGGTGAAGGAGGCGTCCGTATACCGTCGCACCGGGAAGGGGAGGAGGTGCAACGTTCACTCTATCGCCTTCGGCGAGGGAGGCAATCCACTGCCGGTTGCGTTGTTCTCTTTCACCCAGTGCCTATGCGGGAGGGCCACCGACCCCTTCTTCCTCGCTGTCATACGTAGTGTGGGCTGATCCGGCCTCCCACCGCACGCCTTGCCACATCCCGACGACCCTAAGGTATAAGTTTCTTTGAAACCGTCGTTGCTCTAGCTGCATGTGGATCTTTTTCGATCTGTAGTCGAATCTAGGTCTTGGTTCAAAGAGGAAAGAAGGGTGCGGTGGGCTGGAGCAAGAATCTAGGACGTGGTTCAATGAGGAAAGGAGGGGCGGAAAGTAGTATAGACTGGCTATCCAGCCGCCTTGTAGGTCGAAAAGGAAAAAGGGAAAATTTAGCTATTTTGGTCGAATCTAGGACATGGTGCTGGCATGTCCCATACAGCTATTTTGTTGTTGTTAATCTAAGAATGCCACCGGAAAATTGAAGCAATGCCACTGTTAAAAGTAAATTACATTTTTTAACGAATGTTGTTTCAAGAGAATGTCTTTGTTAATATGAATCAATGCAACCGTTTTAGAAATGCTACTGTCCTACTTTGTTTTCCATCCAAGATAAGTTAGATGCTTCTTTTTGTCACCGTTTGTTTCATCCTCCTTTATCGGCAAGTAATTGTTTCCTTTTTGCCTCTGTTAAAACAGGGGTATCGATTCAACTTGTTGCTGTTGCGACATTTTGCTTTGCTACTCGAAACACTTATGTTTTAAGAGTGTTTTTGTGCAGTTCAACTTGAATGTCACACCGGTGACTTTGCTTAATTTTGGTGGAACTGCACAAAAGGAGATCGAGATTTGTTTCCAGTCTTCGTGGCGAGTTGTTTCAAATCTTGGTCTCAACCACATGATGTGCAGTGTGCTTTGAGATGTTGTGCTACTTGTTTTGGTACAGTTTTAAATAAATGTTGAATTGAAGCTATTGTATTGCTGTCTTTTCCCATTAAGTAGTGAACAAAAATGGGACCAACCCATACATGATGCTTGTTGCTTTGTTACAACAAATTCAGCATCACCCCCTTTATAAGCCGATTGATGCCACTCTCGTAATTAACTACTGAATCTTATTTCAAAACTGCAACACTTGTTAGGGATTGGCGGGATTACCATTTTTGTGGCCGCATGTTTCATCCTCCTTTATTAGCCAGTAATTGATTCCTTTTTGCCTCGGTTTAAACAGGGATATCTATTCAACTTGTTGCTATTGCGACATTTTGCTTCGCTACGCGAAACACTTTGCTTGATTTCAGTGCAACTACACAAAACGAGATTGGATTTCCTATTCGTGTTGGCAGATTCGTATTTTATCTTGTCTGTCTCATGAAAGGTCAGTACAGGCCTTCATCCACATGATTGTGCAGTGTGCTTTGAGATGTTGTGCTACTTGTATTGGTACTGTTTTAAATAAATGTTGAATTGAAGCTATCGTATTGCTGTCTTTTCCCATTAAGTAGTGAACAAAATGGGACCAACCTGCACATGATGCTTGTTGCTTTGTTACAACAAACTCTGCATCACCCCTTTATAAGTAGATGGAAGCACATCTTGTTGTTGCCCACTCTCCCTCGAATTGTTTATGCTTTTGTTAATCTAATGTCATTTGGTAAAATTAAGCATTGCCACTCTCGTAATTAATTAACTACTGAATCTTAGTTCAAAACTGCAACACTTGTTAGGGATTGGCGGGATTACCATTTTGTGGCCGCATGTTTCATCCTCCTTTATTGGCCGATGGTGATTCCTCTTTTGCCTCTGTTAAAATAGGGATATCTATTCAACTTGTTGCTATTGCGACATTTTGCTTTGCTTAATTTTGGTGGAACTGCACAAAATGAGACCGGATTTCCATATATGTGTTGAGATCTCTTTGAGATCTTCCTCATGAGTTGTTTCAAATCTTGGTCTTGAAAGGTCAGTACTGACCTTCCTCAGAATTAACTACTGAATCTTAGTTCAAAACTGCAAACACTTGTTAGGGATCGGCAGGAGTACCATTTCTGTTATGGATCGACCGGAGTACATGTTTAAGAAATGTATTGTTCAGATAATGTCTCTGTTATTATATATCGATTCTGCACTTACGTTGTTTTACAAATGGTACTATCCTGCTTTGTAGTTCTTTCTACATGTTTAACCAAGGTATTGTTAAGATAATGTCTCTGTTAAAATGAATCGATCGCATTGTTTTAGGAATGATACTTTTACGCTTTTTCGTTCTTTATACATTTTGAAACAAGGCATTGTTAAGATAATGTCTCGATTAATATGAATGAATCACTGCTTGATTGAGAATTGCTGCTCTCTGCTTTGTTTCCCATTAAGATAAGGTAGATCAGTAGATGTTTTTCTTCTGGGAGTACAAGTCATCAACCGTTATTTCTCAGTAATTGTTTCACTTATACCTTTTGTTGCTTACAGGGATATCAAAATTAAAGCTCGGTTTTATTCCGACTTCGATTTTAGTTGAACTGCACAAAATGAGCCAATGTGTCCAAGGCAAACTGCTGCATTACTGGGTCCAATTGGTCGTTCCACTTTGCAGAAAGAAGCAGTCACTTTTTGCGCTACATTACAGAAGGAATGACCGAGAAGCTTTACAGAGTATTAGGCCTTCCACTATGTAGGCCAAAAGAGGTGCCAATTTCACCTTTTCTTAGTTTGGCACCGAATCCCTCCATTGCTTCAGCGGTGCCATAAATATTAGACACCGTGACATGACTAGTCTGCAGAGACCATTGGCAATTTAACAACACGTGGAGTGCCCTGGGCAAAAGTGCCCAAACAAGTACGGGTTTACAGGACTCCACGATCATAGGCATTACATATTTTGAATGGGAAAAGCTTGTCAAAGTATAATCATTGATGTTAGCAAGAAGACGTTAGTTTAATATATTGGAATTGGAAAACCTTGTCAAAATTTGCTCACTGATGTTAGCCAGAAGACATGCATTTGATATTTTTGAGTGGGACGCCCTTGCTGTGAGCAGCGTCGAGTGTTTTTTCCTATTCCTGTGTTCAATTTAGAAGTAAGTAGTTACTCTGCTGAGATATTCCTGTGTTAAGAGTTTGTTCTGAATATTGTCTATGTAATGACAGGCCTTGTGTTTGATTGCAAAGTTGAGCTTGGAATGTTGTGGCATGCGGCATCACGAGTTATTCACCGTGCCTCCTGAGAATAATGCTTCGTATTGTTTTGCATGTCGATCTAATGCCAGTGATTTGCTTGTTAAGAAGATCATCCTCTTCTGTTGTTTCCGTGCTTAAGAAGTTCATCGTCTGATGTTTCATTCAAAGCCTATACGACAAGTCGGGTAGGTTAGACGTGAAACCATATGATCTTCTGACCAACTCATGATATTAGGCCGTGATTGGATAGTTGTTTTCCAACCAAAACCGCTTGTAAAACTAATGCTTGTAAATTAAAGCAGATGGTCTCGGGCGAAGGCGCTTGGTTGGTCGATTTCGACTAGTAAAATATCGGAAGTACTTCACAAACGATAAAAACGCTGAACAACACTCGGACGATTGCTAATCCAGCCGTTAGCTGCTGTTTCAGCCTTGCCCATGGATGGCATGATACGCACGTCGTGCATGTATCGTCTGGTAATGTCGTCCATATAGCAGTGCTTGTAAAATATACACTGGTCTCTCAAATTACACGTGTAACCCGCCGGTTTTACTTACAGACCTCGGGCCCTCGGTTTCATTACGCCTGTATTTTACGCGTTGTTTTCGATGATGAGTAAATTACACTTGTATGTTAATGCAGGTTTGAAATAAACCAGAGCTCCCAAGCGCGGCCTTACCGTTTCATACCGTCTCAGTTTCTCGAAGGTGCTCATAGGTGTCCGATGATCCTGGCTTCTGAATGAGCAGCGGCCGTATGTCGAGACCATCCGTAGGGCCCGCAGGGCCCTCTCCGTTGTCCTTCGAGTTGTTGCGCTCACCGTGGCGCCGAGCATTGCTAACATCATCAACGAACATGAGGATTTAGGAGATGAATTTATTTTGACTGGATGACACTAGGGACCCACTAGGGCCATAGCCGTACGTACGCAAGTGCCTCCTTATTATGTACAACTATATTTTTTTTGCTTTCTCCTGGTTTCAAGAAATCACGGTCCCACACCATTGTCAACCTATGTAGTCAATATAAATGAGATAATTGCACAAGGTGCGGCCGATAGCTGGGACCAAGCAGCTCGAGCAGTATTTGTGTTTTTGAGGCGTGAGCACAGCAGAGATTTTCTTGGCGATGATATCGTTGTTGTTCAGAGGAGAGCAGGGTATTAACTGGGCGGGCTGTGGCGCGTCTAGCCCAGGGCAGATATCCAGCCCAGGTACTAAATTTTTTTCAAGATGAAAATGGCTAGCCCAGCTATACGTCTTTTGAGGAATACCCAAGCAAGGTCAACTTGTTATTCTCTGCTTGTTGGCTGCAAATCTTTCCTAGGAGGTATGCATTAGGCTTAACAGTAAATTGGGCTTTAAAAATAATTAATGTTATTTAATTATAAAAACTGGTCAGTAACTATAAAAAATGCACCAAAGACGAAATTAGTTTATAAAATATTATTTATGGATTTTGAAAATCTTAAAATTTCATTGTTGCGTGTACAATGTTTCGTCGGATTTTTACGTAATACAAATTTATATTTAATTTGACTAGAAATTTCGGGATAAAATATTTCGGAGCCCATCAAAATGTGGGAAATTTTATTGAATTATGTCTTCAACGGTTGGTTGAAATTATTAATCATTGTCCTAGCTAGAAAATGGGCTGTACTTTTAACAAACTGTAAATGGGATGTTGTAAATTCCATTAGAATTCAAAAATGGGCTGTACATTCTTACAAAACGCAAATGGGCTATAAGTTCTCTGCCACACACTTGTGGGCCTACTAAGTGATGCGTCCCCTAAAAAAAGTAAGTTGACGCGTATTCAAGGCTTTGCCAACTTATAATAGTCAACACACGGTTCTAGCAGCAGTGGCCATTGGATGTCTATCCAACGGATGTCGTGCTTCTTCTTCAATCTCGGACATTCTTAGCTTCGGCCGCCCAAAAAATGATTCCTCCCCCTGACATCTGGGGTGCACCGTTTCGGAGGCTGACCTGTGAGCCTACTAAGTTGGAGCGTACCAAGGGCTTTGTCAACTTAGTCAATATAAATGATTCTAGCTTCAAGGACTGTGACGATGTCCATCCAACGGACGTAGTGCTTCTTCAACCTCTGGTCTTCTTGGTCCAACCGCACAAAGCAGCGCCCGGTCGTGCCACTGCTCCTGCCTCCCATGGCCGGCTGTCTGCCATGAGGCCTCACCGCCCATACTACTCCCACCACTGGCCAGGCCATCCCTCCACTCACCCACACCCCCTGTTATTCTGCGGCGACGGCCGCCTCACACCGTAGCCGAACCAGTGAACCCTCGTACTCCTCTCCGCGCGGGCTTTGTGACGCCCCCGATTCAATCGTACACTAATCATGCACGCAAATGTGTACGATCAAGATCAGGGACTCACGGGAAGATATCACAACACAACTCTAATAATAAAATAAGTCATACAAGCATCATAATACAAGCCAGGGGCCTCGAGGGTTCGAATACAACTGCTAAATCATAGACGAGTCAGCGGAAGCAACAATATCTGAGTACAGACATAAGTTAAACAAGTTTGCCTTAAGAAGGCTAGCACAAACTGGGATACAGATCGAAAGAGGCACATGCCTCCTGCCTGGGTCCTCCTACCTACTCCTGGTCGTCGCCGGGCTGCGTAGTAGTAGGCACCACCGGGTAGTAGTCGCCATCGACGGTGGCGTCGCCTCCCGGCTCCATCGTCTGTTGCAGCAATCGAGTAGCGATAGGGGGAAAAGGGAAACAATGCAACCGTGAGTACTCATCCAAAGTACTGCAAGCAAGGAGCTACACTACATATGCATGGATATATGTGTAAAGGGCCATATCAAGGACCGAACTGCAGAATGCCGTAATAAGAGGGGATAGCTAGTCTTATCGAAGACTACGCTTCGTCACCTTCGCCTTGCAACAGGTAGAAGAGGGCGGTCAAGTCCTCCAAGTAACATCACATAGCAATAATCCTACTGGCGATCCCTCCTCGTATCCCCGAGAGAGAGCGACCACCGGTTGTATCCGCACTTGGAAGGGTGTGTTTTATTAAGTATCCGGTTCTAGTTGTCATAAGGTCAAGGTACAACTCCAAGTCGTCCTGTTACATCAAGATCACGACTATTCGAATAGATTAACTTCACTGCAGGGTGCACCAACTTACCCAAAGACGCTTGATCCCATTTGGCGGACACACTTTCCTGGGTCATGCCCGGCGCGGAAGATCAACACGTCGCAGCCCACCTAGGCTCAACAGAGAGGCCAAGACGCCGGTTCTAAACCTTGCGCCAGGGTCCGGGCCCATCGCCTGAAAGCACACCTGCACGTTGCATACACTACCGAAGTGCATCTAGCCTAGCAGGCGTTCCAGTCCAATCCGGCGCGCGCCGCTCCGTCGCTGACGTCTGAAGTGCTTCGGCTGATACCACGACGCCGGGATACCCATAACTACTCCCACGTAGATGGTTAGTGCGTATAGGCTCGTAGCCAACTCAGATCAAATACCAAGATCTCGTTAAGCGTGTTAAGTATCCGCGAACGCCGACTAGGCCCAGGCCCACCTCTCTCCTAGGTGGTCTCAACCTGCCCTGCCGTTCCGCCACAAAGTAACAGTCGGGGGCCGTCGGGAACCCAGGCCCACCTCTACCGGGATGGAGCAACTGTAACATCCCAAATTTTCAATTTGGAATGTTATACATTAGGTCATCATGCATATCATATTTTCTCGCATTTTTCGATCCTAGAAAATTTCACGCAACTCAAGGACCCTCGGAGAGTTGGAAGTTTCATTATTTTCATATTTGGGGATTTATTTCTCAAATCTTGAAAATAGGATCATTGGATTTATTTAATTATCTTCACAAAGTTTTTCCTATAAAAAACTTAAGAGAGGGAATAATATGACTTTCCCAACATTTAGGAAAATGAAGATATTATAAATAAATCAAAATTTGGTTTTGGAAGATTTATTTTGCTTAGGCAAAAATGAGCATTTTAAAAAATTATGCATATTTGCCGTTTTTAAAGTTCATTTTGTTCGACTCATTTTTAGGAGTCGGGGAAAATTATTTTTATTAAAATCGGAGTTCGTTTGGTATTTCTTTAATCCGTTTGTTTTGTTTAAAAAAAAATCGCGCGCCCCCACAGGCCAGGCCCGGCCCAAGGCCATGCGCCCGGCCCCTGCCCACCTCCCTCTCTCCCTCCCCATGATCTCCGCCGCCCGCCGCCCGCCGCCCGAGTCCGCCTCCGCCCGGCCCGGCTTGCCCCTCCCAAGCCACCCGGCACCCCTCCTTCTATTTATAC
Source organism: Aegilops bicornis (assembly GCA_021605145.1). NCBI lineage: Eukaryota > Viridiplantae > Streptophyta > Magnoliopsida > Poales > Poaceae > Aegilops > Aegilops bicornis. The sequence continues at coordinate 319,026,092 of CM038675.1, forward strand.
CGCCGCCCCCTCTCTCTCACCCGAGCCGCCCGCCCTCCACCGAGCCGCCCGCCGCCGCCGCCTCACGAGCCCCCATGTCGCCCCTCCCCTCGCCGCCCCTCGACCCCGCCGACCCCGAGCCCGTGGCCACCGGAGGTAGCCGCCGCCCGCCCGATCCGGTTTTTCTAAAAAACCCGATCCAGTTTTTTTCGTTCGTTGTTCGGTTTTTTTTCAAAAACCTAGACGGTTTTATTTTATTTTTTTCGGTTTTCTTAATTAACGAACGTTCACCGACCCGTTCGTTTCAATGAATGTGTTCGTTGGATTAGTTCTGTTAACGAACGTCCGTTATTTAATCCGTTAAATGCGTTTTCTTTTAATCGGATTTAATCCGTTAGTTTTCGATTCGATTTCGATCCGATTTTCAAATCTGTTTTATTTCTTGCTCGCTTATCGGAATCAGGTGATTCAAGCGCTGGAGTTTTGTTACGAAACCGCCGTTCGACTAACCTACTTACACAGAGTTTTGCTACTGTAAAATTTTGACTTAGTTTCAGATTTGCTAAACCGAGTCGTTCTCTCTCGAGTTCCGACTTTCGATGCTTTATTTGATTCGATTCTTTTGCAACCAAGGTTCTTAAGTTGAACTATCTGGTTAGATTCTTTTATTCGAGATTTCCCCGTGCATTAGATGAGTACTTATTGTATGCTTGTTGTTGGTCTGCGTTAGATCACCGGAGTGCGCCGCTTGTTACTTGAATCTCTAGGTCTCGCGGATCATCGACAAGGCAAGTAACACTTGATCATACCTTTTCTACTACCCAGTTTTATTGCATTAGATCAAGCCCTCAAACACTTGCATGGTTAGGATCTAATTAAATTGTGGGTATGGGAAGTAGATTGAGGTAGTACCTATTACCTGTTTTATTATCAAACCCTTGGGAGTTACTTCTACGTTTGCTTATTATGCTATGCTATGCTAGTAGACGTGGATTGGGTGAGTGATATCCATGACAGATGTGAGATTGTTAATTTAATGGTTTATCTAAGGTGGCAACTTAAACACACATCTGGGTGGATTGAGGCACCTGGTTTCTATCGAGACTTGCCTGCTTTTTCTTCGGACCGCCACCTGTGCTCAAAGGGATCATAAGATTATTCAAACTAGAAACTTACGTGTGCAGCCACAAGCCAATTATGGGCTCTGGCATAGTTGACTAAGTTGTGCGAACTCTTACGGGTAGACTAGCAGATGTAGGGGAAAGTAGGTGTACCGGTCTACCCACAAGTAAGGTGCTAGCACTTCTGAAAGACTGTGTCTCGGTCATCCGTCTCTCAAACACCATGAAGTGCGAGAACCAAGCAGAGGCGATCGAGTCTTGTGGGGAAAAGTGCAAACCTCTGCAGAGTGTAAAACTAATCCTGTTTAGCCGTGTCCGCGGTTATGGACATCTTGAGTATCTAGTACTTGAATATCATGTGAATCTCAACATGTTACTTCTAATAATAAAGTTATTGGGTTTTAATGAGTACTTTTTAATTGGGATTGAGGATGCTGTCAACCATTCTCAATGTTTAACAACCACCATGATAGTTAAATAAAATTATTCCTTTGATGTAGGGAAAACCAGCTTTATGCAAAAATGTAAATCAGAGAGCCTTACCACCAGCCATATATGCATGTAGTATAGGCTTGTTGCTTCATTGTTCTCTATGTGTTACATTGCCAAAGATATTCCATGTCTTGACCCGTTTTGGGCTGCAACTTTCACGCTATGCACTTTTCGACATTTATTTGTAAGGTGTTAGGTCGTGGTTCTATACTCAGTGATGCCGATGGAGTTGATGGACTCACTTGTCTTCCAAGCCTTCCGCTGTTATTATTAGATGGCCTTAAGCCATATTATTGTATTAAGTTCCCTTGTGGACAACGATGTAATAAGTGTGTGATTTCTACTCTGCTATAAATCCTTCGAAGTACTCACTGTGGTGTCGACATTATCGATCCAGTGGATGACACTGAGCACAGAGCACTAGATCCATTCGGGTCTGGTCGCTACAGAGAATGGTATCAGAGCACACGCTGACTGTAGGACACGACCACTAAGTTAAAGCCATAGATCACTACTCTCTTCCCATTTTCAAACTCCTCATCTTTTCTACTCTCTTTAGGATGAAGGACGCGAAGATCAAGTACACCCAACCGGATGAAGGCACACCTTTTGGATTTCACTTGAAGGAAGTTACCAAGCACCGAACATTGGACTACCAAGCTTCACCGGACTTTCAACGCCACTCATCAAGAGGAGCGCTGGAAGATTCACGCTCACGTTCCAGGAAGGACATTCGCCACAATCACCAAGCCTATAGATAGTGTTTTCAGTGCACCAACTTGGAGTCTGGGAAAGAGCATGGCAACTCACATCACCATGGGACGCATTGGAGAAGTTTATCAAGAAGACCTCAAGGACACTATCTATCAGATTTGCAGACGCCGAGATGACAAATGGGACGTCGTCAGCACCAAGAAGGATAGATCCATTGCAGCGTTCATCCAGAGTTAAACCAAAGACATTCGACGCCAGGAGAATCAGATGTGCAATGATATGTTGGAATTGCAGAATGCAAAGGGAAGGATCATCGAACTTGAAGAAGAACTAAAGTCAACTCGCAAGGACTATATGGACGAGATCGTAGCTCTAGCAAGACACAATAACGATCTTAAGTACGAGATTGAAGAATTCAAGAAGAAGTTGGCGCTCGTGAATGAAGACCAGTATGTCGATTGCCCAAGCGACTACATCAACATCGACGACACCGATTCGGATCCAAGTGAACCCGACTTTGAAGACGGTCGAGCGTATATTATGGAGTCTTCCACCGTTCAAATTAGTAGAAGTCCCCCACATATTAGTAGTATTTCCCCATGTAAACATTATAGTACACGCACTTTTGCGATAGTTAGATCGTTGTAAGCCCTTGTTTGATTGAATGAAGTGATTTTGTGTGTATTTGCTCATGTGCATTTGGGTAGTGATTCCCCTTAGACCTCATTCTATTCTACATTTCTCTTCTTTTCTAAACCCATCAGATGCCTCTGAGACGCGACCCCGGATTTGTTTTCCCGCTAGAAATCACCGAACTAATCCAGCAGCAGAATACCCTGATTCAAACATTGGTGCAGAACCAGGGCAACAACAACAACAATCCACCACCACCTCCTGCGGATCATCTGACTCGTTTCCTTAGACTAAACCCGCCGGTGTATTCCAGTAGCACCGAGCCAATTGTAGCAGATGGTAGCTCCGCAAGATAGGAAGGGAGCTGACCACTGCAGGATGCACAGATGGAGAAAGAGTGAAGTTTGCAGACATCAGCTTGAAGGACCCCAAGCAGAAGATGGTGGGAGAATTTCACAGCCACTTACCTCAGAGACACCGCCACATGGGATCAGGCCAAAGAAGCTTTCCGCACCGCCCATGTTTCAGCAGGAGCTATGGCCATGAAGAAGCGTGAGTTTCGCAACTTACGCCAAGGAGGAAGGACTGTTGGCCAGTATGTGGATGACTTTAGTAAATTAGCACGTTATGCCCCAGATGACGTTGCTACCGATGCAGCTAAACAGGAGAAGTTTCTAGAAGGACTGAATGATGAGTTCAAGATGCCGTTGATGGTAGCCAGTTTCAATAACTACCAGAGTTAGTAGACCGAGCCCTCATGATTGAAGGAAAGCAACAAAGAATTGAGAACTGCAAGCGGAAGTATGGGCAAGGGAAGTATAACTCTGGAGCTCAATGAAACCTCGTTATACCCCTAAATCAGGAATTCAGTTTCAAGATACCCATGGAGGAGGTAATTCGCATAACCATAACAACACCAAGAATGGGAACGAGAATGGAGGAAGCAACGGACAGAATCGCACCAACCCGTCAACACCATCCAAAGTAGACCTGAGTCATATTACTTGCTTTAAGTGCCGCAAGATCGGGCATTATGCCAATGACTGCCTGTATAGGCCGTAATGGAAATGGCAATGGAAGCTCGAAAGAAGCCCAACCCTTTCAACAGGGACAGGTGAACCACATTGAAGTGGAGGAGGTTGAAGATCAGCCCGATGCAAGAATCGGTAAGTTTTTGGTTAAGTCATTTACTGCACTAGTTCTTTTCGATACGGTGCATCGCATTCATACATATCAAGGGATTTGTAGAGAAGTATAGCCTACCTACTCGGATTCTTAAAACCCTTTGCTAGTAAGCTCACCAGAGCGGAGTATATGGCCGCATAAGGATGTTTTCAAGTGCCATTAAGTATAGGAAGGCATGTATTCTCGACGGATTTGATCATTCCGAATCGCAAGGATTTGATGTAATTCTCGGTATGGATTGGTCAGTCGATGTATGGAGGAAACATCGATTGCGCAAGTAAGACGATTTTCTCACAACACCGTAAGGAAGAAAGATTAAGTATGTATCACGGCATCGGTAGAAGAGCGCAAGTTAATTGCCTATCGTGAGTGGTGCAGAAGAAGTACCGGTGGTGAAGGATTTTCCTGATGTATTTCCTAAGAGTTGCTGTGAATGCCACCAGATAGAGACATTGAGTTTTGATAGAACTTTTGCCGTGAACAGGCCCAATATCGGGTTTAATTATATAGGATGCCCGCATGTGATTTGGCGGAAATCAAGAAGCGATTAAGGAGCTTTTGGATAAAGGTTTTATACGCCAAAGTTCTTCACCTTGGGGATAACCCGATTTGCTAGTGGAGAAGAAGTATGGATCGTTAAGAATGGTTGTTGATTATCGTGGATTGAATGAAGTAACAATCAAGAACAAGTACCCACTACCTATGATAAATGATCTGTTTGATCGCTTGTAAGGAGCCAAAGTGTTTTCCAAGATCGACTTCCGATCAGGGTACCATCAGTTGAAGATTCGGGAGCAGGACATACCCAAGACAGCATTTACCACGAGATATGGACTATACGAGTATACCGTTATGTCATTTGGACTGACTAACGCACCAGCCTATTTCATGAACTCGATGAACAAAGTGTTTATGGAGTTTTTGGATAAGTTCGTCGTGGTGTTCATTGATGACATTTTGATTTTCTCGAAGAATGAAGAGGAACACAAGGAACATTTGCGATTGGTTTTGGAGAAACCGAGGGAACACCAGCTTGTATGCCAAGTTCAAGCAAATGTGAGTTTTGGCTAAAGGAAGTAGGATATCTCGGACAACATAAATCCGTAGAAGGAATACCAGTTGAACCCACAAAAGTTGAGACAGTAACCAAATGGCAAGAACCAACGACAGTTGGAGAGATTCGAGTTTCCTTGGACTCGCAGGATACTACCAAGATTCATTGAGAATTTCTCAAGGATTGCTAAGCCTATGATGTAATTGTTGAAAAAGGAAAACAAATTTATATGGACCGAGGACCGTGAGGCAAGTTTTCAGAGTTGAAGAAAAGATTGGTTACCTCACCGGTCTTGATATTGCCGGATCGCACTAAGGATTATGAGGTGTATTGGCGACGCTTCACGCCGAGGACTTGGAGCAAAGGTTTATGCAGGAAGGAAGAGTTGTTTCATATGCTTCACGACAACTTAAGCCCCATGAGTTGAATTATGCCACTCATGATTTGGAGTTAGCAGTTGCCAGTATGCCTTGAAGACATGGAGGCATTTTCTCATTGGAAACCATTGTGAAGTATATACAGATCACAAGAGTTTGAAGTACATTTTCACACGTAAGGAATTGAATCTCGCATAAAGGAGATGGTTAGAGCTTATCAAGGATTATGACATGAGATTGCATTATCACCCCGGAAAGGCTAATGTTGTAGCTGACGCATTGAGCCGTAAGAGCCACGTCAATACTCTAATGATGGGAGGAATACCCAATGAGTTAGCCGAGGACCTTCGAGAGCTATGTTTGGAAATAGTTCCGAGAGGCTATGTAGCAAGATTGGAGATTTAGTCAACGTTGATGGACAAAATCAGAGATGCCCAAAAGGCGTATAAGGAAGTTGCCTCTATAAAGGAGAAAATGAGCAAAGGAAAAGCTAAAGGATTTCGTGAGGATGAGCACGATACCCTATGGTTTGAAGACCGTGTTTATGTGCCCAATGACCCGTAGATCGTGAAGTTGATTTTACAAGAAGCTCATGATTCACCCTATTCGATTCACCTGTGAAATACCAAGATGTACTTGGATTTGAAGAATACTTTCCGTGGACCGGAATGAAGAAGGATATTGCGGAGTATGTAGCGCTTTGCGATGTATGTCGAGAAAGTAAAGGCGTAACATCGTAAGCTGCCAGGATTGTTACAACCATTGCCGATACCCGAATGGAAGTGGGATAAACTAGGCATGGATTTTATCACAGGATTGCCAAAGACTCGATCAGGATATGACTCGATTTGGGTTATAGTCGACCGTTTAACAAAGGTAGCTCATTTCATTCCAGTCAAGACCACCTATAGCAGTGCTAAGTTGGCAAAGATATACATGACCAGAATTGTGTGCTTACACGGAGTTCCGAGGAGCATCGTATCGGATAGAGGAACCCAGTTTACCTCGAAATTTTGGAACCAGCTTGCACGAAACATTGGGAACCCGATTGAATTCAAAGATGCTTTCCACCCACGTAGACCGATGGACAGACCGAGAGAGTCAATCAGATTTTGGAGGACATGCTTTGAGAGCTTGTGCCCTAGATTATGGATCTAGCTGGGATGATAATTTGTCAGATGCAGAATTTTCCTACAACAACAACAGCTACCAAACCAGCTTGAAGATGGCACCTTTCGAGGCTCAGATGGAAGAAGGTGCAGGACACCGTTGTTATGGGACGAAACCGAGATCGCCGCTTGTTTGGACCAGATTTGATTAAGGAGTCTCAATGTAAAGTTAAGTTGATTCGAGATAGGCTCAAGGTAGCCCAGTCCTGCATAAAAGAGCTATGCCGATTCAAAGCGCCAGCGATTGAGTATGAAGTTGGAGACAGATTATATCTTATAGTATCCCCGCTTCGAGGAGTTAAGCGTTTTGGAGTTAAAGGTAAGTTAGCACCCCGTGTCGTTGGACCGTATTAGATTTTGCAACGCATGGGAGAAGTTCTTATAATTTGGAATTACCGTAAGGACTGTCAGAGTTCATGATGTATTCCATGTTTCTCGATTGAAGAAATGTCACCCGAGATAGCAGAGGTACCGTTAAGAGACACAAAGGCCACCGGAAGCAATTCAGTTGAAGGATGACTTGACATATGAGGAAAACCGTTAAGATTCTCGATTATGCCAAAGCAGAGTTACCGCAGCAAGGTTATCAAGTTTTGCAAAGTTCAGCGGAGCCACCACACCGAGGATGAAGCCACCGGGAAAGAGAGGAAGTTTTGCTCAAGGACCACCTCACCTATTTTCTAGTTAACCCGAATCTCGAGGGCGAGATTCATCTTAAGGGGTAGGTTTGTAACCTCCCAAAGTTTAAATTTGTAATGTTATACATTAGGTCATCATGCATATCATATTTTCTCGCATTTTTTCGATCCTAGAAAATTTCACGCAACTCAAGGACCCTCGGAGAGAGTTGGAAGTTTCATTATTTTCATATTTGGGGATTTATTTCTCAAATCTTGAAAATAGGATCATTGGATTTATTTAATTATCTTCACAAAGTTTTTCCTATAAAAAAACTTAAGAGAGGGAATAATATGACTTTCCCAACATTTAGGAAAAATAAAGATATTATAAATAAATCAAAATTTGGTTTTGGAAGATTTATTTTGCTTAGGCAAAAATGAGCATTTTAAAAAAATTATGCATGTTTGCCGTTTTTAGAGTTCATTTTGTTCGACTCATTTTTAGGAGTCGGGGAAAATTATTTTATTAAAATCGAGTTCGCTTTGGTATTTTTAATCCGCTTGTTTTGTTTAAAAATCGCCCCTCGGCCAAGGCCCAGCCAGCCTTGCCCACCTCCCTCTCTCCTCCTCCTGCTGTCTCCCCGCCACAAGACGCCGCCTCACTGGAGTCCGCCTCCGCCTCCGCCCGGCTTGCCCCCTCCCAAGCCACCCGCACCCCTCCTTCTATTTATACCGCCGCCCCCTCTCTCTCACCCAGCCGCCGCCCTCCACCAGGCCGCCCTTCAAGGCCACCGCCGTCGAGCCCCACCCCGCCGTCACCGTCGCCTCGCCGCCCCTCCAGGCCCGCCGACCCCGGGCCCACTGAAGCCACCGGAGGTAGCCGCCGCCGCCCCGCCCGATCCGGTTTTTTCTAAAAAAAACCCGATCCGGTTTTTTTCGTTCGTTGTTCGGTTTTTTTTTCAAAAACCTAGACGGTTTTATTTTATTTTTTTCGGTTTTCTTAATTAACGAACGTTCACCGACCCGTTCGTTTCAATGAATGTGTTCGTTGGATTAGTTCTGTTAACGAACGTCCGTTATTTTATCAGTTCGTCGTTTTCTTTTACTCGGATTTAATCCGTTAGTTTTCAGATTCGATTTCCGATCCGATTTTCATATGTGTTTTATTTCTTGCTCGCTTATCGAATCAGGTGATTCAAGCGCTGGAGTTTCGTTCTGAAACCGCCGTTCCGACTAACCTACTTACACAGAGTTTTGCTACTGTAAAATTTTGACTTAGTTTCAGATTTGCTAAACCGAGTCGTTCTCTCTTGAGTTCCGACTTTCGATGCTTTATTTGATTCGATTCTTTTGCAACCAAGGTTCTTAAGTTGAACTATCTGGTTAGATTCTTTTATTCGAGATTTCCCCGTGCATTAGATGAGTACTTATTGTATGCTTGTTGTTTGTCTGCGTTAGATCACCCGGAGTGCGCCGCTTGTTACTTCGAATCTCTAGGTCTCATGGATCATCAGCAAGGCAAGTAACACTTGATCATACCTTTTCTACTACCTAGTTTTATTGCATTAGATCAAGCCCTCAAACACTTGCATGGTTAGGATCTAATTAAATTGTGGGTATGGGAAGTAGATTGAGGTAGTACCTATTACTGCTTTTATTATCAAACCCTTGGGAGTTACTTCTACGGTTGCTTATTATGCTATGCTATGCTAGTAGACGTGGATTGGGTGAGTGATATCCATGACAGATGTGAGATTGTTAATTTAATGGTTTATCTAAGGTGGCAACTTAAACACACATCTGGGTGGATTGAGGCACCTGGTTTCTATCAGACTTGCCTGTTTTTCTTCGGACCGCCACCCGTGCTCAAAGGGATCATAAGATTATTCAAACTAGAAACTTACGTGTGCAGCCACAAGCCAATTATGGGCTCGCATAGTTGACTAAGTTGTGCGAACTCTTACGGGTAGACTAGCAGATGTAGGGGAAAGTAGGTGTACGGTCTACCCACAAGTAAGGTGCTAGCACTTCGAAAGACTGTGTCTCGGCCATCCGCCTCTCAAACACCATGAAGTGCGAGAACCAAGCGGAGGCGATCGAGTCTTGTGGGGAAAAGTGCGCAAACCTCTCATGGAGTGTAAAAACTAATCATGATTAGCCGTGTCCCGGTTATGGACATCTTGAGTATCTAGTACTTGAATATCATGTGAATCTCAACATGTTACTTCTAATAATAAAGTTATTGGGTTTTAATGAGTACTTTTTAATTGGGATTGAGGATGCTGTCAACCATTCTCAATGTTTAACAACCACCATGATAGTTAAATAAAATTATTCCTTTGATGTAGGGAAAAACCAGCTTTATGCAAAATGTAATCAGAGAGCCTTACCACCAGCCATATATGCATGTAGTATAGGCTTGTTGCTTCATTGTTCTCTATGTGTTACATTGCCAAAGATATTCCATGTGTCAATTTTGGCTGCAACTTTCACGCTATGCACTTTTCGCATTTACAGTAAGGTGTTAGGTCATGGTTCTATACTCAAGGATGCCGATGGAGTTGATGGACTCACTTGTCTTCCAAGCCTTCCGCTGTTATTATTAGATGGCCTTAAGCCATATTATTGTATTAAGTTCCCTTGTGGACAACGATGTAATAAGTGTGTGATTGCTACTCCGCTATAAATCCTTCGAAGTACTGTGTGGTGTCAGCATTACTGATCCAGGGATGACACTGAGCACAGAGCACTAGATCCATTCGGGTCTGGTCGCTACAGAGAATGGTATCAGAGCACACGCTGACTGTAGGACACGACCACTAAGTTAAAGCCATAGATCACTACTCTCTTCCCATTTTCAAACTCCTCATCTTTTCTACTCTCTTTAGGATGAAGGACGCGAAGATCAAGTACACCCAACCGGATGAAGGCACACCTTTTGATTTCACTTGAAGGAAGTTACCAAGTACCGAACATTGGACTACCAAGCTTCACCGGACTTTCAACGCCACTCTGCTCAAGAGGAGCTGGAAGATTCACGCCACGCTCCAGAAGGACATTCGCCACAATCACCAAGCCTATAGATAGTGTTTTCAAGGCACCAACTTGAGTCTGGAAAGAGCATGGCAACTCACATCACCATGGGACGATTGGAGAAGTTTATCAAGAAGACCTCAAGGACACTATCTATCGATTTGCGGCGCCGAGATGACAAATGGGACGTCACAAGACCAAGAAGGATAGATCCATTGCAGCTGCTCATCCAGGAGTTAAACCAGCACATTCGACGCCAGGAGAATCAGATGTGCAATGATATGTTGGAATTGCAGAATGCAAAGGGAAGGATCATCGAACTTGAAGAAGAACTAAAGTCAACTCGCAAGGACTATATGGACGAGATCGTAGCTCTAGCAAGACACAATAACGATCTTAAGTACGAGATTGAAGAACTCAAGAAGAAGTTGGCGCCCGAATGAAGACCAGTATGTCGATTGCCCAAGCGACTACATCAACATCGGCATTTACACCGATTCGGATCCAAGTGAACCCGACTTTGAAGACGAAGCTCGAGCAGACATTATGGAGTCTTCCACCGTTCAAATTAGTAGAAGTCCCCCACATATTAGTAGTATTTCCCCATGTAAACATTATAGTACACGCACTTAGCTGTATGGGCTCGAGCACGGAGCTGTGGCGGCGTGTGGCAGCGGATCGAGCCCCGATCCATACGGGATCGAGCGGAGGAGGCGGGGAGAGGTGGTCGGCGAGGAGGTCGAGGACGGCCGGGCGAGGCGGCTCGGGTGAGGTGGCCAGTGGGGCGCTGCCCCGATCCGATCGGCTAAGGGGAGAGGAGCATGGGGGGTGATCGAGGGGAGTGGGGACAGAGGAGTGGGGGGGGACCGGCTAGGGTACCGGTCGTGGAGGGGATTAAGGGGAGTGTGTGTGGGGGGGCGGCCGGGTCAGGTGGGCCAGCCTGCTCGGGAGGTTGAGGCCACCGGGCCACTTGGCCCAGAGGGGTGGCCTGTTTTCTGTTTTCCTTTTTTTTATATATTTTCTTGTCTCTTTTTCTTTGTAGTTTCTTTTATCTTCAGTTTTATAAAGTTACCACTAGTGCCCAATTTGTATTTACCAATAAACTACTACGAGATTAATTCTTAACCCATAAGAAAATAGTGTTAGCATTTTATAAATTCAATAGGCATTTGTTTAATTGTTTTCACCATCTGTTATAATTGTTTTAGGGCCTTTAAACATTTTATCAAAGTTTGGTTTCTCCACCATAATTACCTATGTATTATTTGGTTCACTCCTAACATTTAAATTTTAATATTTGAAAACTTTTATTGTTTGCTCGATTTTGAATTTGAAATTGAACTAGGCTCAACTAACGCGAAGTTTATCCACAAGAATCGAGGTGACGTGGCATCATTAGCGGGATTACCGTAGCTTAATTACCCCAAGGCCACAATTCTCCTCCATTACAAGAAATCTCGTCCGAGATTTAAGAGGGAGTATGGGGAAAGGTCCGTTACGAAATCCTAACGAACCTTCTCTCGCCTTGGTTGCTCTTCTTGAAGAGGTCGATCCATTACCTTGACATCTTCATTTCTCTCACAGTCATCATGGTGATGTCGCCTTTTCTCGAACTCCAACGCATTTTACGAAAAGATAAGGGCAGCTCACTACGACATAATGCTTTTGAGGGAAACAATCAAGTTAACCCATGAATTAGTATAAGATTATCTCTCGAGTTGAACATATGAAATACCTCGAGAGTAAGGTACGAAAGGTACCATAATAGGCTCCAAGCGGATAGATACTTGCTCAAGCCCAACCAGAGTGAGAAAGGGGTTCAAAGTAGCGAGAGTAGGTATTGCGTCTCGATACCGTAATAGATCACTAGGGACAGTGGCCCGTGGATTACATACGAGTCCACGCGCGAGGAATAACTTTGGGAATAGGGGTGTACAGTGATCAGGTTTCGATCCTGTGGAACTGTGGGTTATGGGCCCACCATGTGGTTTTTTAATAGGAGCAAAGTGACATCTTTCACGGTCATGATAGCAAGGCATGTCTGAGAGTACCATGTCAGTTATGTCGGCATCAACGTTGGTACCAAGGGCGAGGGACGAAGAGAACCCCTTTCCTGCTCGTTGCACGAGGCGGACCAATAGGCAAGGTTCTCGTCCATCGGTGGCTACCTAATGTCATCAACAATAGTAACAGGGTCTTCTTGTGAGTTGTACCTCGAGGTGTTTGCACAAGCAAGGATTATTACTGCTTATATCATATAGATCATAGAAAAGGTTCAAACAAACCAATGGAAGGAAAATATGATCATCGATTAAATGTAATAATGGAAAGGAAAATATGTTTAAACACATATTTCAAGGGTATATCCTTCCCAAGGACAAGCGGATGATATCCATGACAGGATAGAAGGTAGAAACCATTTAGGTAAGGGGAGAAAATTTCATGACATTACCCATACAACGGTGTTTGGATAATTGATAAAGAGAATTTAGCATTGTGCTTCAAATGTTCTTGGTGATGAACGGAGTACCAAAGACATGCTTCGTAGCAATGATAAGGTGTTTCAATCAAGGGCCGGACTTGGATACACCAATGATCCATTAGGAGTAATTTATAAAATAAGTCCTACAATTTCCTCCGGAGGAATGGTTATCCTTGCAAAAGAAATAAATGATAGGTCCTCCAAAAGTGCTAGGCATGACATCATGTTTGGGTCATCAAAGGACCAACAACATAACTCCCGGAAAGTTGTCCCAACCATCATATCGACCGAGATTCAGATCCAATTGGTATCATGATACCTCGGACTCGTGGATGTCCGAGAAGAAAAGGCGCAACACAATTCGTTGAAATGGCATTGCAAGATTCTCGGAAATGAACTATGGGAGCGGGTTCTCAAACAATAGTTCATCATTAAACCAAGGAGAGGTGAGGAGGTGGCTGATTGACTCAACGACAATTCATTGAGATTTTCAAAAGATGGATTTCCACAATTATGTGAACAAGGAAATAACATTTGTCAGATCGGATAATATAATGAGGTATACTCAAGGGAAACATACCCAATTAAACAATGGTTGTAAGGTGCACCCAAGATAAGTTCTTAGGTGGAATGATCAATGTTAGGATGGTGAGTCGATAATCAATGGTCTAGGAATGAAATGTCGACCATTAACTTCAAAGCAATAGGGTTGCTAGAAGGGCAGAATCCAAACAGCACCATTCACTTGTTTTAATCAACACGGGACCAAGAAAGAATGGTGATGGTGAGAAGTATTTCTATGTCAAGAATTCTCAAGAGGTGGAACAAATCTCGTAACATTCTTGACATAAAGGATGGTAATACTCCAAGGTAAAGAAGAACAATTGCTGGATAGCAAGGAACTCAAGGTATACACAAAACACGAACAAGTTGTGTTGAACGGAAGGCAATAAAGTGGTCGATGAGAACAGGAATCATCGAGGGGCAAGGATGGTATTACCCATCATGAATTCAATTGAATTCCTAGAAGAGCTCATAAGGTTGATGATGATCACGACACAATTGTCGAGAGATTTCATGCAGATGTAATCAATCAGCGATGACATCAAGTCAGAGAAATGATGAAGCAAGAGGTTATTGGAACCACGATTCTGACACAAACTCGAACTCGTGCTTGTTGTTTAAGGTGAAAGGGTATGACGAGGAAAATCGACGTAAGCTTAGCTATCGTCGCAAATTGGTGCTCCGAGAATAAGGACCAGGTAGCACAGTTAGAATCGTCACGACTATGATATAGCCAAACAGGCTAGGAATGGCGCGATCGGGTACAAACTCGTAGTTATAGAAGCTTACTGAAGAGTTGTTGAACCGTAGTGCGGACTCGGTTCAGTTATCGGTGTCTTTGAGTGTTTAATAACTCAGAGCCCGTGAAAAATTGGAATCAGTGGGAAGGTAGTACTTGATGAACTCATAAAAAGTTATGCAGTTCCATGATAATCTCGAGATACCAGGGGGGTAATACTCGACACAAGATCAAAGTAAAGGTTGGACTGGTGTATTGATCCATAGAATACAATTGTTTTAACTTGTCCGAGAAATGGAATCAAAGAAGAACAATCATGGTCGGAACCACGGTTGCAAGGGATCGAGTCACTGATACCATATGTTAGCTATCAAGGAAATAGTTATTATTACAAGAAGCTCCCATGATAGGTTATACATCGCGTCCATGGGCATGAACACAAAGTTCAAGGTCGACTCCACTTCCTCAATGCATAATCTTTCATTCACCTCTCGTATTTCGAAGATGACATTAGTTGTTGAAAGTTTTACCTGGTGCAATACCAGATAAGTATGACTCGTGAAATCTTTCGGGTTCACACCGATGAGGTAAGGCGTTGGTTCAATCCCATCGGGGGCTTCTTACAAATCATATACCAGAATCTTTAGAAATAATTAACTCAAGCTCGAAGGCAGAGCATGGTAGAGAAAGCAGAGGATACAATTTACCAAAGGCATTATGTATCGCATTTAAAGGTTCACAAGGTTATTGAATATGAAGGGCGTTGTCGATAAAATCCAACAAAGGATCCGTGGTCCACAAGGGACCTGACGTGAGCATCGGTACTCAACTAGAGGAACAAGAATGCAAGGAGATCAAATTATAGAAACAACTGACTAACTCAATTGTCAAATGCAAAGGAATTATGATTTCCAAATCAAGGGATCAGAAGCAATGCTCTGATTAGATATGGATAAGTTGAATAGCCTTAGGGTACAATCAACGACAATTGGATTGGTCAAGGACCAATTCCAGTTAAAAGAATGGCAGCTCAGCCGGAAAGGTAATTTATAGGGATCAATGATGATTGCGGGTATTCGCAAACATATTGAGTCAACAGACTCAAAATGATAATGACAAGGAATGTCAATAAGACTACGAGACTTATGGGATTAACCATAATGCAAGCAAGCAAGAATTTCAAGAGCCAAAGGCTCCAGAGGATTTTCGGAAGATCGAATAGTATTTTGAAGACTTTTGTGAAACACATGAACAACTGGAGATGAGCGGATACTCGACAAGTGCGAGAATTTATTTGAAGGGGTATTCATGTGGCAAAGAACTGCTAGGCAGTAGGCACAAAGTATTTTCGGAATAATAAAGAAAACTTCGGGGTATCTTGTAATAACAAGATCAATGGGGGATGATCGTATGAATGGCAAGTGTAAGTAGTTATCCATACGGATTTATCGGTGGCCAGGAATAGCAAAAGTGATGGGCACAAAGTCTCGAGAGAACATCGAGAGTATCTTCGGAATCTTCCGATGTAGCAAAGTATCATCTCAAGTGAGGGGCTCTCCGGGAGAAAGTACTTGCGAGAACCTAAAGTTAGTTTTGTTTTTAGCAAAATCGTTTAACCCGAATAGAAGAGAGTTCGTAATCCTGCAGTAAAGGTCGAGGAGTAAAAGATCCTAATACCACCCAATGGCGACGTGGGCCCATGGGCCGCACAGCCATGTCAGTAAAAGTTTTCCAATGTCTAGACTCGACTTCGGCCAAGGAGTTGGAAAAGGGATTCCTACAGGCAGTCGGCTCTGATACCAACTTGTGACGCCCCCGATTCAATCGTACACTAATCATGCACGCAAATGTGTACGATCAAGATCAGGGACTCACGGGAAGATATCACAACACAACTCTAATAATAAAATAAGTCATACAAGCATCATAATACAAGCCAGGCCTCGAGGGCTCGAATACAAGTGCTTGATCATAGACGAGTCAGCGGAAGCAACAATATCTGAGTACGTATATAAGTTAAACAAGTTTGCCTTAAGAAGGCTAGCACAAACCGGGATACAGATCGAAGAGGCACAGGCCTCCCGCCTGGGTCCTCCTAACTACTCACAGGTCGCCGCCGGGCTGCACGTAGTAGTAGGCACCGTCGGGGTAGTAGTCGTCATCGACGGTGGCGTCTGGCTCCTGGGCTCCATCGTCTGGTTGCAGCAATCGAGTAGCGATAGGGGGAAAAGGGGGAAACAATGCAACCGTGAGTACTCATCCAAAGTACTGCAAGCAAGGAGCTACACTACATATGCATGGATATATGTGTAAAGGGCCATATCGATTGGACCGAATCGCAGAATGCCGTAATAAGAGGGGATAGCTAGTCTTATCAAGACTACGCTTCCGTCACCTTCGCCTTGCAACAGTAGAAGAGGGCAGATCAAGTCCTCCAAGTAACATCACATAGCAATAATCCTACCCGCGATCCCTCCTCGTATCCCCGAGAGAGAGCGACCACCGGTTGTATCCGCACTTGGAAGGGTGTGTTTTATTAAGTATCCAGTTCTAGTTGTCATAAGGTCAAGGTACAACTCCAAGTCGTCTGCTATCAAGATCACGGCTATTCGAATAGATTAACTTCACTGCAGGGTGCCCCAACTTACCCAAAGACGCTTGATCCCATTTGGCGGACACACTTTCCGGGTCATGCCCGGCCGTGGAAGATCAACACGCCGCAGCCCCACCTAGGCTCAACAGAGAGGCCAAGACGCCGGTCTAAACCTAAGCGCCGCAGGGTCCGGGCCCATCGCCTCGAGCACACACACGTTATGACGCTGTGGCCGGAAGCAGACCTAGCCTAGCAGTGCGTTCAGTCCAATCCGGCGCGCCGCCCGTCAGCCGACGTCTGAAGTGCTTCGGTGATACCACGACGCCGGATACCCATAACTACTCCCACGTAGATGGTTAGTGCGTATAGGCTCGTGAGCCAACCCGGATCAAATACCAAGATCTCGTTAAGCGTGTTAAGTATCCATGAACGCCGACCAGGCCAGGCCCACCTCTCTCCTAGGTGGTCTCAACCTGCCTGCCGCCTCCGCCACAAAGTAACAATGGGGCCGTCGGGAACCCAGCCCACCTCTCACCGGGATGGAGCCACCGTCTTTCAAATTTCATCTCCTAACAACAAGATTCACATGTAATGTAATAGTGTAAAGTATATAGTATATGCCCGTGATCACCTCCAAGTGATCACAGCCCGAGAGTATAGCATGGCAGACGGACAAGAGTGTAGGGTCACTGATGGAACACTAGCATCCTATACTAAGCGAGAGGATAGCAGGTAAAGGTAACAACAAGAGTAGCAAGGACAAAGCTATGCAAGAAGATAGGAGTAATCGAAAGCAGAACATGCTACACTACTCTAATGCAAGCACTATAGAGGAGAGTAGGCGATATCTGGTGATCAAGGGGGGGCTTGCCTGGTTGCTCTGGCAAGAGAGAGGGGTCGTCAACTCCGTAGTCGTACTGGGCAGCAGCAGCGTCGGTCTCGTAGTCTACCGGAGAGAAGAGGGGGAAGAAACAATGAATACCATGTAAACAGATGCATATCGATGCATGACAAGACAAGTAACGATGCTAGGCGTGCCCTAACGTGGTATGAGGTGATGCTTGTTAAGGAAACATCCGGGAAAGTATCCCCGGTGTTTCGCGTTTTCGGACAGACGGACCGGAGGGGGAAAGTTCCATGTTCGATATGTTAGGGATGTGTGGCGGACGAACGGGCTGCGTATCCGGATTCGTCTCGTCGTTCTGAGCAACTTTCATGTACAAAGTTTTTTCATCGGAGCTACGGTTTATTTTCTATTAATTTTAAAAGATTTAAATCATTTTCAGGATTTATTTAATTATTTATCTCAACATTATCCGTATTAGTAAAAGATGACATCAGCATGACAACATGTCGACGTCAAGAAATAATCAAGTAGCTTGATCGAAAGTCAACGACGTGTGGGTCCCGCATGTCATACACTTTTTAGTTTAAGTAGGGTTTAGCCGATTGATTATCGCTAATTAAATTAACTAATTGATTAGATTAATTTAAACATGATTAATTAAATTAATTATTTTACTAATTAATTAATTAACTAATTAATATTTTTATTAATTACATTTTCATTTCTTTTAATTTTCGCTTTTTAACAGGGGCATGGGGCCCGGTGTCATAGACCCTAGTGGCCTAGCTGCGACGGGTGCAAGGCGTGCGTCCGAGGCCACCAGGCGGGAGCACTCGAGGCGGTTGTGGCGCCACTCGCCAGGAGCGGCGGACGAGGCCGAGGTTGTGGCGGTCATGCGGCGATGGCGGTCTTGGGACGGCGGCACGGCGAACGTGACCGTGGACGACGAGGCGCAAGGGCACGACGAGCGGGACGGGCGTGAGGAGCGGAGAAGGAGGAGGGCCTCACAGGGGGTAAGCAGGGACGGGGAAGCGGGGGTCGAGGGGGTCGACGGGGACGACCGGGCGATGGGAAGGAAGCAGGCCGGCGATGGCGTCCGGCGACGAGGTGACGACGACGATAGCGGGGTCCGGTGAGGAAGAGGCCGTGGCACGGGCGCGAGGGAGAGGGGTTCGTCACGGGCAGTGGCTCGCCCATCATGGTAGAGTCGCCGGGCGGCGCGGGCTCGAGCACGGAGCTGTGGCGGCGCCGGGCGGCAACATGGATCGAGCCCCCGATCCATACGGGATCGAGCAGAGGAGGGGCGGGGGAGAGGTGGTCGGCGAGGAGGTCGAGGATGGCCGGCGAGGCGACTCGGGTGAGGTGGCCAGTGGGGCGCTGCCCCGATCCGATCGGGGAAGGGGAGAGGAGCGAGGGGGGGATCGAGGGGAGTGAGGAACGAGGAGTGGGGGGGGGACCGGCTAGGGTTCCGGTCGGGGAGGGGATTAAGGGGAGTGTGTGGGGGGGGGGGGCGGCTGGGCCGTGGGGTGGGCCAGCCCGTTCGGGAGGCTGAGGCCAGCTGGGCCACTTGGCCCAGCGGGGGGGGGGGGGTGTCCTGTTTTCTGTTTTCCTTTTATATATATATATTTTTTCTTGTCTCTTTTTCTTTGTAGTTTCTTTTATCTTCAGTTTTATAAAATTACCACTAGTGCCCAATTTGTATTTACCAATAAACTACTACGAGATTAATTCTTAACCCATAAGAAAATAGTGTTAGCATTTTATAAATTCAATAGGCATTTGTTTAATTGTTTTCACTATTTTTATAATTGTTTTAGGGCCTTTAAACATTTTATCAAAGTTTGGTTTCTCCACCATAATTACCTATATATTATTTGGTTCACTCCGAACATTTAAATTTTAATATTTGAAAACTTTTATTGTTTGCTCGATTGTGAATTTGAAATTCGAACTAGGCTCCGAACTGACGCGAGTTTATCCATAGTAACCGAGGTGACATGGCATCATTAGCGGGGATTACTGTAGCTTAATTACCCGGGCGTCACAGGCTTCCACTGCTGCGTCTTCCCCGGCTCCGCGTCGTCCCCTTCCTAGGCCTCACTGTCAGCCCGCACTCACCGCCTGGTGCTCTCGGCGCCGCGTGGTCAACGTGGTCAACGACCGACTTCCATCGGAAGAGTATCCGTCACGTGGAGAGGCCGACAATTTGGGTCCAGCGGCCGCAAGGAAGTGCCTCCTTATTACGCCGCAAAATAACTATTCTCCACTGACAAAGAGGGACCCACCGGACGGGCCACCTTATTTCGTGAAAAATGTTTCCCCCATTGCTGGGACCCACCGGACGGGCTAAGCGTGTTTCGTGAAAAAAACATTCCCCATTGTCACGGACCCACCGGAAGTGCCTCCTTATTACGCACAAAAATGAATACTCCCCACCTAGCCGGGACCCACCATGGTGGGAGGCTGACTTGTGGGCCTACTAAGTTGATCGGGACGGGGCCTTTGTCAACTTCAGTCAATATGAACGATTCTAGCTCCAGTGATCGTACGTTGTCCATCCAACGGCCGTAGTGCTTCTTCAACCTCTGGTTTTCTTGCTCCAGCCGCCCAAAGCAGCGCCGGTCGTGCCGCATGCTCCTGCCTCCCTGTGGGCCGATCAGGTTGCCGCGGAGGCCTCACCGCCTACTATTCCCACCGCCGCCAGCCTGCGACGACGGCAGCCTCACACCGCAGCCAACCAAGTGAACCTCGTAATCCTCTCCGCGGGCTTCCATCGCCGCGTCTTCCCGGCTTCCGTCGTCCCCTTCCTAGGCCTCACTGCCGCCCACCGCCTGGTGCTCTCCGCGGCGTGGTCAACGTGGTCAAGGAACGACTTCCATCGGACGTGGATCAGACGTGGAGAGGCGATGATTGGGTCCACGGCCGCAGCAAGGAAGTGCCTCCTTATTACGTGCAAAATAATTATTCCTCCACCTGACAGCGGGGACCCATCGGACGGGCCACCGTATTTCACGAAAAAAACGTTTGCCCCTGACTGCTGGGACCCACCAGCTACATCTTCGCACGCAAGGAAGTGCGCCCGAAAAAAAAAACGATTCGCCTCCCTGACTGCTAGGACCCACCAGCTACATCTTCGCAGGCAAGGAAGCGCCTGACAGTCGGGACCCACCTAGCAGAGGCACGCACGTACATATATACTGGTGGATGTAGAGGCGCGCACGTATCATAGTAGAGGCGCGCACGTAGCATGTACACATACGTACAGCGGACAGGGTGCAAGAAAGAAAATAAGGCCACGTATGTGTACATACGGGCGGGGTCTCAAACGCCTACTCACGCATACGTACGGCGAGGGCTCGTTGACAAGGCTGGGTCGGAACGGAGAAACAGCGTCATCGTCGTGTTCATGGGGAGGCAACGGAACGCGTCGTGTTCATGGGGAGGCAACGGAATGCGTCGTGTTCATCGGGAGGCAACGGAACGCATGGGAGCCAACCGGCTGGGTTGGAACGGAATGCATGGCCGTGTTCATCGGGAGGGCTTGGACGGAACAGGCGATGGAAACAAGGCCTGGTGTAGTGCAGAACGGAGGAAACGGCCTTGTGTTCGACCGGCCACATTCGAAACGGGATCCTGTTCATCGGGAGGGGTCTGGCGTACCGCAAAACGGAGGAAACGGACCTCCTACGGTCGAAACGGGGGTCCTGTTGATCGGGAGGGGTGTGGCGTACCGCAAAACGGACAAAACGGACCTCCTACGGTCGAAACGGGGGTCCTATTCATCGAGAGGGGTGGCGTATCGCCAAAACGGACGAAACGGACCTCCCTACGGTCAAACGGGGTCCTGTTCATCGGGAGGGGTGTGGCGTACCGCAAAACGGGACTCCACGGGATACTGTTCATCTCCACCGCCGACCTCCTCCAGCCCCCATGGGCTACCGTCGACCTCCTCCAGCCTCCACAGGCTCCTGTTCGTCCAAACTCCACCGCGCGCTACTCCATCGACTACTGTTCAACCACCCCTCCACCGTCTACTGTTCATCCAGCCCTCCACACCACGGGGTCCTGTTCAACCACCCCTCCACGGGCACCCCTCCACCGCTTCACTGCTCATCCAGCCCTCCACCACACCACGGGTCCTGTTCATACACCCCTCCACGGGCACCCTCCACCGCTCATCGCTCATCCAGCCCTCCACCACACCACGGGTCCTGTTCATCCAGAGGCAACGCCACCGCCATCGCTCATCCAAAACCCCGCAACGCCACTGCTCATCCCAGAGGCAGCATCGATCGGCTTCGATTAGCGTGCAGAGCGAAGGAATCGCCGATCGGGTTCAGTTAACAGCCAACGATTGTTTGCTCGGGTTCAGTAACGCGTAGCCTGCAGTGCAATTGCTCGGGTTCAGTTAGAGCCCAACGCCTCGCTCGGGTTCAGTTAGAGCCACACCTCGCACACACGCGCGTACGTGTACGAGAGAAACATGCATCGCCGCCCCGACCTCCCACCGTAACCGGAACTCCCGAAATTTTCCTCCCTTGCTTCTACCACGGTTTTTCCGTCATGGACGGCCCAAAGAATGTCATGTAGCTGCGTCTCCGCCCGCCTGTGACGAAAAAGCCCATTTTTTGTCATGATTTTTCTTCATAGAAGTAGGAGCCCACCACATCTATGATGATACCGGGTTTTGTCACAATTATCGTCATAGAAGTGTCATATGTATGACAGGAAAAAAGTTTCGTTTGGCCCAAAATGTCACGGATGTGTCTTTTTTTGTAGTGTAGTATATGAAAGTGACAACATAGGAGACTCTCTATCATGAAGATCATGGTGCTACTTTGAAGCACAAGTGTGGAAAAAGGATAGTAACATTGTCCCTTCTCTCTTTTTCTCTCATTTTTTTATTTGGGCCTTCTTTTTTTGTCCTCTTTTCTTTCTTTCTTTTTTCTTTCATCCGGAGTCTCATCCCGACTTATGGGGGAATCATAGTATCCATCATCCTTTCCTCACATGGGACAATGCTCTAATGATGATCATCACACTTTTATTTACTTACAACTCAAGAATTACAACTCGATACTTAGAACAAAATATGACTCTATGTGAATGCCTCCGGCGGTGTACCGGGATATGCAATGAATCAAGAATGACATGTATGAAAGAATTATAAAGGTGGCTTTGCCACAAATACGATGTCAACTACATGATCATGCAAAGCAATATGACAATGATGAAGCATGTTATAATAAACGGAACGGTGGTAAGTTGCATGGAAATATATTTCGTAATAGCTATGGAAATGCCATAATAGGTAGGTATGGTGGCTGTTTTGAGGAAGGTATATGGTGGGTGTATGATACCGGCGAAAGGTGCGCGGTATTAGAGAGGCTAGCAATGGTGGAAGGGTGAGAGTGCGTATAATCCATGGACTCAACATTAGTCATAAAGAACTCCCATACTTATTGCAAAAATCTATTAGTTATCAAAATGAAGTAATACGCGCATGCTCCTAAGGGGGATAGATTGGTAGAAAAAGACCATCGCTCGTCCCCGACCTCCACTCATAAGAAGACAATCAATAAATAAATCATGCTCCGACTTCATCACATAGCGGCTCACCATACGTGCATGCTACGGGAATCACAAACTTTAGAACAAGTATTTCTCAAATTCACAACTACTCAACTAGCATGACTCTAATATCACCATCTTCATATCTCAAAACAATCATCAAGTATCAAACTTCTCTTAGTATTCGATGCACTTTATATGGAAGTTTTTATTATATCTATCTTGGATGCCTATCAAATTAGGACTAATTTTATAGCCAAAGCAAACTACCATGCTGTTCTAAAATACTCTCAAAATAATATAAGCGAAGCATGAGAGATCAATAATTTCTATAAAATAAAACCACCACCGTGCTCTAAAAGATATAAGAGTGAAGCGCTAGAGCAAAAAAATTTAGCTCAAAAGATATAAGTGAAGCACATAGAGTGTTCTAATAAATTCCGATTCATGTGTGTGTCTCTCAAAAGGTGTGTAAAGCAAGGATGATTGTGGTAAACTAAAAATAAAAGACTCAAATCATACAAGACGCTCCAAGCAAAACACATATCATGTGGTGAATAAAAATATAGCTCCAAATAAATTTACCAATGGACGAAGACAAAAGAGGGGATGCCTTCCGGGGCATCCCCAAGCTTAGGATTTTTGGTTGTCCTTGGATTTTACCTTGGGGTGCCTTGGGAATCCACAAGCTTAGGATCTTTCCACTCCTTGTTCCATAATCCATCAAATCTTTACCCAAAAACTTGAAAACTTCACAACACAAAACTTAACGGAAAATCTCGTGAGCTCCGTTAGCGAAAGAAAACAAACCACCACTTCAAGGTACTGTAATGAACTCATTTTTTATTTATATTGGTGTTAAACCTAATGTATTACAACTTCTCTATGGTTCATAAACTCCATTACTAGCCATAGATTCATCAAAATAAGAAAACAACAGACGAAAAACAGAATCTGTCAAAAACAGAACAGTCTGTAGTAATCTGTATCAAACCGTACTTCTGGAACTCCAAAAATTCTAAAATAAATTTCTGGACATGAGGAATTTATCTATTAATCATCTGCAAAAAGAATCAACTAAATAGCACTCTCCAGCAAAAAGTTGTAGCTAATCTCGTGAGTGCTAAAGTTTCTGTTTTTTACAGCAAGATCAAAAACACTTCACCCAAGTCTTCCCAAAGGTTCTACTTGGCACAAACACTAATTAAAAAACAAAAACACATCTAGCCAGAGGATAGATGAAATATTTATTCCCAAATAGAACCAAAAAGCAATAAAAATAAATAAATTTGGGTTGCCTCCCAACAAGCGCTATCGTTTAACGCCCCTAGCTAGGCATCGAGATTTCGATGATGCTCATATGAAAGACAAGAATTGAAGCACAAAGAGAGCATCTTAAAACACGTGAAAAACACATCTAAGTCTAACATACTTCCTATGCATAGGCATCTTATAGGTAAACAAATTATCAAGGCAAGCAAAAACTAGCATATGCAAGGAAGCGGAAAGAAACAATAGCAATCTCAACATAAGAGAGGTAATTTAGTAACATGAAAATTTCTACAACCATATTTTCCTCTCTCATAATAATTACATGTGGGATCATAGGAAAATTCAACAAAATAGCTATCACATAAAATATTTTCAACATGATCCACATGCATGCGAAGTTGACACTCTTCCAAAATAGTGGGATTAACATTAACTAAAGTCATGACCTCAAACCCACTTTTATCAAAAACTTCATAAGATTGAACATTATCCAAATACATGGGATCTAAAGTTGAAACTCTTCCAAACCCACTTTCATTATTATTGCAAACATTATTATCAATCTCATATTCATCATGGGGCTTAAATAAAATTTCAAGATCATCAGAAGAATCACCCCAATCATGATCATTGCAACAAGTAGTAGACATAGCAAAACTAGCATCCCCAAGCTTAGGGTTTTGCATATTATTAGCACAATTGACATCAATAGAATTTATAGTAAAATCATTTCAATCATGCTTTTGATTCAAGGAACTATCAAGTATGGGTGCAATAGCAATAATCTCGTGTTTAACATAAGGAACTATAGCAAATTCATCTCCATAAATATTGGCATCATGGCCACAAGAATAGCAAGCATCATGTTCATCAAGGGATATTTCAATCAAATCATCAGAATCATAATTATCTATAGATTCATGCATATTATTATTTTCTTCCAAAGCAACGGTCATTCTCTCAATAAATTCCTTAACTTATGAGCATAGTTTTCATAACAATATTTAAGTATGTCAGAATTTTCAGATTTGTAGAGAGTAATATCATACTTTTCAATCAAAGAAGCAACTTCATGAGCACCCTTAAAAATGACAAATTCTTCAATTTGTTCGATATCATAGTAATTATAAACACCCTTTCCATAAGAAGATAAGATTTCGTTATCATTAAACTCACATAGGTAGGGAAGGTGTTTTTTAGGGTTCTTAGAGCAACAAGTAAAGTCATAAATTTCACAAAGATTCCAAGCATAGCAAAACAAACTATTTATTTGATACCATAAGAGCTTCACCTTTTCAGACAAACGATGATGCACAAAATGAGCATGCTCATCTAAAGATTTCCCATCAACTAAGCTAGTTGAGGTTTCAGCACGAGCGCATAAGGATCAAAGATGATCCAAGTAGAACACTTTAAGTGGATCCATATCAATAGATTTTTAGCAAGCAAATAGAAGGCACATGGAAGCACAAACAAAGATACATACGGGAAGAAGGCGAACGAAAAAGGGCGAATAAAACGACAAGGGTGAAGTGGGGGAAAGGAAAACGAGAGGCAAATGGCAAGTAATATAATGCGAGGGATAACAGTTTGTGATGGGTACTTGGTATGTCTTGACTTGTGCGTAGACTCTCCGACAACGACGCCAGAAATCCTTCTTGCTACCTCTTGAGCATGTGTTGGTTTTCCCTTCAAGAGGAAAGGGTGATGCAGCAAAGTAGCGTAAGTATTTCCCTCAGTTTTTGAGAACCAAGGTATCAATCCAGTAGGAGGCCACACGCAAGTCCCTCGTACCTACACAAACAAATAAGAACATTGCAACCAACACGATAAAGGGGTTGTTAATACCTTCACAGCCACTTGCCAAAGTGAGATCTGATAGAGATGATAAGATAATATTTTTGGTATTTTTATAATAGCTGGAACAATCAAAAATTATAGATACGTTGGAGACGTATCATCACTCTGGTCAGACATATTGGCAATCTTACTGACAGCAAACCCTGTTAATAGATGTAGATGAGGTAGAGTGGATGAGCATCACAAAGTGCAGAGTTTTTGCAAAACAGATGGTTCAAAAACTTAGTTTTAGTTCTCCACAGAAAGCATTTCGGAGCTACCGATTTGATAAACTCGGTGATACCGAAGCAATTTTTGGAGCCTAAACTAGTGAACTCGGTCAGACCAAGTCACAGTTTGGTGGCACCGAGATTGCTAGGGTTTCACAGAGTGTTGAACTCGGTCGCACCGATGTGCAGTTTTCGGTCAGACCGAAAATGCATGTGCTATGGCCTAAGCCAAATCGGTGAGACCGATTTCTCCAACTCGGTCGGTCCGAGATGAGTTCGGCGGAGACCTAACCCTAAATTTTCAAATCCAATCTAACCTAAGGGATGTTTTCTATGGATAGATTGTTTGCATACGTGGTAAAGATCATGGCAAAGCAATGTGCTATGAATCGGAGTTAAGGAATTAGCACATAGAATCGAACCCATAGCCTAGTTCGGCGGGAGTCCGCTACGGCGGCAACGACGGAGCAGATTTCCGTTGACAGCGATGGAAACTGATATGTCTCCTGTGCCCATCCTGTGGCCAGCAGTTGTCCTCTTGACTGTGTCTACAATCAGACTCATGACTTTGAACTTTTGAGGGACATCAAATAGTTGCAGCAAGTTGATGGAATGCCCTCTAATCATCTTGTGATCTCCTGACTTGGGTAGCAGAGTGTGCCTTAGGATTGTGTTGATGGTAGGCGCACTGCATAAGTAATGTACAAATCCAAGCTTGTGTGTCTCCAAAGCTTTATATGGGATCTCTTTGTACATGTTTGCCATTGAGTTGTGGTCTTTCTTCTTCTTGGCATACACATCCAAGTCATCTTCATGTTCCTCCGGCATTGATCAGCTTGGCCCATTCTTCAACAGTGGATTGGTACCTAGTACCTTCAGACATCCATATGATCCTCCCATCTGGGTAAAAGTGAGCAGTGGAGTCGAACTGCATGATCAGCTCATCATTCCATTTTGTGAGCTTCTGCCCAACAAATTTGTCAACTTCACATGCTTTGAAGCTGTCATAGACTCCTGGGAAGTGATCTTCCTTCTACTTGATGTATTCCCAGTCAACCCATCTCATGTCACAGACAATTGGCTTCTTATCAAGCAAAATAGTTTCATAGAAGTCTTGCTGTTCTTTTCTATGAAACATGTAGTCAACTGCAGTCCTCCTCCTCATAGCATAGGGATCAGACTGTCTCCACAATCTCAGTCCAGCATCTTTTCCAATGTGCATGTCCTCAGCCACTGGATGAGTATCATTGTGGTCTGGAATCTTGGGTTTCAGTTTTCTCAAAACAAGGGATTCATCATCCTCTTCTTCAGCTTGAGGCACTGGGGCCTTGTTCTTCTCTTCAGCAGAAATACTTCTAGTGTTTCTCTTGGGCTTTGGGGGTTTCTGAGCTTGAGCTTTCGCAGCAGACTTGGGCTTTGATGGAGCAGCCCCTGACTTGATTGCATCTCCCATAAGCTTCTGAGCTTTGGGTGTTGGAGGATCCTCTTCTTCTTCCTCTTCTTCAGAACCTCTTACCATAGTTGATTTTCCAAGAACTTTTGCAGTTGTGGTTCTCTCCCTCTTCTTTTTCTTGTCATCTCCTGCTGCTTCACCATCATCTGATTCTATGGTGAATTTCATGGTTTCTCCCGTTGGAGCTTTCCTTGGCTTTGACATTGGGGTTCTTCTGGCAGGTGCCTTCTTATTCAACCCTGGCTTTGTTGCAGCAGCTGTGCCATATTCTTTCTTCAACACTTTCTTCTTTGAGGTGGCCTCATCCTCAACAGCCACATAATCCTCATCCTCAGAGTCTGAGGTTCTCTTCTTCCTGGTTCTGGTGTCTGCCTTGGGCAAGTTGCCAGGTGTGCTTCTACTGCGCTCATCATAGCTGCTTGAGGGATCTGAACCCTCACTCAACTGCACAAGTTCTTAAGATCTGTTCTGACTGTCACTTGCTACCTCTTGAGCATGCGTTGGTTTTCCCTTGAAGAGGAAAGGGTGATGCAGCAAAGTAGCATAAGTATTTCCCCGCTTTTGAGAACCAAGGTATCAATCCAAAGAGGAGGCCACACACAAGTCCCTCGTACCTACACAAACAAATAAGAACCTTGCAACCAACACGATAGAGGGGTTGTTAATCCCTTCACGGCCACTTGCAAAAGTGAGATCTGATAGAGATGATAAGATAATATTTTTGTTATTTTTATAATAGCATGGAACAATAAAAAATTATAGATACGTTGGAGACGTATCATCACTCTGGTGAGACATATTGGCAATCTTACTGACAGCAAACCCTCTGAATAGATGTAGCTGAGGTAGAGTGGATGAGCATCAAAAAGTGCAGAGTTTTTGCAAAACAGATGGTTCAAAAACTTAGTTTTACTTCTCCACAGAAAGCATTTCGGAGCTACCGATTTGATAAAGTCGGTGATACCGAAGCAATTTTTGGAGCCTAAACTAGTGAACTCGGTCAGACCGAGTCACAGTTCGGTGGCACCGAGATTGCTAGGGTTTCACAGAGTGTTGAACTCGGTTGCATCGATATGCAGTTTTTGGTCAGGCCGAAAATGCATGTGCTATGGCCTAAGCCAAATCGGTTAGACCGATTTCTCCAACTCGGTCGGTCTGAGATGAGTTCGGCGGAGACCTAACCCTAAATTTTCAAATCAAATCTAACCTAAGGGATGTTTTCTATGGATAGATTGTTTGCATACGTGGTAAAGATCATGGCAAAGCAATGTGCTATGAATCGGAGTTAAGGAATTAGCACTTAGAGTCAAACCCATAGCCTAGTTCGGCGGGAGTCCGCTACGGCGGCAACGACGGAGCAGATTTCCGTTGACAGCGATGGAAACTGATATGTTTCCTGTGCCCATCTTTGCATTGATGAGATCCTGAATATGTGGAGCATATCCACAACTTCTCTTTTGGTCAGCAGTTGTCCTCTTGACTGTCTCTACAATCATACTCATGACTTTGAACTTTTGAGGGACATCAAATAGTTGCAGCAAGTTGATGGAATGCCCTCTGATCATCTTGTGATCTCCTGACTTGGGTAGCAGAGTGTGCCTTAGGATTGTGTTGATGGTAGGCAGACCAGACAAGTAATGTACAAATCCAAGCTTGTGTGTCTCCAAAGCTTTATATGGGATCTCTTTGTACATGTTTGCCATTGAGTTGTGGTCTTTCTTCTTCTTGGCATACACATCCAAGTCATCTTCATGTTCCTCTGGGCATTGATCAGCTTGGCCCATTCTTCAACAGTGGATTGGTACCTAGTACCTTCAGACATCCATATGATCCTCCCATCTGGGTAAAAGTGAGCAGTGGAGTAGAACTGCATGATCAGCTCATCATTCCATTTTGTGGGCTTCTGCCCAACAAATTTGTCAACTCCACATGCTTTGAAGCTGTCATAGACTCCTGGGAAGTGATCTTCCTTCTACTTGATGTATTCCCAGTCAACCCATCACATGTCACAGACAATTGGCTTCTTGTCAAGCAAAATAGTTTCATAGAAGTCTTGCTGTTCTTTTGTATGAAACATGTAGTCAACTGCAGTCGTCCTCCTCATAGCATAGGGATCAGACTGTCTCCACAATCTCAGTCTAGCATCTTTTCCAATGTGCATGTCCTCAGCCACTGGATGAGTATCATTGTGGTCTGGAATCTTGGGTTTCAGTTTTCTCAAAACAAGGGATTCATCATCCTCTTCTTCAGCTTGAGGCACTGGGGCCTTGTTCTTCTCTTCAGCAGAAATACTTCTAGTGTTTCTCTTGGGCTTTGGGGGTTTCTGAGCTTGAGCTTTGGGAGCAGACTTGGGCTTTAATGGAGCAGCCCCTGACTTGATTGCATCTCCCATAAGCTTCTGAGCTTTGGGTGCTGGAGCATCCTCTTCTTCAGAACCTCTTACCATAGTTGATTTTCCAAGAACTTTTGCAGTTGTGGTTCTTGCCCTCTTCTTTTTCTTGTCATCTCCTGCTGCTTCAACATCATCTGATTCTATGGTGAATTTCATGGTTTCTCATGTTGGAGCTTTCCTTGGCTTTGACATTGGGGTTCTTCTGGCAGGTGCCTTCTTATTCAACCCTGGCTTTGTTGCAGCAGTTGTGCCATATTCTTTCTTCAGCACTTTCTTCTTTGAGGTGGCCTCATCCTCAACAGCCACATAATCCTCATCCTCAAAGTCTGAGGTTCTCTTCTTCCTGGTTCTGGTGTCTGCCTTGGGCTAGTTGCTAGGTGTGCTTCTACTGCCCTCATTATAGCTGCTTGAGGGATCTGAACCCTCACTCAATTGCACATGTTCTTCAGATATGTTCTGACTGTCACTTGCTACCTCTTGAGCATGCATTGGTTTTCCCTTGAAGAGGAAAGGGTGATGCAGCAAAGTAGCGTAAGTATTTCCCTCAGTTTTTGAGAACCAAGGTATCAATCCAGTAGGAGGCCACATGCAAGTCCCTCTGTGACGACCAAACCTCGAAGGATTTGA
The DNA here is from genome assembly GCA_021605145.1 of Aegilops bicornis. Classification (NCBI taxonomy): domain Eukaryota; kingdom Viridiplantae; phylum Streptophyta; class Magnoliopsida; order Poales; family Poaceae; genus Aegilops; species Aegilops bicornis. Next base: position 319,057,078 of record CM038675.1, read on the forward strand.
GTCTCTGTGCTTACCGTGCTAGTCCCTGGATCGAACTCCCTAGCACACACAGTATAGATGAATACCAGAATAGCAAGTGCATCATTTATTACAACGTATGATCCAGAATGTATAAAATAAAACAATCTGCATAGCACTTGGCTAGCTTTATTCAATCAAACAGCGGAAAGTAGCGTAAAATAACGATGAGTCCCATCATAGCCCATCGGCGATGCCGAGTGGCACCGCCGACCCTAACGGTACCTTACTCTTCGTCTGAATATCCTGCAACATGAGACGTTGCAGCCATATAGGTCAATACTTGGAATGTATTGGCAAGTTACACAGGAGTAATAATAAAGCAGACCTACATGTATATGCATAGTACAACAAAGGAAGGCTTGGGGGTTTATTTTTGCGGAAAGCTGATTTTGTCCTAATAACTACCTAATAGTCAAAAAATTTATTTAGTTCTTTTATTACTACAATTAAATACGCAAGGTTGAGTTGGCAAAATCAACTCCAACCTACCCTTTTATTAAGTTGCCCAACAAATTTATTAAGTGTCACATCTGTCAAGATCATCCAACAACTGTAATGGCATAGTCGCTCAAATTTATCCATAACCGGGGCACGGCTAATCATGATTAGTTTTAATACTCTGCAGAGTTTTGTACGCTTTACCTTTGGACCCAATCCAAGATTGAGATAAAGTCTTTCGTAAGAGGTTCCTTAACCACCGACGCCACATCCCACCTACATATGCTACATCCGTCGACACCTTTTCGGGCCAGGGTTCCAACAACCCATCAACTAAGCCAGAGCCCATATAGCCAGTGGCCGCACATGGAAGCTACTAGTCACTAAGTCTGTCTGATCTTTTTGAACCTGGGCGGCATTCCACTTAGGGTGCACTCTCATGAGCGCATGGCCTTAGAAAAGGTGCAAGACCCCATGATGCCTTCCCTCAACACCAAGCAATACCACTTCCGCCCGAGGTGAATTAAATCCTTAATTACTACTCATTTTAGTTATATATATAATCCTCACATAAACTCAATGAATACACGAACCACCCCGTCTACAAAGCATAGCAAACTACAACTACCACGATTTGCAAAAAGACGGAAAATAGCTCAACAAAGATAGCCAACATATATAATACTCCTATACATGCATATATTCATAGTGTGATATAACTACATGCATAGAAAATAATAGGTAAAGGATGATCAACATGTAACTTGCCTTGGTTCTGATTCAGAAAGTCACACTCCTGACAATAGCTCGCGTCGCACTCCGGACCATCTACACGTTTCACACAATTCAACAAATCAATCATTGAAACACAAATAGAACCCAAATAAAACCAACAGCAAGAAAACCATTTTTAAAACTCAACAACAGAATCTTAACATCACCTAAATTGCACTACGGTCACAATGCAAAAAGAATCACTCGATTCCGATAAACGGTTTGAAAGTTACGGCCTCCGGAAGGTTAAATTTGAATTTGAACGAATTCAAATTTAAACAAAGGCAAACATGAGAAATTTTGGTACTGTCATGAAGGGCTGATTTTGTGAGATCATAGGAAAAAGAATTACCTAATTTGGGTATACAGAATAAAAGATATAGCTAATTGAAGTTAGAGTTGAAATCTGGAAAGAAAAACAAAAACAACAGAAAACATCCGGGTCAGAGCAACTCCTGTAGCGAACTGCCACGTGTCGGCCGCGTGATTGGCGGGGTTTGCTGTGCGTGCGTGCTCACCGGAAAACAGGGGCCTTGGCGGCCAGGTCGGGCATCGGCGGTGGAGCTTCTCCGGCGGGTCTCCGGCGAAGGTGAAGCGACGGATGGGTGCGGCGGTGAGTGGCGGAGGTGTAGGTGAGGTCGAACGGTGGCGAGGCGGACTGTGACGGCGGCGGTGAAGAACTGAACGCGGCGGCTCCGGCGGCGGTGGACGAGCTTGAGTTGCTCGCTCCGGTGGCTCTCTGCCCACGAAAATAAGTCAGCGAAGCGCGGCTTCGAGGGTGAAAGCGAAGGGTGCAGGCGGCTGAGCTCTGCGAGTTCTTACGGCGACAACAACGACCAGCGAACGGCGGCGGCCGCCGGATCTCCAAGACGAGATGCGTTTCGCCCTAACCAGAGCGTGCGGCGACAGATAGAAACGAGATAAGGGGTTCGGGGTTCGTCGCGGAGCTGGGCTCGCGTGCGGTGCCCTGGGAGGTCGTGGGGTCGAGTAGGGCGTCGGGTTGGACTCGGGCTCGCGCTCGGGCGTCGTCTTGGCGGCGGCGTCCGGCTCGGTTGAAGGGACGAAACGGTAGCGGGACCCATTGTCGGCCCGGAGGCGAGGTGGATCGGGCATGGCGCTTGCTGCTGCGTCTTAGCGGGTAGGTGGGCCACGGTTGTCTTGCGGGGTTAGGTGGGCCTTGGCGGCTGCGATGGTGTGGGCGGCGCTTTGGGCAGTGGCCGGTCGGGCCGCTGGCCCGGCTCATTGCCTTTCTCTTTTTAAGCAGAAACAACAGCAGTAAAACAAAATAAATAAAATAACATACACAATATAAAATGTAAATAAAATACCTAGACACACACGGTAAAATCTATCTGCTAATATAAACTACAGGAACACTAGTTCCCCACCTAATGCAATTTTAGAAATTCATTTTGATGCAAAAGGCCACACAAACAGTAAAATAACACACAATTAAAATACTTTGAAGACTGCAAAAATTACCAGAACATATCAGATGAACTGGAAATAATATTCCACGCATTATGAACATTTTTAAAAACAGGGGAGAAGTCATGTTATCTCCACTCCAATAAATTGCCTTTTGTTGCATAATGATTTGAATATTTTAGGAAAGCAAATAATGCAATAAAATATGATATGCATGTGAATGATCTATTAACATCCTAATTTAGGGAAATTGGGATGTTACACCCTCGTACCTACACAAACAAATAAGAACCTTGCAACCAACACGATAAAGGGGTTGTTAATCCCTTCACGGCCACTTGCAAAAGTGAGATCTGATAGAGATGATAAGATAATATTTTTGGTATTTTTATAATAGCATGGAACAATCAAAAATTATAGATACGTTGGAGACGTATCATCACTCTGGTCAGACATATTGGCAATCTTACTGACAGCAAACCCTGTGAATAGATGTAGATGAGGTAGAGTGGATGAGCATCACAAAGTGCAGAGTTTTTGCAAGATAGATGGTTCAAAAACTTAGTTTTAGTTCTCCACAGAAAGCATTTCGGAGCTACCGATTTGATAAAGTCAGGGATACCGAAGCAATTTTTGGAGCCTAAACTAGTGAACTCGGTCAGACCGAGTCACAGTTCGGAACAACCAAGATTGCTAGGGTTTCACAGAGTGTTCAACTCGGTCGCACCGATGTGCAGTTTTCGGTCAGACCGAAAATGCATGTGCTATGGCCTAAGCCAAATCGGTGAGACCAATTTCTCCAACTCGGTCAGTCCGAGATGAGTTCGGCGGAGACCTAACCCTAAATTTTCAAATCAAATCTAACCTAAGGGATGTTTTCCATGGATAGATTGTTTGCATACGTGGTAAAGATCATGGCAAAGCAATGTGCTATGAATTGGAGTTAAGGAAGTAGCACATAGAGTCGAACCCATACCCTAGTTCGGCGGGAGTTCGCTACGGCGGCAACGACGGAGCAGATTTCCGTTGACGGCGATGGACACTGATACGTCTCCAATGTATCTATAATTTTTTATTGCTCCATGCTATTATATATTCTATTTTGGATGTTTTATGGGCTTATTTATACACTTTCATATTATTTTTGGGACTAACATATTAACCCAAGGCCTAGTGCAAATTGCTGTTTTTTTGCCTATTTCAGTGTTTCGCAGAAAAGGAATATCAAACGGAGTCCAAACAGAACGAAACCTTTGGGAGAGTTATTTTTGGAACGAACGTGATCCAGAGGACTTGGAGTGGACGTCAAGAAATCACCAAGGAGGCCACGAGGCAGGGGGCGCGCCTACCCCCTGGGCGCGCCCTCCACCCTCGTGGGCCCCTCGTGGCTCCACCGACCTACTTCTTCCTCCTATATATACCTCATTGCCCGAAACCATTGAGGAGCACCACCAAAACCTAATTCCACCGCCGCAACCTTCTGCACTCCATGAGATCCCATTTTGGGGCCTTTTAGGTGCTTTCTGCTTGGGAGGGGCATCGATCACGGAGGGCTTCTACGTCAACACCATAGCCTCTCCGATGATGTGTGAGTAGTTTACCATAGACCTTCGGGTCTACAGTTATTAGCTAGATGGCTTCTTCTCTCTCTTTGGATCTCAATACAAAGTTCTCCTCGATCTTCTTGGACATCTATTTGATGTTACTCTTTTTGCGGTGTGTTTGTCGAGATCCGATGAATTGTGGGTTTATGATCAAGATTATGTATGAACAATATTTGAATCTTCTCTGAATTCTTTTATGATTGGTTATCTTTGCAAGTCTCTTCGAATTATCAGTTTGGTTTGGCCTACTAGATTGATCTTTCTTGCAATGGGAGAAGTGCTTACCTTTGGGTTCAATCATGCGGTGCTCGATCCCAGTGACAGTAGGGGAAGCAACACGTATTGTATTGTTGCCATCGAGGATAAAAAGATGGGGTTTATATCATATTGCATGAGTTTATCCCTCTACATCATGTCATCTTACCTAATGCGTTACTACTGTTCTTATGAACTTAATACTCTAGATGCATGCTTTGGACAGCGGTCGATGTGTGGAGTAATAGTAGTAGATGCAGGTGAGTCGGTCTACTTGTCGCGGACGTGATGCCTATATACATGATCATGCCTAGATATTCTCATAATTATGCACTTTTCTATCAATTGTTCGACAGTAATTTGTTCGCCCACCGTAATACTTATGCTATCTTGAGAGAAGCCACTAGTGAAACCTATGGCCCCCGGTTATATATAGTGGCCGTGAAGGGATTGACAACCCATTTATCGCGTTGGTTGCAAGGTTCTTATTTGTTTGTGTAGGTATGAGGGACTTGCGTGTGGCCTCCTACTGGATTGATACCTTGGTTCTCAAAAACTAAGGGAAATACTTACGCTACTTTGCTGCATCACCCTTTCCTCTTGAAGGGAAAACCAACGCAGTGCTCAAGAGGTATCAGAAACCAGCGGCGGGAGGTGGCTGGCAGCGAGGAGACGATCCAGAGACCCGAGGAGCCAGAGCAGGACACACGCGCGGGCTGAGGAGTTTGAAGAAATTTCCAAAATCTCACCCGTGGGTTTATATATCCCGACCCTGTCGGTGTGACCGAGTGGAACAACTCGGTGGCACCGAGATGCAGAATCACAAGCGGTTACTGCAACTCGGTGTGACCGAAAAGTTCAAATCGGTTGCACCGAGATGGAAAACCTAGATCAACTTAGTGAACTCGGTATGACCGAAGTGGATGACTCGGTCATACCGAAATGCACAAAGAGGTTTTGGAAGTTTAAGTCCATGACGAATCGGGGACTCCAAGTGCTCCTCACATAGAGTGGTTCGAACCTGACTTGATCAAACTTTGTGATGTAGCATGAATAGAGTTTGAGACGAGAAAAGCATAGATAGCTAGAGGGAGTTCTTAGGCATTCTTGTCCGTCCATTTGGCAAAAGAGAGAAAGCCAAACAATCAAAGCAACAAATGGATGTCCTTGAATGAATAAAATATGCAATCAACATGCTCACACAATAAAATGGCAAATGAAATATGTGACAAAGCATGCACAATCACTCTAGCATCTACCAAGCAATTTGGCGATGACTAGATCATCTATATATGAGTATATTGACTTAGGAGTCAAATGAGAACATTTGATCATAGGTCATACTCATCGTTTAAGCACAAGTGGGGTTACCACATTTACATAAAGCATTGTTGTGTTCCCATCATTAAAGTTGATTTAGCTCAATTGATTAGAGTAAAGCTCCCCCTAGATGTGATATCCCCCCTAAGAGAGATGAACTAACCTTGGGTTTTGTCGATGATGACTTCATGTAGGTGTTGAAGATGTGGACGCTCGATGTTGATGTAGATCATTTGGAGCAATCCATTGGAGTGAGTTGCACTTTCAATACCTACACGGGTTAGTCCCACAAGGAACAAACAAGGATATCCATAAACATAGAGTGATGTTCACATAAGATGATGTCCATGAAAGCATTAGGTTACCTTGTCCCTTGTCTTACCAACAAGAGGGTTTGTGACTCCTTGGACTAGTGCAAGATATGGAAGTTGCTTGCACATGTCCTTACCAAAAGATATGAGTGAAGTATGTTGGCGGAGTCACCCTCAAGAACTCTCTAGTTCTTCTTGTTTGGGATCCACATCATCTTGATGGGAATCCTTGGAGTTGTAGTCGTACTTGATGAAGTGGAACTTGTTGTAGTCTTGGGAATCCACTTGACCAAGGCCTTGGGAGCTTCTTCAAATGTATCAATCTCCTCTTGAAGCTTGTCCTTGCCTTTTTGCTTGTGGTCTTGTAGTGGAAGATCATCTTGAGCTTGTGTTCCTTGGAAAGAAGTAGGATCGCACTTCTCTTGTTGAGGAACAAACTTCGTCTTGGGGTATTGATCTTCTTCCCACTCAACTCCATTGGCATTGAACTTTCATTCAAAACCAATTCCTTGATTCTTCCAATGCCTTCCTTTCTTGCGTACAATTTCTTCAAAATGTTTACTTCCGGCAAGGCTCTTGTAGACACCTTTCTCTATAATTCCCTTCAATAAGCTATTTTCTTGCTCAAGAGTAACTTGTCTAAGAGAGTCATTAGTGGAATCAAGAGAACTACTAAAAGCAAGAATATTGGATTTAGCATGGTTATTGTTACTACTAGTTGAAGAATCTTTTTACTCTTGTTGCTAGATTTTACTTGAGGCATGTAAGTAGACAAGAGTAAATGCTTGGCAATGTAAGAAGAACTTTTCTTGCGAAGATCGTCATGATTGCTTTTAAGAACCCATGCTCTTGCTCAAGGTTGAGCTTTTCAAAGCGTAGCTTCTCATGAGTCTTTAAAAGTTCTCGATGATCTTCCAAGGTAGTTTTATGAGCTAACTTAAGAGTGTTTAGTTCTTTAGTTAGACGCTCAATCTCCTTCTTATCATCTTCATTCATTTTATCTTGATTAGCATGATTAATAGCAAGTTCATCATAGTTTTTATAACTAGAGTTGTCAACAAGTAAATCATCATCTCCTAGCAGATCATCTTCATCACTATTGAAATCAACATACTCGGGGTGTGATACCTTTGGACCTTTAGCCATGAAGCATCTTCCAATTCCTTCATTTGGTGAATCAAATATGTCATAGGAGTTGGTTGACACAAGTGCTAGGCCGGCAACACCTTCATCCTGCGTATATTCGGAGTCGGAGTGATAACTTCTTTCGGAGTGATGGTCGGAGCCGGAGCCGGATACCCATTCACCAACATGGGCTTGATGTCTTCATTTTGTGTAGCTCTTTGATGATTTGTCCTTCCTTTCCGAATCCTTGCTTCTCTTCTATTTCTTCTTTTGGGAGAATCTTCTCTTCTTTTGTAGGGAGCCGTACACTCATTGGAGTAGCGTCCGGGTCATAGTGTCCGGGTCTTCCACAATTGTAGCAATTTCGTTCATGACTTGAAGTTCTTTTGTCATTGTAGGACCTTGACTTGGAACTTCTCTCCTTGCTTCTACTCTTGTAGAACTTGTTGAAGTTCTTCACCAATAGGCTCAATTCTTCATTGAAGGCTTTTCTCTCACTTGAAGATGTGGGAGCATCACATGAGGCTTTGTAAGCACCACTTGACTGGTTGTGGAGCTCTTCCTTATACTTAAGTGACATCTCATGAGCAACAATTCTTCCAGTGACTTCCATTGGCTTGAGATCTTTGTAGTTGGGCATCATTTGGATCAGTGAGCACATGGTATCATATTTTCCATCCAAGGCTCTTAGGATCTTCTTGATGATGAATATATCGGTCATCTCTTCACTTCCTAAGCCGGCAGTCTCATTTGTGATGAGAGCAATCCTAGAGTACATTTCAGCGACACCTTCACCATCCTTCATTTTGAACTTGTCAAGTTGACTTTGAAGCACATCCAATTTGGATTCCTTGACGAAGTCGGTACCTTCGTGCATATCAATCAAAGTATCCCAAATTTCCTTTGCATTCTCAAGACGGCTGATTTTGTTGAATTCTTTGGGGCACAATCCGTTGAAGAGAATATCACAAGCTTGAGCATTGTATTACAACATCTTCAACTCTTCCGCGGTAGCTTCACGGTTCGGTTCTCTCCCATCAAAGAATTCACCTTGCAAGCCAATACACACAATAGCCCAAACGGCAGGGTTATGTCCAAGAATATGCATTTTCATCTTATGCTTCCAACTAGCAAAATTAGTACCATCAAAGCAAGGACCTCTATGGTGGTAATTTCCCTCGCTAGACGCCATACTCTCCTAGGTTGTGAAACCAAGGCTATGATCACCAAAAGCTATGGAAATCAAGGAAAATAGAGACCGTAGCTCTGATACCACTTGTAGGATCGAAAGTATGTCTAGAGGGGGGTGATTAGACTACTTGACCAAATAAAAACTAGCCTTTTCCCAATTTTAAGTCTTGGCAGATTTTAGCAACTTAGCACTAGTCAAGCAATCAACCTACACATGCAAGTCTAAGAGTATAGTAGCGGAATGTAAAACATTGCACATGAAGGTAAAGGGAGGAGTTTGGAGGGAGCAAACGCAATGTAGACACGGAGATTTTTGGTGTGGTTCCGATAGGTGGTGCTATTGTACATCCACGTTGATGGAGACTTCAACCCACGAAGGAGTAGCAGTTCTGCCGAGTCCACGAAGGGTCCACGAAGAAGCAACCTTGTCTATCCCACCATGGCCATCGCCCACGAAGGACTTGCCTCACTAGGGTAGATCTTCACGAAGTAGGCGATCTCCTTGCCCGTACAAACTCCTTGGCTCAACTCCACAATCTTGACGGAGGCTCCCAAGTGACACCTAACCAATCTAGGAGACACCACTCTCAAAAGGTAATAGATGGTGTGTTGATGATGAACTCCTTGCTCTTGTGCTTCAAATGATAGTCTCCCCAACACTCAACTCTCTCTCACAGATTTGGATTTGATGGAAAGATGATTTTAGTGGAAAGCAACTTGGAGAAGGCTAGAGATCAAGATTCATATGGTTGGAATGGGATATCTTGACCTCAACACATGAGTAGGTGGTTCTCTCTCGGAAAATGTATGATGGAAGTGTAGGCATGTTCTGATGGCTCTCTCCACGAATGAAGAGTGGGTGGAGGGGTATATATAGCCTCCACACAAAATCTAACCGTTACACACAAATCACCAAACTCGGTGGGACCGAATAATGAAACTTGGTCAGACCATTTAGTTCAAAATGTGAACGTTAGGATTTTCGGTGTGACCGACATGTCAACTCGGTGAGACCGATTTCATTAGGGTTAGGGCATAACATAATCTTGGTGGGACCGATTACACAAACTCGGTAAGACCGATTTTGGTAATAAGCTAACCAGAGAGTTGGTCAGGCAAACTCGGTGGGACTGATCGCTCATCTCGGTTGGACCGAAACGTTACGAAGGGGAAACAGAGAGTTTGCATTGCGAACTCGGTGGGACCGATCGCTCATCTTGGTTGGACCGAAACGTTACGAAGGGAAACAGAGAGTTTGCAATCCCATCTCGGTGAGACCAAGATCCCTATCAATGAGACCGAAAAGACTGGGTTTTGTGGCAGTGGCTATGTCAACTGAACTCGGTGGCGCCGGATAGAAAGTTTCTGTGGGGCCGAGTTTGACTTTTGGTTTGGGACATATGTGGATATGAGAAAGTGGTTGAGGATTTTGGAGCATATCACTAAGCATTTCGAGCAAGTAACCCATTAGGTAACACCTCATCCCCTTTTAATAGTATTGGCTTTCCTATGGACTCAATGTGATCTTGGATCACTAGAATTTAAATGTAGAGTCTTGAGCTTTTGAGCTTGAGCCAATCCTTTGTCCTTAGCGTTTTGAGGGGTCCACATTTCTAATCCATGCAATGCCAATCATTGAGCTTTCCTGAAATATTTATCTTGAAATAGTATTAGCTCAATGAGCTATATGTTGTTAAGAATTACCAAAACCACCAAGGGATAGTTGCACTTTCAAGTAGTCATCATACCGAGCTTGTCAAATGTTCGTAATGTCTACATCTGCTCCTGCAATAGGTCTGTGCAACAATGAGGATAATCCTCAGATCACGGACCTAGTCTGCATCTTTGCTACTATCATCTTTCAACTTATTTTTCTCTAGGAACATATCAAAAATAAAACAGGGGGCTATACGTGAGCTATTGATCTACAACATAGATATGAAAATACTATCAGGACTAAGTTCATGATAAATTAAGTTCAATTAATCATATTAGTTAAGAACTCCCACTTAGATAGACATCCCTCGAGTCACCTAAATGATCACGTGATCCATATCAACTAAACCATGTCCGATCATCACGTGAGATGGAGTAGTCTTCAATGGTGAACATCTCTATGTTGATCATATCTACTATATGATTCATGTTCGACCTTTCGGTCTCTAGTGTTACGAGGCCATGTCTGTACATGCTACGCTCGTCAAGTTTAACCCGAGTATTCCGCATGTGCAAAACTGCTTTGCACCCGTTGTATGTGAACGTAGAGCCTATCACACCCGATCATCACATGGTGTCTCAGCACGAAGAACTTCCCAACGGTGCATACTCGGGGAGAACACTTATACCTTGAAATTTTTGTAAGGGATCATCTTATAATGCTACCGCCATACTAAGCAAAATAAGATGCATAAAAGATAAACATCACATGCAATCAATATATGTGACATGATATGGCCATCATCATCTTGTGCCTTTGATCTCCATCTTCAAAGCACCGTCATGATCTCCATCGTCACCGGCTAGACACTTTGATCTCCATCGTAGTGTCTCATGGTCGTCTCGCCAGCTATTGCTTCTACAACTATCGCTAACGCATAGTGATAAAGTAAAGCAATTACATGGCATTTGCATTTCATACAATAAAGTGACAACCATAAGGCTCTCGCCATTCTTGATAACTTATACAAAACATGATCATCTCATACAACAATTTATATCTCATCACGTCTTGACCATATCACATCACAACATGCCCTGCAAAAACAAGTTTGACGTCCTCTACTTTGTTGTTGCAAGTTTTACGTGACTGCTACGGGCTTCTAGCAAGAACCGTGCTTACCTACGCATCAAAACCACAACGATTTTTTGTCAAGTGTGTTGTTTTAACCTTAAACAAGGACCGGCCATAGTCAAATTCGATTCAACTAAAGTTTGAGAAACAGACACTCGCCAGCCACCTTTATGCAAAACAAGTTGCATGTCTGTCGGTGGAACCAGTGTCATGAACGTGGTCATGTAAGGTTGGTCCGGGCCGCTTCATCCAACAATACCTCCGAATCAAAATAAGACGTTGGTGGTAAGCAGTATGACTATTATCACCCACAACTCTTTGTGTTCTACTCGTGCATATCATGTACGCATAGACCTGGCTCGGATCCCACTATTGGGGAACGTAGTATTTCAAAAAAAATCCTACGATCACGCAAGTCCTATCTATGAGAGGCATAGCAATGAGAGGGCGAGAGTGTGTCCACGTACCCTCGTAGACCGAAAGCAGAAGCGTTAGGTTAACGCGGTTGATGTAGTCGAACGTCTTCGCTATCCAACCGATCAAGTACTAAACGTACGGCACCTCCGAGTTCATCACATGTTCAGCTCGATGACGTCCCTCGAACTCTTGATCTAGCAGAGGGTTGAGGGAGTGTTTCGTCACCACGACAGCGTGGTGATGGTGATGGTGAAGTAATCCGCGCAGGGCTTCGCCTAAGCACTACGTGAATATGACCGGAGGCGTAAACTGTGGAGGGGGACGCCACACACGGCTAACAATTGTTGGTGTGTCTTCTAGGAGGCCCCTCCCCATGTATATATAGTTGAGAGGGGGAGGGGAGCAGCCTTGAGGCCGCCCAAGTAGGAGGAATCCTACTTGGGGGCCTCCCCCTTTCCTTATCTTCGGAGGGGGTAAGGAAAGAGGGGAGAGAGGAAAGGAAGGGGGAATCCTATTCCCTCTATTTCCTTTCCTCCTCCCCTTTTCCTTTCTCCACTTAGATCGGCCCATATGGGGGCGCACCATCCCACAAGGGGCTGGTCTGTCCGCCCTAGGCCCAGTATGGTCCATATCTTTGCCGGGTGGGGGGGGTTGCGGAACCCTTCCGATGACCTCGACATTGCGATACCCCCGGAACACTTCTGGTGTCGGAATACTATCGTCCTATATATGAATCTTTACCTCTGGACCATTTCGAGACTCCTCGTCATGTTTGTGATCTCATCCGGTACTCCGAACAACATTCGGTCACCAAATCACATAACTCATATAATACAAAATCGTCATCAAACGTTAAGCGTGTGGACCCTACGGGTTCGAGAACTACGTAGACATGACTAAGACACCTCTCTTGTTAATAACCACCAGCGGAACCTGGATGCTCATATTGGTTCCCACATATTCTACAAAGATCTTTATCGGTCGTAACATAATGACAACATACGTTATTCCCTTTGTCACCGGTATGTTACTTGCCCAAGATTCGATCGTCGGTATCTTCATACCTAGTTCAATATCGTTACCGGAAAGTCTCTTTACTCATTCCGTAATGCATCATCCCGCAACTAACTCATTAGTCACATTGCTTGCAAGGCTTATTATGATGTGCATTACCGAGAGGGCCCAGAGATACCTCTTTGATACTCGGAAGTGACCAATCCTAATCTCGATCTATGCCAACCCAACAAACACCTTCTGAGATACCTATAGAGCATCTTTATAATCACCCAGTTGCGTTGTGACGTTTGATAGCACATAAGGCATTCCTCCAGTATCCGGGAGTTGCATAATCTCATAGTCAAAGGAATATGTATATGACATGAAGAAAGCTATAGCAATAAAACTGAACGATCATTATGCTAAGCTAACGGCTGGGTCTTGTCCATCGCATCATTCTCCTAATGATGTGATCCCATTCATCAAATGACAACACATGTATATGGTTAGGAAACTTAACCATCTTTGATTAACGAGCTAGTCTAGTAGAGGCTTACTAGGGACACGGTGTTTTGTCTATGTATCCACACATGTATCAAGTTTCCGGTTAATACAATTCTAGCATGAATAATCAACATTTACCATGATATAAGGAAAAATAAAATAACAACTATATTATTGCCTCTAGGGCATACTTCCTTCACTACGGCCCATATGGCCCATATCTTTCCCCGGGGGGTTCCGGTAACCCCTCCGGTACTCTAGTATGTACCCGATACACTCCGGAACCCTTCCGGTGTCCGAATACTACCTTCCAATATATCAATCTTTACCTCTCGACCATTTTGAGACTCCTCGTCATGTCCGTGATCTTATCCGGTACTCTAAACAAACTTGGGTCACCAAAACACATAACTCATAATACAAATCGCCATCGAACGTTAAACGTGCGGACCCTACGGGTTCGAGAACTATGTAGACATGACTGAGACACATCTCCGGTCAATAACCAATAGCGGAACCTGGATGCTCATATTGGTTCCTACATATTCTATGAATATCTTTATTGGTCAAACCGTAATGACAACATACGTCATTCTCTTTGTCATCGGTATGTTACTTGCCCGAGATTCGATCGTCGGTATCATCATAACTAGTTCAATCTCATTACCAGAAAGTCTCTTTACTCGTTCTGTAATGCATCACCCCATAACTAACTCATTATTCACATTGCTTGCAAGGCTCATAGTGATGTGCATTACCGAGAGGGCCTAGAGATACCTCTCCGATACACTGAGTGACAAATCCTAATCTCGATCTATGCCAACCCAACAAACACCTTCGGAGACACCTGTAGAGCATCTTTATAATCACCCAGTTACGTTGTGACGTTTGATAGCACACAAGGTGTTCCTTCGGTATCCGGGAGTTGCATAATCTCATAGTCATAGGAATATGTATAAGTCATGAAGAAAGTAATAGCAATAAAACTTAACGATCATTATGCTAAGCTAATGGATGGGTCTTGTCCATCACATCATTCTCTAATGATGTGATCCCGTTCATCAAATGACAACACATGTCTATGGTCAGGAAAGTTAACCATCTTTGATTAACGAGCTAGTCAAGTAGAGGCATACTAGGGACACACTGTTTTGTCTATGTATTCACACATGTACTAAGTTTCCGGTTAATACAATTCTAGAATGACCGAGGCATAGGGAATGACTTTACATTCTCTTTCTATTTTCTGTCGTGGTCGGGTTTTGAGTGTTTACTCAACTTCACACCTTGCAACACCGGTAATAACTCATTCTTTGACTGTTCCATTTTGAACTACTTCAAAATCTTGTCAAGGTATGTACTCATTGAAAAAATATATCAAGCGTCTTGATCTATCTCTATAGATCTTGATGCTCAATATGTAAGCAGCTTCACCGAGGTCTTTCTTTGAAAAACTCCTTTCAAACACTCCTTTATGCTTTCCAGAAAATTCTACATCATTTCCGATCAACAATATGTCATTCACATATACTTATCAGAAAGGCTATAGTGCTCCCACTCACTTTCTTGTAAATACAGGCTTCATCGCAAGTCTGTATAAAATTATATGCTTTGATCAACTCATCAAAGCGTATATTCCAACTCCGAGATGCTTGCACCAGTCCATAGATGGATCGCTAGAGTTTGCATACTTTGTTAGCACCTTTAGGATCAACAAAACTTTTTGGTTGCATCATATACAACTCGTCTTTAAGAAATCCATTAAGGAATGCAATTTTGACATCCATTTGCCAGATTTCATAAAATGTGGCAATTGCTAACATGATTCGGACAGACTTATGCATCGCTATGAGTGAGAAAATCTTATCATAGTCAACACCTTGAACTTGTCGAAAACCTTTTGCAACAAGTCGAGCTTTGTAGATAGTAACACTACCATCAGCGTCTGTCTTTCTCTTGAAGATCCATTTATTCTTAATGGCTTGCCGACCATCGGGCATCCACCAAAGTCCACACTTTGTTCTCATACATGGATCCTATCTCAGATTTCATGGCATCAAGCCATTTATCGGAATCTGGGCTCAACATCGCTTCCTCATAGTTCGTAGGTTCGTCATGGTCTATTAACATGACTCTGGTGCGGAATGTGTTCCGGTTGACGTACAAGGTTCGGTAGTAACTTGATCTGAAGTTTCATGATCATTATCATTAGCTTCCTCTCTTGTTGGTGTAGGCATCACTGGAACTGATTTCTGTGATGAACCATTTTCCAATTTGAGAGAAGGTACAATTACCTCATCAAGTTCTACTTTCCTCCCACTCACTTCTTTCGAGAGAAACTCCTTCTCTAGAAAGGATCCATTCTTAGCAATGAATATCTTGCCTTCGGATCTGTGATAGAAGGTGTACCCAACAATTTCTTTTGTGTATCCTATGAAGACGCACTACTCCGATTTGGGTTCGAGCTTATCAGTTTGAAACTTTTTCACATAAGCATCGCAACCCCAAACTTCAAGAAACGACAGCTTTGGTTTCTTACCAAACCATAGTTTATACGGCGTCGTCTCAACGGATATAGATGGTGCCCTATTTAACGTGAATGCAGTTGTCTCTAATGCATAATCCCAAAAGGATAGTGGTAAATCGGTAAGAGATATCATGGATCGCACCATATCTAATAAAGTATGGTTATGACGTTCGGACACACCATTATGCTGTGGTGTTCCAGGTGGCGTGAGTTGTGAAACTTATTCCACATTGTTTTAGATGAAGGCCAAACTCTTAACTCAAATATTCGCCTCTGCGATCAGATCATAGAAACTTTATTTTCTTGTTACGATGATTCTTCACTTCACTTTGAAATTCTTTGAACTTTTCAAATGTTTCAGACTTGTGTTTCATTAAGTAGATATACCCATATCTGCTCAAATCATCTGTGAATGTTAGAAAATAATGATACCCGCCGCGAGCCTTAACACTCATCAGACTGCATACGTCAGTATGTATTATTTCCAATAAGTCAGTGGCTCGCTCCATTGTTCCGGAGAACGGAGCTTTAGTCATCTTGCCCATGAGGCATGGTTCGCAAGTATCAAATGATTCATAATCAAGTGATTCCAAAAATCCATCTGCATGGAGTTTCTTCATGCGCTTTACACCAATATGACCTAAACGGCGATTACCACAAATATGTTGCACTATCATTATCAACTTTGCATCTTTTGGTATCAATATTATGTGTATCACTGCGATCGAGATTCAGTAAACCATTTACATTGGATGTAAGACCATAGAAGGTTTTATTCATGTAAACAGAACAACAATTATTCTCTGACTTAAATGAATAACTGTATCACAATAAACATGATACAATCATATTCATGCTCAACACAAACACCAAACAACATTTATTTAGTTCCAATACTAATCCAGAAGGTAGAGGGAGTGTGCGATGGTGATATTATCAACCTTGGAATCATTTCCAACACACATCGTCACCTCGCCCTCAACTAGTCTCTGTTCATTTTGTAACTCCTGTTTTGAGTTACTAATCATAGCAACTGAACCGGTATCAAATACCCAGGGGCTACTATGAACACTAGTAAAGTACACGTTAATAACATGCATACCAAATGTACCTTTGTTTACTTTGCCATCCTTCTTATCCGCCAAATACTTGGGGCAGTTCCGTTTCCAGTGACCAGTCTCTTTGTAGTAGAAGCACTCAGTTTCAGGCTTTGGTACAGCTTTTGGGCTTCTTCTCGGGAGTGACAACTTGCTTGCCATTCTTCTTGAAGTTCCCTTTCCTTCCCTTTGCCCTTTTTCTTGAAACTAGTGGTCTTGTCAACCATCAACACTTGATGCTTTTCTTGATTTCTACCTTCGCCGATTTCAGCATCACGAAGAGCTTGGGAATCGTTTTTGTCATCCCTTGCATATTATAGTTCATCACGAAGTTCCAGTAACTTGGTGATAGTGACTAGAAAACTCTGTCAATCACTATCTTATCCGGAAGATTAACTCCCACTTGATTTAAGCGATTGTATTACTCGGACATTCTGTGCACATGCTCACTTGTTGAGCAATTCTCCTCCATCTTGTAGGCAAAATACTTGTCAAAGGTCTCATACCTCTCGACTCGGGCATGAGTCTGAAATACCAATTTCAGCTCTTGGAACATCTTATATGCTTTGTGGCGTTCAAAACATTTTTGAAGTCCCGGTTCTAAGCCGTAAAGCATGGCGCACTAAACTATCAAGTAGTCATCATACCGAGCTTGCCAAACATTCATAACATCTGCATCTGCTCCTGCAATAGGTCCGTCACCTAGCGGTGCATCAAGGACATAATACTTCTGTGCAGTGATGACCCACAAGTATAGGGGATCTATCGTAGTCCTTCCGATAAGTAAGAGTGTCGAACCCAACGAGGAGTAGAAGGAAATGATAAGCGGTTTTTAGCAAGGTATTCTCTGCAAGTACTGAAATAAATGGTAACAGATAGTTTTGTGATAGGATAATTTGTAACGAGCAACAAGTAACAAAAGTAAATAAAGTGCAGCAAGGTGGCCCAATCCTTTTTGTAGCAAAGGACAAGCCTGGAAAAACTCTTATAATAGGAAAAGCGCTCCGAGGACACATGGGAATATCGTCAAGCTAGTTTTCATCACGTTCATATGATTCACGTTCGGTACTTTGATAATTTGATATGTGGGTGGACGATTGCTTGGGTGCTGTTCTTACTTGAACAAGCATCCCACTTATGATTAACCTCTATTGCAAGCATCCGCAACTACAACAAAAGTATTAAGGTAAACCTAACCATAGCATGAAACATGTGGATCCAAATCAGCCCCTTACGAAGCAACACATAAACTAGGGTTTAAGCTTCATCACTCTAGCAACCCATCATCTACTTATTACTTCCCAATGCCTTCCTCTAGGCCCAAATAATGGTGAAGTGTTATGTAGTCGACGTTCACATAACACCACTAGAGGCTAGACAACATACATCTCATCAAAATATCGAATCTAATACCAAATTCACATGACTACTAATAGCAAGACTTCTCCCGTGTCCTCAGGAACAAACGTAACTACTCACAAAGCATATTCATGTTCATAATCAGAGGGATATTAATATGCATAATGGATCTGAACATATGATTTTCCACCAAATAAACCAACTAGCATCAACTACAAGGAGTAATCAACACTACTAGCAACCTACTAGCACCAATCCCGGACTTGGAGACAAGAATTGGATACAAGAGATGAACTAGGGTTTTGAGATAAGATGGTGCTGGTGAAGATGTTGATGGATATTGCCCTCTCCCAATGAGAAGAACGTTGGTGATGACGATGGCGATGATTTCCCCCTCCCGGAGGGGAGTGTCCCCGGCAGAACAGCTCTGCCGGAGCCCTAGATCGGTTCCGCCAAGGTTCCGCCTCGTGGCGGCGGAGTTTCGTGCCGAAAGGTTGCTTATGATTTTTTTCCTCGACGAAAGACCTCATATAGCAGAAGATGGGCATCAGAGGACCAATAAGGGGCCCACGAGGTAGGGGGCGCGCCCAGGGGGTAGGGCGCGCCCCCACCCTCGTGGACAGGTGGGCCCCCCTCTGGTGAACTTCTTCCGCTGGATATTTTTTATATTTTCCAAAAATGACTTTCGTGGAGTTTCAGGACTTTTGGAGTTGTGCAGAATAGGTCTCTAATATTTGCTCCTTTTCCAGCCCAGAATTCCAGCTGTCGGCATTCTCCCTCCTTATGTAAACCTTGTAAAATAAGAGAGAATAGCCATAAGTATTGTGACATAATGCATAATAACAGCCCATAATGCAATAAATATCGATATAAAAGCATGATGCAAAATGGACGTATCAACTCCCCCAAGCTTAGACCTGGCTTGTCCTCAAGCGGAAGCCTACGATAAATATGTCCCCATGTTTAGAGGTAGAGGCGTCGAAAAAATAAAATACGGACATGAAGGCATCATGATTATTCTCATAACAGCAATATATATATATATATATATTTTGTCATATGAATTCTTATGCTCAAGTAATAATCCATTCACAAAGCAGAGTACGAATCATAAACTTTATTGAGAACTAACAAACTATAATCTCAGTCAATGAAGCAATTGCAAATTATCATAACATCAGAAAGAGTCTATGTCAGAGCTAAATAGCAAGTCCACATACTCAACTATCATCTAGTCCTTCATAATTGCTAACACTCATGCAATACTTGTGGTTATGGAGTTTTAATCGGACACAGAGAAAGATAGGGGCTTATAGTTTCGCCCCACAACCTTTTACCTTAAGGGTAATGTCAACGATAATAACTCATGCTCCCCTACATCCAATTAGATATATGTATCAGAATCTTTCCAACATATTGTGCTTGCCAAAGGATAAAATGAAAAAGGAAAGGTGAAGATCACCAGGACTCTTGCATAAGGTAGAAGATAATAATAAAAGATAGGCCCTTCGCAGAGGGAAGCAGAGGTTGTCATGCGCTTTTATGGTTGGACGCACAAAATCTTAATGCGAAAGAACGTCACTTTATATTGCCACCTGTGATATGAACCTTTATTATGCAGTTCGTCGCTTTTATTACTTCCACATCACAAGATCGTATAAAGCTTATTTTGTCGGATTTCGGGTTCCGGCAGACCCTTAAGGTTCGAACACTGGGGTGCGCGCGGAGATCTCTCCCCTACCGATCTACGCCCGATCTCCTCGCGTGATCTAAGCTGGAAACGATGAACAACACAAGGGACACGAGATTTATACTGGTTCGGGCCACCGTTGTGGTGTAATACCCTACTCCAGTGTGTGGTATGGTGGATTGCCTTAGGGGCTGAAGATGAACGGTACAGAGGAAGAACAGCCTCGCGAGAGGTGTTCTTGAGCTGGTGCGGTGTGTTCTACCTGGTCTCTCTATCCGATTTTATGGATCCTGTTCCCTTGTCCCCCTACCTTGTGGTGGCTAGCTCCATTTATAGAGGCCGTGGGCCTCTCCCCAAATAATGAGCGGGAAGGGCACTGAGGGAGTCCCGGACTAGGGGGTGTCCGGATAGCCGGACTATCGTCACGGCCGGACTCCAAGACTATGAAGATACAAGATTGAAGACTACGTCCAGTGTCCGGATGTGACTTTCCTTGGCGTGGAAGGCAAGCTTGGCGATACGGATATGTAGATCTCCTACCATTGTAACCGACTCTGTGTAACTCTAACCTATCCGGTGTCTATATAAACCGGAGGGTTTTAGTCCATAGGATGAACAACAATCATACCATAGGCTAGCTTCTAGGGTTTAGCCTCCTTGATCTCGTGGTAGATCTACTCTTGTACTACCCATATCATCAATATTAATCAAGCGGAGTAGGGTATTACCTCCATCGAGAGGGCCCGAACCTGGGTAAAACATCGTGTCCCTTGTCTCCTGTTACCATCCGCCTAGGCGCTTGCGATTCGGGACCCCCTACCCGAGATCCGCCGGTTTTGACACCGACATTGGTGCTTTCATTGAGAGTTCCTCTGTGTCGTCACCGATAGGCCCGATGGCTCCTTCGATCATCAGCAACGACGCGGTCCAGGGTGAGACTTTTCTCCCCGGACAGATCTTCGTATTCGGCGGCCGCGCTGAGCCAATTAAGCAGCCATCTGCGGCGGTCGAAAGCTACGCCCCTGGCCATCAGGTCAGATTTGGAAGTTTGAACTATACGGCCGATATCCGCGGAGACTTGATCTTCGACGGATTCGAGCCGCAGCCAAGCGTGCCACACTGTCTCGATGGGCATGATCTAGCTCTGCAGCCGAACAGTGCCCTGGAGGCCGCACCAGCATCCGCTCCGACCCTTAATCCGGAGCCGGATTTCCCGATCGAGGACGAGTGGTTGGACACCGCCTCGGGGGCTACAATCTCTACGGCGATTGAGCCGAACTCCATCCTGTCGCTGCGAAGACCTCGACTCAGGTGTCGGACTCCTCTCCGGACTCCGAACCTTCCGCCCGCCAATCGAATCCGATTGGGCGCCCGTTATGGAGTTCATCGTCATGACATCTTTCAAGACTCGCCCTTTGGAGACATTCTGAATTCACTAAAGTCTCTCTCTTTATCCGGAGAGCCTGGCCGGATCATGCGGACAGAAGGTTGGGATACGGACGGCGAAATTCAACGCCCACCCACCACCCACTTTGTAGCCACTGCCGATGATTTAACCGACATGCTCGACCGACTCGAAGACGCCGACGGTATGGACGACGGCGCCGGAGATTTACCAAGACCCAGCGCCTACAGGGCCTGAAGGCCACCTCGTCATATGACATATACATGGTGGACATCCCAAAAGATAAGGAACGGTGATGGAACAACAGAGGATGACCCTCCAAGAAAGCAGAAGCGCCCGGCGTCGTGGCGCGCTCTAAATCCCGCCACAATAAAAGCGGTGATTCCGCACGGAGATAATAACACCCGGACGGTGCGAAGAGAACCCCTCCGGCAGGACTCAGCGGGAGGAGGGAGAAGCAAGTCCGCTAACAAAGGCGGCGGAAAGAGAGGTCGAGGACGATAATTATGTGCCTCCCTCCGAAGATGAGGCAAGCCTCGACGACGACGAATTTGTCGTGCCTGAGGATCACGCCGAACAGGAGCGTTTCAAACGCGGGCTTATAGCCACGGCAAGCAGCCTTAAGAAAAAGCAGCAACAACTTAGAGCTGATCAAGACCTACTAGCTGACAGATGGACTGAAGTCCTTGCAGCCGAAGAGTATGAACTCGAACGCCCCTCCAAAAGCTACCCCAAACGCAGGTCGTTGCCTCGACTAGAGGAGGAAGCACCCAAGTCACCAGCGCACGAAATGGCAGACCGGCCACCCCGTGGCCGCGACAGAGAAGCCTCTCGCCCCCCCGCTCAAGCCACACCCCGACGCCGCTCAAAAAGTACCAAGGCACGGGAAAACGCGCCGGACTTGCGAGATATACTGGAGGATAAGGCAAAACACACAAGATCGATCTACGGATCGCGTGGGCGTAGCAACGAGGATGATTACCGTCGTGCGGATCAAAGAAACCCGGTCGGGCGAACACGATGACAAAGCTCATATGAGCTAAGTAGTGATATAGCCCAATACAGAGGCGCCGCACCCCCACTATCCTGCACAGATGAAGTAATGGATCATCAAAACCCTGAGGGCTTCAAACCCATAAACATCGAATCATACGATGGTACCCACAGACCTGCGGTGCGGATCGAGGACTATCTCCTCCATATCCACATGGCTGCGGTGATGATCTACATGCCATCAAATACCTCCCACTCAAGCTTAAAGGACCAGCTCGGCATTGGCTCAACAGCCTTGCCAGCCAGAATCAATTGGTTGTTGGGAGGACCTGAAGCCGCATTCCTTGATAACTTCCGGGGCACATATGTGCGACCACCGACGCCGATGACCTTAGCCACATAATTCAGCAGCTGTAAGAATCGGCGACAATTACGGACACGGTTCCTCACAAAGAAAAATCAAATCGTTGGTATCTGGGATGCAGAGGCCCTTGCAGCCTTCAAACATAACATCCGCGACGAGTGGCTTGCCCGGCACCTAGGACAGGAAAAGCCAAAATCCATGGCAGCCATCACAACACTCATGACCCGCTTTTGTGCGGGAGAGGACGGCTGGCTAGCTCGAAGCAACAACTTGGCCAAACATCCTGATAGTTCAGATACCAAGGACAACAATGGCAGGTCGTGTCGCAACAAGAACAAGCGCCGCATTAACGGCGATAACACTGAAGATACGACCGTCAATGCCGGATTCAGAGGCTCTAAACCCGGTCAGCGGAAGAAGCCATTCAAAAGAAATACCCAGGGCCCGTCCAACTTGGACCGAATACTCGATCGCATGCGGATACATGGCACCCCTGAAAAACCAGCCAATCACACCAACAGGGACTGTTGGGTGTTCAAGCAAGCAGGCAAGTTAAGTGCCGAACTCAATGACAAGGGGCTGCATAGCGATGACGAGGAAGAGCCCCGGCCACAGAAGGGTTTTCCTACACAAGTGCGGACGGTGAACATGATATACGCAACCCACATACCCAAAAGGGAGCGGAAGCGTGCACTAAGGGACGTATATGCGATGGAGCCAGTCGCCCTGAAGTTCAACCCATGGTCTTCCTGCCCGATCACCTTCGATCGAAGACCCCACTAGCATCCGCCACGGCGGCTTCGCTGCATTGGTTCTTGACCCAATTATCGACGGATTTCACCTCACCGTAGTCCCGATGGATGGCGGTAGCAGCTGAACCTGCTTTATCGTGATACGGTCGCAAAATGGGCATAGACCCTCAAGGATTAAACCTACAAAGATGACCTTTAAAGGCGTCATACCGGGTGTAGAGGCCAGTTGTTCGGGCTCAGTTACACTCGAAGTGGTCTTCGGATCCCGGGATAACTTCCGAAGCGTAGAGTTAATCTTTGACATCGTCCCATTCCGCAGCGGCTATCATGCAATCGCTTGGACGAACCGCATTTGCAAAGTTCGGTGCGGTGCCGACCACGCATACCTCAAGCTCAAGATGCCAGGCCCTTGAGGAGTAATCACGGTCAATGGAAACACCGAGCACTCTCTCCGAACGGAGGAGCACACGGCGGCCCTCGCGGCGGAGGTACAAAGCAGCCTCTCACAGCAATTCTCGAGTCCGGCCACTAAGCGTCCGGACACTGTCAAGCGCGCCCGGAGTAACCTACAACAAGACCGCCTGGCACGATTCAAGCACGCGTAGCAATCCGGCCCCAACCCCCGCCCTCGCGAAATTGCGAAGCTAGTATTACGCGTACATAATTATGCTCTGGAGATACCATGGGCATATGGGGAGGGGCAAGACCACGGCACGCCAAGAATGCGGCTCGACCGCACTGTGGGCTCCGATTGTGTCATTCTTTTCTTTTTTATTTTTTCTTCCTTTTTCTTACTTTCAGGACTCCGTCTTTTGAGAAGTCCTGTCCGGCACTTGAATTGCCGAACTCACGATGCAACAGCTGTGGAAGCGAAAGCCACGTCAAGTGTTCGTGTGGTCTCTATTACGAGCATTATACCTGTTTTACATACCATCTCGCAGCTTACCTCGGAGGGGACATGTTAGATAGTCCCATCCCTTGCTTATCGCACTATTTGTATCATTCTGCTTTCATTGCAATACCTTTTTGAATAAACAATACATAGCTTTTGCTTATTATTGCTTTACTTCCTTTATCTATACATATGTTCATTTCACGACATGTTGCAACCGTACACTTTGGTATGGCCAATACACCAGGGGCTTAAGTGTCCCAAAATTATGGTGTGATAAGTCCGAACACTTTCACAAGTACGGCACCCCGAACTTATAGCATTATATGAATCGGCTCCGAATCATGTCTTGGGTCAATAGTTGGGTTTGCCCGTCTCCCGTGTTTTGGTACCTTACGTTCCGTTATATCGGCTAAGGTAGCACCGGGAGAACCACTGCGATTGTGCCCCGATTGAGCTGGGTCGAGCACCTCAAGGAGAAAGCTAAACTGACTGGCCATGATAGGGCGAGAGCCGATACGCTGTTTGAGAGGTTTTTCGGGTCCCTAAAGACTTAGGCCGCTTAGAGCGAGGAACCGGAATTGTCCGCCAAGGCGTGGATAGCGCCCGAACTTCGGTCTTCCGAATACTAGGGGCTTCACGAAATTTAAAATTATAGAATTCTATGTCTAAGTGAGAGTGTTCAAGCATTATAAGTCCGGTTGCCTTGTTCGTTTGTGTTGAGCGCCTCCCTAGATGGACCCAAGAATGGGAACAAGAGTGCTCAAGTTTATCCCGAACACCCCAAAGACTTTCGTGGCATGGGGGCTGAAGCCAACGACTTGCCATCTCTCAAATTTGATAAATGGCCGCACAGAAGGTAATATTTTAAATTAACAAGCGTTGCTTAGCGCATATGAACAAGTTTTCAGCGTACAGTATAACAAATGCGAGCCTATTCAAAAATTACATCTTTGGAGCACTCATCCGCTATTTGGCGGGCACCCTTCAGGAGGCCCTCATAGTACATTTCGGGCGTGCGATGCTCATGGCCCTTCGGTGGCCCGTCTGTCACAAGCTTCTACGCATCCAGCTTGCCCCAATGCACTTTAGCACGGGCAAGGGCCCAGCGGACACCTTCAATGCAGACGGAGCGCTTTGATGACTTCAATTCGTGGACAAAGGCCCACCAGCCACGCACCAAGCCGAAGTAGCTCCTGTGCATGGCCTCCAATGGCCACAGCCGCGCTATAAGGCCCTTCATGGCCTGTTCGGCAACCTTGTGGAGCTCGACCAGCTGCTTCAGCTGGTCGCTCAGGGGCACCGGACGTCCGGCCTCAGTATACTGAGACCAGAACACCTTTTCCGTTGAGCTCCCCTCCTTGGCGCGGTAGAATGCGGCAGCATCAGATACACTACGGGGAAAATCTGTGAATGCTCCTGGAGAGCTCCGAATCCGGTAAGTAATAGGTAATTCACTTTCACATGCTTGCTTTGCATAAAGAATGCCTTACCCGCCGCTATCTTCTTTAACGACTCAATTTCTTGGAGGGCTTTTTGGGCCTCGGCCTTAGCAGCTTTGGCACTCTCAAGAGCCGAGGCGAGCTCGGACCCTCGAGTCTTGAGTCACGCCCAAACTCTCGTGTTTTTCCACGAGAGCTTGGAGCTCTTGCCGCATCTGCTAGCTGGTTCGCCTCCCCTTCTCTCGCTCGATGCGTTCGCGATCGCTTTGTTTTTGACCCACGGACACCGCTTCCTTCAGGGTCGCCACCTCGTTCGTGGCTCCTGCAGTACCCATGTTATTCCTGTTATTTTTTGCAACCAAAACCTTTTCTATAAGGTATTTATTTAATAAGGTATTACTTACCTTCCTTGTCCTCGAAGCTGCTTCTTGGCTTGTCCGAGCTCGTTCTCGGACCGCCGAGGTTACTGCTTCAATGCATTGACCTCCACAGCCCGGTCTGGCAGAGGTCGGCAAGCCTTTGCATTCCCATATTGACATACTTATGTTAGACTCTTGCGTATATCTTTTTAGATCCTTAGTCCGGCTTTTCTTTCCGAACACCGAACTAAGCATCGAGCTACTGTCTATGCGGTAATATTTTTACATATTCTAAACTTACCTCAAAGCCTGTTAGAAGGCTGATGCAGCTGGTCAGTCCGCTCTTGGCGGATTGAACTTTCGGATCACCGCACTCATAACAAGGCGGTGCTCCTCCTCGATGGAAGCGCTGTTAAGCGCCTAGTAATGCTATCCGGTGCCTCCGGTTGGACGGAGGACACCGGCGTCTTACCCTTCTTGCGAAGGATCCATTGGCGGACTTCGAACCACCGATGGTTCCGGCATGGAGTCCGGACGAGGGTCGGGCTTAGAGCCCCTGGGGTCTTGCCCCCACGCGCTCGAGTCCGGGAGGTTGCCTTGTGGCTCCTCTGCGCCACCTCCTCTTGACCAAGCCCCCTTGGGGCACCACCTCGGTGTCGTCCATGGCGTGGGGCGAGGCGGTCGGAAGCGAAGTACTCTCCATTTCCGACGAGCCCAGGGACCCGCTCGATGAATCGGCGAACTCGCCCTTGGGCGGGCTGCACGATTGTTCGACATTAGAGAACACTCTGCAATAATAAAAATCCATGGGTATCCGGACACTTACGATCTCGCCAGGGGCTTGGCCCTTGTAGGACAATCCTCCTCGCTGTCGCCGGCGTTGGTGGAGAAGTCTGGAGGAAGGGTTCTTCCCTTCTTGGACCCTCCGGCCTCCCGGTTGGGGCTGCCTTCCTTTTCTTCTTCTCTTCACTGGGGAGGAGCTTCTTCTTCTTCCTCCTGCGTCCTCGGGGAGAAGATTCGCATCGAATCTAACAGCACCTAGCGCCGGGAGCTCCTTCGAGTTCCCGTGGCCTCCTTCTTGGCCTTCTTCTCCGGCACCACATGGGGCGCCGGAGCCAGCAACCCCGTCAATCGGGCGTCCTCCGGGTCTTCCGGCAAAGGAGCCGGACAGTTAATCTGTCCGGACGTCTTCAGCCAGTCCTGTCAAAGATTAGGGAGTTTTAGATCCCACATAGAGTCAATCTATGAAAAAAGAGTCCCGTAAAGGGTAAAATAACTTACCTCGCCGGCTGGACGCCGCGAGCTGTATCCGCGATCCTTGTTAGCGGATGTTGGGGCTTCAGCGCCCTTGAACAGCACCTTCCAGGCATCTTCGTACATAGTGTCGAAGAGCCGGCTCAAGGTTCGGTGTTGTGTCGGATCGAACTCCCACAAGTTAAAGGCTTGTTGTTGGCATGGGAGAATCCGGCGGATGAGCATCACCTGGATTACGTCGACAAGCCTGAGATTCTTGTCCACCAGGTTTCGGACGCATGTTTGGAGTCCGGATAGCTCTTCCGAATTCCCCACGTCGGGCCGTCTCCTTCCATGACGAGAGCCGTGTGGGAAGCCAGATCTGAATTCGGGGGCCGCCACCCATTCAGGGTTGCGTGGCTCGGTGATGTAGAACCACCCCGATTGCCACCCCTTTATTGTCTCCACAAAGGCACCCTCGAGCCATAGGACCTTGGCCATCTTGCCAACCATGGCGCCTCCGCACTCCGCTTGACGGCCGCCCACTACCTTCGGCTGGACGTTCAAGATCTTTAGCCATAAGCCGGAGTGGGGCTGGATGCAGAGGAAAGCCTCGCACACGACGATAAACGCCGAGATGTTGAGGATGAAATACGGGGCCAGGTCGTGGAAGTCCAGGACGTAGTTGAACATGAGCCCCCGGACAAATGGGTGAAGTGGAAAACCTAGTCCGCGGAGGAAATGGGGGAGAAACACTATCCTCTCATGGGGCCCGGGGGTTGGAATGAGCTGCCCGCATCGGGCAGCTCAGTGCGCGATGTCGCCGGACAAGTATCCGGCCTCCGCAGATCTTGTGATGTGCCCTCCGTGACGGAGGAGGCCATCCACCTGCCTCCCGCCTCCCGACATGGCTGGAGAAGGTTGAGGTGGGATGTGTGGACTTGGGCGCTGGAGCTCGAGTGCGCGGAAATGGATAAACAAAGGAGGAAGAAGGCCTAGGTGAAAAGGTGGATCCTTATCCCCTTATATGGACGGACGAAGCTATGCGTCCCCCACCAGCCTGGTAAAACTCGCTTATTTCCCAAGCGCCATAATCAATGGCGCGGATGGGTTACCCACGTCTGTATTGATGAGAATCCCGGAATAAGGGGGCACGATCTATGCTTTGATAAGGCGTGCCAAGGAAACCGCCTCGCTAAACGAACTGAGGCGGAACAGTAAAAAACGATTCATATAAAGGCCTGGTCGTGGTGTGATGTCACGCCGCGGGGTACGTCAGCAGATCTGTGCAAAAATTATTCTCTCTACGGTGGTATGTGGAACTTGTTTTGCAGAGCCAGACACTATCCTTGTGTTCAAAACCTTCTATGAAGTATTCGGAGGAGGAACCCGCCTTGCAATGCCGAAGACAATATGCACGCCGTACTAAATGCGTCATTGAAGCCTGGTTCAGGGGACTCTTGAGGGAGTCTGGACTAGGGGTGTCCGGATAGCCGGACTATCGTCACGGCGGACTCCAAGACTATGAAGATACAAGATTGAAGACTTCGTCCCATGTCCGGATGGGACTTTCCTTGGCGTGGAAGTCAAGCTTGGCGTCTGGATATGTAGATCTCCTACCATTGTAACCGACTCTGTGTAACCCTAACCTATCCAAAGGTCTATATAAACCGGAGGGTTTTAGTCCGTGGGACGAACAACAATCATACCATACGCTAGCTTCTAGGGTTTAGCCTCCTTGATCTCGTGGTAGATCTACTCTTGTACTACCCATATCATCAATATTAATCAAGCGGAGTAGGGTATTACCTCCATCGAGAGGGCCCGAACCTGGGTAAAAACATCGTGTCCCTTGTCTCCTGTTACCATCTGCCTAGACGCACAGTTCGGGACCCCCTACCCGAGATCCGCCGGTTTTGACACCGACAGGCGCCAACATTTTGAACCTTCATTATCGGAGCCATCGGGGAGCTTGTCACCCATCGAAAAACAGATCTTGGGAGAAGATGGAGACCACCACCACCACCACCACCACCAACCATGGCGTTTACTAATCTAGGACTCAATGGAGGGGCTCTTGCACTAGGATTTATCCCCCGGCCTTGCGGTCACGGCTTAGGTGCGTCGTCGTTTTGGTTCTTCGGTTCACTTTTCCCCCTCCAATGGAACCAAGGAGTTCTTCTTGGTGGTGCACTTCTCTTCTGTTTCCTTCTTGCTCAATGAGGAATCGGTTGATGTGGCTCTCCAATGTTGCATTGGTGGTCTACCTTCTGGTCTCAATGTGATCCATTTACATGGACGAAGATACAGGTTTTCAGTTGCTTCTAATAGAGTTGGCCATTTCATCTATGGACTTAAGGACAGAATTTGGCCAAATTTTGTATGTCATTTTAGTCTCTACCGTCCTACCAATGGTGGTTTCAAGGATTCATGTTTAAGTTGGCATCTTGATCAACCAATTCCTGAGGTTTTGGCTCGTTCCCCTATGGCGATCAAATCTAAGCTACCTTTTACTCACAAGGGAACCATTTGTGATGCTGCGTCCATGGAGGTTCTATCAAGATTTGGTCTTATTGCTGCTCCAAGCTGTGTGGATGATCAACCGGAATCCTTGTCGACGGTGGCTACCCGGCTAGCTCCGGTGACCAGACAGGAGATGTCCGGTATGGTTCAATCCCTAGATTCTAGGGAACATTCAA
Source organism: Aegilops bicornis (assembly GCA_021605145.1). Lineage (NCBI taxonomy): Eukaryota > Viridiplantae > Streptophyta > Magnoliopsida > Poales > Poaceae > Aegilops > Aegilops bicornis. The sequence goes on from CM038675.1 coordinate 319,087,065, forward strand.
TACCTTCTAATTTAGCTCTTAGCAGCTTTAATTGCCCAATCAATGCTAAAAATAAGGAGGTCGTCACTAATGAGACCCTTCCAAAGGTCTTGGATATCGGTGGATTCAAAGTTAATCTCAAAGGGACCTGTAATTATTCTTTGGAGATTATCAAGGGGAAATTTATGGGTCATAAATTCAAATATAATGAATGGAAACTGCTCCCCCGCTTCATGTTGCGGCATATTTTGGATCATCATAACGCTGGAATCTCGGAGGACAAGATTGCTTCAATTTGGAAAATTTCCTCTGTCCCGCCTCCTCAATTTATCTACGACACATTAATGATATGCTCAATCTGTGGAGATAATGATCATTTGGCGATTAAATGCTCGGGCACCTATTGCTCTGTATGTTTTGATAGGCCATGCACATGCCCAAATTCTGCGTCAGCCCAAATGCATGCATCGGCCTGTGTCTCCTGTGGTTCTTCTGGTCACCTCTTCTTTGCCTGCCCAGCCCGTTACCAATGATGTGACTGTGGTTGTTTGGGCCATATTCAAAAGAACTGCAAGCAACCCAATGTGACACATTTATGTTGGCGGCCCAAACACTCAGCCCTGGGTACACAGGAATATATTGCGCCTAGAAATGGCACAAATCAATTTATACCCAACAGGGCCTTGCAAATTGATCCTAATGATTCTCATTTGGAGGGCTTACCTCTTTATTCTGATTCTTTGCTTGATTATCATGATTGTAACCGGTCTTCAATCAAAAGCAGGATGGCAGAAAATATTATGTCCAACACAAATGATAATCAGAATCTCTCATTTAAGGGTAAGTGTATTAATGACCCGCCTGCTAGTCAGGCGACGATGACCGCCCGATGCTCATCATGTGGCCATCAGGGACACGTGGTGGCTGATTGCCGACCGAGGCACGTTGATTGAGGAGTCTGGGTACCCAAGTCCTCCACCCCCGCCGCCAATACGCCTTCTGCCTCGCACTCTGCACCAACCTCTGCTCCAGCCTCTGCTCCTCCGCTCTCATCATCCATGGCGAATTTCCCCCTCAATGTCATCCCCTACCTGCCCCATGGGATGACGATTGAGCTTGGACCGCCAGATCGACGAGTGCGCGATGACATGGTGATCGGCCCGGTGCCCCCCTGCGCCATGATTTCCTGGCCATTGCGGGAGCAAACTGCTTCGTCCCTCGTCACCGCAAGGCTCAGTTGCGTCACACTGTGGAAGGTTTGCTCCATGAGTCTCAGTTCTTCCCTACTGAAGTTGACGATCATCCACTTGGTATTGGCATATTTGGTTTTGTGGATTCATTGGTGTGGGATGCTGTAGTTGGTACCACGTTTGAGTTAGATGAGGACGAGGCCGATGAATACACAGTGATTTCTTTTGTTCCGCATGATGCTGCTTTAAACATGAGGCTCACCACATTTGGTCCTGAAGTTTGGCTCCTTTATATTGGGTTTCCCTATGACTACCAGACACAGCACTACATCCACAAATCTGTTAACAAATTTGGTAGTCTGATGGAGTGGCACAATCCCAGGAATGATAGAAAGTTTGTTCTGGTTAAAGTTTGAGTGATTCACCTGCGTTTGGTTCCTAAGAGCTTGGTTATGCATCAGTTAGGTGGCCCTAGGAAGAGTTGGACTGTGGTAGTTACTATTTTACGCATTCGCATCGGAATGCTCACCGCTGATGTTCCTCCGTGGTGAAGATCCACCCGGCCGATGGCATTCCTCACCCTCAGATGGCAATGGCCTGATTTAACAGATGACAAGAAGAATCGGCACAACTGGCAGCTCCAGAATGCTGCTGCCAATGCACACCTGGGCGAAAGTGACAGTGAAAACATTGTTGTGGATGAAGGCAATGATGTGGATTTCCACCCTGAGTGGGGAGTCTGGCCCCCACCGCCACCACAGGCACCACCTATGCTCTACAACTTTCAGGAATGGTTAGCTAGGGAAGGACTTCAAGTTAATCATGGTATTGTGCCACCGAACAATCTTCATGACAGCCCTGGATCGGCATGGAACGATTCAATTTCGGTCTTTGACAGCTCTGACTCCAGTGCTACTGCTTCTGAATCTTATGTGCGGGTACCTGTCAGTTTGATGAATCAGTTCTGGCCTCAGGAAGCATCCAGCTCTGCCAACCTGGCTCTGTCCAGCCACTTTGCTCCCCCTCAAGAAACTAATGTTTTGGATATCTCTCTCACTGTGACAAATGCTGGGATGCTCTTAAACATGTCAGCTCAAGGTAACTTTGTCCCAGCCATGGTTCTGAATGATTGTGTGCCAATGCTCAACTTTAACACCTATCTGAGAGCTGCTATTATGCCCATAATTGCATCTTATGGCCCCTGGAGTTCCAATTATGGTTTTAGATACAAGTCTGTGGCTCTGAACTTTGCTCTCTCAGAGAACGATGGTACCTTAACTGTCACTTCGGCCACTCAGACGATCACACACTATGACAATGCTTCTGCCTTGACTGAGGATTTTGCAGCTGCAGGCAATTGGAACTTGAATCTGAACAATGTTCAGTCTGATGAGTTCAATTTGGATGTCTTGGATACCAATGGTGATGTATCTATGTTGATGAACATACCTGCTATTGAACCTAGCCAAGAAAACCAATTGCTTGCCCTCACTGTTGTGCCTGATGAGGTGTTACAGGACCAACAGAACATGGTTGACACTGTTCATTCTGGTGAAGCTGCAGTTTCTGACAAACACAAAGGGAAAGCCGTGGTGCCTGAATGCTCTATCTCTCTGCGCCGAAGTGCCCGTTCCAACAAGTATGATGGATTTCGCACTCATCCAGTCTCTGACACCAAGATGAAAATCTCCAAGGTTAAGCCCCGGACGGTCCCAGCTGCTGTGAGGATCAGTGACACTGTTGAAGAGCTGGTTCCCCCTCCAACGCCTGTCAATGTCATTCAGCACATCGGCACCAACCTTTGTGCTATACCCTCTGGTGAGCTCTCTGAAGATGCTCTCATGGCTCCTCTAGAGGAGGAGCAGGACGCATCGACTTAAATAGTTTACCCTCTTTTATTTAAATGTCTCCGTTAGTGAACTGGAACGTTTTATGTTGGAATGTTCGTGGGTTAAACTCCGACGACAAGCAGCTGGCGCTTTCGAATGCTATCAGGTCTAGTGGGTGTGCTGTCGTATGCTTGCAAGAAACGAAAAAGACCACTTTTGATCTATCTTTTGTTAAATCCTGCTGCCCGCGTAATTTTGATCAGTTTGCTTTTGTTGCCTCGCGTGGGGCCTCTGGTGGTATTGCGACTTTGTGGAACAGCTCGATCTTCTCAGCTGTCACCTTGTTCTCTGAAGACTTTGCGCTTGTCACTGGGTTTACCTCCAGACAATCTGCTCAACAATGGACACTCGTCAATATTTATGGGCCCTGTCAAGGAGAGCAACGTCAAAAATTCATCGACTGGCTATTTGATATTGATATACCTTCTCATGAAAACTGGCTCTTTCTGGGAGACTTCAATTTCATCCGTGCACCTGATAACCGTAATAAACCTGGGGGTAATGTTAATGACATGGTAACATTCAATGATTTCATTAGAACACAGAGCCTAATTGAACTGCCAATCAAGGGACGTTCTTTCACATGGAGCAACATGCAGGTAGATCCAGTACTCGAACAATTAGGCTGGTTCTTTACCAACAATAATTGGACTACCACATATCCCAAAACCCTGGTTAAACCCCTGGGCAAACCCGTGTCTGACCACACGCCCTGTGTAGTCTCTATTGAAACGTCTATCCCCCATTCAAAATTGTTCAGATTTGAATCTTACTGGATTCATCATCCTGGGTTCATGGAAACAGTGGCAAATTCATGGGCTAAGCAGGTCAAATCAACGAACTATGCCACTGTCTTATGCAGAAAGCTCAAGAACTTAATACGTGACCTCAAGCATTGGAGCAAAGGGATATCCAAGCTCTCGGTGGCAATTGCAAACTCCAATAAAGCTCTAAATGAACTGGATGAACTGGAAAACAAAAGAACATTAACAATTCTAGAGGGCAACTTTAGGAAAAATTTAAAAGCTCACATACTGAGGCTCCTGAAATACCAACAACTATACTGGAAGGAACGTTGCACGGTGAGATGGGTCAAATTTGGAGACGAGAACTCCAAATTTTTTCAAGCCCTTGCCTCGGAGAGATATAGGTGGAATAATATTGCGACTCTCACCACTGACAATGGGGACACGGTGGATGACCATGATGCGAAGGAATCAGTTATTTTCGAAACCTTCAAGCAAAGAATGGGCACAGCCAAGCAACACTCTATGAAATTTGATCTATCATGTATAATTAAGAAAGTTGAGGGTCTTGATCAGCTTACTCTTCCGTTCACGCACGATGAGATTGATAGGGTCATTATGGAAATGCCGGGAGATCGCGCACCTGGTCCGGATGGTTTCACTGGGGTTTTCTTAAAACGATGTTGGCCCATTATCAAGGAGGACTTCTATCAACTGTGCAATCAATTCCACGAGGGGGGCCTTAACCTGGAGAGTATAAATGATGGATTCATTACACTGATCCCTAATATAAACTCCCCAGCCTCGCTAATGATTTCGCACCGATCACTCTACTTAACTGTTGTCCGAAAGTTGTCACCAAAATCTTGGCAAACCGCTACAAAAGTCATCTTGAAGATAATACATCGCAACCCGTATGGTTTTCTCAAGGAGATCCATTCAAGATTGTCTCGCATGGGCGCATTTAATATATTTATCAATGCCAATCTTCAAAAAAGGAAACCATTCTTCTGAAATTAGACTTTGCCAAGGCCTTCGACACCATCGAGCATGAGGCAATGATTGAAATTATGGAAAGCATGGGATTTAATGGAAAATGGTTGGATTGGATTAGGTGCATCTTCTCGTTGGGCAAATCTTCTGTCCTCCTTAATGGCACTCCAGGACGCCAATTTCACTGCAAATGTGGGGTGAGACAGGGCGATCCGTTATCCCCTCTTATTTTTGTCCTTGCAGCTGACCTTCTCCAAGCGGCAATTAATGATGCCTTTGCACGCAATGAAATCCACCTGCCTTTCCCCGCACGGAACCAGCACGATTACCCAGTTATTCAATGCGCTGACGACACCATACTTGTGCTTCCAGCCTGTCCGAGACAAGCCTTGATACTTAAAAACATCTTAACTGATTTTGCAACATCCATTGGATTGAAGATCAACTTTCATAAGTCCACCATTATCCCCATTAACTGCCCTACGGACCGTGGCAATCAGTTGGCTCACATCTTTGGATGTGTTGTTGGGAAAATGCCGTTTACATACCTAGGGCTGCCTCCGGGAACAACACGACCACCGGTTCTTGATCTCATGCCCCTTGTTTGCATGGTGGAGAGAAGGCTTTCTGCTACCCTCAACATGATCTCCTGTGGTGGAAAGCTTTCGCTGCTCAACTCTGTGATTACCTCATTGGTCATATTTGTTGGGGAACGTAGTAATTTCAAAAAAAATTCCTACGCACACGCAAGATCATGGTGATGCATAGCAACGAGAGGGGAGAGTATTGTCCACGCACTCGTGAGACCGTGGCGGAAGCGTTATGACAACGCGGTTGATGTAGTCGCACGTCTTCACGATCCGACCGATCCAAGTACCGAACGTCACGGCACCTCCGAGTTCAGCACACGTTCAGCTCGATGGCGATCCCGGACTCCGATCCAGCAAAGTGTCGGGATGAGTTCCGTCAAGACGACGGCGTGGTGGCGATGATGATGTTCTACGGCGCAGGCTTCGCCTAAACTCCGCGACGATATGACCGAGGTGGAATATGGTGGAGGGGGGCACCGCACACGGCTAAGGAACGATCACGTAGATCAACTTGTGTGTCATGGGGTGCCCCCCTGCCCCCGTATATAAAGGAGCAAGGGGGGAGGAGGCCGGCCCTAGGAGGGGGCGCGCCAAGTGTGGAGTCCTACTAGGACTCCCTAGTCCTAGTAGGATTCCACCTCCCTTGTTGGAGTAGGAGAAGGGGAAAGAGGGGAGAGGAATAAGGAAAGAGGGCTGCGCCTTGTCCAGTCGGACCAGAGGGGGGCGCAGGCCTCCTTCCTTCGGCCTCTCTCCTCTATTCCCGTATGGCCCAATAAGGCCCATATACTCCCCGGCGAATTCCCGTAACTCTCCGGTACTCTGAAAAATACCCGAATCACTCGGAACCTTTTCGAACTCCGAATATAGTCGTCCAATATATCGATCTTTACGTCTCGACCATTTTGAGACTCCTCGTCATGTCCCCGATCTCATCCGGGACTCCGAACTCCTTCGGTACATCAAAACTCATAAACTCATAATATAACTGTCATCGAAACCTTAAGCATGTGGGCCCTACGGGTTCGAGAACTATGTAGACATGACCTAGAACTACTCTTGGTCAATAACCAATAGCGGAACCTGGATGCTCATATTGGCTCCTACATATTCTACGAAGATCTTTATCGGTCAAACTGCATAACAACATACGTTGTTCCCTTTGTCATCGGTATGTTACTTGCCCGAGATTCGATCGTCGGTATCCAATACCTAGTTCAATCTCGTTACCGGCAAGTCTCTTTACTCGTTACGTAATGCATCATTCCGTAACTAACTCATTAGCTACATTGTTTGCAAGGCTTATAGTGATGTGCATTACCGAGAGGGCTCAGAGATACCTCTCCGACAATCGGAGTGACAAAACCTAATCTCAAAATACGCCAACCCAACATGTACCTTTGGAGACACCTGTAGTACTCCTTTATAATCACCCGATTCACGTTGTGACGTTTGGTAGCACCAAAGTGTTCCTCCGGTAAACGGGAGTTGCATAATCTCATAGTTACAGGAACATGTATAAGTCATGAAGAAAGCAATAGCAACATACTAAACGATCAAGTGCTAGGCTAACGAAATGGGTCAAGTCAATAACATCATTCTCCTAATGATGTGATCCCGTTAATCAAATGACAACTCATGTCTATGGCTAGGAAACTTAACCATCTTTGATTCAACGAGCTAGTCAAGTAGAGGCATACTAGTGACACTATGTTTGTCTATGTATTCACACATGTATTATGTTTCGGTTAATACAATTCTAGCATGAATAATAAACATTTATCATGATATAAGGAAATAAATAATAACTTTATTATTGCCTCTAGGGCATATTTCCTTCAGTCTCCCACTTGCACTAGAGTCAATAATCTAGTTCACATCGCCATGTGATTTAACACCAATATTCATATCTCAGATATGATTAACACCCATAGTTCACATCGTCATGTGACCAACACCCAAAGGGTTTACTAGAGTCAATAATCTAGTTCACATCGCGATGTGATTAACACCCAAAAGAGTACTAAGGTGTGATCATGTTTTGCTCGTGAGAGAGGCTTAGTCAACGGGTCTGTCATATTCAGAGCCGTATGTATTTTGCAAATATTCTATGTCTACAATGCTCGCACGGAGCTACTATAGCTAATTGCTCCCACTTTCAATATGTATCCAGATTGAGACTTATAGTCATCTGGATCGGTGTAAAAGCTTACCTTTGTTGTAACTCTTTATGGCGGGCTCTTTTATCACCTCCATAATCGGGAAATATTTCCTTAGTCCTCACTAAGGATATTCTTGACCGCTGTCCAAAGGATCTACTATTAGATCAAAATTGTATTCCTTTGCCAAACTCAGAGCAAGGTATACAATAGGTGCAGTACATAGCATAGCATACTTTATAGATCCTATGACCGAGGCATAGGGAATGACTTTCATTCTCTTTTCTATTTTCTGCCGTGGTCGGGATTTGAGTCTTACTCAATTTCACACCTTTGCAACACAGGCAAGAACTTTTCTTTGACTGTTCCATTTTGAACTACTTCAAAATCTTGACAAGGTATATACTTATTGAAAAAACTTATCAAGCGTCTTGATCTATCTCAATAGATCTTGATGCTCAATATGTAAGTAGCTTTACTGAGGTCTTTCTTTTAAAGAACTCCTTCAAATACTCCTTTATGCTTTCCAAAAAATTCTACATCATTTCGATCAACAATATGTTACTCACATATATTTATCGAAAAGACGGTAGTGCTCCCACTCACTTTATTGTAAATACAGGCTTCACCGCAAGTCTCAGTATAAAACTATATGCTTTGATCAACTTATCAAAACGCGTGTATTCCAACTCGAGATGCTTGCACCAGTCCATAGATGGATCGCTGGAGCTTGCACATTTTGTTAGCTCCTTTAGGATTGACAAAACCTTCTGGTTGCATCATATACAACTCTTCTTTAATAAATCCATTAAAGAATGTAGTTTTGACATCCATTTGCCAGATTTCATAAAATGTGGCAATTGCTAACATGATTCGGACAGACTTAAGCATCGCTACAGTTGAGAAAATCTCATTGTAGTCAACACCTTGAACTTGTCGAAAACCTTTTGTGACAAGTCGAGCTTTGTAGATAGTAACACTACTATCGGTGTCCGTCTTCCTCTTGAAGATCCATTTATTTAACATGGCTTGCGATCATCGAGCAAGTTAATCAAAGTCCATACTTTGTTCTCATACATGGATCCTATCTCAGATTTCATGGCCTCAAGCCATTTCATGAATCTGGGCTCATCATCGCTTCCTCATAGTTCGTAGGTTCATCATGGTCTAGTAACATGATTTCCGAACATGATTACCGTACCACTCACAGTGCGGATCTTACTCTGGAAGACCTACGAGGTTTGGTAGGAACTTGATCTGAAGTTTCATGATCATCATCATTAACTTCCTCACTAATTGGTGTAGGAATCACGGAACTGATTTCTGTGATGAACTACTTTCCAATAAGGGAGAAGGTACAATTACCTCATCAAGTTCTACTTTCCTCCCACTCACTTCTTTCGAGAGAAACTTCTTCTCTAGAAAGGATCCATCTTAGCAACGAATAACTTGCCTTTGGATCTGTGATAGAAGGTGTACCCAATAGTTACCTTTGGGTATTCTATGAAGACGCACTTTTCCGATTTGGGTTCGAGCTTATCAGGTTGAAACCTTTTCATATAAGCATTGCAACTCCAAGCTTTAAGAAACGACAGCTTAGGTTTACTGCTAAACCATAGTTCATACGGTGTCATCTCAACGGATTTAGATGGTGCCCTTTTAATGTGAATGCAGCTGTCTCCAATGCATAACCCCAAAACGATATTCGTAAATCGGTAAGAGACATCATTGATCGCACCATATCAAAATAAAGTACGGTTACGACGTTCGGACACACCGTTACACTGTGGTGTTCCACGTGGCATGAGTTTGTGAAGCTATTCCACATTATTTTAACTGAAGGCCAAACTCGTAACTCAAATATTCATCTCCACGATCAGATCACAGAAACTTTGTTTTCTTGTTACGATGATTTTCCACTTCACTCTGAAATTCTTTGAACTTTTCAACTATTTCAGACTTATGTTTCATCAAGTAGATATACGCATATCTGCTCAAATCATCTGTGAAGGTCGAAAATAATGATACTTGCCACGAGCATCAACACTCATTGGATCGCATACATCGGTATGTATTATTTCCAACAAGTCAAGAGCTTCGTTCCATTGTTCCGAGAATGGAGTTTTAGTCATCTTTCCCAAAAGGCACGGTTCGCAAGCATCAAATGATTCATAACCAAGTGATTCCAAAGATCCATCTTTATGGAGTTTCTTCATGCGCTTTACAATCGATATGACCCAAACGGCAAAAGCACAAATAAGTTGCACTATCATTATTAACTTTGCATCTTTTGGCATCAATATTATGAATATGTGTATCACTACGATCGAGATCCAACAAACTATTTTCATTGGGTGTATGACCATTTGAAGGTTTTATTCATGTAAACAGAACAACGATTATTCTCTGACTTTAAATGAATAACCGTATTGCAATAAACATGATCAAATCATATTCATGCTCAATGCAAACACCAAATAACATTTATTTAGGTTTAACACTAATCCCGAAAGTATAGGGAGTGTGCGATGATGATCATATCAATCTTGGAACTACTTCCAACATACATCGTCACTTCACCCTCAACTAGTCTCTGTTTATTTTGTAACTCCTGTTTCAAGTTACTAATCTTAGCAACCGAACAAGTATCAAATACTCAGGAGCTACTATAAATACTAGTAAGGTACACATCAATAACTCAGTATATCAAATATACCCTTGTTCACTTTGCCATCCTTCTTATCCACCAAATATTCGTGGTATTTCCGTTTCCGATGACCATTTCCTTTGCGGTGTAAGCACTCGGTTTCAGGCTTTGGTTTAGCTTTGGGCTTCTTCGTGGGAGTGACAACTTGCTTTTCATTCTACTTGAAGTTCCCTTTCTTTCCTTTGCCCTTTTCTTGAAACTAGTGATCTTGTCAACCATCAACACTTGATGCTCTTTCTTGATTTCTACCTTCGTCGATTTCAACATCACGAAGAGCTCGGGAATCATTTTCGTCATCCCTTGCATACTATAGTTCATCACGAAGTTCTAGTAACTTAGTGATGGTGACTAGAGAATTCTGTCAATCACTATATTATCTGGAAGATTAACTCCCACTTGATTCAAGCGATTGAAATGCACGCAGACAATCTGAGCACATGCTCACTAGTTGAGCGATTCTCCTCCAACTTTAGCTATAGAACTTGTTGGAGACTTCATATCTCTCAACTCGGGTATTTGCTTGAAATATTTAACTTCAATTCCTAGAACATCTCATATGGTCCATGACGCTCAAAACGTCTTTGAAGTCCCGATTCTAAGTCGTTAAGTATGGTGCACTAAACTATCAAGTAGTCATCATATTGAGCTAGCCAAACGTTCATAACGTCTGCATCTGCTCCTGCAATAGGTCTGTCACCTAGCGGTGCATTAAGGACATAATTCTTCTTTGCAGCAATGAGGATAAACCTCAGATCACGGACCAAGTCCGCATCATTGCTACTAACATTTTTCAATACAATTTTCTCTAGGAACATATATAAAAACATAGGGAAGCAACAACGCGAGCTATTGATCTACAACATAATTTGCAATCGGCCATTCGGACTCCGTGTTCCGAGGCCATATCTGTTATATGCTAGGCTTGTCAAGTTTAACCTGAGTATTCCGCGTGTGCAACTGTTTTGCACCCGTTGTATTTGAACGTAGAGCCTATCACACCCGATCATCACGTGGTGTCTCAAAGACGAAGAACTTTCGCAATGGTGCATACTCAGGAGAACACTTCTTGATAATTTTTAGTGAGAGATCATCTTAAAATGCTACCGTCAATCAAAGCAAGATAAGATGCATAAAGGATAAACATCACATGCAATCAATATAAGTGATATGATATGGCCATCATCATCTTGTGCTTGTGATCTCCATCTCCGAAGCACCGTCGTGATCACCATCGTCACCGGTGCGACACCTTGATCTCCATCGTAGCATCGTTGTCGCCTCGCCAATCTTATGCTTCTCGACTATCGCTACCGCTTAGTGATAAAGTAAAGCATTACAGGGCGTTGCATTTCATACAATAAGCGACAACCATATGGCTCCTGCCGATTGCCGATAACTTCGGTTACAAAACATGATCATCTCATAAAATAAAATATAGCATCACGTCTTGACCATATCACATCACAACATGCCCTGCAAAAACAAGTTAGACGTCCTCTACTTTGTTGTTGCAAGTTTTATGTGGCTGCTACGGGCTGAGCAAGAGCCGTTCTTACATACGCATCAAAACCACAACGATAGTTTGTCAAGTTGGTGTTGTTTTAACCTTCGCAAGGACCGGGCGTAGCCACACTCGGTTCAACTAAAGTGAGAGAGACAAACACCAGCCAGTCACCTTTAAGCACGAGTGCTCGCAACGGTGAAACCAGTCTCGCGTAAAGCGTCTGGCGTAATGTCGGTCCGGGCCGCTTCATCTCACAATACCGCCCGAACCAAAGTATGACATGCTGGTAAGCAGTATGACTTGTATCGCCCACAACTCACTCGTGTTCTACTCGTGCATATGACATCTACGCATAAAACCAGGCTCGGATGCCACTGTTGGGGAACGTAGTAATTTCAAAAAAAATTCCTACGCACACGCAAGATCATGGTGATGCATAGCAACGAGAGGGGAGAGTATTGTCCACGTACCCTCGTAGACCGTAAGCGGAAGCGTTATGACAACGCGGTTGATGTAGTCGTACGTCTTCACGATCCGACCGATCCAAGTATCGAACGTACGGCACCTCCGAGTTCAGCACACGTTCAGCTCGATGACAATCCCCGGACTCCGATCCAGCAAAGTGTCGGGGATGAGTTCCGGCCTGACGACGGCGTGGTAGCGATGATGATGTTCTACCGGCGCGGGCTTCGCCTAAACTCTGCGACGATATGACCGAGGTGGAATATGGTGGAGGGGGCACCGCACGGCTAAGGAACGATCACGTAGATCAACTTGTGTGTCATGGGGTGCCCCCTGCCCCGTGATATAGAGGAGCAAGGGGAGGAGGCCGGCCCTAGGAGGGGCGCGCCAAGTGTGGAGTCCTACTAGGACTCCCTAGTCCTAGTAGGATTCCACCTCCCTTGTTGGAGTAGGAGAAGGGGAAAGAGGGGAGAGGAATAAGGAAGGGGGCTGCGCCCCTTGTCCAGTCGGACCAGAGGGGCGCAGGCCTCCTTCCTTTGGCCTCTCTCCTCTATTCCCGTATGGCCCAATAAGGCCCATATACTCCCGGCGAATTCCCATAACTCTCCTAAGACTCTGAAAAATACCCGAATCACTCGGAACCTTTCCGAACTCCGAATATAGTCGTCCAATATATCGATCTTTACGTCTCGACCATTTTGAGACTCCTCGTCATGTCCCCGATCTCATCCGGGACTCCGAACTCCTTCGGTACATCAAAACTCATAAACTCATAATATAAGCATCGCCCGAAACCTTAAGCGTGCGGACCCTACGGGTTCGAGAACTATGTAGACATGACCTAGAACTATTCTTGGTCAATAACCAATAGCGGAACCTGGATGCTCATATTGGCTCCTACATATTCTACGAAGATCTTTATCGGTCAAACCGCATAACAACATACGTTGTTCCCTTTGTCGTCGGTATGTTATTTGCCCGAGATTCGATCGTCGGTATCCAATACCTAGTTCAATCTCGTTACCGGGAAGTCTCTTTACTCGTTACGTAATGCATCATTCCGTAACTAACTCATTAGCTACATTGCTTGCAAGGCTTATAGTGATGTGCATTACCGAGAGGGCCCAGAGATACCTCTCCGACAATCGAGTGACAAAACCTAATCTCGAAATACGCCAACCCAACATGTACCTTTGGAGACACCTGTAGTACTCCTTTATAATCACCCGATTCACGTTGTGGACGTTTGGTAGCACCAAAGTGTTCTTCCGTAAACGGAGTTGCATAATCTCATAGTTACGGGAACATGTATAAGTCATGAAGAAAGGAATAGCAACATACTAAGCGATCAAGTGCTAGGCTAACGGAATGGGTCAAGTCAATCACATCATTCTCCTAATGATGTGATCCCGTTAATCAAATGACAACTCATGTCTATGGCTAGGAAACTTAACCATCTTTGATTCAACGAGCTAGTCAAGTAGAGGCATACTAGTGACACTATGTTTGTCTATGTATTCACACATGTATTATGTTTCCGGTTAATACAATTCTAGCATGAATAATAAACATTTATCATGATATAAGGAAATAAATAATAACTTTATTATTGCCTCTAGGGCATATTTCCTTCAGTATTTGCCCTGTGCACCTTGCGCTTACCTACTAAAATCATTGAGTTGTTGGATAAGATTAGACGAAAATGCCTGGACCCAAAAAAACAGAACAGGGTGATAAATGTAACTCTTTGGCCTCTTGGGATATGGTGTGCAAGCCCAAAGCGATTGGCGGTCTGGGATTCATCGACCTTCGAATCCAAGGGGACGCACTTCTCCTAAAATTTCTTCATAAATTCTACAACAACTGGGATGTGCCCTGGGTTCAGCTTGTTAAGGACACCTATTATGATGGCGGATCCGCATGCAACTGATTCCTGCAGTTCATTACGGTGGAGAGACGTGTCCAAACTCATGCCGATTTTTCGTGGGATCACAAAAGTCCGGTGGTAATCGGTACCACGGTCCTCTTTTGGAAAGATGATCGTGTGATGGCATCCTAGCGTATACTTACCCACGTGCTTTCTCATATGCCACTGAGGAGGACGTCTCGGTAAAAGATTTCTTGGCCACTACATCGCTGCATGAGGCATTTCATCTACCTTTATCCCCACAAGCATATGATGAAGTAAGACAAATTCAAGAAGATACCAGGGGTGTCCTTTTGCCGAATGTTTCACAACACGAGGACATTTGGACGTATGTTTGGGGGGATAAAGATTATACCACTCACAAATACTATGCCTTTTGCTTTCGAGACATCCAAAGTCATCGTGCCTTTCATTGGCTCTGGAAATCCAAATCAACCATGAAGATTAAAGTATTCGGCTGACTTTTGCTTTCGGGCCGCTTAAACACAAGGAATGTGCTTAAACGACACCACTACAACATCGAGAACAATCATGATTGCATTCTATGCGGGCAACACATTGAGGAAACCCTTGAACACTTGTTCTTTGGATGTTCTATCAGCACCCAATGTTGGGCCATATTGCCTGGCAACAGGGGGACTCGTCTGTTCAAGATTTCAATGGCGAAAGAAATTTGGGGGAGACCACTCTTCATGGAAGTTTTTTTCCTGGCGGCATGGAGTATATGGAAAGAAAGGAACAACAAACACTTTAGGGGGATTGCTCCATCCCGTGCTGCTTGGCTTAGTAGATTCAAGGCTGATTTTCCCTCCTAACTCATAGGGTTAAGGAGAAGCACAAACACTTCATTCCCTTGCTTTTGTCCTCACTCCAATAAACTAGCCTTCATGTCCTTTTCCCAAAGGTAAATGGAATTGTAATTAACCATGTAACCTTATCATCATCATTTATTTAATTCTTTCACAGTAGGGGGTTCCCCTACTGTTTACAGTCAAAAAAACAATTGGCCATTTTGAAGGGGAACATCTAGTACAAGTTATCCTGACCAAAGGTGGTCTTCGACTGCCAAAAGCATTGGTGATGATGCCGTCTTGGGCTCCACGGTGACCTCCGTCATGCCGCTCTACTGGTCTTGGTCTCATTGCACCGGAATGGTAACCTTTGCCTGATGCCTTGGCATGTGCTTGCTCCCTTTGCACCAAAGGGGAAACAGGACACTACGCGCGCCGGTGCCCGCCTGGCGCCCGCCTAGTCTCGATCGTCATGGCTTACATCACGGGCTACTCACGAGGTGCCCCTGCCTTGACCTCTCTGCCTCATCGCGAGCCTGCCTGATGAGGCTGCCTCTGAGGAAGCTTCCTGTCATCCACCGCACGAGGCTTGGCCCCTCGTGAGGGTCTTGAGTTCGAGATGATGAAGATGGGCCGCGCTGGGCCCCCACTTGAGCCACGTCGCAGGCCGCAGGCAGGCAAGTCTGGGGACCCCCGTTCCTAGAACGCCGACAGTAGCCCCCGGGCCCAAGGCGCACCCGGGCTTGGCTTAGCAGAGAAGCGAAGGGGCAAGCGCGAAGCGCCGCGGGCCCCAATAGCTTGCGGCCTTGGGCGCCGCATGGCGATTGATTGGACAGGGGCGTCTGCGCTTCCCATGACGCCTCGGCAACTGTTCATCTGACAAAAGAGGCGCCCGGGCCAGGTTTACTTGCTTTGTTCTCGTTCGTCTCGCCCCAGATCCCCTTTCTCGCTCTTCTCCTTCTTGCTCCTGAAATCCTCCAGGTCTGCCCCAATCCTTCTCACCCGGCACGCCATGGCGCCTCGCAAGTCCCCGACCGAGGCCTGGTACTCGCCGGCTCTGGATTCCCCGAACTTGTCAGAGAAGAACCTCGCCCTCACGCGCCTGATGACGGTGGCGCAGGGCAACAAGGCGGCGACTGTGCTCAAGGCCGACTCCGACCAGCCTGAAGGAAAGGGGAGCACCTTCCACCCATTCTTTGTGAGCGCCATCATCGCCGGTCTGGTGCCTCCTTTCTCTGAGTTCTTCTTTGTTGTTCTCCACCAATACAACTTGCAGGCTCTGCATCTCCACCCCAACTCTGTTCTTCTCTTGGAGATTTTCGCCTACTATTGTGAGGCTCATGTTGGGGTGAAGCCCTCAGTGGCCTTGCTGCGCCACTTTTTCTTCCTCCGGGTTTCTAGTGCCCATGTCTCCGCATGCACGAGATTTATCGCATACTCCAACTCCAATGCTATCTCGAAGCCTGGGAAGAGGATCGAAGGCTTCCGGAGCAAGTGGGTCATGGTGGATGTCGGGTGCCTCCACCCCCGACTGGTGTTGCCCACGGGGCAGCCCAAGGCCGTTGACGCGTGGTCCCGTGCGGAGCTTGTTGACTCCCGCGCGAAGGCGGTGCTGAAGAGGATGAACGCGGACCTGAGGCCGAGCAGCTTAGGGGCGGCGAAGCTGACCGGGGCCATGCTCCTGAGGGAGTTCTTGGAGCACCGGGTGGCTCCACTCCAGGAGCACTCGCTCCCACTATGGAGGCTTGGAGAAGCGGACGCTGCCCTGCGCCTGAGCTCTGAGGCCCTGACCGACGAGAATCTGGTTGTGGCCCTCCATTCCTTGGTTGGGGGAGACGTGGCGAGCCCGGTGGGTGCCACGTCCCCCTGTTCCTTCACGGCAACTGGGAGCAGGTGGTGAACGCCATGCCCACCTTCAATGGTGAGGGGCTGGTGCCCGCGGAGGCTCCCGAGGATCTGGAGGCGCTGGCGATGGTGAACGTGTCCTCCGGCAGCTCCAGCGGGGGTAAGGGGGAAGAAGAGGCGGAGGAGGAAGAGTCTGACTCTGAGGCGACTGGCGAGGAGTGGGGGAGTCCTTCCCTCGGCGCAGGTCCCAGGCCCTCCGCTCCATGCCGGACGACGACGAGGCCGGCGCCAGGCGAGGAGGGGAGGACTCTTCCTTGATCGCAAGGAAGGGCAGGTCAAGCCTGGTTCCCCCAGGGTCTGCTCTGGTCCCTAGGCGGTCTGGGGCCAGCTCTGGCCCTCCTGACGTGCCTTCTGCATCCGGGCCTCCCAAGGATGACCCCCGCTGCAGGCTCTCGGGCTTCAAGTTTGGCCGGAGGTTGCTTGAGTCCGCGAATGACGACCGGTAAGTGCTCGATTCGTGCTTTGCTTGATGTCTGCCACCGAGGCTTGACATATGCATTCTTTTACCAGGCCGGCACCTGCAGCAAAGAGGTTGAGAGGGGCTTATGCGGCCCTGCTTGGGGCGAATCCATCTGCTGGGGCGACGCCTTCATCCGCTGGGGAAGAAGACGGCGAGGCTCGCGCCTCCCCTGCCCGGTCGTCTTCGCGAGGCCAACTGGGACACCTTGGCGAGGAGTCAGCTCCCGTGGCCCCGCCGACTCGAGTCGATCAAGGCTGACGCCAGAGCCGGGCAGCCAAGGCCCAGGGGGTTCCTCCCTGCCAAGCCGTGATCACGCTGCCATCTTCTCCGCCCGCTCCATTGGTTCCCGTCTCTTCTGCTCCCTCTGCCGCTGTCCTGGACTAGGCCGCCAACGAACTGAGCCAACTATGGGAGGATCTTCTGAGCGCGGACCCTCGCCTGGTGGCCGGGCGCCTGGAGCTTGCTTCTGGCTGGGCCCGCTCTGCCGCCTCCATCCGAGCAGCGCTGAGCCAGGCCGTGTCGGCCTCCGAGGGAGAAACAGACCGCCAACCAAGCCAAGGCCGCTCGCGATGCTGCCCTGGGCGACGCTGTGACCGCCCAGGGCCGTTGCAAGGCGCTGGAGGCCGAGCTGCAAGGCCTGCGCGACGAGCTCGCCAAGGAGGTGCGCGGCCGCCAAGAGAAGGAGGAGGAGATGAAGGCTCGGGAGGCTGCCGTCAAGGACCGGGACGCCAAGCTTGATGACCGCCATGGCCGATTGGAGACGCTGGAGCAGTCGCTGAAGGCGGAGAGGACCGAGCTGGACGCCAAGGCGAAGGTCCTGGCGGAAGATCGGGTGGCCTTCGCGAAGCTGGAGAAGAAGGCTCGCGCCACGCTGAAGACGCTTTATGAGAGCGGCTTGGAGGAGCCGTTGGCTGGTGCGGAGGACGGCCCCGCCAAGCTGCTCCCCTTCCTGGTCGATGCGCTTGAAGATGTCGCAGACGGCCTTGGCCCCACGGTCGAGGCCGAGGCGCGTGCCCTGTCTTCTGCGGCGCTGACGCATGTCCTCAGCCACGTCTACCTGCGCGACCCCGACGTCGACTTCGACAGCCTGCTGGAACCCGTGAGCGGTGACCGTGCTGCCGCTGCCGCCGAGGCCGTGAAAGGCCGAGCCGAGGCTTTGCTGGGGAAGTTCCGCTCTTCAAAGATCTTGCCGGGTGCGGTGCCGCCAGCTCCGCGGCCTCAGGAGGCGGAGCCGCCCAGCGTGACTCCACCACAGGCGACGGCGCCACCAGAGAGTGATCCCTTCGCGGCTTTTGTCCTGTTTTTATTCCTGTAACATGCACCATGCCTCGCGGAGGCATTTAAACTTGTGTTTGGCGTCGTGAAACAATCCATGGCTTGTAATATTTGCTTTGAATTTTCTGTAATTTGCATTGATCCCTCCTATTTGTCTACGCTCTATGTTGGCAGGGCCCGGCCCCGCGCATACCTCAACCGCCGTTAGCCCCGACCAGAAACCAGGACGGGACTAAGGAGTGAGGGGCTATGTGGCAAGTTAGGCTCCTGAGTCGCGATGCTCAGGAGTCCCCCTTGACGCACGAGCAAAAAAATAGGGAAGGGGGGAGCAAGGAGTGGATTGGTCGTTCTGCGTCGGCAGGGCCCGGCCCCGCGCATACCTCAACCGCCGTTAGCCCCGACTAGAAACCAGGACGGGACTAGGAGTGAGGGGCTACGTGACTAGTTAGGCTCCTGAGTCGCGATGCTCAGGAGTCCCCCTTGATGCTCAAACGGGTTTTCACACCTTGGCTCCGCTCGGGGAGGGCGTGCGACGACCAGGTCCGAGGGACCTGGCTGGGTGGCGTGCGCTCGGGTGAGGCCCGGGTGTAGCCCCCGTGTCCAGCCCCCTCGCGCGGCACTCCCGAGGGGAGGCCTTGCGACGGTGCCGGACATTGAGCTCTGAGCTCCCTGAGGTTGGTACGGCCGTGGGCCGCCCTCAGTTGTTTATCACCAGCGCGGAGCATAGCGCTTCCGTATGTGTACGGGCATAGCCGCTCCTCGGCAGTGTCGTCAGCCAGCACGGAGCATGGTGCTTCCACTGGTACGTGGGAGGGGGCTCCCCTCGGGAGGAGCCCCGAGGCGTGTACTGACCCGCCTGCACATGTGGCCGCACGGTAGGGCTAGGAGAGGTGTATCAGGCACTTTCGTGAGCAAGCGCGGGACTCACGAGGCCCTACCTCAAGGCGGGTTGCGCTGGCTCGGGCCTTTATCAATGGTGTGTTCTGCGGGGTGGTTAGAATGCAAATGCTCTCGTCCTCGTGTCCGGCCCTCGAGCGAGCTCAGCCGCCGCTGGTATGACAGGTCACGATGCCGTGGGTCAAGGCCAGGGGGTGAGGGCTGGAGAGCCAGTAGGAGCCCGTGAGTTGCGATGCTCAGGTACCCCCCCCCCTTTTAACGTGCAAGCGCTTTGCATGAGAGCGGAGAAGTCCGTGATAAGCAGCAGGTGACAATCATGAAAACCAGATTAAGCACGAAAGAGCAAATTCATTTTAAGTAGATGCGAGAAAAGCAAACGCCACTGGGCCAGGCCCGAGCAGCTTGGGGGTGATGCAGCCCGAGGGGCGCCCCCAACAAGGTAGGTAAAGAGCATAAGCAAAACGGATACATGCCGCGGGGACGGACCCAAGCGACCTAGGAATGATGCGGCCCTGTGGGCGCTCC
The DNA here is from genome assembly GCA_021605145.1 of Aegilops bicornis. Lineage (NCBI taxonomy): Eukaryota > Viridiplantae > Streptophyta > Magnoliopsida > Poales > Poaceae > Aegilops > Aegilops bicornis. Next base: position 319,107,061 of record CM038675.1, read on the forward strand.
CAGCTAAAAATGGAAGGTTGGAAGATGTCACCTGATGTCGTTGAAGATGAAGTAATGCTGAAGAAGCGGGCGATGTGCGTTGGAGACGTCGGTCCTCACGAGCCCCCAGGCCCAGGAGCCTCGGGAAGCTCCGGGGGCATGGGCAGGTCTTCGAGGGCCATCGCCACCTCCGCCAGGACCGCGCGATGCCTGACCTCCTGAGCCTCCAGAATGCTCCTCAGCAGGCGCTGATGAGCGGCGACCGCGTTCGGCAGGCTGAAAGGCATGCGAACGTAGATGTGAGGTGGTCCCTCGCAGCGCCCCACGCGCGAAGGCCAGAGGTGCTCCTGAGACGCGGCTCGGTTGAGCCCTGGCACATTGATGCAGACGCACAGCCCACCATCCTCGTCTGGATGTGAGGCCATGGCGGGCAAGCGGCAGCTGCCGCGCATGACTCTCGAATCCCGTAGCTCCTGGGTATTCCTTGCGATGAACTCCTGAGGGTTTGGTCTTCCTTGCCTTTTACCTTCCTGAGGGACACGTGCCTGGAAGCACCCCTCCAAGTGGTGCCCGAGCGCCTCCCTCGCGACCTTGGCAAAGTCGGTGGCTCTCCAAGAAAGAGCCCCCGAGCCCTGCCTGAGGAGGGCGCTGGGCGCGCCTTCCTATGCATGAGAGGGTGGTGCTCCCTGATCGGGCGCGAACCCTGACGCAACACCTCCGGAGGCACCTGCCTCCTTGTGGCTTGGGCCAGGCGAAGCCTTCTTCTTCTTGAGGGTCGCCTCGGGAAGTCTTCCGCTCCTGTGATCTGGGTCTTTGATTGCCGCGGCTTGGAACACACGCTCAAGCAAGCACACTGCGTCCCTTTCTTCACAGGGTACAGTGATGACTCCACCGCTTCCTGGCATCTTGAGGACATTGTAACCATGGTGAGTCACTGCCATGAACTTTGCTAGGGCTGGGTACCCGAGGATGGCGTTGTAAGGCATGCGAATCTGGGCGACGTCGAAGTCGATGAGCTCGGTGCGGTAGTTGTTGTGCTGCCCGAAGGTGACTGGAAGGCGAACCTGCCCTATTGGAACAGTGGAACCATCAGTGACTCCTGAGAAAGGCTTGGTTGGCTGAAGCTGGTCATACGGCACTTGGAGATTGTCGAACGTCTCGATGGACAGGACGTTGAGTCCTGCTCCACCATCAATGAGGGTCCTGGTGACCTGCACATTGCTGATGACTGGGGAGCAAAGCATCGGGAGGACTCCGGCCGTTGCCGCGCACTTGAGCTGATCCGCTGAGCTGAACGTGATAGCGCACGTAGACCACCTGAGAGGGCGCGTGGCCTCAAGCTTGGGGAGGACTGCATTCACCTCGCGAGCAAACTGCTTGAAGATGCGCTGTGAGGCTGGGGCTTGGGCGCCACCCAAGATGCAAGCGATTGCGCGTGGCTCCTGGAAGCCCCCAGCCCCCTCGTCTTGATGTTGGTCTTCGTTCCTCCTTGGTAGTGGCGGCATAGGAGGAAGACCTGTGTTGCCGTGTGGGCGATCCTCACGAGGCTGATCCCTCCAGCCTCCCTCGCGAGGCTGGTCCTGCCAGCGATCCTCGCAAGGTCGGTCACGCCACCCTTGGCGAGGGCCACGGTTGTCCACCGCCTCTTCCTCCTCCTCGGCCATAGCCCCTGTCGTTGCGCTCGGGGCGTTGGCCGATTCTCCCATCGCGCACGGCCCTGAGCTCTTACATTCGTTGGTGTTGTGGGTGTGGAGGTCGTGGTACACGCAGTATCGGCTGCCCTTGGATGACTCAGGCTGGTCCCTGCCTCGCTTGGTGTCTCGTTCCGCCGCAAGCACGGCAGCCCCCTTGCGCTTCACGTCCTTGGCCTTGAGCTTTTTCTCTTCTGGAGCCGGGAGCTCGAGGAGGGAGAGGCACCCTTCCTCAGCCCTGGCGCACTTGGTCGCCAAGTTGAACAGCTCCAGGGATGTGCATAGATCTTCATGGATTGCTAGATCCTCCTTCATATTGACGTCGCGCACGCCATCTGAGAAGGCTGAGATGATGGCTTCTTCAGTCACCCTGGGGATCTTGAGGCGAGCGTTGTTGAAGCGCTGCATGTACTTCTGCAGGGTTTCCCCTGGCTATAGCTTGATGCGGCGCAGGTCGCTCAAGGCCGGGGGCCAGTCCCGAGTGCCCTAGAAGTTGGCGATGAAGCGGGTGCGCATCTCGCCCCAGGAGTAGATCGTGCGAGGAGCCAGGTTCAGGAGCCAGGTGCGGGCACCGTCCTTGAGCGCCATGGGAAACCAGTTCACCATCACCTTTTCGTCTCCGTTGGCGGCTTCGATGCCCAGCTCGTAGAGCTGTAGGAACTCCACGGGGTCCGCCGTGCCATCGTAGCGAGGGGGCAGATTGGGCTTGAACTTGCCTGGCCATGTGACGCCACGTAGCTCGGGAGTGAAGGCGAGGCAGCCTGCTATGGCCACCGGCGCCCTTTGCTAGTGTTGGGCCTGCTCCTGGGGATTACCACGCGCTGCCGCTTGGAGCAGTGCGGGGTCTTGGCGTGGAGGCGGAGGGACGCGATCTTGGCGCGCCGGCGCTGGGAGCGCGCGAGCACCTTCTTGGGGACGAGGGATCTCCTGGCAGCTCCCTTCTTGCTGCGCAGGCGTCGGACGTGGAGGATCTCGCCCTGGTTCTGCGCGCCTTGGAGCTAGGACACCTTCTTGGGGAGGAGGTGGTGGAGGCGCCTCCTGATCCTCGCCCCCTGCGCGGAATGGAGGGCGAGGCAGCGAGAGGGACGGCAAGGGGGAGCCCCCTGCGGCGCTGACAAGCTCGGTGATGCGGGCGAGCCAGTCCTCATAGAGGTCGTCGACGGGGCGGTAGTGCAGGAGCTCTCTTGCCAGGAGTAACGCGGCGTGCGCGTCCGTGGGGGCGCGACGGGCGTGGGACGACAAACCAGCTAGAGTTAGCAACGGGGTGGCGGTGCGGCCATCCTGCCGCACCGAAGGGTGCTGAGACGAGGCTTGCTGCTCGTTCCCCGCCAGGCCGGTGGCGGTAGGCGACGGGGAACGATGAGGGCGTCCACCGACGGGCGCCGTCTGGGCGACACGGGTGGCGAGAGCAGCCCGACGCTCGGCGCGAGCCCGACGAGCGTCAGCCATGGACACGACGGAAGATCACACGCGAACAGCGGAAGAAAGATTCCGGCACACCCCTACCTGGCGCGCCAAATGTCGGATTTTGGGTTCCGGCAGACCCTTAAGGTTCGAACTCTGGGGTGCGCGCGGAGATCTCTCCCCTACCGATCTACGTTCGATCTCCTCGCGTGATCTAAGCTGGAAACGATGAACAACACAAGGGACACGAGATTTATACTGGTTCGAGCCACCGTTGTGGTGTAATACCCTACTCCAGTGTGTGGTATGGTGGATTGCCTCAGGGGCTGAAGATGAACGGCACAGAGGAAGAACAGCCTCGCGAGAGGTGTTCTTGAGCTGGTGCAGTGTTTTCTACCTGGTCTCTTTATCCGATTTTATGGATCCTATTCCCTTGTCCCCCTACCTTGTGGTGGCTAGCTCTATTTATAGAGGCCCTGGGCCTCTCCCCAAATAATGAGCGGGAAGGGTGCCAACAATTGGCCATTTTGAAGGGGAACATCTAGTACAAGTTATCCTGACCAAACGTGGTCTTCAGCCGCCAAAAGCATTGGTGATGACGCCATCTTGGGCTCCACGGTGACCTCCGTCCTGCCGAGCTGCTGGTCTTGGTCTCGTTGCACCGGAATGGTAACCTTTGCCTGATGCCTTGGCATGTGCTTGCTCCCTTTGCACCAAAGGGGAAACAAGGACATCAAGGCAGTCGGCGCCCGCTTAGCCTCACCGGGTCTCGATCGTCATGGCTTACGTCACGGGCTCCTCGCGAGGTGCCCCTGCCTTGATCTCTTCGCCTCATCGCGAGCCTGCCTGATGAGGCTGCCTCTGAGGAAGCTTCCTGTCGTCCGCCCCGCGAGGCTTGGCCCCTCGCGAGGGTCTTGAGTTCGAGCTGATGAAGATGGGCCGCGCTGGGCCCCCACTTGAGCCACGCCGCAGGCCTCAGGCAGGCAAGTCTGGGGACCCCCGTTCCCAGAACGCCGACATATTTCTCCCATACCAATCAATCATACATATTTAGAGCAATTTTTATTGCTTTGCACCGATGACAACTTACTTGAAGGATCTTACTCAATCCATAGGTAGATATGGTGGACTCTCATGGCATAACTGGTTTAAGGGTTTTTGGAAGCACAAGTAGTATCTCTACTTGGTGCTGAGAATTTGGCTAGCATGAGGGGGAAAGGCAAGCTCAACATGTTGGAGGATCCACGACAACATACTTTATCTCAAACATAAGAAAACATAAATCATTACGTTGTCTTCCTTGTCCAACATCAACTATTTAGCATGTCATATCATAATGAGTGCTCCCAATTATAAAAGATGTCAATAATAGTATATTTATATGTGAAACCTCTCTTTCCTTATTACTTCCTATTAATTGCAACGATGACCAAAGCTATGTTTGTCAACTCCCAACAACTTTCAATCATCATATTCTTTCTATGTGAAGTCATCACTCTTGATAAGATCAATATGACCTCTTTGTTTCTTTTTATTATTTTTCTCTTTTTTTATTCACTCAAGATCATGGCAAAATAATCAAGCCCTTGACTCAACACTAATCTTTATTATATATAGTTCACAGACTCGATTACATAGAGGGATCAAAAAGAAAAACTCAAAACTAGATCATGCCATAAACTTTATTCTACTAGATCAAGATACTACTAATAGGATCGAACTAAGAAAAATGGTAAAGATAGGAGTTGTGATGGTGATACAATACCGGGGCACCTCCCCCAAGCTTGGTTGTTGCCAAGGGGAGTGCCCGTACCCATGTGATTATGTCTCCTTTGTCGGTGAAGAATGTGGAGGTGTTGTCGATGATGCGGGCTTATCATCCATCTTCCAAGGCATAGGCTCACCATCATAGAAGGATGACCGAGTCTCCGGGATCCTCAAATCTGCAGCCAAACTCATTCTTTTGAATCTATATTCATACTCATAATTTTGATTTTGCAGGTCATAGATTTGGGTCTGGAGGTGCTCGATCTTCTCATGAAGCTTGAAGATGGCCTCCCCGATGTTGTCAGCATCCAGCTTATGGTTGCTAGTGAACTCCGCGATCATCATGTGGTTGGAGTTGAGTCCGCGTTCCACCATCCCTTGACACTTGAAAACTTGTTGTTCCACTGCTTCGAGCCTCGTCTCCATGCTTCCAGTCCCCTTGGGTCCCTCTTCATCGCGGATGTGCAGCAACCCATCACGCAACTCAATGGTTTGAGGGTGTCGCAGCACCTCCGCGAGGTAAGGGTTGATGACCTTCTCGAAGAACTTGTCCTTGGAGGCACTTGGGGACGTCATTGATAATCTAGATCTGTCGGAAAAATAGCTCAAACAAGAATGTAAGACAATTGCGTGATACGGGGTCAAAACCTTCGGAGGATATATAATGATTTTTATCGACAAAAATACGTGACGTAAGAAAACGGAGTCCGGAAGGCACACGAGGTGCTCACGAGGTAGGGGCGCCTGGGGTAGGGCGCGCCCTCCACCCTCGTGGGGCCCTCGTGTCCTTCCCGGACTGCTACTTATTTTTTCTATTTTTCTAAATATTCCAAAACGGAGAAATATTGCCTTAAAAACTGTTTTGGAGAAGGTTTACTTACCGTACCACATACCTATTCCTTTTCAGAGTCTGAAACGTTCTGGAAAGTGTCTCTTATGCATTCCTCCGGGGTTACGGTTTCAATAACATTGGTTTCAACATTTATAGGATTACCTAAGATATAATGTTTGATTCTTTCACCGTTTACCACCTTCGGATTCGTGCCCTCGAAGTTGTTGATTTTTATGGCACCGGAACGATAGACCTCCTCGATAACGTAGGGACCTTCCCATTTAGAGAGAAGTTTTCCTGCAAAAAATCTTAAACGAGATTTGTATAGCAATACATAGTCACCTACATTAAACTCGCACTTTTGTATCCTTTTGCCATGCCATCTTTTAACCTTTTCTTTAAACAACTTGGCATTTTCATAAGCTTGGGTTCTCCATTCATCGAGTGAGCTAATATCAAATAACCTCTTCTCACCGGCAAGTTTGAAATCATAATTGAGCTCTTTAATAGCCCAATATGCCTTATGTTCTAGTTCGAGAGGTAAGTGACATGCTTTTCCATAAACCATTTTATACGGAGACATACCCATAGGATTTTTATATGCAGTTCTATAGGCCCATAATGCATCATCAAGTTTCTTGGACCAATTCTTTCTAGACCTATTGACAGTCTTTTGCAAAATTAATTTGAGCTCTCTATTACTCAATTCTACTTGACCACTAGACTGCGGGTGATAAGGAGATGCACTTCTATGATTAACATCATATTTAGCAAGCATTTTACTAAAGCACCGTGAATAAAATGTGAACCACCATCACCATTAAATATCTAGGGACTCCAAACCTCGGAAAAATAACTTCTTTAAGCATTTTAATAGAAGTGTTATGATCAAGACTGCTAGTTGGAATAGCTTATACCCACTTAGTAACGTAATCCACAAAGAACTAAAATATTTGTATATCCATTAGAGGCAGGAAAAGGTCCCATATAATCAAAGCCCCAAACATCAAATGGTTCAAGAACAAGTGAATAATTCATAGGCATTTCTTGACGTCTACTAATATTACCAATTCTTTGACATTCATCACAAGATAAGACAAACTTATGGGCATCCTTGAAGAGAGTAGGCCAATAAAAACCGGATTGCAATACCTTGTGTGCAGTTCTATCTCCAGCACGGTGTCCTCCATAAGCTTCGGAGTGGCACTTGTGTAGGATCTGTTCATGTTCATGCTCAAGTACACAACGTCTAATAACACCATCTACTCCTTCTTTATAAAGATGTGGGTCATCCCAAAAGTAATGTCTCAAATCATAGAAAAACTTTTTCTTTTGCTGGTATGTGAAAGTAGGTGGTATAAATTTAGCAACAATATAATTAGCATAATCAGCATACCATGGAGTACTACGAGAAGTACTTATAACATTTAACTGTTCATCGGGAAAGCTATCATCAATAGGTAGTGGGTCATCAAGAACATTTTCTAACCTAGACAAGTTGTCTGCAACGGGGTTCTCAGCTCCTTTTCTATCAACAATATGTAAATCAAATTCTTGTAGCAAGAGAACCCACCTAATAAGTCTAGGTTTAGCATCTTTCTTTTCCATAAGATATTTAATAGCAGCATGATCAGTGTGAATAGTTACTTTAGAATCAACAATATAAGGTCTGAACTTATCACAAGCAAATACAACTGCTAAGAATTCCTTTTCAGTAGTAGCATAATTTCTTTGAGCATTATCTAGAGTTTTACTAGCATAATGGATAACATTTAATTTCTTATCAACTCTTTGTCCTAGAAAAACACCTACAGCATAATCACTAGCATCACACATAATTTCAAAAGGTAAATTCCAATCGTGTGGTCGAACAATAGGTGCAGAGATCAATGCTTTCTTAAGTATTTCAAATGCTTCTACACAATCATCATCAAAGACAAATGGTATATCTTTTTGTAATAAATTAGTCAGAGGTCGAGAAATTTTGAGAAGTCCTTAATGAACCTCCTATAAAATCCGCATGACCAAGGAAACTTCTCATACCTTTGATGTCCTTGGGACATGGCATCTTTCAATAGCATCAACCTTGGCTTTATCAACTTCAGTACCTCTTTCGGAAACTTTATGCCCTAAGACAATACCTTCATTAACCATAAAGTGGCACTTTTCCCAATTCAAGACAAGATTAGTTTCTTCACATCTCTGCAAAACTCGATCAAGATTGCTCAAGCAATCATCAAAAGAAGATCCATAGACGGAAAAATCGTCCATGAAAACCTCACAAATCTTTTCACAAAAGTCAGAGAATATAGCCATCATGCATCTTTGAAAGGTAGCAGGTGCATTACATAAACCAAAAGGCATACATCTATAATCAAAAGTACCAAAAGGGCATGTAAAAGTAGACTTTGATTGATCTTTAGCCGACACAGGTATTTGAGAGAATCCAGAGTAACCATCTAGAAAGCAATAGTGTGTATGTTTGCATAATCTTTCTAGCATTTGATCGATAAAAGGTAAGGGGTAATGATCTTTCTTAGTAGCCTTATTTAATTTGCGGATATCAATTACCATCCTATAACCTGTAATAATTCTTTGCGGAATCAATTCATATTTATCATTAGGAACAACAGTAATACCTCCCTTCTTAGGGACACAATGAACAGGACTTACCCATCGACTATCAAAGAATGGGATAAATTATACCTGCCTCCGAAGCTTTAGTATTTCTTTTCTTACCACTTCTTTCATTCGGGGCGTCGTTGAGGATCACGAACTGGTCAGCATCTTCTTCCAAATTTATTTTATGTTGACATAGAGTGGGACTAATGCCCTTAAGATCATCAAGAGTATATCCAATAGCAGCACGGTGCTTCTTGAGTTTTCAATAATCTTTCTTCTTCATGCTCTGAAAGGTTAGCACTAATAATAACAGGATATATCTTCTTTTCATCAAGATAAGCATATTTAAGATTATCAGGCAACAGTTTAAGCTCAAACACGGGATCACCCTTGGGTGGAGGAGGATCCCCTAGGATTTCAACAGGCAAATTGTGTTTCAGAATAGGTTCCTGTTTAAAGAATATTTCATCTATTTCCCTTCTTTCATTCATAAACATATCATTTTCATGGTCTAGCAAATAATGTTCTAGAGGATCGCTAGGAGGTACGGCAATAGAAGCAAGACCAATAATTTCATCCTTACTAGGCAATTCTTCTTCATGATGTTGTTTACCAAATTTAGACAAATTAAACTCATGAATCATATCATCCAAGCCAGCAGTAACAACATTCTTTTCACAATCTATCTTAGCATTGACAGTATTCAAGAAGGGTCTACCAAATATGATGGGACAAAAGCTATCTTGTGGGGAACCAAGAACAAGAAAATCAGCAGGATATTTAGTTTTCCCACACAAGACTTCAACATCTCTAACAATTCCCACTGCTCATATAGTATCTCTATTGGCAAGTTTAATTGTGACATCAATATCTTCTATCTCAGCAGGTGCAATTTCATGCTTAATTTATTCATATAAGGTAATAGGTATAACACTAGCACTAGCACCCATATCACATAAGCCATGATAACAATGATCTCCTATTTTAACAGAAATAATAGGCACGCCTACCATAGGTCTATGTTTATCTTTAGCACAGGGTTTAACAATTCTAGCAGTTTCACCGCAGAATTGAATAACATGCCCAACAATATTATCAGCCAAGAGATCTTTAACAATAGCAATATTAGGTTCAACTTTAACTTGCTCAGGAGGTGTATAAGTTCAAATATTGCTTTTAAGAACCAAAGTTGAAGCTTTAGCATGATCCTTTATTCTAACAGGGAAAGGTGGTTTCTCAACATAAGAAGTAGGAACAATAGGATCATTATAAGTGACAATCTTTTCTTCAACTTTAATAGGTGCAGCTACTTTTACTTCTATGGGAGGATGATATTTAAACCACTTCTCCTTGGGGAGATCAACATAAGTAGCAAAAGATTCACGTAAAGAAGCTACTATCTCGAGTCAAGTCCATATTTAGTGCTAAACTTACGGAAAATATCGGTATCCCTAAAAGATTTAACACAATCAAACTTAGGTGTCATACCTGACTCCTTACCTTCGTCGAGATCCCAATCTTCAGAGTTGCATTTAATTCTATCCAATAAATCCTATTTAAATTCAATAGTCTTCATCATAAAATAGCAAGCGCAAGAAGTATCGAGCATGGTGCGATTGTTTTCAGAAAGTTGAGCATAAAGATTTTGAATAGTTGTTTCTCTTGGGAGCTCATGATTGGGGCATGAATATAACATTGATTTAAGCCTCCCCCAAGCTTGAGCGATGCTTTCTCCTTCGCGAGGCCAAAAATTATATATATAAATGCGATCACGATGAACAAGATGCATAGGATAATACTTTTGATGAAATTCCAATTTCAATCTTCTATAGTTCCATGATCTCGTATCATCACATAGCCTATACCATGTCAATGCATCTCCCTTCAAATATAAAGGGAAGACCTTCTTCTTGACAACATCATCGGGTATGCCTACAAGCTTAAATAATCCACAAACATCATCCACATATATTAGGTTCTCATCAGGATGCTTGGTTCCATCTCCTGTAAAAGAATTAGCTAGCAGTTTTTCCATCATACCCGAAGGAACTTCAAAGGGAACATTTTCATTTTTAGTAGGTTCAGTAGGTTGAGGAGCAATTCTTTGCTCTACTGGTCGGGGTGAAGATACCCCGAACAAGCCCCTCAGAGGATTACTTTCCATAGTAACAAGTGATAGTAAATTTCAGCACACTATATAAATTTTTCCTTACCAAATTCCACCTACCAAAGGCGCTTCACTCCCAAGCAACGGCGCCAGAAAAGAGTTTTGATGACCCACAAGTATAGGGGATCTATCGTAGTCCTTTCGATAAGTAAGAGTGTCGAACCCAACAAGGAGTAGAAGGAAATGATAAGCGGTTTTCAGCAAGGTATTCTCCGCAAGTACTGAAATAAATGGTAACAGATAAATTTGTGATAGGATAATTTGTAACGAGCAACAAGTAACAAAAGTAAATAAAGTGAAGCAAGGTGGCCCAATCCTTTTTGTAGCAAAGGACAAGCCTGGACAAACTCTTATAATAGGAAAAGCGCTCCCGAGGACACATGGGAATATCGTCAAGCTAGTTTTCATCACGTTCATATGATTCATGTTCGGTACTTTGATAATTTGATATGTGGGTGGACGGTGCTTGGGTGCTGTTCTTACTTGAACAAGCATCCCACTTATGATTAACCTCTATTGCAAGCACCATAACTACAACAAAAGTATTAAGGTAAACCTAACCATAGCATGAAACATGTGGATCCAAATCAGCCCCTTACGAAGCAACGCATAAACTAGGGTTTAAGCTTCATCACTCTAGCAACCCATCATCTACTTATTACTTCCCAATGCCTTCCTCTAGGCCCAAATAATGGTGAAGTGTTATGTAGTCGACGTTCACATAACACCACTAGAGGCTAGACAACATACATCTCATCAAAATATCGAACGAATACCAAATTCACATGACTACTAATAGCAAGACTTCTCCCGTGTCCTCAGGAACAAAGGTAGCTACTCACAAACCATATTCGTATTCATAATCAGAGGGATATTAATATGCATAATGGATCTGAACATATGATCTTCCACCAAATAAACCAACTAGCATCAACTACAAGGAGTAATCAACACTACTAGCAACCTACTAGCACCAATCCCGGACTTGGAGACAAGAATTGGATACAAGAGATGAACTAGGGTTTTGAGATAAGATGGTGCCGGTGAAGATGTTGATGGAGATTGCCCTCTCGATGAGAGGAACGTTGGTGATGACGATGGCGATGATTTCCCCCTCACGGAGGGAGTGTCCCCAGAACAGCTCTGCCGGAGCCCTAGATTGGTTCCGCCAAGGTTCCGCCTCGTGGCGGCGGAGTCTCGTCCCGAAAGGTTGCTTATTATTTTTTCCTCATTGAAAGACCTCATATAGAAGAAGATGGGCATCGGAGAGCCAACAGGGGGCCCACGAGGTAGGGGGCGCGCGCCAGGGGGTACGGCGCGCCCCCCACCCTCGTGGATAGGTGGGCCCCCTCTGGTGAACTTCTTTCGCTGGATATTTTTTATATTTTCCAAAAATGACTTTCGTGGAGTTTCAGGACTTTTTGGAGTTGTGCGTAATAGGTCTCTAATATTTGCTTCTTTTCCAAATTCTGCATTCCAGCATTCTCCCTCCTTATGTAAACCTTGTAAAATAAGAGAGAATAGCCATAAGTATTGTGACATGATGCATAATAACAGCCCATAATGCAATAAATATCGATATAAAAGCATGATGCAAAATGGACGTATCATGCAGCAACGAGGATAATCCTCAGATCACGGATCCAGTCCGCATCATTGCTACTATCATCTTTCAACTTAGTTTTCTCTAGGAACATATCAAAAATAAAACAGGGGAGCTATACGCGAGCTATTGATCTACAACATAGATATGCAAATACTATCAGGACTAAGTTCATGATAAATTAAGTTCAATTAATCATATTACTTAAGAACTCCCACTTAGATAGACATCCCTCTAGTCATCTAAATGATCACGTGATCCATATCAACTAAACCATGTCCAATCATCACGTGAGATGGAGTAGTTTCCAGTGGTGAACATCTCTATGTTGATCATATCTACTATATGATTCACAATCGACCTTTCGGTCTAAGTGTTCCAAGGCCATATCTGCATATGCTAGGCTCGTCAAGTTTAACCCGAGTATTCTGCACGTGCAAAACTGGCTTGCACCCGTTGTATGTGAACATAGAGCTTCTCACACCTGATCATCACGTGGTGTCTTGGCACGATGAACTGTAGCAACGGTGCATACTCAGAGAGAACACTTATACCTTGAAATTTAGTGAGGGATCATCTTATAATGCTACCGCCATACTAAGAAAAATAAGATGCATAAAAGATAAGCATCACATGCAATCAAAATATGTGACATGATATGGTCATCATCATCTTGTGCCTATGATCTCCATATCCAAAGCACCGTCATGATCTCCATCGCCACCGGCTTGACACCTTTATCTCCATCGTAGCGTTGTTGTCATCTTGCCAACTATTGCTTCTACAACTATCGCTACCGCATAGTGATAAAGTAAAGCAATTACATGGCGATTGCATTTCATATAATAAAGCGACAACCATAAGGCTCCTGCCAGTTGTCGATAACTTTTACAAAACATGATCATCTCATACAACAATTTATATCTCATCACGTCTTGACCATATCACATCACAACATGCCATACAAAAACAAGTTAGACATCCTCTACTTTGTTGTTGCAAGTTTTACGTGGCTGCTACGGGCTTCTAGCAAGAACCGTTCTTACCTACGCATCAAAACCACAATGATTTTTCGCCAAATGTGTTGTTTTAACCTTCAACAAGGATCGGCCGTAGTCAAACTCGATTCAACAAAAGTTGGAGAAATAGACACCCGCCAGCCACATGTGTGTGAAGCACGTCGGTAGGACCGGTCTCATGAACGTGTTCATGTAATGTTGGTCCAGGCTTCTTCATCCAACAATACCGCCGAATCAAAGTAAGACGTTGGTGGTAAGCAGTATGACTATTATCGCCCACAACTCTTTGTGTTCTACTCGTGCATATCATCTACGCATAGACCTGGCTCGGATGCCACTATTGGGGAACGTAGCATGCAATTTCAAAAAAAATCCCTACGATCACGTAAGATCTATCTAGGAGATGCATAGCAACGAGAGGGGGAGAGTGTGTCCAGGTACCCTCGTAGACCGAAAGCGGAAGTGTTAGGTTAACGCGGTTGATGTAGTCGAACGTCTTCACGATCCAACCGATCTTAGTACCAAATGTACGGCACCTCCGAGTTCTGCACACGTTCAGCTCGATGACGTCCCTCGAACTCTTGATCCAGTAGAGGGTCGAGGGAGAGTTTCGTCAGCACAACTGCGTGGTGACGGTGATGGTGATGTGATCCGCGCAGGGCTTCGCCTAACCACTACGACGCTATGACCAGAGGAGCAAACTGTGGAGAGAGACGCCACACACGGCTTGGAACAATTGTTGTGTCTCCAAGGGTGCCACCTTACGTATATAAAGGAGGGAGAGGGAGGAGGCCGGCCCTAGGGGCCGCGCCATAACGGGGAGGTCCTACTAGGACTCCCAGTCCTAGTAGGATTCCCCCCTTCTTTTCCTTCTCATGGTGGGGGAAAGGAGAGGGAATAGGAGAAGGAAAGGGGGGTGGCGCCCCCTTCCCTAATCCAATTCGGCCTCCTCCCTTGTGGGGGGGCGCACCAGCCCCTTGTGGGCTGGTTAGCCTCCCTCCTATGGCCCATATGGCCCATATCTTTCCTTGGGGGGTTCCGGTAACCCCTCTGGTACTCCGGTATGTACCCGATACACTCCAGAACCCATCCGGTGTCTGAATACTACCTTCCAATATATCAATCTTTACCTCTCGACCATTTCGAGACTCCTCGTCATGTCCGTGATCTCATCTGGGACTCCGAACAAACTTCGGTCACCAAACACATAACTCATAATACAAATCGTCATCGAACGTTAAGCGTGCGGACCCTACGGGTTCGAGAACTATGTAGACATGACTGATACACATCTCCGTTCAATAACCAATAGCGGAACCTGGATGCTCATATTGGTTCCTACATATTCTATGTATATCTTTATTGGTCAAACCGTAATGACAACATACGTCATTCCCTTTGTCATCGGTATGTTACTTGCCCGAGATTCGATCATCGGTATCATCATACCTAGTTCAATCTCATTACCGGAAAGTCTCTTTACTCGTTCCATAATGCATCACCCCATAACTAACTCATTAGTCACATTTCTTGCAAGGCTCATAGTGATGTGCATTACCAAGAGGGCCTAGAGATACCTCTCCGATACACGGAGTGACAAATCCTAATCTTGATCTATGCCAACCCAACAAACACCTTCAGAGACACACAGAGAGCATCTTTATAATCACCCAGTTACGTTGTGACGTTTGATAGCACACAAGGTGTTCCTTCGGTATTTGGGAGTTGCATAATCTCATAGTCAAAGGAATATTTATAAGTCATGAAGAAAGCAACAGCAATAAAACTTAATGGTCACTATGCTAAGCTAACAGATGGGTCTTGTCCATCACATCATTCTCTAATAATGTGATCCCGTTCATCAAATGACAACACATGTCTATGGTCAGGAAACTTAACCATCTTTGATTAACGAGCTAGTCAAGTAGAGGCATACTAGGGACACTCTGTTTAGTCTATGTATTCACACATGTACTAACTTTCCGGTTAATACAATTCTAGCATGAATAATAAACATTTATCATGATATAAGGAAATATAAATAACAATTTTATTATTGCCTCTAGGGTATATTTCCTTCAGGAACAACAGTAGGGAAGGAACTCTGGCTCAACGGCGGCGAGATCGCCCCGAGAGAAGGAAACCCTACAAGATGAATACGCTATTTGGCGCTTACGCATCACACACGTCCCTTTTCGCTATGTCCTAAGTGGTTCGGCCCATGTTAACCTCACTCTTTCTCCTAGAAGGTTCCCTCTAGTTCTTGGGCTGGTTTCCTTGGTTTTGGCATGTTTTTATTTTTTATTTTTTTATTTTCGCTCTTTCTTTTTGGTTTTTGTGAACAAATTCCAAAATCATGAACCTTTCTCAAATACATTAAAAAATGAAAACAGTGAAGATTTTCGGATTTCACCATTTTTTCCAAAGGTAAAAATGACCAGTTTTTCTCCTGATATAGTGGACCAGTAGCCCCTGGCACACGTGCGAGCGAAACAAACATAGAGCGGGAAAAGCGGGGTGGCTCATGTCATGCTAACATCATTCTTTTTTTTAATTTTTTTATTATATTCATATATTAGAACATTAATATAATTAATAAATTTAAAACCATGCATTTTGTAAAATGTTGACATAGCATAAAAAATAGTTAGCACAGTTTTAGAAATTGTTGATAACTTGAAGAAAAAGTTCCTGGGAATAAAAAATGTTTCAGTGTTTCAAAAAAATGTATACATGATTTTTTTCTAAATGTGTATACAATGTAAAAAAATGTGTACTGCAAAAACTGTTCGTATCAACAAAAAATGTACAATGTGACATTTTTTGGAAATATTCCCTCATTTCAAAAAATGTTTGTGACATTTAAAAAATTTACATACAATGTAAAATAATGTTTGTGTTGGTTAAAAAAAGTTATTTCCTAAACAAATGTGTGTCTCGTTTTAAATTAATATTTAGGTGTTTCAAATAATGTCTATGGAAGTTTGAAAAATGTTTAAACAGTGTAAATAAAATGCTCACGTACTTTATACAAACGTTTATTTTCATTAAAAACATGTACCGCGTGTATTTGGAAAATGTTTCCGTGTATTCAAAAAAGTGTTCAATGAATTTTCTGAAATATGCATCTTGTATTTGGAAAAAGTCCAATCTATATTAGAAAAATACTTCACGTGTGCACAAAAAATGTACATTTTGTATACCAAGAAAGAAAGAAAACCAAATATAACGAAGAAAAAACCCGATATACACTGATGATTAAAAAAAGGAAACCAAAGAAAACCAAGAAAGAAAGAAAACCAAATATAACGAAGAAAAAACAATCAGAAAACAAAATGAATAAAAAAAGTAAAACCCAAAGAAAACTTTTGAAAAACCCCACAAAGAAAACCAAAGTATGGCGAACCTACAACGCAATATGAGCGACAGAGAGCAATCTTGCTAATGGCCCGTGGTCATCGCCCGCAGGCGATTTCGATTAGGAATCGATACGGGCGACATATAGCAATTTCCATCAGTACGAGACATGCATATCTTGATGAAGAAACTATCAGATTTTCTTTTTTTGAGCGGAAACACCCCAACTTTATTACTGCATCAACACATTGTTTACATAATTTGGGGGTGTCCAAAAGCCACAAGTTGCGGCTAGGAGCTAGGTCTGGAGAGTTCTTAGCTATGTTGTGGGCATCTACATTTGAATCTCTACTCCCAAACTTAAACATAAACTCGGTATTTGTTATAAGCATATTTCTAATCTCTGCAATGATCATTGCATTTGCTCCTTGCGTCCCTTCTACAATCCCTTTGATCACTGTGGACAAATCACACGCAATGATCGCCGGTTTAAGATTCAGGTCATGTGCCAAGCATAAAGCTTCTCCGCACGCAATCGCCTCAACGCAAGCTAGATCAGAGATGCCTTCCATCACAAGGGCATAACCGCCTTGATAGTTGCCTTCATGGTCTCTGAAGAAAGCAGAGTATCCCATGAGATAAAATCAGTGAGAAATTGGCTCCCTGAACTCTCGTTCCTTTTTTTATCACTTAAACTCGCATTCCCGCTAATCAGTCAAAGGACTTTTGATCTTCTCACGCCTCAACTCCTATTCCCCGTCTCTGATCTCGACGGAAGATGCATAAATATCGTTCGCATCTGCGCGTTGGCCCATGAGGCTTATGCGTTCAGACCCGTCGTCATCCGTCCACCGACTGGCCCGCTTGCTGGTCGCGCGCGTGGCCCATTGACCTTACTCCGGTGGACCTGTGCTTCCGCTCGCTCTCCTCTCCCGCACCTGCATCTGCATGGCCCTGCCATGATGAACCACACGTGCACCGATTAAAAGAGGCGAGCTCCTCTTCCTCCTTCTCTTTCGTCTTTAATTCGAACCCCGTCCGCCCCCATGATGGACGCATGAAACCCAACCCAGCACAATGATGCACGAGCGCAGATTTCACCACCCCGCACGCGCGCATAAACTAGCCGGAGCCCGGAGCTAGGCTTTGATTAGGCGCGTGCGTGGTTCGCTCGCACACGCGTGGCGAAACAAGCAGCTAGCCAGCCCCCGCGGGATGTCGGTGAGCGATAACCCGTTGGATGCGTGCCTGGATGATGATCCATTTTATCCGTGTGGCGCCGCTTTCTTTCCGGTTCCGGAGGGCCCTCGCGTGCATGGCGTTATTGGTGTTGGATGATGGCTACGCCCTACTACCATTGTAACCACTTGCAGAAACCGACCGACGGACGGACGGACGGCAACGTCCATTCCATGGTCGTTGCCGCGGCTCTGTCTCGCTATTTTATTTTTAAGTGCAGACCCCCGTGAGACCGCGAGTCCGTGACCCGTAGACGACGGTCGGCCAAGCTTGATTATTGGCATGGTCAGCACGTATCTGGGCGCTGCCGTGTGTCGCAGTGCACCGTGTGGCGCTGCGCGCATTACTAACATTATTAATTAGAGCATTAGATGGCGGACAGACTTTGTCGTCCTCTCTGTTTCCTGAACTATACACAAGAGGCAGGCATACGTGGCTGATTAACTATTCCCTTTAGTATGTTGTTGTGATGTTTCCCTTCACTCATCATGCACGGGACGGGAGAAGCGCGCAGTGGAGTCGAGATGGTAAAACGAGCTCAGTCCGGCCAGCTCTGTCGCCCGTCTGTGCTGTAAGCTGTAAAGTGTCGGCAGGACCAGCACCTGCCGGCAGATAGATAAACGCGCACAGCTGGGCCAACTTCAACTTGGAGGCAGAGCAGCGGCAGAGTCGCTCGCGCGTTTTTCTTTCCTTTCGAAATAACCATAAATCTTGGCGCTTGAGTTTCATATTTAACCCTAAAACTAGGAATTTTTTAAAAAATTCTATTGTTCGCGCCTATTTTTTCACAGCATACTGGATCACCGGTTCGAAACATTTTGATAGCAATACATATGCTTAGGACTCATCTGTACCAGAAAGGTTGGGCGCGCTTTGCTGCGTCATTGTTGTCGTTGGGTTTCTTAAAAACATTACTCACTCTGTTTCAAAATATAAAGTGTATTACTTTTTAAAAAGTCAAATATTTTTAAGTTTGATCAAATTAGTAGAGAAGTATATCAAAATCCATAATACCAAATCGTTATAATTAGATTCATCATGAAATGAATTTTCATATTTTTTTGTTTAATATTATAGATTTTGACATTTTTGCCTCTGAGGAATTTGACTTTTGAAAAAAATGATAGTATTTAGTTTGGCGGGCCGGGGAGATGATGGAGTGTTTTTTTATATAATTCGATGATTTGGTGGGCCTTTCTCGATGTGATTTTGGATTATCGCTAAGAAACTCAGATTTATGTAGGAAAATTTATATGTTGGTACCTGCATGTACTATATTGGTGCTATAGTATCATATGTTGGCGTTTCTTTTTTCTAGGTGGTGGGAGAGTGTGCGGGATTGATACGTTTTTACATCCCGGTTGTTGCTGATTGGTTTGAAAAATGATTGGCCCGATCAAAATCGTAAACCAAATCCATAGTTGAATACCTCAGTCGAATTGAAGAGTTTCAAAATTAGGGGCGGTGGAGCAGAGTTTCAAAATTAGGGAACAATAATGAATTAAAATAATTGTATGGAAGAGCTCCTTAAAAAATTGTTGACCCTGTCAAAATTGAGTGACTCGATTTTAAACGGAAGACCTCAATTAATAATTGTATCGTGAAAGAACATGCGGTGCCCCCATGTTTGGTTTTGGTAATTAATGACAATCTCTATGGACTAACGGTTGCCTTGAGTTATATTTGAAGGGTTTGTCCATAGGCTTTTCTTGGAGTCCATTTCTTGGTTTCAAGGAGAGTTTGTGATGACCAAGGTGCTATTAAAGAATTATCCAAAGATTGGTCTTGTAAGTGTTGAGCTTATTGCAAGCATGTCTTGAAGAAGAAGTGTGTGTGATCATTCATGTTTACCTTCAAGACATCATCCAAATGAAGAGAGTTGGAAAGATTCAAGGCTGATCAAGACTAAGTCAAAGAGTGAATCAAGTTGATCAACACACAAAGCGTAGAAGATGTACCGAGAGGGATCATCTGATCGCATGGTAAGGTAAGCATTGTACTTTATGCTTTGTGTACTAACCCATGGTCTACGTGAGAGTTCTATGTGGGGTTAGGTATGTTTCTATGGGCTAGCGTCAAGAGGAAGATATTATACAACCCATGGAGGATGACATCAAGTGGTGGTCGTCATCAAGTTTGCGGTGTGCAAGTTCAAGCGGAGCATCACGAAGAGATCAAGTGCTTGAAGCTTGCCGTCCATTGTGGTGACAATGGACTTGTGAAGATGTGCCGAAGAGTGGCTCACCCATAGTGGAGTATGGGGGAGCAATCTACTAGTCTTCACCAAGCCAACGCAATCAAGAAAGGTGGTCTAGCTTGAGGGAGTCAAGATCGTCATCATCCAGCTCAAGTGGACTATGTGCAAGGCAAAGGTTTGCCCTTGATAGGTTTTCTATTTTACCGGTCTCATGGTAGTTGTGGGAGACCAGGTTATAGGATCGATTGTCGTTCTATCAAGGGGGGGGGGGCTCTCGATGAGTAACTTGATCGTATCGTTCATAGAGAGCTCAAACCATTGCATCCTTGCATCATATTTATTGGTTCTTGTTTGGTTTTTCTCCTTGTGATATTTGGAGCTTTTGGTCATCTTCATGACAAGCTCGAGTTCATCGAAAACGGAGTTACATGCATGTACTATGATGTTTTCGATGTTGGAGGTTATGCCGGTTCTTCTCGATTGGAAGTTTCTCTCCTCTATATATTAGGCATACCTCACCTGACTCTTATCTTTATAACCTTTTGTTGTTTGGGTGCTACTCGTTGTCATCTATCCAACAAGCTTGAGTTTGCTCAATTCGGTGTTCATTTGCAGAAATTGTGGCAGTTTAGGCTTTATTGCATCCTCTGTTTTCTCCGTTATGTTCTTGAAAGCATCAAGCGGTAGTACTGCTCTCTCGAGCGGTAGTACCGCTTGGTACCGCGGCCTTGTGCCGCGCGTAGTACCGCTGCTTTTGGGGATGTGTTTTTCGTGTCAGGTTTCGCGATAAGCGGTACTACCTCTCCCCTCGAGCGGTAGTACCTCTTATAAGCGGTACTACCTCTCCCCTTGAGCGATAGTACCTCTTATAAGCAGTACTACCTCCCCCCCTCCCCCGAGCGGTAGTACCTCTTATAAGCGGTACTACCTCTCCCCTCGAGCGGTAGTACCTCTTATAAGCGGTACTACCTCTCCCCTCGAGCGGTAGTACCTCTTATAAGCGGTACTACCTCTCCCTAGAGCGGTACTACCTCTCTGGCAGATTTTCAGCTCTTGTTTTTCTCTCTCGTTGGGCTATTTTGACTGTGCTAAGCGGTAGTACCACTCGTGTGCGAGCTGAGCACATAACGGTTGATTCGGGAGGCCCTATAAAAGGGGGTCTTCTTCCCCAATGAACCTTATCCTTTCAGCTCGTGTTCTTCCCCCATTGTTGACCTTCTTCGAGCTTGCTAACTCTCAATCCTTCCATGGATTCTTGCTAGTTTTTGAGGGAAAAGAGAAGAGATCTAGATCCACATTTCCACCAATCACTTTCTCCTCTATGTGAGGGGAACCCCTTGGATCTAGATCTTGGAGTTCTTGGTGTTCTCCTTCTTGTTCTTTCTCTCATTTTCCTCCCTAGCATTAGTTGCTTCGGTGGGATTTGGGAGAGAAGAACTTGGGCACTCCGTGTGCCCTTGCCATCGCATTTGGTGCACCGGTTTGAGTTCTCCACGGTGGTACGTGGAAGTTACAAGTTGAGAAGCTTATTACTCTTGGGTGCTTGGTACCCTTGAGCTTGTTCCTCTTGGGTGCTTGGGCGCCCTAGGCAGTTGGTGGTGTTCGAGCTCAATCATTGTGGTGTAAAGCTCGGGCAAGCGTCGGGTCTCCAATTAGGTTGTGGAGATCGCCTGAGCAATTTGACGGTACCGTGACCGCCCCAAGGGTTGCCAAAGTGTACGGGTTCGGTGACCGCCCCCAAGGGTTGCCATTTGTACGGGTTCGGTGACCGCCCTCAAGGGTCCCTTAGTGGAATCACGACATCTTGCATTGTGCGAGGGCGTGAGGAGATTACGGTGGCCCTAGTGGCTTCTTGGGGAGAATTGTGCCTCCACACCGCTCCAAACGGAGATTAGCATCCACAAGGGTGTGAACTTCGGGATACATCGTCGTCTCCGCATGCCTCGGTTATCTCTTACCCGAGCCCTTTACTTATGCACTTTACTTTGTGATAGCCATATTGTTTCTTGTTGCTATCGCCTAGTAGTTTATCTTGCTTAGCATAAGTTGTTGGTGCACATAGATGAGCCTAGTTATTGTAGGTTTTGTGCTTGACAAATTAACCGCTAGGTTTATTCCGCATTTGTTCAAGCCTAAACCGTAATTTTTAAAGCGGCTATTCACCCCCCCCCCCTCCAGGCGACATCCTCAATCTTTCAATTGGTATCAGAGCCTCGTTGTCGGTGTCAAAACCGGCGGATCTCGGGTAGGGGGTCCCGAACTATGCGTCTAGGCGGATGGTAACAGGAGACGAGGGACACGATGTTTTTACCCAAGTTCGGGCCCATCGATGGAGGTAAAACCCTACTCCTGCTTGATTAATATTGATGATATAGGTAGTACAAGAGTAGATCTACCACGAGATCAGAGAGGCTAAACCCTAGAAGCTAGCCTATGGTATGATTGTTGTTCTTCCTACGGACTAAAACCCTCCGGTTTATATAGGCACCGAAGAGGGTTAGGGTTACACAGAGTCGGCTACAATGGTAGGAGATCTACATATCCGTATCGCCAAGCTTGCCTTCCACACCAAGGAAAGTCCCATCCGGACACGGGACAAAGTCTTCAATCTTGTATCTTCATAGTCCAGGAATCCGGCCAAAGGCTATAATCCAGGACTCCCTTAGTAGCCCCTGAAACAGGCTTCAATGACGACGAGTCTGGCGCGCACATTGTCTTCGGCATTGCAAGGCGGGTTCCTCCTCCGAATACTTCATAGAAGATTTTGAACACAAGGATAGTGTCCGGCTCTGCAAAATAAGTTCCACATACCACCGTAGAGAGAATAATATTTACACAAGTTCAATCACGACGTATTCCGCAATGATGACATCACACCACGGCCAAGCCTTTATTCGAATCGTTTTTACCGTCCCACCTCAGCGCATTTAGCATTTAGCGGCGGTTTCCTTGGCACGCCTTGTCAAAGCAGATCGTGTCCCCTTATTCCGGGATTCTCATCAATACGGGCGTAGTAACCCGATCGTGCCCGTTGGCACGCCTCCTCTATCGAAGGCGAGTCCCGAACGGTCACGGGGAGGGCTCCTGGTATTGAACCTCTTTATAAAGAGACCAAGGCCCCGCTCTTTTTTCTCGATCTCAATCGAATCCGCCCATCGCTTCAAGTCCCAACACCCAAAGCTGCAGATTCAGGCGCTTCGGACCTTCGATGATGTCCGGCTCCAACCTTCAAGGCCGGTGGATGCCTTCCTCCGTCATGGAAGAAGACGTCCTAAAGCTAAGAGATGCTGTATCCGATTGGCGAAATCAAGATAGGCTGCCGGCACAAGGGCAGGTTATGCCCTCTCCCAAGCCCGGTGAAAGCGTGGTGTTCGTGTCTCACTTCCTTCGGGGGCTAGGTTTCCCGACGGACCCCTTCGTGAGGGGGCTCATGTTTTATTACGGGCTGGAATTTCACGACTTGGATCCGGAGTCCATCCTCCACATCTCATCGTTCATCGTCGTGTGCGAAGCCTTCCTCCGCATTACCCCTCACTTCGGATTGTGGTCAAGACCTTCAAGGTGGAGCGGAAGATGATCAAGGGGCAACAGGCAGAGTGCGGAGGGGTTGTTATAAGCAAGAATGTTGACGCTTCATGGCCCGAAGGCTCTTTTTAAGAGGAGCTCAATCTATGGCAACAAGAGTGGTTTTATATCACAGCTCCCAGGGGCACCAAATGGGTGGCGCCACCTGCCTTTCGCTCGGGTCCTCCACCGCGGTGGCGTCATGGGTCAATAAAGGGCTTGACTGGGGCCGTCCAAGGACGTGCCTCACTGCGAGGTCCGTATTCGAGACCTCCTAGAGAGAGAGATCAATATGGTCGTAGTAGCGCAGGTCATGCTGATTTGTCGCATCCTGCCCTGCAAATGTCGCCCCCTCCGCCTGTGGGAGTTCAATCCGGAGGGACCACGAGATCTCCAACATTTTATGGGTGCAACGCCCGTGGATATGTACAAACTGTTCTTCGGATCACAAGCAATGTGTCCGGACTTGACCGAGGACGCAGGTCTGAGCTGCAATCGCCCGGATGCTCAAGTAAGTAGTCTTGTACCCGGACACGCTATCCGTATATTTATCATAGACTTGCCCTTAAAAGAGTTGTCCCTTAAACAGGAGTGGATAGCGAAAGCAAAACTGATTAGGTGTTCGGCCCCCCTCCCTGAGACCACGCCGGATCCCGTGTTAGTGGATAGCGAAAGCAAAACTGATTAGGTGTCCGGCCCCCCTCCCTGAGACCACGCCGGATCCCGTGTTAACCAAGATGCTGGAGGCTGCGCCTTTAGAAGAAGGCGAAGGGGGGAACAAGGAAGCTACTGCCTCCGCGAAGGAGGTTATCAAGAAAGGAGGGATCGAGAATCCCTCCGTCCAAGGGGAGAAGAGGACCGCCTCTGAAGATCCGGAACCAAGGCCTCAAAGCGCGGGAAGAAATCTTCGCCAGAGGGTCCTGCGCCGGAAGATGCCCTGGCCGCATTATTTCCCCAAGGAGATCAGCCCTCCAGCGAGCCGTAAGTAGAGAGGGGAGTTTTTAAAATAAGAGACATCCCTGTTTTATTTCTAAAGATGACCGAAATTTTACCTTGTAGTTCGGGTCTCAGCCCTTCTCAGCAGAGCTCGTCTTCAGGGGATCTTCATCCGGAGATGATGGAGAGCAGAACGCCTCCCCTTGCCGTACCACCTAGCGAGGCGGACGATCCTGAGGTGTCTTCGCGGAGGGTTTCTCCGAATCCGGCAGGGGTGGAGGGCGGTCATAGGGCCCCCCAGAGCCCTCCGTGTCCGGCCTTCGAAAAGGGCCATCAGACGAGTCCGGCACCTCCTGGTGCACGGTCGGAGGAGTTGAAGGGTCTGCTCGGGCGAGTGTCTATCTCAGAGGATCACCGTGCATTGATGGGTACGGTGATTGAAAAAATTTCGTCCGCGGAAAGCAGGTTGTACGAGGCCGCCAGAAGTTTACTGACAGGTTTTGAGGTACGTGCAATGATGTACCTTTTGACGGTTCCGCATATATAAGATGCGCCCTGTGTAGATGGTAGCCCCTGAGACTCGGTGCATTTGTCAAAAATGACAGCGTGCCGAGGATCATAATCCCAGGTTATAATATGTTGCCCTTCCTATGTAGGTGGCGGAGCGTCCGGTGAATAGCCGGACTAATGAATTTGCCAAACTAAAGCGGCAACTTGACGTGGCGGATGCCGACATCGCGCTTGTCAATAAGCGGCTTGACGAGTCACAAGGTATGCGGTTTCTCCGCGGACACCTGGTAAGGGAGCTTGATGCCCGTGCCTTACAACATGTATTCTTGATGCAGATGGTGCCGCTGCCATGGAGAACCTTCGGGCGGAGCTTGCCCGAGCCAGGGAGCGGGCTAGAAAAGTGATGATGCTGCCTTAAAGGCGGCCGAAGAGCTAAAAGCCGAACAGGCTGCTCACTGCCGAAGCAAGAAGGAAATGGCCGAGATGGCCGTGAAGTTGAAGAATGCTACCGACCGCTGCGAGTTTCTTGAAAAAGAAGGGCGAGCGGAGCAAGAGGACCTGAAGAAGGCCACCACCGAGGCCAAGGATGCTCGCTCTGCAATGAGAGCTATGAAGGAGGAGCTACGTCAGGCCGGAGATATCGCGGCTGGAAAGCCCTTTCTGCTGCGGAGGAAGTTCACGGATCCTAAATATGCTCAGTTGGACCGTCTTTGGAGTAGTGAGGATGCTTATCTGGACTTGGCAGCGAGTGTCGCGGACGCGGCCGAACACTTCGGAGATCAGAAGGATCACGAGATGGAAGATCTTTTTTGGTCGCAGTTCCGTAATCCAGAGTGTCCACTTCCATTAACCGATCGTTTGGCCGAATGGGCGGAGCTGGATAGGTTGTCCAGACTTGCCATGAAGAATGTCGTGACTCATTTGTGGCCGAAAAGGCCCGAGCCGAAGAGTTATTTTGGCTTGGTGCAGCAGTTCCTTGGTACGGTGCCGCATATCAAAGCAATGAGGCGGTCAACATGCATAGAGGGTGCACGGATGGCTCTTTCCCGTGTCAAGACATACTGGGCGGAGATGAAGGCCACCGATGTTGCATCCCAAGATTCGGACGGAAGCCGTACATTGCCGAGCACTATTTTCGGAAAGATTTGCAGGGCGCTCGTTTAATAGAGACGCAGTGCTCGAAGGATATTATGTTCGAATAACATGTATTATTGTGAAACAATGTTTTGATGGAATATAAAAGCTTTTTATACTTGTGCCTTCAAGAATTAAAATACATCCTGTGCCGCAGTTAATGTATATGTGTATATAACCTGAAAGATGGCAGTCTTTGGCTTCAGCCCCCACGCATATAATGCGGGGGTGTTTGCAGAAAGCGCCTTTTCACACTTGATCCAATGTCTTGGTCCTACAAAGGAGGTGATAGCGCAGCAAACTAGGCAACCGGACTATAATGCTTTATCACTTTCACTTAGCCATAGGAGTTCGACAGTGGGGCTACTATATAGCCCCTAGGGGCACCGCTCACCCGAATTCGGGCGCCAGATGTGCCTGGCCAGAAACGCCCTTCGTCAATGCGGAGGAATTCTAAAGATTCCAACGGGTTATCGAGTGGTTGACCAGTCTCACGCTGTATCATGACAGTCGGTTTTGGCTTTCATCGAGGTGCTCGCTGGCGAACCGGGCACAATCGCAGTAGTTCTCCTGGTGCCGCGTTAGCCGATAGAGCGAAACGTAAGGCAGCAAAACACAGGAGCCGGGAAAACCCAACATTTGACCAAAGACATGATTCGGAGCTGATGCATATAAGGCCTAACTCGAGACGCCGAACACTCCCTAAGGTATTCGGTCTTTTATGAAAACGGGTCGGACAATCGCCCTTGGTAATAAGCCCCTAGTGTCCAGGTACGCGCAAAATTCTGACGTGGCCTATGCCAAAACGCCAGCCTCCTCCTTGGTTATAGCAAGAAACCGGGGGATGTGTATCAACAAGAGACAGTGAAAAAGGTTTACGCAGGGTCTTAATCTGAAAAGAATCCTTGCGACGGGTCCCTACTGCACGTCTGCGCCTGTGTCTCCGTTGTGCCGTATCCTGGACGGGTGTAGCACGATGTTCATCTGTAAAAGAGAGGAACTTAGTTGAAAAGGTCGTGCGAAAATGTACGTTATATTAAATAAACGAAGTACAATTCAAAAAATGAATAAAATTGAGCTTTATGGTCTCTTGTTGCGGAGCCCCTTGTACGGGGGCATGTGTCTAGTAAGCCCTTGTATGTTTACGCCGGACTCGTCCAGCCGTGTCCGGGGTCTGGACGACCTGTCTAAGTGCTTTTATTGGTGAAGCCGGTTTATTGTGTGGCTGTCAAGGCAACCGCACGATTTTCCGGACTCGAGGAACCCTCGACGTTTCCTTTTAACGAGATGATGCCACGTGGACCGGGCATTTTAAGTGTAAGAGATGCATAATGCGGTATTGCGTTAAAGCGGGCGAAAGCTTCGCGTCGCAATAGTGCTCGATAGCTACTTGTAAATGGGGCGAGTTGGAAGGTTAAATTTTCACGACGGAAGTTGTCGGGTGAGCCGAACACAACTGCTAGCAGTAGAGAGCCTGTACAATGGGCATATGGGCCTGGCATTACCCCTTGAAAGGAAGTGTTGCTATGGCGAAATTTGGTTGGGTCTATCCCCATTTTGCGGATTGTGTCCTGATATAGCAGGTTTAGATCACTGCCGCCGTCCATTAGGACTTGTGAAAATTGGAGTCCGCCAATTATTGGATCTAATATCAAGGTAGTCCAACCTGCATTCCGTATACTTCTAGAGTAATCCCGATGATCGAAGGTGATTGGTTTTAACAACCAGTGGCGGGACTCCTCCGGGATAGGCCGTATGGCGCTGCACTCTATGGGCGCCGCTCTATTTTTCCCTTTTGTCACGTGAAGTGAGTTCACTGTTTTAATTTCTTGTGGGAAATTCTTTCGTTTTCCGGTGCTCTGCTTTTGGGGTTCATCATCGTCCCCGCTTGGTGTGTCGAGCCCCTTGTGTTCGGCGTTGAGTTTGCCGGACTGCTTGAAGACCCAACAATTCTGTGGGTATGGTTTGCAGGCTTCCAAGGAGTACTATGGATTTGGCATATCTTGTCCAAGATTTTGTTTAAGTTAGATAGCTCGTCCCTGTTATCCTTAAGGGGCAGCTTTTTATGATTCTTCCGAGAGCTTTTGAATCCGGCGTTGCCTGTCGTGCTCTTCGGGTTGTTTCCCTTGGTCCGACGCTGGTCCTTGCTGCGTCGTGGTTTCTCGCTTCCATCCCTGACTTCAGATGTACTTGGGTTGCTGGTGCTGCATCGTGCCAGCCAGCTATCCTCTCCCGCGCAAAAGCGGGTCATGAGGCTTGTTAATGCGGCCATTGTTCTTGGCTTTTCTTGGCCGAGGTGTCTGGCGAGCCATTCGTCTTGGACATTGTGTTTGAAAGCTGCTAAGGCTTCGGAGTCCGGACAGTCGACTTTTTGGTTCTTTTTAGTAAGGAATCTGTTTCAAAATTTCCGGGCTGACTCTCCGGGTTGTTGAGTTATGTGACTTAAATCGTCGGCATCCGGAGGTCGGACATAGGTCCCTTGAAAATTTGCCCGAAAAGCATCCTCGAGCTCCTCCCAACTTCCAATGGTGTTTTCGGAAGGCTTTTAAGCCAATGCCAGCTGGCCCTTTGAGCTTGAGAGGTAGGTATTTTATGGCGTGGAGATCATCTCCTCTAGCCATGTGTATGTGGAGGATGTAATCCTCAATCCGCACTGTGGTCTCGTTGTTACGTCAGATGCCTCTATGTTTACGGGCTTGAATCCCGCTGAAATTCATAATCCAGCACCTCATCGGTGAAACATAGGGGTGTCGGCACCCCTATATTTAGGTGTACCGTGATGTTCGGATACTTGATGTGTTGCATTGCTTACTAGAGCTTGCTTTCTTGGCCCGTAGATAGATCTAACTGGGCCATCTTTTTGATGCGAATCCCTGTGCGGATCATGTGCCGGCTTGTGTGCGGCGCCGTTTGCCGCTCTCTATTTGCCATAGGGTCGTCCATCCGACCGGGTGGCCTCTTTGTTTTTTGATTGCGGGGGCTCTACGGCCTCCTCATCAAATTCAGGTAGTAGTTTTCGCTTTGGGTAGCTCTTCGTTCGGCGACTATCGCCGTATTTGTCTGCGGTGTTGAGTACTTTGCTCCATCTGATTCTGGGTGCATCTTCCGCTGTTTTGAGCTTCCGCTTCTGCTTTTTTAGGCTACGTGCAGTGGCGACGAGCCTTTTGTGGAGGTTCTTCTGCTCCAGCAACTTGTCCGGCGTGAGATCGTCCGGACTGTTATCTTCGCCGTGGACGGGTTGTTTATCCAGATTGCCCTGTTCGGACGGTTGCTCGATAGCATGTTCGCCGTCCACCGGTTCGCCCTGCTCTATGGCTGGATTTGTATGGCTGTTGTCTTTGTCGAGGCGGGACTTTGAGCGGCGCTTACGTCGCCGTTTTGACTGCTTTTCGAGGGAATGATCCTTCGTAGCGTCCCGTTGTTCCTCATCGTCGCTTCCTTTAGGTGTGTCCACCATGTATACATCATGATATGAGGTGGTTCTCCAGTGCCCTACAGGCGCTGGTTCATGTTCCTCCCCTACATCGTCGTCCATACAGTCGATGTCTTCGGAGTTGAAATCGAGCATGTCGGTTAAATCATCGACAGTGGCTACGAAGTGGGTGGTGGGTGGGCTTCGAATTTCTTTGTCTTCCGCATCCCAACCTTCCTGACCATAATCCGGCCAGGGCTCTCCTGATAAAGAGAGAGACTTTAATGAATTCAGGATGTCGCCAAAGGGCGAGTGCTGAAAGATGTCCGTGGCAGTGAATTCCATGATCGGCGCCCAATCGGATTCGATTGGCGGGGCGGAAGGCTCGAGTCCGGAGAGGAGTCCGACACCTTGGAGTTACGAAGCTTCGCAGCGACGGTAGGTGTACGGCTCAATCGCCGTAGAGATTGCAGCCCCCAAGGCGGTCCAGCCACCCGTCCTCGATCGGCGCAGTCGGCTCCGAGCTGAAGGTCGGAGCGGACACTGGTGCATCCTCCAGGACACTGTTCGGTGACAGAGCTAGATCATGCCCCTCGTGACAGTGCGGCGCGCTTGGCTGTGGCTCGAACCCGTCAAAGATCAAGTCTCCGCGGACGTCAGCCGTGTAGTTCAAACTTCCAAATCTGGCCTGGTGGCCAGGGCCGTAGCTTTTAATCTGCTCCAGATGGCCAAGCAAATTGGCCCGCAGTGCAAAGCCGCCGAATACGAAGATCTGTCCGGGGAGAAAGGTCTCACCCTGGAGCGCATCGTCGTTGATGATCGGAGGAGCCATCGGGCCTAAAGATGACGACACAGAGGAACTCTCAATGAAAGCACCAATGTCGGTGTCAAAACCGGCGGATCTTGGGTAGGGGTCCTGAACTGTGCGTCTAGGCGGATGGTAACAGGAGATGAGGGACACGATGTTTTTACCTGTGTTCGTGCCCTCTCGGTGGTGGTATAACCCTACTCCTTCTTGACTTATATTGATGATATGGGTAGTTCAAGAGTAGATCTACCACGAGATCTGAGAGGCTAAACCCTAGAAGCTAGCCTATGGTATGATTGTTGTTCGTCCTACGGACTAAAACCCTCCGGTTTATATAGGCACCGAACAGGGTTAGGGTTACACAGAGTCGGTTACAATGGTAGGAGATCTACATATCCGTATCGCCAAGCTTGCCTTCCACGCCAAGGAAAGTCCCATCCGGACACGGGACGAAGTCTTCAATCTTGTATCTTGATAGTCTAGGAGTCCGGCTATCCGGACACCCCCTAATCCAGGACTCCCTCACTCGTCTCTCTTTGTTAGGCTTAACCGCCTAGAGAGTAATGATGTCGACTAGGGGTTTAGGATTCTCTGACACTCTTAGTTTCGATGGCACAAATTTTGATGTTTGGGTAATTCGCATGCTTAATCTCTTTAGGGTCATGGACCCAAATTTAGAGCGAATTTTAGATATGGGTTTTTCTCCTCCAAAGGATCCCCAAAGATTATCTTTAGAGGATGAGAAAAACTCTTTTCTCAATGCTCAAGCTTCTAATGTGCTTTTCGATGCTTTGAGCAATGTAGTTATATTTCAACTCATGCCATTCTGGGATGCTCATGAGTTGTGGACAAAGCTTCAAGATAAATATGGCGTGTCCAAGATTTGTAAGGATGATTGTTCTCCCTCCACCTCCGGCTGTGTTGCGTTCTCAACTTCTTCTACTTCACCTACATGTGGTTTTCCACAAGGTAATGACATGGTGAGTAGTGGTGTTCATTGCAATGATGATAGTGGGCTTATTGTTGATTATCCTTCATCACTTTCTTATTGCAATGCTTCATCTTTGGACTTTAGCACTTCGAGCACTCCAAATGTTTCACATGCTTGTGTTGATAGTCCTTGCATATCATGTAGAAATTGCTTTACAAAATCTCATGATGATATGGTTGCTATATCTTGTTGCCATGATAAAATTGCATATATTTCCTCGAATTGTTGTGCTAACAATGAAGAGGAAACCCAAGACTCCATGGAACAAGATGTGGTCTTGGATGGTGCTTCAAGGGATTCTAGATCATCATCTATTGCATTTTTCCTTATGGCCAAGGCTTCAAAGGTATCTCCCACTTTGAATCCCAATATATCTTGTGATGATATTGATCATGGCAAGAGTGATAATGATGTTGATTATGATGAAGAGGATGATGATGTTGCCTCCTTAAAAATTAAGGGGGAAATGATTTTTAAAGCTCTTCTTAAGAATAAAATCGCTCGTTCCAACTTCATGGAAATCATGTCTATTGCTATTGAGGGCAAGAAATATATTGATGAGTTGGAATCTCGTCTTGAGGAGCATGAGGTCACCATTGATAAAATGGAAGGTCATGAGCGTGATTACGCTAATGAGATTGCGGACCTCTCTCAAGCTCTTGAACTTGAACAAACCACCAAGGAATCTCTTGAGGAGACTTTTGCCCTAGAATTATCTAGAGTGAGGGAATCTCGTGATAGAGCTCTTGAGGTGGCCAATGTTTTTGAAACTAAAATGAGGAGCTTGAAGTTGCGCATGCTAAACTCCTTGAGGACTTTGAGCACCTCGAAAATGGCTCAAGGGTTATTAAGAGTGAGTTCATCAAACTCACCGAGTCTCATGCTCAACTTAAAGCTTCATATTCAAAAGATCTTGCCAAGTTGTCTTCTCCTCTTGTTGCTAATGATGATGCTTGTGCTACTAACTCTATCTCTTGTGAAGCATCCATATTGAAGGAGAATGTTGAGCTAAGGGCTCAATTTGAGTTGCTATATAGCAATTATGGGATGTTGGAAGAAAATCATGTAAAGCTCACAAACTCTCATGATGATCTTCTAGTATCCCATAATGTGCTAAAGTTAGATCATGAGGCCATGCTTGCTAAGGTAACATCTAGTGAGCCTCATGTGGATACTAGCACTACTTTTAGTCAAAATGCTATATTGCCTTGTGCTAGTCCTCGCGATTCATCCATGCATAAAATTGGTACATCTTGTGATGAATTTCTTTCCTTGCCTTGTTGCTCTAACGATGAAGCTTATACTTCCTCTAGTGCTTGTGTAGAGGAAATCAAAGAGCTCAAGGCCCAAGTCACTTCTTTGAAGAAAGATTTGGAAAAGTGTCATGAAGGGAATGCCACACTCAACAATATCTTGAGTGTACAAAAATCCCCCAATGACAAAGGTGGACTTGGATTCAACTCCAATAAGAATAATAAGTCCAAGAGCAACAACAAGAAGGGCCAAAACAAGTCAAGAATTCGGCCAAGATTATTTGCTTCAAGTGCAAAATTGAAGGGCATCATGTTAGATCTTGCCCATTGAAGAAGAAGTCCATTAGTGACAAGCAACAAGGGAAGCAGCTACAAGTGCATTCTCATGCTCAACCTCAAGTTGAAGGAAGGCCTCTTCCCAAGAAGACTCAAGCTAATGCTTCTCAAGTTGAGAAATCAAGTGAGAAGAAAGTGAAGAGTAGACGTTGCTACCTATGTCGTGAGAAAGGTCACCTCGCTTCTTCATGCACTAGTGCTAACTTATCCAACCCAATTATTATTGATGATGTCTATTCTCTTGGGAAGGATAAGGTTGGCAATGTGTTTGCCAAGTTTGTTGGTACTCAAAGTGGTTTGAAGCAAAGAGCCATTTGGGTAGCCAAGCCTATTGTGACTAACCTCTTAGGACCCAACTTGGTTGGGGACCAACTAGCTCAAACTTGATCAATAGGTGTTGTTGGAGGTCATTGGAGACTTGGCTACATTATGAAGATTTAAGGGGTCCTCATCATTCATATTGTCTCAAGCCAAGTCATTCGGATTATCTTTCTATCGTATATCCAGTGTTCCTCCTTGCGGTAACTCGTGCTTAAATTTCTTACATTGAAAGTTACTTGCCCCTTAGCATGTTGTGGTTTTGTATCTTGCATGTGCTTGTATATGTTGTGCTTCCAATTTGCTTATCTTGAGAAATCAAGTCTGTGTATGTTGGTTTGCACATCATGTACGTGTGTGTTGTGTGTTGAGCCTTTTTGCATCTTGTTTATTTCTTAGTTGGCTCTTGTGAGAGATTAATGGAATATCCCATTATGGGGGAGTGATATGCTTTGTGCACCTCACAATCCTATAAATGTGTGTACATGAGTAATACCATCTAGTATTGATATTTCAAGATTATCTATTCGGTATGTGGTATGTCTTCTCATGAGAAATTCGAAATCTAAATAGTCCATTAATTATCTCTTATTGGATCCTTTTATTTGCGTCTTGTTTATCCTTAATTGGTATCACATTATGGGGGAGTAATATGCTATGTGTATATTACTAGCCTAGAAAATGTGTACATTTGAGATATTGTCACCTAGAGTTCATATTGTAAATTATCTTGTTCCTAGGTGGCATGTTAGTTCTACAAGTTGCAATTTGCCTTTTGTTTGGTGTGTAGATGATGTCGGATATCCTTGCTATCTACCACCGGGAATTATTTCCAAATACTTCTTGTCTTTTGACAATTGGTACTCACTTATGTGTGGTAGAAATTATTGATCATCTCCACGTTGGTGTTTGCTTTTATTTGCCTTATCTCTTGCCTAGGATTATGTCAACTCCCTTTGTC
Source organism: Aegilops bicornis (assembly GCA_021605145.1). Taxonomy (NCBI): domain Eukaryota; kingdom Viridiplantae; phylum Streptophyta; class Magnoliopsida; order Poales; family Poaceae; genus Aegilops; species Aegilops bicornis. The sequence continues at coordinate 319,141,161 of CM038675.1, forward strand.
TTCCATACCACTTGTGGATCTTGTTAATTTCTTGATCTTGTCTAGTGTTTTCTAGATATAGTGAAAGTGGTGATCCCACCTTGTGCATTTTGTATTCAAATGCAAATTCTCGTTAATGCACTAGTCTTGGGGGAGCTATCCTATTTTCTATAAAACACTCATCTTGCGATCCTTATCAAGTGTGTGTTGGTGGAATGCAACCCATTTATTCTTGGTACTTTGTAGAGGGCTTGGTTTGTTTGGAACCATTCTCTCTTTTGGGAGTTTGACATCTTTCTTTTTGCTTGTATTCTTGGATATCTCATTCCTTGATGTATCTTTCAATTGATATCCTCCAAGTGATGATTTATTCATTTGGTATCTTTTCTTCACTTGGTTTTTCTTGTCAATTGGTATCGGTTCTTGAAAGTATTGAGCATGCACATTAACTTCATGTAGTCTCCTTGGCATGCTTTATTTCTTTCTTTGACCCAATATATAGGGGAAACTCCACCAAGTCTCAAATTGGATAAGATGTGCATGAAATTCATTCTCATATATGTATGCACATATATAAGTGGAGTTTGTCCTATGTATTGTTAGTTCTCTAACTCTTTGGTCCCAATGAGTTTGGGTACCATTTTGTTTGTGTTGTTGTTCTAGGAACAATTGGAGATGCATTGGATGCTCGGCTCACTCACAAGGAAGGATGTGTCACCATGTGCTTATTGGAGTCAAGCTAGGATGAACAATGAACTACTATCTACCTTTAATTGGTATTTACTACATCCTTCCATTGATATCTCGGTAACAAGTATCATCATATTCCTCATGCACACATTTCTTGCATCAACCTTGTGTAGGTTGTATCATGGCACGTTAGTCATTCTTTCTTGTGATACTTGTTTCCTTTCTCAAGGCATCCCAACAATGATCTCCTGTTGCTAGTTGTGATGTCTTTCATGTTCGTGTGGTCGGAATTCATTTGTATACAATAAGACCATATCTAGCCATGTGCTATGCTTCCAAGCAAATATCTTATTTGTATATTTATGACTTCCTTGTGGATATCTTATTCTTTCCTTTTTGTAACTATTTCGTGTGTACATCCTTCTTTGTGGATCGATATCATCATGATTTTCATCTACCTAGAATCTTATACACTTGAGAGAAATTACATACCTAGAAGATATCCTTTCTTTCACATCCACCTTTTCTTTCTTGTACTATTTCTTTGGTGGCCCCGTGAAAGCTTTTTCCTTGAGTACGGATCTTACCTTGTTGCATCTTGATGCACTCTTGTGTGGTGAAGATATTTTGTCTCTTGCTTGTCTTGATGAGGCTTTTGCCATCTCGATTGGTATCCCTCCTCTTGACATAGCTTTCACTTTCTTTCTTCACCATGGGTTGTCATGGCGTTGGTTATTCTTTTTGCATGTTGAGTGTGCTTGTGAACCCCTTTGCTTGGTGTGTGTGGGAAGGACATGTCATGCACCTTGTATCTCCATTATTCAAGACTATGTTGATGCTTAATGCTCATCCGTACGTTAGTCTTCTCAAGTGCATTGGCTTGACCCACACACATCATTTTGGTTGAGCCCTTTCTTAAGTTGCCCCTTTTACTTGTTGCTCAACCATGTGTTTGTTGCAAGTACTAAGCTTAGTTTACTATATGATCACTTGCACTTGTTGTAAGTTTCTATAGATTTTGGGGGAGTTATGATCCTATTTTGTGCACTTTGTATCCAAATACAAAAAATCTTGATGTGCACAAATCATGGGGAGCTTCTCTAGTTTCTTTAGAACACTCCTCTGCTCATATCATAATATCTTTATTCATGTGGAACATAGGTTCATTGGTCTAGCTGGTTCAATTGATATCTTTTGATAGCTTGCTTCAATTGGTATCTTTTGATTGCTTGATTGCTTGTTTCTCTATTTGTTATGTCTTTGTGGCATATCATTCTTTTGCAATCTTAGTGCCTCAGTATAGTTGGTCTTCCTCCAAGTATTACCTTTGGATATGTGTATGGCATTCCACTCTCTTGTTGAGAAATACACAACGTTTGGAGGAACACCTTTTATATTGGTCTTCTTAGCTTTTCGCCCATTTTGGGAATCGATGCCAATGGGGGAGAAGTTTCAGAGAGTTTTGTGGAGAAGACTTTAGAGTTTTCTCCTTGCTTTGGTTTTGTTCCTAAGCATTTGCATCTCATACGCATGCATTATTGGTTGTTGCATTGCATGGTGATGCATAATTCCTTATATAAACTCTCTTGAAAGTGATTGTCATCAATTACCAAAATGGGGGAGATTGAAAGAACATGTGGTGCCCCCATGTTTGGTTTTGGTAATTGATGGCAATCTCTATGGACTAATGGTTACCTTGAGTTATATTTGAAGGGTTTGTCCATAGGCTTTTCTTGGAGTCCATTTCTTGGTTTCAAGGAGAGTTTGTGACGACCAAGGTGCTATTAAGGAATTATCCAAAGATTGGTCTTGTAAGTGTTGAGCTTATTGCAAGCATGTCTTGAAGAAGAAGTGTGTGTGATCATTCATGTTTAGCTTCAAGACATCATCCAAATGAAGTGAGTTGGAAATATTCAAGCTTGATCAAGACTAAGTCAAAGAGTGAATCAAGTTGATCAACACACAAAGCGTAGAAGATGTACAGAGAGGGATCATCTGATCGCATGGTAAGGTAAGCATTGTACTTTATGCTTTGTGTACTAACCCATGGTCTACGTGAGAGTTCTATGTGGGGTTAGGTATGTTTCCATGGGCTAGCCTCAAGAGGAAGATATTATACAACCCATGGAGGATGACATCAAGTGGTGGTCGTCATCAAGTTTGCGGTGTGCAAGTTCAAGCGGAGCATCACGAAGAGATCAAGTGCTTGAAGCTTGCCGTCCATTGTGGTGACAATGGACTTGTGAAGATGTGCCGAAGAGTGGCTCACCCATAGTGGAGTATGGGGGAGCAATCTACTAGTCTTCACGAAGCCAACGCAATCAAGAAAGGTGGTCTATCTTGAGGGAGTCAAGATCGTCATCATCCAGCTCAAGTGGACTATGTGCAAGGCAAAGGTTTGCCCTTGATAGGTTTTCTATTTTACCGGTCTCATGGTAGTTGTGGGAGACCAGGTTATAGGATCGATTGTCGTTCTATCAAGGGGGGGCTCTCGATGAGTAGCTTGGTCGTATCTTTCATAGAGAGCTCAAACCATTGCATCCTTGCATCATCTTTATTGGTTCTTGTTTGGTTTTTCTCCTTTTGAGATTTGGAGCTTCTGGTCATCTTCATGACAAGCTCGAGTTCATCAAATACGGAGTTACATGCATATACTATGATGTTTTCGATGTTGGAGGTTATGCCGGTTCTTCTCGATTGGAGGTTTCTCTCCTCTATATATTAGGCATACCTCCCCTGACTCTTATTATTATAACCTTTTGCTGTTTGGGTGCTACTCGTTGTCATCTATCCAACAAGCTTGAGTTTTCTCAATTCAGAGTTCATTTGCAGAAGTTGTGGCAGTTTAGGCTTTATTGCATCCTCTGTTTTCTTCGTTGTGTTCTTGAAAGCCTCAAGCGGTAGTACTGCTCTCTCGAGCGGTAGTACCGCTTGTAAGCGGTAGTACTACGGCCTTGTGCCGCGCGTAGTACCGCTGCTTTTGGGGATGCGTTTTTCGTGTCGGGTTTTGCGATAAGCGGTACTACCTCTCCGCTCGAGCGGTAGTACCTCTTATAAGCGGTACTACCTCTCCCCTTGAGCAATAGTACCTCTTATAAGCGGTACTACCTCTCCCCCCGAGCGGTAGTACCTCTTATAAGCGGTACTACCTCTCCCCTCGAGCGGTAGTACCTCTTATAAGCGGTACTACCTCTCCCTAGAGCAGTACTACCTCTTTGGCAGATTTTCAGCTCTTGTTTTTCTCTCTCGTTGGGCTGTTTTGACCTTGCTAAGCGGTAGTACCGCTCCTCCAGCGGTAGTACCGCTCGTGGAGCAGTAGTACCGCTCGCGTGCGACCTGAGCACATAACGGTTGGATTCGGGAGGCCCTATAAAAGGGGGTCTTCTTCCCCAATGAACCTTATCCTTTCAGCTCGTGTTCTTCCCCCATTGTTGACCTTCTTCGAGCTTGCTAACTCTCAATCCCTCCATGGATTCTTGCTAGTTTTTGAGGGAAAAGAGAGAAGAGATCTAGATCCACATTTCCACCAATCACTTTCTCCTCTATGTGAGGGGAACCCCTTGGATCTAGGTCTTGGAGTTCTTGGTGTTCTCCTTCTTGTTCTTCCTCTCATTTTCCTCCCTAGCATTAGTTGCTTCGGTGGGATTTGGGAGAGAAGAACTTGGGCACTCCGTGTGCCCTTGCCATCACATTTGGTGCATCAGTTTGAGTTCTCCACGGTGGTACGTGGAAGTTACAAGTTGAGAAGCTTATTACTCTTGGGTGCTTGGTACCCTTGAGCTTGTTCCTCTTGGGTGCTTGGGTGCCCTAGACGGTTGGTGGTGTTCGGAGCTCAATCATTGTGGTGTAAAGCTCCGGGTAAGCGTCGGTGTCTCCAATTAGGTTGTGGAGATCGCCGAGCAATTTGGACGGTACCGTGACCGCCCCAACGGTTGCCAAAGTGTCTGGGTTCGTGACCGCCCCAAGGATTGCCATTTGTGCAGGTTCGGTGACCGCCCTCAAGGGTCCCTTAGTGGAATCACGGCATCTTGCATTGTGCGAGGGCGTGAGGAGATTACGGTGGCCCTAGTGGCTTCTTGGGGAGCATTGTGCCTCCACACCGCTCCAAACGGAGATTAGCATCCGCAAGGGTGTGAACTTCGGGATACATCGTCGTCTCCGCATGCCTCGGTTATCTCTTACCCGAGCCCTTTGCTTATGCACTTTACTTTGTTTCTTGTTGCTATCGCCTAGTAGTTTATCTTGCTTAGCATAAGTTGTTGGTGCACATAGGTGAGCCTAGTTATTGTAGGTTTTGTGCTTGAAAAATTAACCACTAGGTTTATTCCGCATTTGTTCAAGCCTAAACAGTAATTTTTAAAGCGCCTATTCATCCCTCGCTCTATGCGACATCCTCGATCTTTCATATAGTATGAAAGAATTAAATAAGAGAGCTTTGAGAAATTGTTCATCAGGTCAAAATTGGGTGACCCAATTTCAATTGGAGACCTTAATTGATTGTGAGCCTTTAAAATTAGAGACCATAACACCAGACCCTTCATATTTGGATCATTTGGCCATGATTTTAACTAATAAAATATAGGTTATACATAATAAAAATATTGAGAACTACATTCAAATAAGAATTCAATAATATATTTTTGTAACATCCATTCACATTTTGCTAGGCAGATATATGGTTAAACTTTGACCTAAAATCCAATGTTTACTAATAAACCCAGACACACGTAGTACTAGTATCTCGCACATTCAAACAAAGTTTTTTTATTGAAAAGAAAAAGGAAAAGACCATTGGCATCTGCATTAGAACAACTCTAGCAGATCCCGCATCCTCCCGGTCCGTAAAACTTGTTTGCAGTTCACGCAAAAACGCCTTTACGGGCCGGTGCGGACGGCACAGTTACAGACCCCGCATAATGGACCCGTAAAAAGGGATATTCCCGGAATATCCTTTTTTACGGGTCGGCTTTGCAGCGTCTGATCTGGCGCAGCTCCTCCCGGCCCGCAAAACTTAAATTTGTAATTTAAATTGATCTAGCATAATGCATTTCTTTGCTTTTGCAACAACATTAGATACAAAAGACATCACCAAATCTTTGCTAGAATAGGAAAACCAAAGGAAACAAGAACCACAAGTATGCATTTCAGAAGATTTCCAACTTTCATAACTGCTCCTACAAGTTGGACTAATATCTTCTCCATGCATTCATTGTTGATCTACGGATTCTTGATTTTGCGTTCTTCTTTCTTCATCTTTGGTTCGAAAGAAGTAGACGTTGCTTCCCCTCTAGTTGCACATGCAGCCGCATCACTACCCTCGATTGTACTAAGGAGTGCACCAACATCTATTAAGTTCCTTTCTATCAATAAATCAATGTATTGGCGTTCCCAAAACCAAAATGAGCATCCATCGTTCTACACAAAAGAATGAGCAAGCTCGAAGTGAGCTACCGCAATTGAACTAAAGAATGAGCTATCAAATGAGCTACCGCAAGTGCACGTACCCCGTCGTTTTCGCATTTGAAGAGCACCCATTCGGGGTGCTTCGGCGTGCCTGAAGTGAGCCGCAACACTTTCCGCGTGCAGTCGTCGCACTGTATGAGCGGCATCGGCAAGCCACAAAGACGTTGCGCGAGCACCGAGCCCGGTGGACGACCAGACGAATCCATGCCCGCAAACCTTCGGCGGCGGCGGGCAGACAAACCCGTACCTGCATGCGGCGATGCGCCCTTGCCTGGGCTGCGGGAGAGGCTCCCCGACCACTCCATCGCTTGGGGCAGCAACCGGCGACCGGAAAAAGCCAAAGGTGGCCGGCGTTGAAGTGCCGCAGATTCGCAAGTCCGGCGGCCCGCCGACGAGGGGGAAGGGAGGGGAGGCCTCATGCGCGTGGCAGCCTTCCGGCGTGCTCCTGCCGGCTGCTTTCGCCGAAATCTTGGGGGGCGGCCGGCGGCGGCGCGAGGGGGGAGAGGAGAGGTGGTTGGTGGGGAAAGCACGGGATGAAATGTCCCCCCACCAACTGCTTCCTCTTATATGCAGGGCACCGCAGCCGCGAGGGGGAACCCGGCATTTTCCCGGGTTGGGGTCGGGATTTTGCTGCGCCCCTCAAATTTTTTTGCGGGCCGGGGCGAGATGCGGGGTCTGATCGGGCTGGTTTTTCTGTCCTGATCCGCATTTTGGCGGTTATTTTACGGGTCGAGGCAGGATGCGGGGTCTGCTAGAGTTGCTTTTATCAAGTGATACACGCAACCACTTGGCATACTTGCATGAGGTAGAGATATGTCCCAGCAGCCAGAGACTTGGGCCTAGGCATGAAGAAAAAAAAATCGGTAAACCTGAATGATATTAAGCTTGACCTCACACGTTCTCTCTTCTCCCTCTTATCTACCACAGATGACAGTACACTTGTATAAATCCTATCTCCGCTAATACACATATCTAAATTGACGAGGACGAATTCCTGGAGTTATGTGTATTTTTCTTCAAGTTGTAATACTTAGGGCATCTTCAAAAGCTAACCTACAAATTTACTCCGGCATCTGTCCGTGCTCAGGAGAACAAGTTCATGGACTTAGATGCGGGAGCATGTCATTCCAAGCTGCCCGCATATTTTTTAACCACTGTTTTTCATATAAATCGGACGAAATTCATTACAATTTGAACATTCTTAACTAAAAAACTATACCAGACTGAGGTAAAACTAGTCTACGGCCGGCGCCGGCGGATATCCATTCCCACGACACGGATACCCGTAACTAGTTTACAGCCGGCCACGGCGGATCTCTATTGCCGTCCCCATGTCCGGCAGCCCGCTCATCGGACTGCCGTGAGCCCCGGAGGTATATGCTTCGGTGCAAAGGGCGGCTCGCTTCCCCATGTTCAGCAGCGCCGCTCATCGGAGTGGCACCGCCTGGATGCGCTTCACCCGGAGGGGAAGGGGACGGCGATGACCTGAGACAGGGCAAGAAACCGGTTGTGTACACCAGCGTCGCCTCGGTGGTGGCCTTCATGGGACTCAAGCAGCGGCGGTCTCCCATGTTCTACTTCTCGATGATGGCGGTGGGGGCGGACGTGTTGGCCACCGCTTCGTCGATCTCCACGAAGTTGGCTTGTTTCTCCGCTGGCATGGCGTGGTTACGCGAACGTTGGCAGCGGATGGCGCGATCGCAGACACGGGAGAAGCGGTATGACATGGCGTAGCCACGATGCCCGTGTCGTCATCGTCCCCTGTGTGTCAGCCTGGGGCAACTCGCTACTCTCGGCGAGGTGGTTTGGAGTGGCGAAGGATTCTTTGAGCAGCGACCGGCTTGGAACTTCGCCTCCATGGGCTGGCTGCGGCCTGGAGCGTCAGGGAGGTGGAGCAGAGAGTTGCCTGAATCGTATCCGGCGGGCTTGACGGGCTACCCATCCGGCTTTTATGCCGGAGAACTCGTCTTCCTACTCGCCGGATGCCATGGAGATTGTGGAGGGAATGGTGGAAGGAGAAGATGAGAGCGGAGTGTGGTGCGATTTTTACCTTGCGTTGGCATCGTTTGAATAGTGGACGGGCGGTTGGAGCCAACTTGCATTGTGTTTAATGACGGGCGGCTTGCAAATGTGTGGCCGGAGTAGGTTTCTCGGCACACGCGTGCGTTTAATGAAGGAAGAGGGCAGTTTGTGGCTGTTTGAATGCGGCAAGGAGGCGTGTTCCGCCGAGTGTGCAGTGGGCGGCACTCTCTCGGTCGGCACGCCGCTTCAATGCCAGCAGTAAGAGATCGCGTCCGTTCTGTGCCGTCATCAATACGGAGCGGTCGCTCTTCAGTGGCATGGATGTAGGCAACTGACGCGGGGCAGGAAGCGCGCGCGGGCAAGGTGAGAGGTTTTTGGTGGGCCAACGCAGTCAGACGTGGGCGTGACAGCGGTCCGAAAGCCCGCAAAGCCACCTAGTTTGTCTCTGGTTTGCGGAAAAAAATACATTCAACTGCCGAGCGAACCGATACAAATATGTGTTGAATGGCGCAATACAGTGATCCAAATAGTTGTGGGTGGTTTGATGCCCTTAATAAGTCATGCCCCGGCAAGGCCTTTTGGTCTCTACTTTTTTACCGCCGCCAGGCAGCCAGGCAAGAAGCACGCACCAGCGAGGGTAGAGAGTTTTGGTAGGCTATCAGGACCAGTTTTTTTGGGCGATTCTTCCAGAATAGCTCTCCTTCCCAGCTTCTCTCAGAATCGTCACTCCATATATTTTTCACAATCCTAGCTTAATTAGCTAGAATTGTAAAAAAAAAATGGAGTGATGATTCTGTAAGAAGTTGGGGAGTGGAAGAATCGCCCAAAAGAACTGACCCCAGACGTGGGTGTGGCAACGGTTCAAACGCCTGCAAATATCTTCAGTTTACGGAAAAAATGCGTTTGTCAAGCGAACCGATACATGTCTATATTGGATGACACAACAGGATGTTCGGAGAATGGTCTGAGACTTCGGCGATTGGAGATGCCCGTCGATAAGTCGTGCCCCAGCAACGACTGTATCTCTCCCTTTCCTTTTGACGACGTCCGGGTTGATGAAGGCCCTTTGGTCTCTACTTTTTTACCTGCCGGCCGGCCGGTTGCCGCGCGCTCCTCGCCGAGAGAGAGAGAGAGCTTTCCTCCTCTTTCGCTCACCGTCTTTCACCGCTATGCAAGTATGCATGCAACTGCAGCCGGTCCCATCCATGGTCCCCATCCCCGTCATTCTCTCCTCCCCCCATCTTTGTCTGCCTCTCCTTAACTGAATTGGTCTCCATCTTAGCTGCTCTGCATCTACTGTAGCCAGACACCGGGGTCGTTGCTGCATGGGTAACTACTGGAAACCAACAATTAAGAAAATCTCACCGTCTCTCATTCTACTGTGACTAGGGCTCCATGCATAGACCAAATCTTTGTGTTGGCTAATTTAATCCAACTGGCTTCTGGTACACCAAACGGCTCCTGTAAGCTGCAAACGGAACGCACGCATCATGCATGACCATGCACGTAATAATGAATGGGTTAGCTGAAGCTCCGACGAGACGCCTGACGAGGGAAGGCATGCGATGCGCAGCGCAGTGGTTGCGGTGGTTGCGGGCCTATTAATTGTTTTCACTCCAAAATGGGCCAAGGGTGGCAGCAACACTCCAACCTAATCCCCAGCTGCTCGCCCTGCCCCCCGCCCACGCCCACGCCCACCTAATCATGCACACTCTTTCTCCCATACTCCATTCATTTTTTTTCCCCTGAGATTTTTTTCTGTCTGAATCATGGTTTGTTCATATTGATTTTCTTCTTGTCCCGTAATAAACTACAGTAGGAAAGATGATGATTACAATTTTTTTCTTCTTTTCTATAAAAATTAGGTCATCACTGAATTTCGAAATATATCAGATCACTAGTGAGATTGGGTATCAGTCACTGTCTAAAACCTCTCATTATAGACATCTTAATCCTATCATTGCGTCCACTTCGCCATGACTTCCCACTGTGCATAGCCGTTCGCCTTTCTCTGTTTTTTTAATGGAGGAATCGGCAGGGGAGGGGGACACACTGATAGGCGCCACTGCTCGTCCATTTTTCTCTTCTTTTCTTCTTCCTCGCTCCCTTTTAACCCCTGCTTTTTCCGGGAGTTTTACCACCCTTTCACCGCACCGTATCTTCCCGCAGGGCTGCCGCATTCGCTTTCCCTTTGCTTCTTTGGCCTCCGTGGGTCAGCTCACCTCGTCCTTTGGCTAATCCTTGGCTGCTCCTCTCGTCGAGTCTTAAATACCATCTCCTGCATGCATATGGCTCATGATTATCTCCCTATGCCTATATACAACTGCCAGCATTAGTGCATCCTCTGCGTCATTTCTGTTGAGCTAAGCTCCATTGGCTCTTGCTTGTCTCTACCACCATTGTCCAGCAAAACTCTGCATTTTTCCTTCCAATTTTCCTTCCCTTCCCTTTGTCTTCTCTGTTTAGTGGAGCAGTAGCTGGAGCTGGGAGAGAGGTAGAGAAGGTTTCTCATCAGTCATCACCCGGACCAGGCTGATCAATAATTGGCAGCTTGTAGTACACAGCAGTAACTCATGATGTACGAGCTTGGTAAGTTCATTAGCCGAGTGATTAGATGGCTTCCTCCTTCTCCTCACCTAGCTATGGAGAACTGGATACTGATTGCAGTACGTGCTTTGGCCTCGATGGTTGGCAGGTTCTTGGTGACTGAAGCACGGGCTAAGCCGAAGCAGCAGCCAAGGAGAAGGAGAACTCAGCATTAGCCATGGAGACACCAAAGGTTGGCCACTCGTCTTCTCGCCTGCAACACCGCCACACCCGAAGGTTAGTAACTTAGTATGCACACGAAGCAATCTTTTCAGCATGGTGATCATAAAATTTGTTCTTCTAGCAGTTCTCCAGTGTAAGCTCTTTTTCTCGGTGAGATGATAACTGGTAAAAAGGTATAAAGAGCAGTTTTGACCGAGAATGCATATATTCAGGACAATTCTAGCAGTTTTGATCAATACTTGCATATATTTTCTGCTAGTTTTACATCTAGTTGGTTGTATTAGCATCATAATATTACTGAAGCCGTGTCGTAGCAACGCTGATGTTTTCCCTTTCTTTTCTGAATGTAAAGGGGAATACCAATGTATGTTTCCTAATACTCTTGCAGTCTTGCAAGTCCTTTTGACCAAAAGAACATTTGATTTTTCCTTTTCTTTTTTAAATGAAAGAACATATTATCTTTCAATACAAAAGATATCCAGTTTTGCATTTATTTACTTCTCTTTTTTTTGGACAAACGGTTACTTTAAATGAATATCTGCTTGATTAAGTATTGTTCTAACCTCATTTCTTATATTTTCAGTGTTGCAAGCACACATGGAAATCTATCGGACATAACCCCGCGATTTTCGTATAACAAACCTGTGGGTAATCTAGGCTCCCCTTTTGTTTTTGCTCTTACTGATGAATTTTCTATGTTGTATTGTACATAAAAATAGTCTTCAGATTCTACATTCTTGCTAAGTTATTTTTCTCTGTCATGCTTCCATGATCGTGCAGACAACCAATCAGGATAATATTCCCCATAGGAGATACTCACTTAACCTAGCAGAGCAGTTTCAAGACCACCCCATGATTACTACAGCAGAACCAAATGAAAAGGCTATGTCGAAGGTTTGTTCCAGATAAAAATAAACTATTTCATGATCTCAACGGCCTAATCGTTTCCAAAAGCTGAAGTAAAGCTGTTCAATGCAGGTCTTGTATCAATACTTTATAAAGCTATCATCATCTTACCTTTTCTCACTACCTTAAGTTTATCACCTTTATCAACAAAATGATGTTTGTCATATCTAGGGAGTTGTAACCAAGGCCATGAGCCATGATTATGCTCTCTTTCCCCCCTTTAAATTGCCTATCTTCTATACTCAGGAACAGCATGTCAGCTTTCAACTTGAAATAGTACAGAAGAAAATTAACAATAAGTTAATTATACATGCTTGCTATGCTGCCTTTTAACCAAGTTATGATTGTTCTTGTGGGGAATGCAGCCCGTTGCAGAATTGGTTTGGGAGATAGCAGCCCTTGAGGAGGAAGTCGTACGGAGGGAACTGCATTTGCTTTCGCTCTACAGGGCGACATTTGATCAATACCTGGGCATCTCCCTCGTGTTTCTGGTCAGGTACACACTCTGCCTGCCACCTTCGAAGGATTTCAATGTTGGGACTTTATACTGCATAGAAATTCAGATAGCAGACTGTGTACTAAGGCTATAAAGTTTTGTGGTCAGATGGGTCAAGAAACACACCGTCAAGGCAGCAGAAAGAAAGTTGATGAAGGTGCTCTCCGGTTGAGAGATATCAAGGAGTCAGCATCCTACAACTTGCCAACAGTTTCAGATCGTAGACATGTATGGACGGTTTTTCTTCTTCGTTCATTCAGTATTCACCATCAAAACTAGTCAGCTTAATCCCGCAAACCCATGCCAATGTTATCTAATTTTTTTTCTTTCTTTGAGAATACAAGCTTTAGCTTTTTCTGATGAAACCTCCCAAAGTGAGATAATCTGATGCAGCTTTCATATCATTGAAGTATTCACAGGGACTGCCAAGATCAACTTCAGGGCATTCTAGTCTTGCAAATTTCTTGAGTGCTTCTATTGCTGAATATGTGCCCAGGATTGCATGCAAGCTTTCGGAGGACATTCTAAGATGCATTTCTGCGGTGTACTGCAAACTCGCGAGCAGCCCATCACAGGATGTTGATTCCGAGACTTTGTCAACTCCTTCCTTCTCTTCTGCATCGAGTACCTTTTCTCTAAAGCACCGTGTTGATAGTTGGAGCCCCCGACTCAGCTGCAACATTGACGCAAGCTCTGAAAAATATGGTACATTGAACGAGAATAATGACCAGTACAGTGGCATGATAATTTTTCCACGGATAAATATTGATGCAGACAAGTTCGACTATGCCTCTAAAATGCTTGAAACAATCAGGTAAGCAACTCTGAAAATGAATATGCAACACAATAAACCACTCTTCCATCTCAACATCGCATTTTGTCTTGGTCTCAGAGCATTGATAAAGCGGCTTGAGAAAATCGACCCTACAAAGATGGCGCATGAGGAGCAGCTCTGTTTTTGGATCAACATCCACAACGCTTTAGTGATGCATGTAAGTTCAACATTGATATGACAGGCTTTATGGCTTACATATGTTCATGTTAACCTCGGAAAATATTCATGTCTAACCCGTAATGGCTTTTGAAATATGACAGGCTTTTATGGCTTATGGACTTCAGGACAAACGCATGAAAAGCTCAGACATGATTCTGAAGGTATACAATTATCAAAATTTGAACAGCTCTATTGTCATCACTTGTCATATTTGAACTTCTCTTAACATTACTTGAGGAATATGTTTGTCAGGCTGCATATGACGTGGGCGGGCATTCAGTAAACTCCCAAATTATTCAGAACTCAATTCTTGGATGTCAATCCCATCGTCCTTCCCTGGTATGGCATGCACCTACATTGCAGTTTCCATTAGCAATACAAACACAATCAAATTTTAAAATGAAAAGGCGCTAACAAGCTAATGGTCATACAGTGGGTTCGCACGCTATTTACTCCCACGAAGAAATCAGCATCAGGAAGCTCCACTCATCCATATGCTCTTCGTCAGCCAGAGCCGCTTGCTCACTTTAGTCTTTCCACTGGAGCATTTTCAGATCCACCTGTAAGTTTTACAGCTAATGCTAACATTTTAACTGCAAAATGAACACATTACTCTTACTGTAGGAAATCTCTGCATTTGAGTGTACACTGATAACATTATTCTTACTGTACAAAACCTCTGCAGGTAAGGTTGTACACAGCCAAGAAACTGGATCATCAACTGGATCAAGCCAAGACTGAGTTTATTAGAGCTAATGTCATGATCAGGAAGCAGATCATCTTTCTTCCCAAAATTCTCCACTACTATGCAAAGGATGCTACACTGGAGTTGCCTGGTCTGATTGAGATGGTATGCAAGAGTATGCCTGAAGCCCAGCAAAAAGAAATAAATAAATGTCTTAGGAGGAGGATAGATAAGTGTGTTGAATGGTTGCCCTATAAGTCTTCTTTCAGATACACTGTGCACAGGAATTTGGCTGAGTAGGCACTGTATGTTGCTTTCCCAAATTGTGCTTGTAAGTAATGAACTGGAAATCATTAACTTGCGTGTGTGTGCGTGTGTGTGTAACTGTGTAATTAGGTGACTGTGATAGCATTTTAGGGGAGTAAAGTTATGCATTTGAAATGAATAGAACATGATAGATGGAAAATTCACACGCTTTGCTTGGAAGAAATATGAAAATACATACTCAAGCCACTTGTTGAAAGAGCAGTTGCACTGAACATTCGCAAAAAAAATCCAGTTAAAGCAAAATGCTTGTCTTCTCAATGCCCAAAATGTTCAAGAAACAACACGGCCAATGGTACAAAAATAAAACGTTCACCTGAATATAAAACATGCTACATGGGAACTGAAGAGACAGAAGATCAGACCCTAAGCTACTGGGATCAAACCAAATTTCATGGCAAACTTCTTCTGATTACAGTCAAGCATCTCACTGAGACTGCACCTTGAGTTCATCTGCTTGAGTATCTTGTGGCGGTACTCCAGGCTCCTCTTGAGACCATGGTGAAAGAATTGGGGGTAATCCACCACCTCGCCCTTGTCCCGCCCCATTTCTTCAACCAGGAACTTCACCCTTGGCTCCAAGCAATGCTTGATACTCTTGATGAGAACAGGAGGGTATCCAGCCACCAATTTCATGATCTGATCCTTGCTGAATCCAGCGCTCTGCAGGAACACCAAATTGGGCCGCAGAGTCTTGTCGACATCTCGCGACAGTATGCTAGGGAAATTCATGATGACCCTCTGGAGATATGACCCCTGCAACCCGACTGCCGACTTGAGGAACTCGGCAGTAGGACGCAGCCGTTTGTCGATGCTGTATCCCATGATGTATGGCTCCTTGGTGAGGATCTTGCCGATCATGACCTCCCTGTCGATGCCAAGGCCGACAAGGAAGTCGACCGTCTGGGAGAACTTGGCCTGGATGCTGTAGCTGATGAGGCGCGGGTTGACCATGAGCAGCTTAGCGAGCTGCTTCTCGGAGATGGCCAGCGTCTGGAAGAAGGCGAGGAGAGGGCAGAGCTTCTCCTCCACGCTGTGAAACAGTATCGGCGGGAACTTGATGATGGCCTGCGCGATCTCCCCGGGCTTGGCCTGCAGCGTGGTGAGGCACTGGACCGTGGGGATGAGCTTGTCGTTGACGGACATGGTGAGCACCTTGGGGCACTTGGTCACCACGTACCGCAGCTTCCGGTGCTCGATCTTGACGTCGTTGAGGAGGTAGTCCCAGACGCCGGAGGCCTCGCCGGCGTCGAGGTTCCGCAGGTTCCTGCACCGCTTCGACATGCGCCCGATGGCCTCCTCGTCGAACCCTTTCTCCCCGAGCCACTGCGTCAGGCTCTTCTTGGCATCGCCGCCAACGCTGGCCATTGCAGGGCTGATCTCTGCACAAGAACTGAAATGCGACGAAGCATCATACATGCAATGCCAGGCTATCAGTTTGGAATCCTGGTGCACTCATTCAGCTAAGAAACATGGCAGTGAAGCAATTCGTCGAACACCGACAGTGCAGGTGACTAAGGACATCAAATCAAACAAGAAGGTTCAGTTGGTTCATATTATCATACGCACACACTGATCTGATGGTACGAAAAAGGCGTGATCCATAGCAGTGCTAAAGGGGAGCAGTCGCAAAATTATAGACATTTGCTGTCAACAGATGGTTTTTCTTCCCCCCAAATCTACGGCATGGTGGGAATTGGGTACTACGGTACCATAATCGAACACAGCGGAGGGAGATATTTGATGAGGATGTAACCCACCTTGTGGATCCAGATCGAGGCGGGATGTAGAAGAAGACGGAGATGTGAAGTGTGACCGCGGAAGAGGAGGATAAGAGAGGATGAGGAAGCCCTGCCTGAGCCTGGACTGGAGCGAGTGCGCTAGAAGCCTAAAAATGGCTTATCTTGCGTTTTGCATCAATCGACGGGCATGTGTGATTTGGATTTAACCAGTTTGGGCCGAGGAGCTCTTCCACGTTTCCTGGGCTGGCCCAATGGCGAGGTACTGTGGCTACCTGTCTACTGTAGTTGTGTCTAAAAAAACCTGTCTACTGTAGTCTATAGCGAGTGTTTTCTTTTTCCTAAAACATGGGAGGAAATATATTTTTGGAATAAAATTTTTTCTTAAATTTGAGAACATTTCCAAGTGTTTTTGAATATTATTTAAACACACACTTTAAAAAAATGAATGTTTTTAAAGAGTAAAGTGCATTTTTCATCGCTTAACTTGTCGTGAAGTGTGGCTTTCATCCCTCAACTTTTTCGGGCGCAACATTTGTCCCTCAGCTCTTAACACCGGGTAGGTTTTGTCCCTGACATCGATATTTCTCAGTTGAGAAAAGTATACTTTTCATCGGACGCGGAGGAATTGATCACGAGCACACAGACTCTTGGAATATGTCCCACTCGATATGTCGTCGTGATTCGTTTTACCAAACACACGTGACCGCCGCAGGGCCCAGCATACGAGGTGGAATAGAAAAAGAAAAGGAGAAATTCTCCTGGACGGAGGGCCAGAACGGCATGTCCATTCGAGGCCGTCGCGAATTGGCGTCGGAGCCGTCGCTCGGGTCGTTAGCGTATTCCTGATCCGTGGATCAGTCTCTGGTAACGACGTCACTGGGTTGGAGTAAATGCGATATGGGTAGCTGGGTGTAGCTTGCTCCTACCTCTCCCCGCTGCCTCTCTGGTTCTATTGAGGGCGGCTCGGCAGCGAAACCACAAGCTTTTTAGGGTTGCTGACTCTCTTGTCTGGCGCGCATGGAGTTCTTGATGCAGCCATTCAACAGGTGCGAATCTATCCATGTCTGTGCTTTCTCGCCCGCGATTTGTGTCACACCCCCACCTACTGACAAGGCGGTGTATGACAGGGCAGGCCCATCGGCCGATGACGTGTCTGTAAGCGTGCGTGTGTGAGTCCCGGTGGAGCCCAGCTGTAAGGGTAATGCTTAAGTACTCCTATAACCTCCCAGCAAGCACTATCGAATTAATGAATGAAATTGAGCTGCCCAAGCTCCTTCGTTCTCGGTCAACTGCTACTTTTCCCCTTGTTCCTCCTGTGATCTTTCTAGCTCTGGCTAGGGACATCACAATTGGTATCAGTAAGTGCTTTACACGACAGCCCGGTGGGAGGACATTCTGGTATTCATGCTAAGCGCGTTGTGCGTAATGGCGGGGATGTTCAAAGGGAGGTTGGACGAGTTCCTAAGTGGATTACATAGGTGGAGGATTGGGGAGGGGTAGGATGTGTGGACGTGGGTGGAGTGTGTACGTGTTGTAAGGCCGTACATGCGTGTAATGTAACTGTGGAGGCATACTTTGCCTTTCTTCTTTAATATATGATATGCACACTCGTGCATATTCAAGAAAAAAAAATGGTATTCATGCTACGTACCAGCGATTGCGTAAGGTTTTCTTTTGGCATGGGCTTAAGATGGCAGTGAGGACTTCGTCAAACAATGTCCAACTTGTCAGAAGTCCAAGAACGAGCATATACACCCAGCGGGTAAACTACAACCACTCCCTATTCCTACCAAACCTTGGAATGATATTACCATGGACTTTGTGGAAGGCTTACCATTGTCTGATGGTATGAATGTGATACTGGTGGTGGTTGATCGTTTGACCAAGTATGCTCATTTTATACCCCTACGTCACCCTTACACCGCAGCTTCCGTGGCCAAAATGTTCCTCGACCAAGTTGTCAAATTGCATGGAGTTCCGGAAACAATTGTTTCTGATCGGGATCCTATATACACAAGCAACTTCTGGAGAAATTTGCTTACTGCAGTGGACCCTAAGCTCAGTTATAGCACTGCAAATCATCCTGCCACTGATGGCCAAATAGAGAGGGTGAACCAATGCCTCGAGCAGTACCTCCGTTGTGCCGTGCATGACGCCCTGGGCAAATGGCGGCAATGGCTTCCCATGGCGGAATTCTGGTATAATTCTTCCTATCATTCTTCCATCAAATGCTCCCCCTTCAAGGCATTATATGGGTTGGAACAAATTTTGGTGCATTACCAAATTTGAATGTGGATCCTTCTTCATCGGCTTTTGATGTTGTGGCTGAACGCCAGAAGTTCACTCAACTGCTTAAGGACAATCTGGTCAAGGCGCAAAACAGGATGAAAACTTATGCAGATCAGCACCGCATTGAACGCTCCTTTGTTGTGGGTGATGATGTTCTCCTGAAACTGCAACCATATTCTTAGTCATCAGTTGCTACTGCACACACACACACACACACTCCTCAATAAGAGTTCCGGAAACAATTGTTGTGTGTGTGTGTGTGCGTGCGTGCGCGTGCGCGTGCGTGTGCGTGTGCGTGTGGGTGTGCGTGTGTGTGTGTGTGTGTGTGTGTGTGTGTGTGTGTGTGTGTGTGTGTGTGTGCAGTAGAACTCTTATTGAGGAGGTAAATGACAACTGCTTCAAGTGAGGCAGGCAGGGAGTGGAGATAAGCCACAGGCATCTGAAAACTCCATAGAGCAGATTGATCCAAAGACCCCTGGCTGGACACGAAGGTATGAAATTTAGGCTCGCACACAAGTACGTATAAATGAAGAAATGCTTCAGAATGAATCTCTGGCGTATGTTATAGGATGAGGACACAACTAAATTTGATAAATTGCGGAAAAATAGTTGTGGTTGTCATGATCGCATTGTGTGCAAGTGCAAGAGAGGTAGTGTATTACAGAAATTGAATACTACAAATATAATCAGCAAGGGACAGTAAATATATTCACTTTTCCTAATTTTCAGTCATCTGTCTTTCAATTTGCTTCAGGTCGATTTTTGTAACTGTCCGATCCGACACGAAGCGCACCGCTGTGCCTCATTTATTCCTCTGCCCGTGCGCGTGTCGGGCTCATTTATTCTTGGGCTTCATTCGGTCATGAGCTCTTCAGTTCAATTATCAATTTTAGTGAATCTTCAGCTAGTTCAGTCTCCAATTTCAGTCATATTCCATTAAATTTCTTCAGTCATATTCAGCTTCTCTTTGTTCTTCAGTCTCCCAATTAGCTTGCCTTCAGTTTTGTGTAGGTCTCTGCTTCGATCAATGAAGAAATTCATCATCAATCTCCTGAAGGCGTGTCCTCATTTTGTCCTATGGTGTTCAGTCTTTCATTCTATCATTAATCTTTTCTTCATTAGCTTGCCTTTAGTTTCAGGGTTCTCTGCTTTCCACTGTTATTCAGTCTTGTCCTTTTTAGCCAATGTCTTCGGTTAATTCTATCATTAATCTTTCTTTTTCAGTGTTTCATTTCGAGTGAATTTGTCTTCCAGTGCAAATTATTTTAGCCCTATCCTATGACATTTCCAGCCTTCTTCTTAGTGGATTGTTCTTCAGTAATCTATTTCTTTCTTCAGTCTTCAGTTCAAGTGTGGCAACCATGCATTAACTTCTTATTCAGATCACTATTTATCATTATAGATCAGGGTATGTGTGTGCAGTGTTTAGTTTTCAGGTTATTACAACTACTTGTCAAGAGAAGCATTTAGCTCGTCACGGTTCAGTTTAGACATTATCTTCAGTTTTTGAGACATAAGTTTCTGTCATGTTTTCTTTTAAGCGCACAATTGCTGATGCGGATGCCGTGAGAAGGATATAACAGAGCTAGTGCAGCTCAAATGACAAACTGCAGCTCATATATAACAGATCCATCTCCGTATATTTAATTATTCTTCAGTTCCATCTCAAACTATTGCGTGCACTAAGCCACCCCGACGGCTTAGTTTAGTGCAGATAATTTGCAGTAAAATACTTTATATTTTAGCATGGTTTTAATTTTTTTTCTCGGCTTGGTTTAGTTCTTAGTATCGGTTCGCGTGTTTTAAGTTATTTGTATCAGGTATCAGTCGTGTTTGTTCAGTCTGGTTTCTTCATAATTCATTTTAATTTTGTGCTATTCATTTTGTTAAAAATAATTTGTGAGTTGGCAACTGACATTGTTTTTACTTCTCCTTTTAGACGGACGGCAAAAAACCAGAAATAACCTTTTAAGGTAGCTTCCAGCTTGACAACCACCCCGACCGCAGGCATGGTTGGGCTACGCCTTGGGGGAGGTATCATAAGCACTGTCGCGTATAAGACAGTAGCAGATGGTCGTATCGCCTTCAACAAGGATGGGTGGTAGGAATTCATGGAGGAGAACGACCTAAAGGTTGGCAGAGCGGTGCTAATCACCATTAGGAACAGTGCACTGGATGAACTGGCACATGATGGTTGTCGTCAACCCGATCTAAGATGACCATCAGGGTCAATACTAAAGTTGTCACCGCCTTTTGTTCTGCTGTGTGTTAACTATGTGGCGCCGCAGTTTGACGAACTATGTTTGTTTTCTCTTATTTTGTTATTGCGGTGGTATGCACTGTCAAGAAGTATGTAATATGGAGTCTGAAACTTTTTTTATGATTTCGTGTGGTACTTGATTCATAAGTTATCAGTATTTCCTAGTATCTATTTTTTCCAGTAATTTCAGTTCCGCTATGACCATAGTTTTTGCTTTTTTCATTTTTGATGTAGGTTCTAAATGCTAGTCCTCTGTTTATCCAGTCTTAATTTTATGTCATTGGTCAGTTATTAGACTCTTTTTGTTAATATCAGTATTTAGTTTCTTTTTGTCCATTCAGATGTGGGTTTTCCTATGTTCTTTAGTTACTTGGTGGAGGGCTGGAACAGGAGAGGCTGTGTGTTTAGTTTTCTTCAGCTTTGTTTTTCTTTTTGGAATTTTTGGACCAAGCATTTCATTGCTGGGAGTAACTTTCAATTATCTGAAATTCAGTATACTATCAAAGGACCCAAGTAAGTTCGCCTCTTACTCGAAGCACTCAAAACACTGCTATATATTCATTTTTTTTAATTCAGCGCACTAACATAAAAAATATTTTTATCGAATCCAGCATACAGGGAAATGGGAAGCTCAGGCGAAGAAGTTGGATGCTCCTTGTGCCAGTCCTCAGTCTGCTATGCCGGTAAAATCTAATCCTCCCATCATTGTTTTTTATTGAAGTTATTTGTCAGGTTTTCAGTTTCTATATGTTTTATTTTTTAGAGTTTTTCTATGTGCTTTTTATCAATATGCAGTACAAGTAGTAACCTCATTTTGAGTTTAATCTTCACATTTTTGTTGCCACAGGGGTAATCTGCCACTAGTACTCATCATTTTGTTTGAAAAGAAATGGGAATTTAGATGCAGTAAAGTTCTTGTGTTTTTTAGTTTTTGTTTTGAGTCCTCTTTTTTTCTTTTTTGATAAGACGCACATAGCAGTAGGTGTTACCCATGTGCTCTCCTTTCTTGTAAAGACATGGGAGGAATTCACATTTACTTTTCTTCTTTTTCAGATTTTTTCCATCTATGTTTTTTCAACCTACTAAGATTATCTTCTCTGTTTTCAGTATTTTTGTTCTCTGAACTTTCGGGGTCAGTGGTGGAAATGAAAGGCTTGGACTGGGGTACTATACCAGGGGAGGTCGGGGTCTGTAGCCTGGCCCACTGACAGGGGAAAGTAGGGAAGACGTGAGACTTTTTTGTGTGTGTTAACGGGTTGGCTGGGCGCTGGGCGGCCCGTTAGGTACAGGACGACACGCTAATCAATCAAAGGCAAAGAGGCCGGTGTCGTCCTGATCCCAGGAAGGAAATTGATGCTTTTTTTTAATTGAGTTTAGACCGAGTACTCAGTGTAGACACCTGTCAAACCATCTTTTGGAACAAAAATGGCCTAAAACAAATATAAAAACAGACGTCTGATGTTTAGTCACTCCCAATATATTAGGCTTGAATATTTCTGTAGGATAGAAGATGACTGGTAGTTCTTGATGCTTACGTCGTGCATAACAAAATGGATTCCAACAATTGACAGGCAGCAAGTAAATGTTGAAGCTGTACATAAGTTGGAAAACTCTGATTGTCTGTAATGAATAATTGTGTTCAAAACAATTTATGTTATATTTCAGAGAGAACGAGCGCAACGAAGGGCTGAGTAACAACATAACAAGATTCTGCATGATTTGTCGTCGACAGGGACACAAGCAGACAACATGCCCTCATCACGGGGATGTGCCAAAGCAGCCATGGAAGCCAGGGAGATGTACAAATTTCCGTGTCAAAGGGCATCGCCGAAACAACTGCAGGAGGAGGTCGTATGGATCAAAATGGTTTCTTCCTCACTGGATCTGGTGTCACCAGCTCCAAAGACTGCTCGCTGGGTGGGTTGCCGGCGATATAGGTAAGTCTGAACTTAGCCCTGCCAGCTTACAAAGCTACCCCTTGATCTTCAGAAGCCCATCGCTTGTGCATCTTAGGAAGGTGCAGCCTCAGAGTCATCAATGAATCAAGGGGCACAATCTCAGCCAAGCAATCCAAGTGTATATCTGGGCGCCGTAGTCCTTGCATGGAACAAGAGGCAAAATCTCGTCATAGCCTACGGACGAGGACGATGCAGACATGGCTAGGAAGAGGTGGAGCTGCTGGCAATGGCTCGAGTGGGTTCTGGTGGAGCTGCAGATATGGGTGAGGTGTCGCCTGGATGGAGGAGATTATGAAGAGGAGGAGCGTGTTCATGAAAATTGGTAGCTCTAACTGGTGGATACATTAATGAACTAGCTGCCGGCGTTAGTCCAGAATCTGGGCAGAACCAGCTCATATGTAAGATCGTGGATGTCGCCTAGAGGGGAGGGGGTGAATAGGCGCTTTAAAAATAATTACGGTTTAGGCTTGAACAAATGCGGAATAAACCTAGCGGTTAATTTATCAAGCACAAAACCTACAACAACTAGGCTCACCTATGTGCACCAACAACTTATGCTAAGCACGAAAAACTACTTAGGTGATAGCAAGATATATGACAAGAAACAATATGGCTATCACAAAGTAAAGTGCATGAGTAAAGGGCTCGGGTAAGAGATAACCGAGGCACGCGGAGACGAGATGTATCCCGAAGTTCACACCCTTGCGGATGCTAATCTCCGTTTGAAGCGGTGTGGAGGCACAATGCTCCCAAGAAGCCACTAGGGCCACTGTAATCTCCTCACGCCCTCGCACAATGCAAGATGCCGTGATTCCACTAAGGGACCCTTGAGGGCGGTCACCGAACCCGTACAAATGGCAACCCTTGGGGGTGGTCACCGAACCCGTACACTTTGGCAACCCTTGAGGGCGGTCACCGGTACCCGTCAAATTGCTCGGGGCGATCTCCACAACCTAATTGGAGACCCCGACGCTTGCCTGGAGCTTTACACCATAATGATTGAGCTCGAACACCACCAACCGTCTAGGCGCCCAAGCACCCAAGAGGAACAAGCTCAAGGGCACCAAGCACCCAAGAGTAATAAGCTTCTCAACTTGTAACTTCCACGTATCACCGTGGAGAACTCAAACCGATGCACCAAATGCAATGGCAAGGGCACACGGAGTGCCCAAGTCCTTCTCTCTCAAATCCCACTGAAGCAACTAATGCTAGGGAAGAAAATGAGAGAAAGAACAAGAAGGAGAACACCAAGAACTCCAAGATCTAGATCCAAGGGGTTCCCCTCACATAGAGGAGAAAGTGATTGGTGGAAATGTGGATCTAGATCTCCTCTCTTTTCCCTCAAAAACTAGCAAGAATCCATGAAGGGATTGAGAGTTAGCAAGCTCGAAGAAGGTCAACAATGGGGGAAGAACACGAGCTCAAAGGATAAGGTTCAATGGGGAAGAAGACCCCCTTTATAGGTGGGAAAAAATCCAACCGTTATGCTCACAGCCCGCACCGAGCGGTAGTACCGCTTGACATCACGGTACTACCGCAAGGGGTAGCGGTACTACTGCTAAGCGTAGCGGTACTACTGCTTATGAAGCGGTACTAAAAATTACATCCATGCCTACCACCATTTGGACTTGTGTGAGTTTTTGGTCCCGGCGGAAGTAGCCACAAGTAGCCTCGGTAGTACTGCTCCAAGCGGTAGTACCGCTCCCAAGAGCGGTAGTACCGCTCCCAAGGGCGGTAGTAAAAATTACTTCCGCTCCTACCAGCGGTAGTACCGCTTGACCTTTTCGTAACACCAAAACTACCACAACTTCTGCATTCGGACTCCGAATTCGACGAAACCAAGTTTGTTGGAAAGCTAGCGACAAGGGCTAACACAATCTTGATAGAAATACCAATAATAAGCAAATGAGAAAAGGCCCAAAATAAAATGGTGAGAACCCTTCCTCGGATAAGACCGGTAAAACCTCCAACACCGAAAACTTCATAGAAGACGCATGCAAACTCCGTTTTCGATGAACTCAAGCTTGTCATCAAGATGACCATAAGCTCTAAGACTCACAAAGAGAACCAAATAAGAACCAAGAAACATGATGCAAGGATGCAATGGTTTGAGTTCTCGACGAGCAATCTGATCAAGCTACTCACTTGAGAGCCCCCCTTGATAGTACGGCTATCGATCCTATAACCCGGTCTCCCAGCTACCACCATGAGACCGGTAAAATAGAAAACCTATCAAGGGCAAACCTTTGCCTTGCACATGATACACTTGAGCTAGATTATGACGATCTTGTCCTCCTCAAGATGGACCACCTTTCTTGATTGTGTTGGGTCGATGGAGACTAGATGATTGCTCCCCCATACTCCACTATGGGTGAGCCACTCTTGACACATCTTCACAAGTCCATTGACACCACAATGGATGGCAAGCTTCAAGCACTTGATCTCTTCGTGATTCTCCACTTGAACTTGCACACGGCAATCTTGATGACGATCACCACTTGATGTCATCCTTTCCATGGGTTGTATGATATCTTCCTCTTGGCGCAAGCCCATGGACACGTACCTAACCCCACATAGACTCTCACATAGACCATGGGTTAGTACACAAAGTGCAATGGACAATGCTTATCATACCATGGGATCACTTGATCCCTCTCGGTACATCTTCTACGCTTTGTGAGTTGATCAACTTGATTCACTCTTGACTTAGTCTTGATCAACCTTGAATCTTTCCAACTCTCTTCGTTTGGATGATGTCTTGAAGGTAAACATGAATGATCACACAATCTTCTTCTTCAAGACATGCTTGCAATAAGCTCAACACTCACATGACAAATCTTTGGATAATTCCTTAATAGCACCTTGGTCAACCCATAAACTTCTTGAAACCAACACATGGACTTCAAGAAATGCCTATGGAAAAATCTTTCAAATATAACTCAATGCAACCATTAGTCCATAGAGAATGTCATCAATTACCAAAACCACACATGGGGGCACCGCATGTTCTTTCAATCTCCCCCATTTTGGTAATTGATGACAATCACTTTCAAGAGAGTTTATATAAGGAATTATGCATCACCATGCAATGCAACAAGCAATAATGCATGCGAAGGAGATGCGAATGCTTAGGAACAAAACCAAAGCAAGTAGAAAACTCTAAAGACTTCTCCACAAAACTCTCTGAAACTTCTCCCCCATTGGCATCGATTGCCAAAATGGGCGAAAAGCTAAGAAGACCAATATAAAAGGTGTTCCTCCAAAAGTTGTGCATTTCTCAACAAGAGAGTGGAATGCCATACACATATCCAAAGGTAATACTTGGAGGAAGACCAACTATATTGAGGCACCAAGATTGCAAAAGAATGATATGCCACAAAGACATAACAAAGAGAGAAACAAGCAATCAAGCAATCAAAAGATACCAATTGAA
The DNA here is from genome assembly GCA_021605145.1 of Aegilops bicornis. Classification (NCBI taxonomy): domain Eukaryota; kingdom Viridiplantae; phylum Streptophyta; class Magnoliopsida; order Poales; family Poaceae; genus Aegilops; species Aegilops bicornis. Next base: position 319,167,171 of record CM038675.1, read on the forward strand.
GCAAGCTATCAAAAGATACCAATTGAACCAACTAGACCAATGAACCTCGTGCCACATGAATAAAGATATTATGATATGAGCAGAGGAGTGTTCTAAAGAAACTAGAGAAGCTCCCCATGATTTGTGCACATCAAGAATTTTTGTATTAGGATACAAAGTGCACAAAATAGGATCATAGCTCCCCCAGAATCAATAGAAACTTACAACAAGTGCAAGTGAGCATATAGGTAACTAAGCCTAGTACATGCAACAAACACATGGTTGAGCAACAAGTAAAAGAGGCAACTTAAGAATGGGCTCAACCAAAATGATGTGTGTGAGTCAAGGCAATGCACTTGAGAAGACTAATGTACGGATGAGCATTAAGCATCAACATAGTCTTGAATAGTGGAGATACAAGGTGCATGACATGTCCTTCCCACACACACCAAGCAAAGGGGTTCACAAGCACACTCAACATGAAAAAAGAATAACCAACGCTTGTGACAACCCATGGTGAAGAAAGAAAGTGAAAGTTATGTCAAGAGGAGGGATACCAATCGAGATGGCAAAAGCCTCATCAAGACAAGCAAGAAACAAAATATCTTCACCACACAAGAGTGCATCAAGATGCAACAAGGTAAGATTCGTACTCAAGGCAAAGCTTTCACGGGGCCACCAAAGAAATAAAACAAGAAAGAAAAGATGGACAAGAAAGAAAGGATATCTTCAAGATATGTAATTTCTCTCAAGTGTATAAGATTCTAGGTAGATGAAAATCATGATGACATCGATCCACAAAGAAGGATGTACACACGAAATAGTTACAAAAAGGAAAGAATAAGATATCCACAAGGAAGTCATAAATATACCAATAAGATATTTGCTTGAAAGCATAGCACATGGCTAGATATGGTATTATTGTATATAAATGAATTCCGACCGCATGAACATCAAAGACATCACAACTAGCAACATGAGATCATCGTTGAGATGCTTTGAGAAAGGAAACAAGTATCACAAGAAAGAATGAAATACATGCCATGATACAACCTACACAAGGTTGATGCAAGTAATGTGTGCATGTAGTAGATGATGATACTTATTACCGAGATACCATTGGAAGGATGTAGTAGATACCAATTGAAGGTAGATAGTAGTTCATTGATCATCCTAGCTTGACTCCAATATGCACATGGTGACAACACCTTCCTTATGAGTGAGCTGAGCATCCAATGTATCTCCAAATGTTCCTATAAGAACAACACAAACTAAAGGTACCCAAACTCATCGGGACCAAATAGTTAGAAACACCAATACATAGGACAAACTCCACATAAATATGTGCATATAGATATTAAAATGAATTTCATGCACATCTCATCCAATTTGAGACTTGGTGGAGTTTCCCTATATATTGGGTCAAAGAAAGAAAAGCATGCCAAAGAAACTACAAGAAGTAAATATGCATGCTCAAGACTTTCAAGAACCGAGACCAAAAGACAAAGAAATACCAAGCGAAGAAAATATACCAAATGAATAAATCATCACTTGGAGGATATCCAACAAGATACATCAAGGAATGAGATATCCATTGATACACTAAAAAAAAGATATCAAACTCCCAAAAGAGAGGATGGTTCCAAACAAACCAAGCTCTCTACAAAGTTTCATGATAGCACAAAGTACCAAAACGAAAACGGCTCGCCTTCCACCAACACACACTTGATAAGGATCGCAAGAAGAGTGTTCTATAGAGAATAGGATAGATCCCCCAAGACTAGTGCATTATAGAGAATTTGCATTTGAATACAAAATGCACAAGGTGGGATCACCAGTTTCACTATATCTAGAAAACACTAGACAAGGACGAGAAAAAAAAGATCCACAAGTGGTAGGGAAGACAACGGGAGTTGACACAAACCTTGGCAAGAGAAAAGGCAAAATAAAAAACAAAAGCCAATGTAAAGATGATCAATAAATTCTACCACAAAAGTGAGTACCAATTGTCAAAAGACAAGAAGTAAATGGAAATAATTCGGTGGTAGATAGCAAGGATATCCGACATCATCTTCACACCAAACACAAGCAAATTGCAACTTGTAGAGCTAACATGCCACCTAGGAACAAGATAATTTACAATATCAATTCTAGGTGACAATATATCAAATGTACACATTTTCTAGGCTAGTAATACACACATAACATATTACTGAAGGAAATATGCCCTAGAGGCAATAATAAAGTTATTATTTATTTCCTTATATCATGATAAATGTTTATTATTCATGCTAGAATTGTATTAACCGGAAACATAATACATGTGTGAATACATAGACAAAGCAGTGTCACTCGTATGCCTCTACTTGACTAGCTCGTTAATCAAAGATGGTTATGTTTCCTAACCATAGACATGAGTTGTCATTTGATTAACGGGATCACATCATTAGGAGAATGATCTGATTGACATGACCCATTCCGTTAGCCTAGCACTTGATCGTTTAGTATGTTGCTATTGCTTTCTTCATGACTTATACATGTTCCTGTAACTATGAGATTATGCAACTCCGTTTACGGAGGAACACTTTGGGTACTACCAAAGCGTCACAACGTAATCGGGTGATCATAAAGGAGTACTACAGGTGTCTCCAAAGGTATTTGTTGGGTTGGCGTATTTCGAGATTAGGTTTTGTCACTCCGATTGTGGGAGAGGTATCTCTAGGCCTTCTCGGTAATACACATCACATAAGCCTTGCAAGCATTACAACTAATGAGTTAGTTGTGAGATGATGTATTACGGAACGAGTAAAGAGACTTGCCGATAATGAGATTGAACTAGGTATTGGATACCGACGATCGAATCTCGGGTAAGTAACATACCGATGACAAAGGGAACAACGTATGTTGTTATGCGGTCTGACCGATAAAGATCTTCGTAGAATATGTAGGAACCAATATGGGCATCCAGGTCCCGCTATTGGTTATTGACGGAGATGTGTCTCGGTCATGTCTACATTGTTCTCGAACCGTAGGGTCCGCACGCTTAAGGTTTCGATGGCAGTTATATTATGAGTTTATGTATTTTGATGTACCGAAGGTTGTTGAGTCCGGATATGATCACGGACATGACGAGGAGTCTCGAAATGGTCGAGACATAAAGATTGATATATTGGACGGATATATTTGGACACGGAAAGGTTCCGGAGAAGTTTGGAGCTCCGGAGGTTACCGAACCCCCGGGAGGTATATGGGCCTTATTGGGCCCATGTAGGAGGAAGGAGAAGGAACAAGGGAGGCGCGCCCCCAAGCCCAATCCGGTGGGGAGGGGCGGCCCCCCTTTCCTTTCTCCTTCCCCTCTTCCTGTTCCTACTACTAGTACTACTTCCTAATACTAGTACTCTTTCCTTCCCCCTCAAATAAGATAAGGAAAGAGGAAACCTACTTGGAGTAGGTTTCCCCCTCCTTGTCGCCTCCCCTTGGGCGGCCACCTCCTCCCTCCCTCCTTTATATACGGGGAGGGGCACCCTAGGACACACAAGTTGATCCTTGAGATCGTTCCTTAGCCGTGTCAGTGCCCCCTCCACCATATTCCACCTCGGTCATATCGTGGCGGTGCTTAGGCGAAGCCTGCGTCGGTGAAACATCAAGATCTTCACCACGCCCGTCGTCTTGTGGAACTCCCTCTCCCGGAGCTTTGCTTTGGATCGGAGCCCGTGGAAGCGTCATCGAGCTGAGCGTGTGCCAAGAACTTCGGGCGCCGGAATGCTTGGTATTTGGGATCGGCTGGATCGTGAGGAGAACGTCTGACTACTTCCTCTCGTCATCATCGACTCGGAGGTGCCGGAGTAATGCTTGGTATTTGGGATCGGCGGGATCGCGAGGAGAACGTCTGACTACTTCCTCTACGTTGTGATCGCTTCCGCTTACGGTCTCTGAGTGCGTAGACAACACTCTCCCTCTCGTTGCTATGCCATCACCATGGTCCGTGTGTGCGTGGGAATATTTTTGAAATTACTGCGTTCCCCAACAAAGTGGCATCCGAGCCAGGTTTTATGCGTTGATGTCATATGCACGAGTAGAACACAAGTGAGTTGTGGGCGATACAAGTCATCTTGCCAACCAAAGCATGTCATACTTTGGTTCAGCGGTATTGTGAGATGAAGCGGCCCGACCGACATTACGCCAGCGTGCAGCTTACGCGAGACTGGTTTCACCGTTCTACGAGCATTAGGTGCTTAAAGGTGGCTGGCGGGTGTCTGTCTCTCTCACTTTAGTTGAACTGAGTGTGGCTACGCCCGGTCCTTGAGAAGGTTAAAAGCGGAGTCTATTTGACGAAGTATCGTTGTGGTCTTGATGCGTAGGTGAGATTGGTTCTTGCTTAAGCCCGTAGCAGCCACGTAAAATTTGCAACAACAAAGTAGAGGGCGTCTAACTTGTTTTTGCAGGGCATGTTGTGATGTGATATGGTCAAGACGTGATGCTATATTTTATTGTATGAGATGATCATGTTTTGTAACCGAAGTTATCGGCAATCGGCTGGAGCCATATGGTTGTCGCTTTATTGTATGAAATGCAAGCATACAGTAATTGCTTTACTTTATCACTAAGCGGTAGCGATAGTCGTAGAAGCAATAGATGGCGTAAACGACAACGATGCTACGATGGAGATCAAGGTGTCGCGCCGGTGGCGATGGTGATCACGACGGTGCTTGAGATGGAGATCACAAGCACAAGATGATGATGGCCATATCATATCACTTATATTGATTGCATGTGATGTTTATCCTTTATGCATCTTATTTTGCTTTGATTGACGGTAGCATTTTAAGATGATCTCTCACTAAAATTATCAAGTAGTGTTCTCCTGAGTATGCACCGTTGCCAAAGTTAAATGCGTCTTGAGACACCACGTGATGATCGGGTGTGATAAGCTCTCGTCCATCTACAACGGGTGCAAGCCAGTTTTGCACACGCAGAATACTCGAGTTATACTTGTGAGCCTAGCATATGCAGATATGGCCTCGGAACACGGAGACCGAAAGGTCGAGCGTGAATCATATAGTAGATATGATCAACATAGTGATGTTCACCATTGAAAACTACTCCATCTCACGTGATGATCGGTTATGGTTTAGTTGATTTGGATCACGTGATCACTTAGATGACTAGAGAGATGTTTGTCTAAGTGGGAGTTCTTAAGTAATATGATTAATTGAACTTTAATTTATCATGAACTTAGTCCTGGTAGTATTTTGCAGATTATGTTGTAGATCAATAGCTCGCGTTGTTGCTTCCCTATATCTTTATATGTGTTCCTAGAGAAAATTGTATCGAAAAATGTTAGTAGCAATGATGCGGATTGGATCCGTGATCTGAGGTTTATCCTCATTGCTGCACAGAAGAATTATGTCCTTAATGCACCGCTAGGTAGCGGACCTATTGCAAGAGCGGTCTGCGCGTTATGAGCGTTTGGCTAGCTCAATATGATGACTACTTGATAGTTTAGTGCACCATGCTTAACAGCTTAGAATCGGGACTTCAAAGGCGTTTTGAGCGTCATGGACCATATGAGATGTTCCAGGAATTGAAGTTAATATTTCAAGCAAATACCGAGTTGAGAGATATGAAGTGCGCAACAAGTTCTATAGCTAAAATATGGAGGAGAATCGCTCAACTAGTGAGCATGTGCTCAGATTGTCCGAGTACTTCAATCGCTTGAATCAAGTGGGAGTTAATCTTCCGGATAAGATAGTGATTGACAGAATTCTCTAGTCACCATCACTAAGTTACTAGAACTTCGTGATGAACTATAGTATGCAAGGGATGACGAAAACGATTCCCGAGCTCTTCGTGATGTTGAAATCGACGAAGGTAGAAATCGAAAAAGAGCATCAAGTGTTGATGATTGACAAGACCACTAGTCTCAAGGAAAAGGGCAAAGGGAAGAAGGGAACTTCAAGAAGAGCGGCAAGCAAGTTGCTGCTCGAGTGAAGAAGCCCAAGTCTGGACCTAAGCACGAGACTAAGTGCTTTTGCTGCAATGGAACTAGTCACTAGAAGCGGAACTACCCCAAGTTTTTGGCGGATAAGAAGGATGGCAAAGTGAACAAAGGTATATTTGATATACAGATTATTGATGTGTATTTTACTAGTGTTCGTAGCAACCCCTCGGTATTTGATCTTTGGTTCGTTGCTAAGAGTAGTAACTTCGAAGCAGGAGTTGCAGAATGAGCGAAACTAGTTGAAGGGGAAGTGAAGATGAATGTTGGAAGTAGTTCCAAGATTGATATGATCATCATCACACACTCCCTATACTTTCGGGATTAGTATGGAACCTAAATAAGTGTTATTTGGTGTTGAGCATAAGTATGATTTGATCATGTTTATTGCAATACGGTTATTCATTTAAGTAAGAGAATAAATTGTTGTTACATTTACATGAATAAAACCTTATATGGTTACACACCCAATGAAAATGATTCATTAGATCTCGATCATAGTGATACACATATTCATAATATTGAAACCAAAAGATGCAAAGTTAATAATGATAGTGCGACTTATTTGTGGCACTGCCGTTTAGGTCATATTGGTGTAAAGCGCATGAAGAAAACTCCATGCTGATGGACTTTTGGAATCACTTGATTATGAATCATTTGATGCTTGCGAACCATGCCGTTTGGGCAAGATGACTAAAACTCCGTTCTCCTAACAATGGAACAAGCTCTTGACTTATTGGAAATAATACATCTTGATGTATGCGATCCAATGAGTGTTGATGCTCGTGGCAAGTATCGTTATTTTCGACTTTCACAAGATGATTTGAGCAGATATGGGTATATCTACTTGATGAAACATAAGTCTGAAATAGTTGAAAGGTTCAAAGAAATTCAGATTGAATTGGAAAAATCATATAAACAACAAAATAAAGGTTATGTGATCTAATCGCAAAGACGAATAATTGAGTTCTGAGTTTGGTCTTCAATTAAAATAATGTGGAATAGTTTCACAGCTCACGCCACGGAACACCACAATGTTATGGTGTGTCCGAACGTCGTAACCGCACTTTATTTGATATGGTGCGATCTATGATGTCTCTTATCGGTTTACCACTATCATTTTGGGGTTATGCATTAGAGACAATTTGCATTCACGTTTAATAGGGCACCATCTAAATCCGTTGAGGCGACACCATATGAACTATGGTTTAACGATAAACCTAAGTATGCGTTTCTTAAAAGTTTGGAGTTGTGATGCTTATGTGAAAAAGTTTTCACTGATAAGCTCAAACCCAAATCGGAGAAGTGCGTCTTCATAGAATACCCAAAGGTAACTATTGGGTACACCTTCTATCACAGATCCGAAGGCAAGTTTTTCGTTGCTAAGATGGATCCTTTCTAGAGAAGAAGTTTCTCTCGAAAGAAGTGAGTGGGAGGAAAGTAGAACTTGATGAGGTAATTATACCTTCTCCCTTATTGGACAGTAGTTCATCACGTAAATCAGTTCCAATGATTCCTACACCAATTAGTGAGGAAGTTAATGATGATGATCATGAAACTTCAGATCAAGTTGCTACCAAACCTCGTAGGTCTTCGAGTAAGATCCGCACGAGTAGTACGGTAATCATGTTCGGAAGTCATGTTACTAGACCATGCTGAACCTACGAACTATGAGGAAGCGATGATGAGCCCAGATTCAGCGAAATGGCTTGAGGCCATAAAATCGAGATATGATCCATGTATGAGAACAAAAGTATGGACTTTGATTGACTTGCTCGATGATCAGCAAGCCATGTTAAATAAATGGATCTTCAAGAGGAAGACGGATATTGATAGTAGTGTTACTATCTACAAAGCTCGACTTGTCACAAAAAGGTTTTCGACAAGTTCAAGGTGTTGACTACAATGAGATTTTCTCAAGCATGTAGCGATGCTTAAGTCTGTCCGAATCATGTTAGCAATTGCCACATTTTATGAAATCGGCAAATGGATGTCAAAACTACATTCTTTAATGGATTTATTAAAGAAGAGTTGTATATGATGCAACCAGAAGGTTTTGTCAATCCTAAAGGAACTAACAAAATGTCCAAGCTCCAAATGATCCATCAATGGACTGGTGCAAGCATCTCAGAGTTGGAATACATGCTTTGATAAGTTGATCATAGCATATAGTTTTATCTGAGACTTGCGGTGAAGCCTGTAATTACTAGAAAGTGAGTGGGAGCACTACAAGATTTCGATAAGTATATGTGAATGACATATTGTAGATCGGAAATAATGTAGAATTATTCTGCAAAGCATAAAGGAGTGTTTGAAAGAAGTTTTTCAAAGAAAGACCTCGGTGAAGCTGCTTACATATTGAGCATCAAGATCTATAGAGATAGATCAAGACTCTTGATAAGTTTTTTCATTGAGTACATACCTTGACAAGATTTTGAAGTAGTTCAAAATGGAACAGTCAAAGAAAGAGTTCTTGCCTGTGTTACAAGGTGTGAAATTGAGTAAGACTCAAAACCCGACCACGACAGAAGATAGAAAGAGAATGAAAGTCATTCCCTATGCCTAGGCCATAGGTTCTATAAAGTATGCCATCTTGTGTACCAGATCTATTGTATGCCCTACACCGAGTTTGGCAAGGAGTACAATAGTGATCTAGGAGTAGATCAACGGACAGCGGTCAAAATTATCCTTAGTGGAATAAGGATATGTTTCTCGATTATGGAAGTGACAAAAGGTTAAAGTAAAGGGTTACGTCGATGCAATTTTTTGACACCGATCTGGATGACTCTAAGTCTCAATCTGGATACATATTGAAAGTGGGAGCAATTAGCTAGAGTAGCTCCGTGCAGAGCATTGTAGACATAGAAATTTGCAAAATATATACGGATCTGAATGTGGCAGACCCGTTGACTAAACTTCTCTCACAAACAAAACATGATCACACCTTATTACTCTTTGGGTGTTAATAACATAGCGATGTGAGCTAGATTACTGACTCTAGTAAACCCTTTGGGTGTTGGTCACATGTCGATGTGAACTATGGGTGTTAACCACATATAGATGTGAACTATTGATGTTAAATCACATGGCGATGTGAACTAGATTATTGACTCTAGTGCAAGTGGGAGGCTGAAGGAAATATGCCCTAGAGGCAATAATAAAGTTATTATTTATTTCCTTATATCATGATAAATGTTTATTATTCATGCTAGAATTGTATTAACTGAAACATAATACATGTGTGAATACATAGACAAGCAGTGTCACTAGTATGCCTCTACTTGACTAGCTCGTTAATCAAAGATGGTTATGTTTCCTAACCATAGACATGAGTTGTCATTTGATTAACGGGATCACATCATTAGGAGAATGATCTAATTGACATGACCCATTCCGTTAGCCTAGCACTTGATCGTTTAGTATGTTGCTATTGCTTTCTTCATGACTTATACATGTTCCTGTAACTATGAGATTATGCAACTCCCGTTCTGGGAGGAACACTTTGGGTACTACCAAAGCGTCACAACGTAACTGGGTGATCATAAAGGAGTACTACAGGTGTCTCCAAAGGTATTTGTTGGGTTGGCGTATTTCGAGATTAGGTTTTGTCACTCCGATTGTCGGAGAGGTATCTCTAGGCCTTCTCGGTAATACACATCACATAACCCTTGCAAGCATTACAACTAATGAGTTAGTTGTGAGATGATGTATTACGGAACGAGTAAAGAGACTTGCCAAGATGTGAGATTGAACTAGGTATTGGATACCCACGATCGAATCTCGGGTAAGTAACATACCGATGACAAAGGGAACAACGTATGTTGTTATGCGGTCTGACCGATAAAGATCTTCGTAGAATATGTAGGAACCAATATGGGCATCCAGGTCCCGCTATTGGTTATTGACCGGAGATGTGTCTCGGTCATGTCTACATTGTTCTCGAACCGTAGGGTCCGCACGCTTAAGGTTTCGATGGCGATGCTTATATTATGAGTTTATGTATTTTGATGTACGAAGGTTGTTCGAGTCCCGGATATGATCACGGACATGACGAGGAGTCTCGAAATGGTCGAGACATAAAGATTGATATATTGGACGGATATATTTGGACACCGGAAAGGTTCGGAGAAGTTTGGAGCTCAGGGAGGTTCTGGAACCCCGGGAGGTATATGGGCCTTATTGGGCCCATGTAGGAGGAAGGGAGAAGGAACAAGGGAGGCGCGCCCCCAAGCCCAATCCGAATTGGGGAGGGGCGGCCCCCCTTTCCTTCTCCTTCCCCTCTTCTGTTCCTACTACTAGTACTACTTCCTAATACTAGTACTCTTTCCTTCCCTCCAAATAAGATAAGGAAAGAGAGGGAAACCTACTTGGAGTAGGTTTCCCCTCCTTGGTGCGCCTCCCCTTGGGCGGCCACCTCCTCCCTCCCTCCTTTATATACGGGGAGGGGCACCCTAGGACACACAAGTTGATCCTTGAGATCGTTCCTTAGCCGTGTGCGGTGCCCCTCCACCATATTCCACCTCGGTCATATCGTGGCGGTGCTTAGGCGAAGCCTGCGTCAGTGAAACATCAAGATCGTCCTGCACGCCGTCGTCTTGTGGAACTCCCTCTCCCGGAGCTTTGCTGGATCGGAGCCCGTGGAGCGTCATCGAGCTGAGCGTGTGCCAAGAACTTCGAGGCGTCAGAGTAACGGGCCTGGGATCGGCTGGATCGTGAGGAGAACGTCTGACTACTTCCTCTACGTCATCATCGACTCGGAGGTGCCGGAGTAATGCTTTGGGATCGGCAGGATCGCGAGGAGAACGTGACTACTTCCTCTACGTTGTGATCGCTTCCGCTTACGGTCTACGAGGGTACGTAGACAACACTCTCCCCTCTCGTTGCTATGCCATCACCATGGTCCTGTGTGTGCGTAGGAAATTTTTTGAAATTACTGCGTTCCCCAACAATTACTCCCCCATAATGTGATACCAATTAAAGATAGACAAGAGGCAATTAAAAGGATCCAACAAGAGATAATTAATGGACAATTTAGAATTTGAATTTCTCATGAGAGATATACCACCTAGAGACTAGATAATCTTGAAATATCAATACTAGATGGTATTACTCATGTACACACATTTATAGGATTGTGAGGTGCACAAAGCACATCACTCCCCATAATGGAATATTCCATTAATCTCTCACAAGAGCCAACTAAGAAATAAACAAGATGCAAAAAGGCTCAACACACAACACACATGTACATGATGTGCAAACCAACATGCACATACTTGATTTCTCAAGATAAGCAATTTGGAAGCACAACATATACAAGCACATGCAAGATACAAAACCACAACATGCTAAGGGACAAGTAACTTTTAATGTAAGCAATTTAAGCACGAGTTACCGCAAGGAGGAACATTGGATATATGATAGAAAGATAATCCGAATGACTTGGCTTGAGACAATTAGAATGATGAAGTCCCCTTAATTCTTCATAAAGTAGCCAAGTCTCCAATGCCCTCCAACAACACCTATTGATCAAGTTTGAGCTAGTTGGTCCCCAACCAAGTTGGGTCCTAAGAGGTTAGTCACAATAGGCTTGGCTACCCAAATGGTTCTTTGCTTCAAGCCACTTTGAGTGCCAACAAACTTGGCAACCACATTGCCAACCTTATCCTTCCCAAGAGAATAGACATCATCAATAATAATTGGGTTGGATAAGTTACCTCTAGTGCATGAAGAAGCGAGGTGACCTTTCTCACGACATAGGTAGCAACGACTACTCTTCACTTTCTTCTCACTTGATTTCTCAACTTGAGAAGCATTAGCTTGAGTCTTCTTGGGAAGAGGCCTTTCTTCAACTTGAGGTTGAGCATGAGAATGCACTTGTAGCCGCTTCCCTTGTTGCTTGTCACTAATGGCCTTCTTCTTCAATGGGCAAGATCTAACATGGTGCCCTTCAATTTTGCACTTGAAGCAAATAATCTTGGCCGAACTCTTGACTTGTTTTTGGCCCTTCTTGTTGTTGCTCTTGGAATTATTCTTCTTATTGGAGTTGAATCCAAGTCCACCTTTGTCATTGGGAGATTTTTGTACACTCAAGATATTGTTGAGTGTGGCATTCCCTTCATGACACTTTTCCAAATCTTTCTTCAAAGAAGTGACTTGGGCCTTGAGCTCTTTGATTTCCTCTACATGGTTAGTCTCAACACAAGCACTAGAGGAAGTATAAGCTTCATCTTTAGAGCAACAAGGCAAGGAAAGCAATTCATCACAAGATGTACCAATGTTATGCATGGATGAATCATGAGGACTAGCACAAGGCAATATAGCATTTTGAATAAAAGTAGTGCTAGTATCCACATGAGGCTCACTAGATGTTACCTTAGAAATCGTGGCCTCATGAGCTAACTTTAGCACATTATGGGATACTAGAAGATCATCATAAGAGCTTGTGAGCTTTACATGATTTTCTTCCAACCTCCCATAATTGCTAGATAACAACTCAAGTTGAGCCCTTAGCTCAACATTCTCCTTCAATATGGATGCTTCACAAGAGATAGAGTTAGTAGCACAAGCATCATCATTAGCAACAAGAGGAGAAGACAACTTCGCAAGCTCTTTTAAATATGAAGCTTTAAGTTGAGCATGAGACTCGGTGAGTTTGATGAGCTCACTCTTAATGACCCTTGAGCCATTTTCGAGGTGCTCAAAGTCCTCAAGGAGTTTAGCATGCGCAACTTCAAGCCCCTAATTTTTAGTTTAAAAATCATTGGCCACCTCAAGAGCTCTATCACGAGATTCCCTCACTCTAGATAATTCTAGAGCAAAAGTCTCCTCAAGAGATTCCTTGGTGGTTTGTTCAAGTTCAAGAGCTTGAGAGAGGTCCGCAATCTCATTAGCGTAATCACGCTCATGACCTTCCATTTTCTCAATGGTGACCTCATGCTCCTCGAGATGATATTCCAACTCCTCAATATACTTCTTGCCCTCAATGGCAATGGACATAATTTCCATGAAGTTGGAACGAGCAATTTTATTTTTATGAAGAGCTCTAAAAACCATTTCCCCTTTCATCTTTAAGGAGGCAACATTATCATTCTCTTCATCATAATCAACATCATCATCATTCTTGCCATCATCAATATCATCACAAGATATATTGGGATTCAAAGTGGGAGATACCTTTGAAGCCTTAGCCATAAGGCAAAAAGCAATCGATGATGATGTAGGATCCCTTGAAGCACCGTTCATGACCGACCACATCTTGTTCCATGGAGTGTTGGGTTTCCTCTACATTGTTAGCACAACAACTCGAGGAAATAGATACATTTTTATCATGGCAACAAGACATAGCAAGCATATCATCATGAGATTTAGTCAAGCAATTTCTACATGATATGCAAGGACTATCAACACAAGCATGTGAAACATTCGGAGTGCTCGAAGTGCTAAAGTCCAAAGATGAAGCATTGCAATAAGAAAGTGATGAAGGATTATCAATAATAAGCCCACTATCATCATTGCAATGAACACCACTACTCACCATGTCATTACCTTGTGGCAAACCACATGTAGGTGAAGTAGAAGAAGTTGAGAACGCACCATGATTTGGAGGTGGAGGGAGAACAATCATCCTTACAAATCTTGGACACACCATATTTATCTTGAAGCTTTGTCCACAACTCATGAGCATCCCGGGCGGCATGAGTTGAAATATAACTACATTGCTCAAAGCATCGAAAAGCACATTAGAAGCTTGAGCATTGAGAGAAGAGTTTTCTCATCCTCTAAAGATAATCTTTGGGGATCCTTTGGAGGAGAAAAACCCATATCTACAATTCGCTCTAAATTTGGGTCCATGACCCTAAAGAGATTAAGCATGTGAATTACCCAAACATCAAAATTTGTGCCATTGAAACTAAGAGTGTCAAAGAATCATAAACCCCTAGTAGACATCCTTACTCTCTAGGCAGTTAAGCCCTATAAAGAGAGACGAGGCTCTGATACCAATTGTAAGATCGTGGATGTCGCCTAGAGGGGGGGGTGAATAGGCGCTTTAAAAATAATTACGGTTTAGGCTTGAACAAATGCGGAATAAACCTAGCGGTTAATTTGTCAAGCACAAAACCTACAACAACTAGGCTCACCTATGTGCACCAACAACTTATGCTAAGCAAGAAAACCTACTTAGGTGATAGAAAGATATATGACAAGAAACAATATGGCTATCACAAAGTAAAGTGCATGAGTAAAGGGCTCGGGTAAGAGATAACCGAGGCAAGCGGAGACGAGATGTATCCCGAATTTCACACCCTTGCGGATGCTAATCTCCGTTTGAAGCGGTGTGGAGGCACAATGCTCCCCAAGAAGCCACTAGGGCCACCGTAATCTCCTCACGCCCTCGCACAATGCAAGATGCCGTGATTCCACTAAGGGACCCTTGAGGGCGGTCATCGAACCCGTACAAATGGCAACCCTTGGGGGTGGTCACCGAACCCGTACACTTTGGCAACCCTTGAGGGCGGTCACCGGTACCCGTCAAATTGCTCGGGGCGATCTCCACAACCTAATTGGAGACCCCGACGCTTGCCCGGAGCTTTACACCACAATGATTGAGCTCGGAACACCACCAACCGTCTAGGGCGCCCAAGCACCCAAGAGGAACAAGCTCAAGGGCACCAAGCACCCAAGAGTAATAAGCTTCTCAACTTGTAACTTCCACGTATCACCGTGGAGAACTCAAACCGATGCACCAAATGCAATGGCAAGGGCACACGGAGTGCCCAAGTCCTTCTCTCTCAAATCCCAAGAAGCAACTAATGATAGGGAAGAAAATGAGAGGAAGAACAAGAAGGAGAACACCAAGAACTCCAAGATCTAGATCCAAGGGGTTCCCCTCACATAGAGGAGAAAGTGATTGGTGGAAATGTGGATCTAGATCTCCTCTCTCTTTTCCCTCAAAAACTAGCAAGAATCCATGGAGAGATTGAGAGTTAGGAAGCTCGAAGAGGGTCAACAATGGGGGAAGAACACGAGCTCAAAGGATAAGGTTCAATGGGGAAGAAGACCCCCCTTTAATAGGTGGGGAAAAATCCAACCGTTATGCTCACAACCTGCACCGAGCGGTAGTACCGCTTGACATCACGGTACTACCGCTAGGGGTAGCGGTACTACTGCTAAGGGTAGCGGTACTACCGCTATGAGCGGTACTAAAAATTACATCCGTGCCTACCACCGCTGGACTTGTGACGAGTTTTTGGTCCCGGCGGAAGTAGCCACGGAAGTAGCCTCAGTAGTACTGCTCCAAGCGGTAGTACCGCTCCCAAGAGCGGTAGTACCGCTCCCAAGGGCGATAGTAAAAATTACTTGCTCCTACCCGCGGTAGTACCGCTGCAGCCTTTCGTAACACCAAAACTACCACAACTTCTGTATTCGGACTCCGAATTCGACGAAACCAAGTTTGTTGGAAAGCTAGCGACAAGGGCTAACACAGTCTTGATAGAAATACCAATAATAAGCAAATGAGAAAAGGCCCAAAAGAAAATGGTGAGAACCCTTCCTCGGATAAGACCGGTAAAACCTCCAACACTGAAAACTTCATAGAAGACGCATGCAAACTCCGTTTTCGATGAACTCAAGCTTGTCATCAAGATGACCATAAGCTCTAAGACTCACAAAGAAAACCAAATAAGAACCAAGAAACATGATGCAAGGATGCAATGGTTTGAGCTCTCGACGAACGATACGATCAAGCTACTCACTTGAGAGCCCCCCTTGATAGTAATGCGGTATCGATCCTATAACCCGGTCTCCCAACTACCACCATGAGACCGGTAAAATAGAAAACCTATCAAGGGCAAACCTTTGCCTTGCACATGATCCACTTGAGCTATATTATGGCGATCTTGTCCTCCTCAAGATGGACCACCTTTCTTGATTGCGTTGGGTCGATGGAGACTAGATGATTGCTCCCCATACTCCACTATGGGTGAGCCACTCTTGACACATCTTCACAAGTCCATTGACACCACAATGGATGGCAAGCTTCAAGCACTTGATCTCTTCGTGATTCTCCACTTGAACTTGCACACGGCAATCTTGATGACGATCACCACTTGATGTCATCATTTCCATGGGTTGTATGATATCTTCCTCTTGACGCAAGCCCATGGACACGTACCTTACCCCACATAGACTCTCACATAGACCATGGGTTAGTACACAAAGTGCAATGAACAATGCTTACCATACCATGGGATCACTTGATCCCTCTCGGTACATCTTCTACGCTTTGTGAGTTGATCAACTTGATTCACTCTTGACTTAGTCTTGAACAACGTTGAATCTTTCCAACTCTCTTCGTTTGGATGATGTCTTGAAGGTAAACATGAATGATCACACAATCTTCTTCTTCAAGACATGCTTGCAATAAGCTCAACACTCACATGACCAATCTTTGGATAATTCCTTAATAGCACCTTGGTCAACCCATAAACTCCTTGAAACCAACACATGGACTTCAAGAAAATGCCTATGAAAAAATCTTTCAAATATAACTCAATGCAACCATTAGTCCATAGAGAATGTCATCAATTACCAAAACCACACATGGGGGCACCGCATGTCCTTTCATCGTCAGCGCATCCTGATCCGTGACGGGGATTTCTGACGGCTTAACCAGAAGTCCTTCCGACTGGTGGGCCAAAGGCCACAATAAAAAATCCAGAATCCAAAAATAGAGCTAGACCCACACTGTTGTTGCTGCGCATCACGAGATAGCCATGTGGCACAGATAAAGAGAGCACTGCAACTCGGGCTCACATTAATACTTTCGACTTTTCATCCCTCAATTCTTGGCGGAGTCTAGATTTGGTCCCTCAACTCCAAAACCGGACAACTTGGACCCTTAACTTCTGAAACCGGACAAGATTCATCCCTGGTCACGGTTTTAACCGGTTTTGGTGCTGTCTCACTCCGGTTTTGACCGTTCCGACTCAAATTTGCCTACCTTTTCCAAGTCCGCGTAATGTTTTCAAATTCGGTTAATTTTTTCAAATACGTGAACCTTTTTAAAATTTGTGTACTTTTTTTAAAAATCTGCGTACTTTTTCAATTATGTGTATTTTTTTAAAGTTCGTGTAGTTTTTTTAAGTTCATTTAATTTTTTAAAATTGATGTACCTTTTCATACTCGTCTACATTTTTTTGGAAAGAGTTCATGAATTTGAAAATTTTATGCGAACTTGAATAAAGTACGCGGATATGGACTTTGTTTACGCTAAAATATGTGGATTTCCAAAATTATTTCAACTTGAAACAAGTACGTGAATTTCAAACAAAGTTCATGGATTATAAAAGGAACACGAATTTTAAAAAAATGCGGACTTTGAAAAGCATGTGGATTTGAAATAAGTATGCGAATTTCAAAATATGTTCATGGCTTTGAAAAATACTTGGATTTCATAAAATTACACAAACTTGGGAAGAGTACGGGGATTTGGAAAAAGTACGTAAATGTTAAAAAATCACGGATTTGAAAAAAGTACGCAAATTTCAAAATAGTTCGCTGATTTCAAAAAAGTATGTTTATTTTTGAAAAAAAATACGCGACCATGAAAAAACTACGCGGAGTTGAAAAGTGTATGTGAATTTTTAAAATTTCACGGATATAAAAAATTACACGAATATGAGTGAGCACTAGCCAAAACCGGGGTGAGTCAGCACCAAAACCGGTCAAAACCGAGTCTAGGGATGAACTTTGTCCGGTTTCTTGGGGGTGCAAGTTGTCCGGTTTTGAAGTTAAGGGACCAAATCTAGACTTCACCAAGAGTTGAGGGACGGAAAATATACTTTTCTCTTCTTAGTCAAACCCGGTTGGAACAAGGGCTTTGCTCCGACGATGATTTCTTGCAAACAATGATGCCATCTTTTAGGGTTTGCTCCGACGACGATTACTCTCCAGTGGTGTTTTGATGTCTTCCCCTTCGGGGTTGCAGTCGGCCTACATGAGCGAGACACGGAGATGACGCCCTTTAATGGCAGCGACCACCGGTCCACCGCCACCGGCAAAACAGAGGTCGTCGGTGACAAAGGTATGGTCTACGGGGTCCACAAGGCTTCCCCGAGCATGGGCATAGGCTCGGCGGCAAAAATGGTGTTGACGTTTGCTAAACATTGTCCTGGAAGCGAAGTCCCTGTTCTAGACCACTTTGACCATGAGCTAAAAGGATGAAACATGGCACGCAACGCAACATGGAGTACATTTCATTCCCTTGTTGTTCATGACTGTCTGCAGAGTGGCAAGGGAACACCCCAAGCAGAAATAAAGACAAGAAAGGGAACGCATTCTTCTCATGTGTTAGTAACTAATAACTGAAATGCTTATAGATCAGGCACCACGGCCTCATATTCTTCCATCCGGCGGATCGATCCTGTCCGCTCATCCGCATCACGCGGCGCCCTCGCGCAGATAGCCATGCGCCTTGAGCGACTCCACCGAGTCATCGAACATCTCCTCCACGCCTCTGAACTCGAGCCCCAGCTTCCGGATCTTAGACGTGTTGTAGCCATACGTCTGCTCCCCGTAAATGTTGGGTAAACTGCACACGCATTTCAGAATGATGATATATGCTACGTAACAAACTAAGGATGGCTGTGTTCAGATGAGCAACAACAATGATATATTGATATATGCCTCCGGCATGGTGACTGACCTCTTTGGGATGGGGAACGATGGGAACCGTTTCGCGAGCAAGGCGACCAGCTCGTCGCTACCCAGAACCGCCGAGTTGCAGATGTACCTCCCCTTGGTGTCGGCGGTTTCATAGACCAGGATGTGGCAGCTCGCGACGTCATCGATGTGGACGTACCCCATCCTCCCGAAGATGGTGAACTTCTCCGTCTCCCCTGCGACATGGTTCCGATGGCGTGAATTTAGGACCTCAAGTGTGTGATGGATAGGGTAGCAGCAGCATAACTTCAGGCTGGCATCTCCTAGACATGAACAAATCAGACCAGCAGAAATGTAGCATACCTTTAAACAAGCCAAGGACATCTGAAGCAGTGGGGCCTAACACAGGGGAGAGGTTAGGGCCGATGACGAACGTCGGAAGAACGGCCACGAGGTTGATGTTGTTCTCCTTGGCGAACTCCCAGGCTGATTTCTCAGCGAGGATCTTGGCGACAGCGTACCATATCTGCCAGGCACGTCGAGAAGAAAACCAACCCACTCTTCAGAGAAATGTTTGGAAAGAAAGATACAACGGCAATAAAAACGAAGCATGGATGCTTTCGCAGAATCACCACCCACCTGGATGCTTTCGCAGAACTCCACGGAGCTCCATGATGTTTCATCCAGCAGCACGTTGGGGGGGAATTCAGCTTCATCTCTCAGCCTCACGGTCGATGACGATGACGTGAGGACAACCCTCTTGAGAAATGGATTCTTCTTGCAGGATCTCAGCACGTTCAGAGTGCCGTTTATCGCCGAATCAAGCATTTCTTCCTGCGATAGAAGTGGCATCACATGTCTGTCAATTGAGACCCACCACCACAGGACACAGTTTATCTTCCAATATGGGAAAAAAGAAGACGGGCATTGAAGTGATCATAGTTAGTATAGCATGCCTTGGAATCAGCATTGGTGATGATAGGCGATGCGGTGTGGAAGACACCCTCACAGGCCATCACGGCATCATCGAAGCTCCCTTCTTCCAAGAGGTCAGCCCTGACAAGCTCCAGCCTCTCCTTAGCACCTGCTAAGTTCCAGAGGTGTGCTACCTTCTTTTGATTGCCTGTCCAATTAACAAATAAAATGTGCCTGTCACCTTGCTATCACTTTGAAGAAGAAAGAGGAAGGGATCATTAGAGTGAGAGAAGGACCTGGGTCTCTGACTGTCCCTAGAACATGATACCCAGACTCGAGAAGTCGCTTGACAAGCCAAGATGCAACGAAGCCAGAGGCTCCAGTGACACACACCTTGCCCTTGGAAGTATTCGCCATTCTCTGAAGTTGGAGGTGCTCCTGAAATTTAACACATCAACTTATATATGCAACATGAAGTATCTATTGTAGAAGTAGAACAAGCAGAAAGGCATGCTGGTATGTCACCCCCTTGTTTTTTTTTCGAAACGGAATGTCACCCCCTTTTGGTGATTCTGTTTGGCAGGTAGAGAGTAGGTTAGGAGGTTCACAGCTTCCACGCTCCAGTGCTTGGTCATAGTACATTACACAAGATCGCATTTTAAAAGCCCAGGAAAATCTGCTGTCAAAAATATATAAAAGAACACCAGAAACCAGTCTACTGAGGTACAGCTTTACCAAAAGTCTTGCCAAAAAGAATATACATCCACTGATTTATTTGTAACAGTTTGCTCATCCAATTTCTGCAAGATGTGATGGCAAAGCAGAAGAAGCTTTATTCATGGACACATTATTCTGATTACATTCTGACTGATAACCCGTCGCTGTAAATCAATCAAAAACCAGCACAACAAAAGAATTACAGTCTTAATGTACACAAAAATGAGGGAGGAAGAAAATTCCTCAGAGTTCAGAGTATGCAAAACAGGTGGTATACACTCAATTTACACTACTCCTGTTTGGAGTAGATCCCAGATGCCGATAGCTTAGAGGAACAATGAGGTAGGCAAATTCGCCGGGAGGAGGGTTCTGCTACAGGGCAAAACTTTACCAAGTGTATCAAAGCACAGCCATGTCTAAAAGTCTAGTCCACTATCCAATTCATGTCTCAGGGGAGAGGCCAAAAGAAGATGCCATCTCTGCCAAGTGCTGCCATGTTGAATTCGTTATGAATGCTATAGGAACTACAGGCTGAAATATACATTCGTCGCTATCCGGTTGGAGGTTATACAATGTTTTGAGTTCCAGCGCTTTAGATTCCGCAGCTTCAGCTTCTTTGTGTAATATCTCCACTTCCTCACCGTCATCTGTTTCAGTTGCAGCAGTCAATTCTGCTCTAGCAGCAGAGGAGTCCAGCCGGAGCCTTTTGTAACTTGCCATGGCTGACTCTTGTTCTTTGAGCACAATAAGCCCTTCGCATTCCTGTATCTTGTCAGTGGTTGCTGCGATATCCTTTTCTATAACCTCCAGATCAGTACCAGCTTTCTCCAATTTAGCACGCAGTTCTTCCTTCTCAGAATTCAGTGCTTTTGCCTCTGCAGCTATTCTCCCTGCTTCCTTAAAGTTCCTTGCAGCAGCAGCAACCTTCTTTTCAGCCTCTAGTTCAGGGCCTCTTTTGTCAATAAAGCTCAGCTTCTGCTTACATGTAGCTATCTCTTGCTGTATGCCTGCTCTCTTTGAAGATATCTCCTGCAGACCCATCAATTAAGAAATATTCAGAATGAGGATCTTAACAGGACTGAAAAACATCTCGGTATATACCCAATGTTCTTTATCAGCAAAAAGAAATCATTTAAAGAGTAGATGTTGTACCTGAAGACTAGTTCTAGCATCAGTTGTTTGTTGCCTGAGCATTTGGATGTCTTGCGAAATTTCCTCCTCCATTTTTAATAACCCAATTCTATCCTGCCTTGACTTTAAGATTGATGAGGCAAGCTTCCTTCTGATTTCAACTGATTGTTGGCAAGCTTTTGCTTCAGAAGAACAAGCATTGATGATTTCCCGTAAGTCTGAGTCTTTCTGCTCTGCTGAAGAGATGCAGTTGTCGATTTCATTCTTTTTTAAGACAAGTGCCTCGGTATCTTGATCAATTTTAGTTTGGGATTCCTGCAAGGAATTGATCTTCATGTCAATATCTGACTGGGAGCCATGAAATCTGGAGACCACCGCACTGATCCTTTCTTGAACCTCCTGGATCTGAGCATTGTTTTCAGCTATCTCTGCTTCTTTCAACCTCACCAACTCCAGGAGCTCAGCTAATTCCACTGCAAGGGTATCTCCTTTCCTACTTAGCATGTCCTTTTCTCTCTTATCGTCTTCAATCAAATGCTCTACTGAACCTTCTAACCCTGAACGTGCTGCTAAAACCAATTCTGTTTCAACCTCCATCTCTAGCTTCTTTATTTGTAGTAACTCCATTGATGTTTGCCACCCTTCTATATCTTTCGACGACATTTCTTCTGCTTGTTTGCTTACGGAATCAGCATGCTCAGTGGCATCCTAAGAAAGACAGAGCTTGAATATTAATGAGCTAGAAGAACAGAAACTGAAATGTAGTGAATCCTTTAGAGGTTCATAATTAGTTGTTGTCAAAAATTCTCGCAACATAGATTACTACATCTATTTAACTATCACTGTATTCAGGTAGATATCATATAGTTGCCAGTAAATTTCATAAGGGGAATAACTCTTAACAGACAAACCATTCTCTGGCTCAGGTAAACATGGACACTGGTGTCCTTCGTGATCATATAGAACTGCTGAAATTTATTCGTTTGGGTTAGTCTAAAACTTCAAATCATCCTTCTCTTTCACAACTATCATGCTGTTCGAACATCTCAGTACTTTTTAGATACTTATTATTACATTGGAGTATTATGCCAATGGATTTTGATGGAAGTGATGGCACCGTAATAGTGCCATCAACACAATGCATGTATTACGATATCATTAAATCAGACATTATATAAGCATAGTAGTCCCCACTAATGTTATCCAATAAAAAAAATATAAGTATCAGTAGATACTTAGTGTAAAAACATGCTTGAGTAGCGCTCTAGAAATACTAGGGTTGATGCAATGAAAGCCTATTTATGTCAAAGTGTTATATAAAAGGATGCCTGAATTCAAGGAAGTACATCTAACATTGACATTACAGTTTTATGCAAGATGAGTAAAAGAACGCACAGCTGATTTACCTTTGCAAACTGCTCAAGAAGCGCAGCAGCTTCCTCCTCCACGGCTATGCGGGACTCAAGCACATCCTGCAACTCCAAATCCACTGAATCATAATCAAGCTCCGCATCACGCAGCGCAGTCAACAACCGATCTTTGTCCTTCTCCAGAGCGGCAAGGGAGTCACTGATCCTCTCGGCCCTCTCAAAGTCCTCGGCCTCACACGCCTCCTCCAGTTCCCTCTCCAAATCCTTGTGTTTGGATGCCGCCGAACCGACATCCTCCGCAACCTTCCTCTGCCTACCCGCCAGCTGCCTCCTCTTGGCCGCCACAGCTGCAGCTCTCTGCTGGACTGAATCAAGCTTGCTAGATATCTGAGATCTAAGAAGAGCCAACCTCTCCTCGATCCCCACTACTGCAACTCCAGCCTCTCCAGCATCCTTGTCACCATCTTCTTCTTTCGCCTCCTGTTTCGCATCCAAAGAATTGACACTGACTGCATCCAGAGAACTGGCATCTGGATCCACCACAGCTGCATCTCTCTCAACGTCATTGCCTAGCTGGTCAAGGTACTGGACGGGGATAGGGGGAACAGCGTCATATGTAGAAGCATCGGAGAGGCTACTACTACTACTGACAGTACGAAGTACAGTAGCCGTAGCAGCGGCGGCGGCGGGGGCGGCGGCGGTGTTGGCGATTGGCACGGTAGGCGGCAGAGTGGGGGCGGTTTGAGGCGAGCGGCCGTACCCGATGCGCACGGCCCTCTTCTTCTTCCGGAGCGACGAGGAGGACGGCTGGCGCGAGAGGGCAGCGGCGGCGAGGGGAGGCGTGACCGCGACCGGCGAGGCGGGGCGGTGGTTCTGATCTTGGGCTTGGGGCTGGGGGTGCTGGTCCTGGTCTAGTGGAGGCTGAGGGTCGAGCAGGGTGAGATCGGAGAAGAGGTCCTCGTCCAGAGGCTGGGAAGTGGCGCTGGACTCGGCGTCGGAGGCGGAGGCGGCGGCGGCGGCGGGAGGGGGCGTGGGCGGCTTGGGGGGTTCGGGTGCCTCCTCGGCGGCTGCGGGGTCAGCGGGGGCGAAGAGGACCATGCCCTCGAAGAGCGAGTCGCCGCCGTCGCCCCACCCGCCGTCCTGCGACGCCATCGGCACGGCGGCGAGCTCTCCGGGAATCTGCTGCGGCTGACGGGACGCGGGAGGGGGAGGACGCGGAGTGGACCTGTGCGTTAACGGGTGCTGCTCTAGACTCTCGACTCTAGCGGATCATAATACTCTGCTTTGGCTCCGATGCGGGGGAAACTCGGGTTGAACTTTTGTCGCAGAGGATTAGACGAAGACGCCAGCTGATTGCATGATCCTCCCCACACGGCAATCCATGTGCCGAGGCTCGACTCAAACCGCAAAGTGTGTCATCATGGTTATCAAGAAATCACAAACAACATTCCCAAAAAAAAACATAAACAACCACATGACACATGTGATAAGCAATCTAAACTTGACGAAAGAAATCAGAAACAAAAACACATGAGTTTTGGACATCTGTCCGTCGCCCGGGAGGATTGGAGCAGCGTGTGATTCATTAGGAAGATAGTATAACACTGAAGATGTCGTCAATGAAGATGTGACTCAAACAACATACCGATCTTTACGTCGTCGAAGATGGCACAACCCACACAACACCAAAACAACTAACCACGACCTAAAGCTTGATAGGCAAGCGCCTGTGACCCAAATCTTAGTGTTTCAAAAGCGATACACGAAAGGTAAACATCTAAGGCATGGGGCAACGAGCTGCGCCGACAACATCAGACTGGACATGGCCTCATCCGGAAAAAAAAAATCACAAGTAAAAAGTGTGTTTATCTTTTTTTCTTTTTTTTTGGCGGGGAAAAGGGAATTCTCATTACTCAAGGGGGCTTCTTAGCGAGAGTCAGGCTTACGATAAAGTCCATCCCGGCTGTAAGCCAGACTTCTGTGCGCAGAGTGCTATGGCCATAGGCGGCCAGCTCATGACTAATCCTATTTTGCAGACGGCTACAAAGAGTAAAAGAGATCTCCCTAATATCGCTTCCAGCCAACCTACAAATCTCCTCTATAAGTGCACGACGTGACGATCTATCCATCTCGCGCATTGTAATCATCGACACCGCCTCCGCACTATCCAACTCAACCAGAATAGGTAGGTTAGGTCGGTGCAAGGCCAGCTCCAAGCCTTCTCTCCATGCTGCTAGCTCCGCCTCTAAAGCGTTGTCGCATGTACGTAGCTCCCTACATGCGCTATAGATGATCTCGCATCTGTCATCACGCAGGATCATACCTCCTCTCGCCGCACCCGTGGTCAACTTAACCCAGCCCGGCTGGGGCGGTATTTTATGTTTTTTAGGAAGAGTGTATTTTATGTTGTACTAGATGATATGTACAAGCAAGTAGCTCGTGAGTCTTTTGCTAGACTTACGTGTAATATATGACATATAGTGCATAGCTATGAAATAAAATTTAGAACTCCACTCCTCCAGCATAGAGTGCATACGAGTTCATAGAAATATCCAGCGTGTTGCACCGTAATTTGATAGTATTTTGCGTATTATATAGAATAATAAATTCATTTCTTACGATTTAAATATGTGAGAAATTTATGTAGCGCTAAAATATTAAAAAAAACTTGACATAGTAGTAGTTTAGATATCACAACTGAATGCAATCTCTACTACTTAAAAAGAACATAAGGTTCCCATTTCACCTTTCTTCCCATCACCCCTTCATCCAACCTTTCATGTATATGACAATCAATCACCTTAATTTACTTACCTTCTGAACTAATTCCACTTTAATTTACTTACCAAACTTCTAATCAAAATATAAGTTAATTCATGGACATAACTTGATGAAAATTTATTTACACAATCGGATTATTATTGACAGGTAAATCACAAGCTAACGCACTAGACTATTTATATTCTGTTGCAAAGCACGAGCATTGTTCTAGTGGGATTTAAAATGTTCTTATAGTGTACTGATGCATGTTGCATGATATAGGTCTCTCGTGTCTTCATCGGGTAGTTGTTAACGGACCAAGAAAATCTTAATCTTGATGAAGTGAATCATTGTGAGAGCAAGAATAGCTTGCAAACGGGTTTGCCCATATAAGACATATGGACTCCACTATTCCAATTGTATTCTTTTGATTTTGTAACACCGCTTTAAATTGCATGGATTTGAAACGTAGGTAGGAAAAAACGCAGGATTTAGATGTCACGTAGCATGGAATCATAAATGATTTTCAAACACATGAATTCTGCGGTATATGCCTTTGAATGGTGCACAGGAAAAAGAAACACGTGGATTTTAGAGGATTGAGGAGAGAGGGTAGAGAGAGATAGAGTGAAAGTGCATTGGACTTCTAAAAGGAAAAAAAGAAAATAAGGTTGGAGCTTGTATTCATTTTTCCATGGAATGTGTATATAGGAATGGATTCCATAGGAATTTTAAAACCTCGATCATGTGATCCAAAGGGCTTCCTTACGGAAAAAAAAACTTAGGATTTGAATCTCCTAAAATCATATGATCCAAAGAGGCCCTTAGAAACATTGATCCAAAGAGGCCCTTAGAAACATTGAGGGCCTCTTTGATTTCCAGAATTTCAAAACATGGGAATTAGGTAGGATTGCATGTCCAAAGTAGTGGATTGTGAAAACACATAAATTTGTAGAAATGTGTGTTTGATTCTGCAGAACTGGATGTTTGGCTCGCATAAATAGGAAAAACACAAGAATTCTAAAAAACATGGTTAAATTAAGGTAAAAAAACATATGTAAAGGTAAGGTGAAGTTAATATTATGCTACTTATGACATTTGTCTTGTTCTTTGTGCATGCACTACTGCAGGATGTTGCTAATGCGACACTACGATCAAAGACCCTTCGAGAAATTGTGTGTGATGCAATAATCGCAAACGGTGTTGTATGAAAATCGTCAGAAATGTATAAAACGTTTGCGATGGAGGATGCATCAAACACAGTTCAGATTTTAGTTGCATATGCGATGCAGGGCATACGGTTCAGCTCAATTAACCGTTTGCGATGAGGAGGAACAAAAGAAACGGGCAGCCAGATGAAGGTGTGTGCGATGTACAGCATACGGTTCACTTTCGGGTGAACTGTTTGTGATTAGGCAACACAAAAGAAAGCGGTCGGCCAGATCAAAGGTGTAAAAGCGATATCGACATGCAGTTCACTCGGATGAACTGCTTATGCGTTGAGACATGAGAACAGAAACGGTTCAAATGAACAAGATGTGTGTGATACGAGGCAAACAGGTCTGTAATCGGAAACGTGTGCGAAGACCGATAACAACACAGACGATTACTGCTAAGAAGCCGTGTCACTAGTAGAAAACAGGGCTTTGGTTTGGGCATGGCAAGCCCATTAGTCCCGGTTCAGTTACGAATCGGGACCCATCAGGGCATTCGTCCCGGTTCGTGAGCCCAGGGGGCCGGCCGGGGCCTCGTGGGCATTGGTCCCGGTTCGTAAGGACCCATTTGTCCCGGTTCGAGGCACGAACCGGGACCAATGGGCCTCGCTCCTGGCCCACAACCATTGGTCCCAGTTCTTGGCGTGAACCGGGACAGAAGGATGGGCTTTAGTCTCGGTTCCAGCCACGAACTGGGACAAATGAGTTGCCTATATATACCCCATCACCACGGCAGAGCACTCCACAGTGCTCTGTTTTTTCTGTCCGACGAGGGGAGGGCATTTGGGTGCTCTAGCTCACCTCCTATGCACATGAGGTGTTCGATGAAATGTCTGAGCCACACTAGTTAATCTTTCTCCTCTTGAAACTCGACCTCCGAGCTCCATTTTCCCCGAGATTTGTCTAGGTTTAGCGGTCCGTCACGTCGTCCCGTCTTCACCGCTGCCGATCGCCTTGGCCGATCTCGTCGCCGGCACCACCGTGGTGAGCCTCTTGTTCTTATCTTCTTTACGAAGAAAATAATTCTTACTTCAGATAGATACTTGTCTAATTTTCTTACTTTTATTATTCCTTGTTATTATATAGTGCGATGGTTTTGGTATCCGCCCCCGTCTGCCCTCGTCATGTCTATGATTCAGATGTGGTATATATTATCTTTTTTTAACTATTTGGTTCATTTATTGTTTATGTCAATTATGCGACCAACGTGACATAGATTTTATTTATCTAGGAGGTGGTTGAACCGGAAATTCCAATCGACCCTATTGTCGAGAGGTTAAATTTAGTTGAAAAAATAAAAAAAATTGAGGAGGAGAAGATGATATTGGAGTTGCATGTTGCGGATGTCGTTGATAATCACAAGATCAAGATGGATGCAATGCGGTTGAAGATTAAAAAGATTAGAAAATATGCCATTCATACCAAGGCTTGGTATCATTATGCAGTTGGATCAATTGTTACCTTGGTTGCGATTATGATCGCATTTGTTGTTGCATTGAAATGTTTTACATAATTTCAATGTATGGTTTTGAAAGTGCAACTATCCCTAGGTGGTTTTGGTAATTCATAACAACATATAGCTCATTGAGCTAGTGCTATTCCAAGATGAACATTTCAGGAAAGCTCAATGAATGGCATGGCATGGATGATGAAAGTGGATGCCTCAAAATGCTAATGACAAAGGATTGGCTCAAGCTCAAAAGCTCAAGACTCTTCATTTTATATTTTAGTGATTCAAGATCACATTGAGTCTATAGGAAAAACCAATACTATCAAGGAGGGATGAGGTGTTGCTTAATGAGCCTCTTGCTTCATGTGCTTAGTGATATGCTCCAAAACCCTCATTACTT
This sequence comes from Aegilops bicornis, assembly GCA_021605145.1. Taxonomy (NCBI): domain Eukaryota; kingdom Viridiplantae; phylum Streptophyta; class Magnoliopsida; order Poales; family Poaceae; genus Aegilops; species Aegilops bicornis. Next base: position 319,195,768 of record CM038675.1, read on the forward strand.
TCTCACATCCACATATGACCTAAACCTAAAGCCAAAATCGGTCTCACCGATTCTTCCTATCCAAATACCACCGATTCCATATGTCATAGCCACTGCCACAAACCCTAGGCAAATCGGTTTTATCGATAGGGATCTCGGTCTCACCGAGATGGGATTGTAATCTCTCTGTTTCCTTTTCGTAACTTTTCGGTCTCACTAAAAGAGCGGATCGGTCCCACCGAGATTGCAATGTAAACTCTCTGTTTCCCTTTTGTAACATTTCGGTCTCACCGAAAAGAGCAAATCGGTCCCACCGAGTTTACCTGACCAACTCTCTGGTTAGCTAATTACCAAAATCAGTCTCACCGAGTTTGTGTAATCGGTCTCACCGAGATTACGTTATGCACTAACCCTAACCATATCGGTCCTACCGAGATGCATGTCAGTCCCACCAAAAACCCTAACGGTCACTAGGTTTACTAAAATTGGTCTGACCGAGTTTGTTGATTCGGTCCCACCGAGATTGGTAAATTGTGTGTAACGGTTAGATTTTTCGTGGAGGCTATATATACCCCTCCACCTCCTCTTCATTCGTGGAGAGAGCGATCAGAACAAACCTACACTTCCAACTTACCAGTTCTGAGAGAGAACCACCTACTCATGTGTTGAGGCCAAGATATTCCATTCCTACCATATGAATCTTGATCTCTAGCCTTCCCCAAGTTGCTTTCCACTCAAATCTTCTTTCTACCAGATCCAAATCATATGAGAGAGAGTTGAGTGTTGGGGAGACTATCATTTGAAGCACAAGAGCAAGGAGTTCATCATCAACACACCATTTGTTACTTCTTGGAGAGTGGTGTCTCCTAGATTGGCTAGGTGTCACTTGGGAGCCTCCGACAAGATTGTGGAGTTGAACCAAGGAGTTTGTAAGGGCAAGGAGATCGCCTACTTCGTGAAGATCTACCGCTAGTGAGGCAAGTCCTTCGTGGGCGACGGCCATGGTGGGATAGACAAGGTTGCTACTGTGGACCCTTCGTGGGTGGAGCCCTCCGTGGACTCGCTGCAACTGCTACCCTTCGTGGGTTAAAGTCTCCATCAACGTGGAGGTACGATAGCACCACCTATCGGAACCACGCCAAAAACATCTGTGTCTCCAATTGCGTTTGAATCCTCCAAACCCTTCCCTTTACTTTCTTGCAAGTTGCATGCTTTAATTTCCGCTGCCAATATACTCTTTGCATGCTTGATTTAATTGTGTGATGATTGCTTGACTTGTCCTAAGATAGCTAAAATCTGCCAAACTCTAAAACTAGGAAAAGGCTAAGTTTTTAATTGGTCAAGTAGTCTAATCATCCCCCCTCTAGACATACTTCAAGGTCCTACAAGTGGTATCAGAGCATTGGTCTCCATTTGCTTTGATTTCCATAGCTTTTGGTGGTCATAGCCTTGGTTTCACAACCTAGGAGAGTATGGCGTCTAGCGAGGGAAATTATCACCGTAGAGGTCCTTACTTTGATGGTACTAATTTTGCTAGTTGGAAGCATAAGATGAAAATGCATATTCTCGGACATAACCCGCCGTTTGGGCAATTATTTGTATTGGCTTGCAAGGTGAATTCTTTGATGGGAGAGAGCTGAACCGTGAAGCTAATGCGGAAGAATTGAAGATGTTGCAATACAACGCTCAAGCTTGTGATATCATCTTCAACGGATTGTGCCCTCAAGAATTCAACAAAATCAGCCGCCTTGAGAATGCAAAGGAAATTTGGGATACTTTGATTGATATGCATGAAGGTACCGAATCCGTCAAGGAATCCAAGTTGGATGTGCTCCAAAGTCAGCTTGACAAGTTCAAAATGAAGGATGGTGAAGGTGTCGCTGAAATGTACTCTAGGCTTGCACTTATCACAAATGAAATTGCTGGCTTAGGGAGTGAAGAGATGACCGACAGATTCATCATCAAGAAGATCCTAAGAGCATTGGATGGAAAGTATGATACCGTGTGCACATTGATTCAAATGATGCCAAACTACAAAGATCTCAAACCAACGGAAGTCATTGGAAGAATTGTTGCTCATGAGATGTCATTTAAGGATAAGGAGGAACTTCACAACAAGTCAAGTGGTGCTTACAAAGCCTCAAGCGAAGCCCCCACATCATCAAGTGATAAACAAACCTTCAATGAAGAATTGAGCTTAATGGTGAAGAACTTCAACAAATTCTACAAGAGTAGAAGCAAAGAAAGAAGCTCCAAGTCAAGGTCTTACAATGACAAAAGATCGTCTAGTCGAGAGCGCAATTGCTACAATTGTGGGAGACCCGGCCACTATTCCAATGAGTGTACGACACCCTACAAGAGAAGAGAAGACTCTCCAGAAAGAAGAAGTAGACGAGAAGAATCACCACCAAGAGAGAGGAGGAGTAGAGATGATCGTTATGAACGAAGACCCTCACGGAGAAGCAAGGATTCGGAAAGGAAGGACAAGTCATCAAAGAGCTACACAAAACGAAGACATCAAGCTCATGTTGGTGAATGGGTATCCGGCTCCGACTCCGACCATCACTCCGAGAGAAGCTACCACTCCAACTCCGAATATACTCAAGATTAAGGTGTTGCCGGTCTAGCACTTGTCTCAACCAACTCCTATGACATATTTGAATCACCAAATGAAGGAATTGGTAGATGCTTCATGGCCAAAGGTCCTAAGGTAACACACCCCGAGTATATTGATTTTGATGTTGATGAAGATGACTTGCTAGGTGATGATGATTTACTTGTTGACAACTCTAGTGATGAATACTATGATGAAACGTCAATTAATCATGCTAATCAAGGTGAAACGAATGACAATGATAAGGATAAAATTGAGCGTCTAACTAAAGAACTAAACACTCTTAAGTTAGCTCATAAAACTATCTTTGAAGATCATCGAGAACTTTTAAGGGCTCATGAGAAGTTACGCTTTGAAAAGCTCAATCTTGAGCAAGAGCATGAGTTCTTAAAATCTATCAATGATGATCTCCGTAAGAAAAGTTCTTCTTACATTGCCAAGCGTTTACTCTTATCTACTTACATGCCTCAAGTCAAGTCTAGTAACAAGAACAAGAAAGATTCTTCTTCTAGTAGTAACAATAACAATGCTAAATCCAATATTGTTGCTTCTAGTAGTTCTCTTGATTCCACTAATGATTCTCTTAGCCAAGTTACACTTGAGCAAGAAAATAGCTTATTGAAGGGAATTATAGAGAAAGGTGTATACAAGAGCCTTCTTTGGGAGTAAGCAATTCGAGGAAATTGTACGCAAGCAAGGAAGGCAACCGAAAGAATCAAGGTGTTGGTTTTGAACGAAAGTTCAATGCCAATGGAGTTGAGTGGGAAGAAGATCAATACCCCAAGATGAAGTTTGTTCCTCAACAAGAGAAGTATGATCCTACTTCCTTCAAGGGAACACAGGCACAAGATGATCTTCCACCACAAGACCACAAGAACAAAGGCAAGGACAAGCTTCAAGAAGAGATTGATGCATTTGAAGAAGCACCTAAGGTCTCGGTCAAGTGGATTCCCAAGACTACGTCAAGTTCTACCTCATCAAGTACAACTACAACTCCAAGGATTCCCATCAAGATGATGTGGATCCAGAAGAAGAAGACCTAGAGAGTTCTTGAGGGTGACTCCACCAACATATTTCACTCATATCATTATGGCAAGGACAAGTGCAATCAACTTCCATATCGTGCACTAGTTCAAGGAGTCACAAATCCTCATGTTGGTAAGGCAAGGGACAAGGTAACCTAATGATTTCATGGACATCATTTTGTGTGTGCATCACTCTATGTCTATGGATATACTTGTTTGTTCCTTGTGGGACTAACCCATGTATGTATTGAAAGTGCAACTCACTCCAAAGGATTGCTCCAAAAAGATCTACATCAACATTGAGCATCCACATCTTCAACACCTACATGAAGTCATCATCGACAAAACCCAAGGTTAGTTCATCCCTCTAAGGGGGGATCTCACATCTAGGGGGAGCGTAACTCTAAGAACTGAGTCAAAGCAACTCTAATGATGTGAACACATAAATGCTTTATGTTAAAGTGGTAACCCCACTTGAGCTTAAAGGATGAGTATGACCTATGATCAAATGTCTATCATTTGACTCCTAAGTCAATATACTCATATATAGATGACCTAGTCATCGCCAATTGCTTGATAGATGCTAGAATTGGTTGTGCATGCTTTGTCACATATTTCATTTGCCATCTTATTGTGTGAGCATGTTGGTTGCATACTTTACTCATTCGAGGACATCCACTTGTTGTTTTGATTGATTGGCTTTTTTTTCTTTGGCCAAGTGGATGGACAAGAATGCCTAAGAACCTTCTTTAGCTATCTATGCTTTTCTCGTCTCAAACTCTATTCATGCTACATCACAAAATTTGATCAAGTCAGGTTCGAACCACTCTGTGTGAGGAGCACTCGGAGTCCCCGATTCGTCATAGACTTAAACTTCCAAAACTTCTTTGTGATTTTCGGTCTTACCGATTCTTCCATTTCGGTCTTACCGAGATCACTTAGTCGATCTAGGTTTTCAATCTCGGTGCAACCGATTTGAACTCTTCGGTCACACCGAGTTGCAATAATCGTACATAGCTTTTGCATCTCGGTGCCACCGAGTTGTTCCACTCGGTCACACCGACAGGGTCGGGCTACATATAGTCACGGGAAAAAATTTGGAAATTTCTCCGAACCTCTTCGCCCGCGCAATAGCTCGCTCTGCCTCCGTGGTATCCGGATCGTCTCCTCGTCTCCAGCCGCCTTCTGTCGCTGGTATCCGCCACCGCCAACGGAAATCAACCCTGCCGTTGCCGCCGTAGCAAGTCTCCGCCGAACTAGGGTATTGACTCGATCACTGTGCTTTCCTCGTTCAATTCTCAGCACATTGTGTTCTTATTGATTCTTGCCACGATTGAAACACTCCTATCCAGTCAATGCAATCCTTACAATAGTTTTGATTCGAAAATTTAGGGTTAGGTTTCCGCCGAAACCATCTCGGACCCACTGAGTTGAAAAACTCGGTCCCACTGATTTGGCTTATGCCATTGCACTAGTGAGACTCGGTCTGACCGAGAATTACTAATCGGTGAGACCGATTTTAGGACTTTGTGAAACCCTAGCAGTCTCGGTGCCACCGAACTGTGACTCGGTCTGACCGAGTTCATCAGTTTAGGTTCCAAAACTACTTCGGTATCACCGAGTTTGAAAATCGGTTGATCCGAAATGCTTTCTGTGGAAAATTAAAACTGAATTTTTGAGTCATTCTTTTGCAAAAATCTATGCATTTTGTGATGCTCATCCACTCTACCTCATCTATAACTCTTCACAGGGTCAGTAGTCAGTGTTTGCAGCATGTCAGACCAGAGTGACAGTCAGAACATGTCAGAGGAGCAGGTGAACATGAGTGAGGGCACTAGTCCCTCCAGCTCTTCAGATGAAGGCAGCAGGAGCACCCCAAGCAATTTTCCTAAAGCTGCCACCAGGCAAAGGAAGAAGAAAACCTCAGATTCAGAAGATGAGGATTATAGGGCAGAAGAGGATGAAGCAACATCCAAGAAGGTTGTGCTCAAAAAGGAGTATGGCTCAGCACATAGCTCAAAGCCTGGACCCAATAAGAAGATTCTTGCCAAGAGGACACCAATGCCAAAAGTCAGAGCATCAACTCAAATTCCTGAAAAGCCTGATCCCAAGGAGCCAGCTGCTGCTGAAGGGAAGAAAAGGAAAGAGAGGGTCAAGAAGACCACGATCAGAGTTTATTGGGAAGCCTTCCATGATGGAAGAGGAAGAAGAGATAGCTGCACCAGCACCAAAGGCACCCAAGCTTATGGGTGATGCTATAAGATCATGGGCTGCCACATCTAAGCCCAAGGAAGCACCCAAAGCTGCCCCCAAGGCCAAGTCTGCACCAAAGAGGAATACCAGGAGTATTCCAGCTACTGAGAAGAACAAGGCCCCAGTGCCTGAGGTTGCTGAAGAAGAAGATGAAGAAGGACAAGTTCTGAGGAAGCTCAAGCCCAAGATACCAGACCACAATGATGCCCATCCTGTGGCTGAGGATATGAAGATCAGAAGAGACAATGGGTTGAGGCTATGGAGGATGACAGATCCATATGCCTCAAGGAGAAGAACTGTTGTGGACTACAGATTCCACACCAAGGAACAACAAGACTTTTATGAGACTGTTCTGTTGGATAAGAAGCCCATAGTGTGTGACATGAGGTGGGTCGACGGACCTACATGAAGGAAAATGTAGAGCACTATCCTAGAGTGCAAGACAGTTTTGTTCTTTGTTGGAGTTGCAGACTTTGTTGGGAAAAAGCTCACCAACTGGAACGACGAACTTATCATGCAGTTCTACTCCACAACACACTTTTATCCAGATGGCAGGATAGTGTGGATGTCTGAAGGTACAAGGTACCAGTCAACTGTTGAGGAGTGGGCAAAGCTGGTAAATGCCCCAAAGGAGAATGAAGATGATCTTGATGTATATGCCAAGAAGAAAATGGACCACAATTCCATGGCACACATGTACAAGGAGATCCTGCATACGACCATTGAGACACATAAGTTTGGATCACCCACTTCCTTCCGGGGCTGCCAACAATTAATCGCATCTTAAGGCATACCCCATCGCCAAAGTCCGTGACCACAACCTGATCGGAGGGCATGCAATCAACATGTTGCATTTGTTTGATGTGCCACGTAAATTCAAAGTCATGAGCCTTATGGTTGAAACCATTAAGAGGACTGCAATGATCGTAAAAGAAGTTGTGGATATGCCCCTCGAGATCCGTGGAGTTGATTAACTCAAAGATGGGCACAGCAAATATCTATTGGATAAGGAACATTTTCCACTTTATCCAGACTTTGAGGATAATGAGGTTGTCATGAATGAGAATGATCCATCGTCAGTTCAAGCACAAAAGAAGGAGAAGGCAAGGAAGGAGAAGGCTGCCAGGATGCCAACTCAAGAGGAGGCATCTAAGTATTTCTTGAAGAACAAGCAGGAGCAGCTCGGATACTTAATAGCATCAACCCTGAGGATTGAGAAGGGATTGGCCACCCTCACTCAAAATCAGGAGAGCTTGGAAAGAATCATAGAACAAAAGTTCTATGACTTAGATGTGAAAGTAATCGAGATTGATGCGCTATGGAGCAACTACAAGATGACATGCAGGAGAGGAAGGGCAAAACAACAACTGATGCATTTGCCAGAGTGCCTAGAGCCCAGAGGTCATCTCACTGTGCAGGCCTCGACACGAGCCACTTCATCTGCACCAGCTACAGTCTCAGTGCCACCAGCTCCAGCACCTACATCAGCTCCAGCTCCATCTACTTCAACTGAAGCTTTCATCCTCGGCGCTATCCGGACTCCACCACCTGAAGATCAAGCCTGAGAGTCGATCTAGCACTATGCATTTTTTATGAACTTTTTGGTAACTTGTTGCCAAAAGGGGAGAAAAATGTATAGATCATAGGCTTCGAGAGAGAGAGTGTTGCTTTTGTTCTCTCTTGATTTGGTGGTTTTTAAACTTGTTTGCTTTTGTTTGCTTGAGATACTATGCTATGTTTGTGAGACATTGATGATCATGTGTTTGATCATAAGCTACACTTATGCATGTTTTCTTATGCATGTTTGATGATATTATCTTATCTATCCTATGTATTCACTGTGCTTGGTGATGAGTGCATGTATTCATTCCGTATCATTTTGAGCGCTCCACCAAGATGTATGTGACATGGAAGAGTAACCCATGAGCCTAATTCCTTGTGCATTTGCAGTCCAAAGCAAATCATAATCTATGCACAAATTTAGGGGGAGCTCTTGCTTATCACATACTTCTCAAAGCGACGATGTTTTTTTTAATCTTATTATCGTTTGTCGAAGCTTTGATCTATATGCTGTCATCAATTACCAAAAAGGGGGAGATTGAAAGTGCAACTATCCCTAGGTGGTTTTCGTAAGTCATAACAACATATAGCTCATTGAGCTAATGCTATTCCAAGATGACCATTTCAGGAAAGCTCAATGAATGGCATGGCATGGATGATGAAAGTGGATCCCTAAAAATGCTAATGACAAAGGATTGGCTCAAGCTCAAAAGCTCAAGACTCTTCATTTTATATTTTCAAGATCACATTGAGTCTATATAGGAAAAGCCAATACTATCAAGGAGGGATGAGGTGTTGCTTAATGAGCCTCTTGCTTCATGTGCTTAGTGATATGCTCCAAAACCCTCAGCTACTTTCTCACATCCACATATGGCCTAAACCTAAAGCCAAAATCGGTCTCACCGATTCTTCCTATTCGGCACCACCGATTCCATATGTCATAGCCACTGCCACAAACCCTAGGCAAATCGGTTATACCGATAGGGATCTCGGTCTCACCGAGATGGGATTGTAATCTCTCTGTTTCCTTTTCGCAACTTTTCGGTCTCACCGAAAGAGCGGATCGGTCCCACCGAGATTGCAATGTAAACTCTCTGTTTCCCTTTTGTAACATTTCGGTCTCACCGAAAGAGCGAATCGGTCCCACCGAGTTTACGACCAACTCTCTGGTTAGCTAATTACCAAAATCGGTCTCACCGAAGTTTGTGTAATCGGTCTCACCGAGATTACGTTATGCCCTAACCCTAACCATATCGGTCCTACCGAGATGCATGTCGATCCCAATCAAAACCCTAACGGTCACTAGGTTTACTAAAATTGGTCCGACCGGGTTTGTTGATTCGGTCCCACCGAGATTGGTAAATTGTGTGTAACGGTTAGATTTTGTGTGGAGGCTATATATACCCCTCCACCTCCTCTTCATTCGTGGAGAGAGCAATCGTAACAAACCTACACTTCCAACTTACCAGCCCGAGAGAGAACCACCTACTCATGTGTTGAGGCCAAGATATTCCATTCCTACCATATGAATCTTGATCTCTAGCCTTCCCCAAGTTGCTTTCCACTCAAATCTTCTTTCTACCAGATCCAAATCCTATGAGAGAGAGTTGAGTGTTGGGGAGACTATCATTTGAAGCACAAGAGCAAGGAGTTCATCATCAACACACCATTTGTTACTTCTTGGAGAGTGGTGTCTCCTAGATTGGCTAGGTGTCACTTGGGAGCCTCCGACAAGATTGTGGAGTTGAACCAAGGAGTTTGTAAGGGCAGGGAGATCGCCTATTTCGTGAAGATCTACCTATAGTGAGGCAAGTCCTTCGTGGGCGACAGCCATGGTGGGATAGACAAGGTTGCTACTTCGTGGACCCTTCGTGGGTGGAGCCCTCCGTGGACTCGCGCAACCGTTACCCTTCGTGGGTTGAAGTCTCCATCAACGTGGAGGTACGATAGCACCACCTATCGGAACCACGCCAAAAACATCCGTGTCTCCAATTGCGTTTGAATCCTCCAAACCCTTCCCTTTACTTTCTTGCAAGTTGCATGCTTTAATTTCCACTGGCAATATACTCTTTGCATGCTTGCTTGAATTGTGTGATGATTGCTTGGCTTGTCCTAAGATAGCTAAAATCTGCCAAACTCTAAAACTGGGAAAAGGCTAAGTTTTTAATTGGTCAAGTAGTCTAATCACCCCCTCTAGACATACTTAAAGGTCCTACAGGTTTAATTAGATGCTCTGGAGAGCTATATGTTGTTCAATGAGAACTATGTATGTACTTTGGTTTTAATGTGATGACGAACTTCTATTAATTTGGTCACTTATCTATTCATGAGAGTTATATGTTGCCTTCAATTTCAGGGTCTTATAGCTCAAAATAATCAGTAAATGCATGAAAAATAACAAATGAAGTCAGAAAGGGTTGAAAATTGATGATATGGCTTTGAATGGTGCATTTTGAACACAGAAATACTATGGACTTCAAATAAGTTCAAAAAAATGAAATCCCTTTGTAAAGATGAGTTTTCGTATGAAACCCTGATACTTCGAAAGAGATTGTCCGTTTTGTACACGAAGTGCATCCAGTTTTTGCCGTAACCCTCTCTACTTTCTTGCACATGATATGTGGATGAAATGATGATACCATGCCAACTCTCAACCTTTTCAGAGTTCATTTGAAATGCTTTTCAATTTCAGGGTCTTATAGTTCAAAATAATCAGTAAATGCATGAAAGATAACAATTGAAGTCAGAAAGGGTTGAAAATTGATGATGTGGCTTTGAATGATGCATTTTGAACACAAAAAACTATGGACTTCAAATAAGTTAAAAAAAATGAAATCCCTTTGTAATGCATTTAGTTTCCGTGATGAAACCACGATACTTCGAAAGAGATTGTCCGTTTTGTACACGAAGTGCATCCATTTTTTGCCGTAACCATATCTACTTTCTTGCACATGCTATGTGGGTGAAATGATGAATTACCAAAGTATTTTCTGTTCAAAATCATTAAAAGCAAAAAGAATTTCCATAAAGAACTTTTTTGTTACCAACCCTTAATAGCAAAAAGAGTTATCATAAAATAAAATAAATAAGTAATTAGAAACAAAATATTATAAACTTTAGTAAAATATATAAGTAGAAACAAAATAAGATAAAATAAAATAAACTTTAATAACATAAATGAAATTTATGAAACTAAAATTATCAAAGTATTTTCTGTTCTAAACATTATAAGCAACCTCTAGTATTATTGAAACTAAAATTATATAAAATTAATGCAACTAAAATTATCAAAGTATTTTCTGTTCAAAATCATTAAAAGCAAAAAGAATTTTCATAAAGAACTTTTTTGTTAGAAACTTTAATAGCAAAAATAATTATCATAAAATAAAATAAATAAGTAATTAGAAACAAAATAAAATAAAATAAATAAGTATTTTGTTGTAAGTAGAAACAAAACAAAATAAATAAAGCAAAGAAAACAAAATAACTTGGAAAAAATAAAAAAATTGCCACCTACTGGACCAACACGGCCTAAATACGACTAGAAACCCATCAATGTGCCAGGATTCAGGCCCGCAGAAGGCCCAATAGGCCCATCAGGCATAGCAGTCACAATTAGGCTCGTAAGCTTGCAATGGAGAGGAGCTCGAGAGGGGTGCGACAGTGGGGCTTATAAACCACTGTGCGCCCCTCTCAACTAGCGAGGTGGGACTAAACTACCACCACCACGCCTTTGCAGTAAGGCCTTGGGTCCCGGTTGGTGGCACCAACCGAGACTAAAGGGGTGCATTCGTACCGGTTCGTGGCACCAATCGGTACCAATGCCCCCCTTCAGTCCCGGTTGGTGCCACGAACCGACCAAAGGCCTCGCTTCCCGCCTTTGAGTCAGCTGAAAATAGACCTTTGGTCCCGGTTGGTGGCACCAACCGACTAGCATTGGTACCGTTGGTGCCACGAACCGTACCAATGCTCGGTATATAAGAAAACACTTAGCAGTTTCGACGAAATCCATCACTTCTTCTCCTCGATGCCCTGCTCCTCCTCGCCGCCGCCGCCGACGCCTCGCTTCCACCTTGCCGTTGCCGCCATCGACGCCGTCAGTTACTCAACGCCGCTGCCGCCGCCACTAACGCCCGTCAGTTGCTCAACGTCAGCCGACGCCCTGCCCGACGACGGCGTCGACCTCGCGCCTGCTGCCTCGACGCGCCACCGTGCCCGCCGCCTGTGAGCACCAGCCTGCTCCTCTCCCTCTCCTCTCCTGCCCTACCCCGCTGGCGCCGGCGTCGGCCCCTCCGCCGTGCCCCTCCGCCCCTGCGCCGTGCTATTAGATTTTTAGATGTTTTTAGATGCTATTTTTAGATGTTTTTACACGTTTTTTAAATTATTTTAGTTTATGTTTAGTTTAGTTTTAAGATTAGGAAAATTTTAGATGTGTAGTTATATTTATTTAGATGTGTAGTTAATTTAGATGTTGTAATTTGTTCATAAATATTGTGCACTTTTGTATAGAAACTTTATTTTTTTCATATGTACGAAAATGTAGAGTGAAAACGAAAACAAACATATAAGAAAAAGCAAAGGAAAAAATGAAGAAGGAAGAGAAAATCGCCTGGCCCGGCCGCCACCGCATTTTCATAAAGTGTTTCCACCGAGTCCACGTCACACCGATCGAGCACCCGCGGCGAAGCAAGTCTTTTTTTTAAGGTAGTTCTTTGTTAAAGTGCGGGGGGACATCGGACATTACATGAGGCGGGGGGGGGGGGGGCGTCGGACATGACATGAGGGGGACGTCAGAAAAAATAAGAAGAGGAAGAAGAAGAAAAAAAAGAGGAGAAGAAGAAGGAATAGATGAGTGGAAATCTATTTTTTCTTCTACTCCTCTATTCCTTATTCTCCTCTTTTTTTTCTTCTTCTTTTTTATTGGGAATGAGGGTGTCGAGGATCGCCGAGCGGTCAAGGGTCGGGAACTAGGGCAGAGGGTCGACGGTCATTGAGGGTTCGAGGGGCGAGGGTCGCCGAGGGGTCGAGGGTCGAGGAACGCCGATGGGTTTTGTTGAATCCTTTGACACTAGCTAGACAAACGTGAAGCGTTGCTGAGGCCACCCCAAACTCGGGAGAAGCTAGGTCTTCATATATGCAAAAGTTAGATTTTTAGAAAACTGAGCACCCCCTCTCGACCGTGATAACTTATACCACAGGAGCACCCCCCGACCCTCTCGCTCGACCAAAACTCTCGAGGACACCCAAACCCTAGAAAAAAATGATGTCGGTCTCCTACCCCCTCCCGCCGCGCCCCTACCCGACAAACTCTCTCGAGGCCACACAAATTTACCAAGTTAAAAGAGCGTTGTCGTCGAGGCCACCCCAAACCCTTGAACCGTTGCCGAGGCCACCCCAAACCCTAGTGAAGCAGCGTCGAGGCCACTAATATGATTCCTTATTGTGATTAGGTAGCTAGTTCTATGTTTGCCACTAATATATCCATCTGTCATGTTTGAATAATAATTTCCATGTTGTAAATGTTTGCAGAAACTATGGAGCACCCCCGAGACGAAGCAATAGAAGCGGTGTTGGGGGACATAATCGCACAAGGAAGTGATGTCATCTTGTCGTTTCTCAACAACACCGATTGTCTGGAAGGACAGGGTGAAGAAGCATGCTATGATTATAATGGCTCCGGTGACCCAATGCCGGTGCAAGAAGGAGACCGTGATGACGGCTCCGATGACCCAATGCCGGTGCAAGAAGGAGACCGTGATGACAGCTCCGGTGACTAAACTGAGTCCGGCCAGGTATATATATTAGTTAAGCCTGTGCTGACTAGCTAATTGATGCATTCATTGTTTTGGTATATGTACACATATTAATTAACTCTCGTCTTTCTTCTTTTTTCTAGCCCTCCGGATCGATCACAACTTCGGTAAAGAGAGGAGGCCCAAAGAAAAAGTTGCGCTCGGATGAAAGGTTTGAGATCACAGCAATCGCGCGCGATGGCATGCCGATTGAACCCATCCGGATAAAGGAAGCATTTGCTACTCAGTGCGGGGTTCTTGTTAAGGACAAGATCCCGATCAGTATCCACCAATGGTTAAAGCCTAAGAATGAAGACCCTGAGGTGTCTTATGTCGACGATATGTAGAAAGATGATCACCCTACCGCCAGAGGAGGATCCGGAGAAGACATTTAAAGAGCATTTGATCAAGTCTCATGCTCTTAAGAAGATGGCAGAACTATTCAGGAGGTGGAAGAATGAGCTGAAAACATCGTTTGTCAACAAAGAAAAGATACCAGAATTCACCGGCCGGTATGAGAAGATCAGAGATCACTGGCCCGCATTTGTGGCCCACAAGACATCAGACAAGAGTAAGAAGATGTCAGCGAGAAACAAGAAAAATGCTGCGAAGAAGAAGCATCACCATCGCACGGGGTCAGGTGGCTACCTCAAAGCCCGACCGTTGTGGGCCAAGGCTGAGAATGACGTGATTGATAAAGGGGTCGAACCAGAGACATTGAACTTGCCAGACTTGGTTCTTCGGGGTTGGCGGAACCTTGGACCTTGTATCAGGGGAGTGCGTTTGGACGAACGAGCAACTGCGAATACCCGTCACGAGGCTTCAGGAGTATATCAAGGCAGTGCAGCGAGGGACGTTCGTTCCAGACAGAGAGAACGAAGAGCTCACAATGGCCCTCGGGAATCCTGAGCACCCTGGACGGACACAAGGCACGCCAGGCTCCATTCCATGGAAGGCTGGGTTTCCGGACACAGGTGGTTACAAATGCCAGGAGAGGAGGAAGAAAGTGGAGCATACCCAACTGCAGGCGATGCACGCAAGGGTACAAGCGATAGAGGAACGAGAAGCAAATCGCAGCAAACGACCTGCCGAAGCTTCCTCGGCTACCCCGCCATCTCAATGGAGAAGCAGTGTGGCTTCCACCGAAGCCGCTTCACCGAGCCATCTTCACGGCTCTTGCTAGCTACCCCGTGGATGCTATCACGGAGTCTCAACATTGCCACCTTATGACGCAATGGATGAAATTGAAAGTCAAGGTGGCTGTTGGCTCTGTTTTACCTCCTGAACCTGGCGCAACCTACCACTATCGGCTGATTCCAGAAGGATATGCTAGGGTGATGGTGGATGAAATAACGGACGGATTTGAGGACCTCGAGCTTGACCACCCTACGGGTGATGGGGAGACTCGGCTAGGTTCTTCTCTGAAGACTCCATGCCTATGGCGGAAGGAGCTCATCAACCTTCCGAATTGGACGCCTCCGCCTCCTCCTCCTCCGACGAGTCAGGGCACTCCACCTCCTCCTCCACCTCCTCCTCCGGCGAGTGATCAGGGCACTCAGCCTCCTTCTCCGGTGCATCGCGGCACTCCGCCTCCTTCTCCGCCTGCGCTGGCGCAAACGAGCAGCCAACCTCCTCCTTCTCCGCCTTGTCAGCAAGGGCGGAAGAGACCTGTCGGCGCTCCGGCTGCTCCGGCGCGTCGTAGTCCTTCTCCTCCGCCTCGTAAGAAAGGAAAGAAGATAGCCGCAGCCGCTCCGTCTGCTCCGGCGTCTAGCAGTACAACTAGCGGCGGGAGGCAATACAGATTCAGTCCTTCTCTGAAGACTCCAGAGAAGTTACCATACGAGAGGACCCCGGAGGAAAACGCGAAGATCGTGCGAGCCGAAGTGACGAACTTCTTTGAAGGGGTGAAAGCAAAGAAACATCCACCTCTGGAGGAGAAGGTAGATCCGGTGAAAGCGAAGCGCACTCTAACTGCCCTGACGAAACCACCAAAGTCTCCACCGAAAGGCAACTATGAGCGCATTATTAAAAGGTCACTTATTGAAGCGGGGCGGTCGGGAAGTACTATCAGTGATCAAAGGTTAAAAGAACGATGAGCTGGGAAAAAATTGCCCAGCTCGGAGAACAAGCGAACCAATCGTGCCCACCGCTCAAGGTGTCTAGCGATATCGTCGCTAATGATCCGAGGATGGTGCCCGGTTATACCAATCTTGGAGATTACCTGCCCGACGATGTACATTATGATATCTTGGAGGTGGACGAACACAGATACCATTACGGGAAGCCTCTCGTCAAAGATGAAAGATCTCTAACAATGATGATGCGAAGATTCCATGATTGGTACATGAAAACCTGAAGAGAGTCTGGGGGGAGGAATATTTTGACGCTGAGAGTTAAAGAGGAGCATGAACTCGTCGGAATTGAATTGTTGAATGTTCCATTTGAGGAGTTCTTCCAGTTTTTCAATCAACATGCCCTCGATAAATTAACGGTCACTTGCTACTGTCTGTAAGTACTACTTATGTCATTAAGTCTCTATATATAGGTCAGCTCTTTCATTGCATGTATTTATAATTACCCTCACTATATTATGCAGATTGAAGATCCTGAATTGAAGAAAAGACAAATCGGTAATATTGGGTTCATTAACACAAATCTCATAGATGCATATACGGTTGAATTTAAGGCCAGAGAGACCGAGGCCAACTTGCTACGATGTCAGGACCCCGATTCCAAGTCACATCGACCTAGCTGGTAACACCTCATATCACTTTGTGGCCTCACGCACGGTATTCCCACGGGTGTCGCCTTACCATGGCCCGGGACCGTTTAAGCCTTTTGGCTCACGTATATGATAGTGTCGCTAGCATCCACATGACAAAGAACCCGGGCCGACATGGCTAGTCGTGAACCCAAAGCGGCACTAACCTATGGGGACAGGCATACATGAATCACTTGAGCATGTCGGTCATCAACGTATGAATTCGGGCTGTAATCGGGCTAACAGGACTCCGGTATCCCGGCTGTAGCAGGCTAAGCAGACTCGAATATCACCGCGTGACATTTCCCCGAAGGATGGACATAGGAACGAAATGAAACACATGCCGGCCGATCAAGTGTCCAAGCAAGTAGTCTTTGGGCTAGCAGGACTCAGATCCGGGCTGTAGCGGACTACTATCGCTCGTAAGCACGAGACTACATTTCCCCATATGAGAGGCTGCCAAGGATAAACAACTAGTTTGTCGGATCCCACTCATACCAAGCATTTCAATCATACATAATATGCCCGATATGAGTAAATACAACAAGGCATCACAACAAAACTCTACAACTCAAGTACTTTATTTAAACGGCTCCGAGGAGCCATACATAACATAGTCATACAGGTGGGGTCACATGACCCAACACTCAAGTCATACAATCATACAAGCACATGCGGAAGCAAACTAGTCTGAGTACAGACTCTAGAAAGAAATAAAGCTTGTTGGAGCCTTTCTATCTACAATGGCCCT
Organism: Aegilops bicornis; assembly: GCA_021605145.1. Classification (NCBI taxonomy): domain Eukaryota; kingdom Viridiplantae; phylum Streptophyta; class Magnoliopsida; order Poales; family Poaceae; genus Aegilops; species Aegilops bicornis. The sequence continues at coordinate 319,212,503 of CM038675.1, forward strand.
TCACAAGTCTTAGATTGCCACCTGGGTGGCTAGCTTACTCGTCGAAGTCAACATCTACATAGAATCCGTCGGAGGGGGTAGTATAGTCCTCCTAAAAATATTGATTAAGCAAACATGAGTACAAAAGTACTCATGCAAGTCTTACCACGTAATCCTATCATACATGCACATTCTCAAGAAGGAGGTGGAGTTATTTGCAAGAAGCCAGCTTTGACTCTTGGCTAAGCTATCCCACGTGACACACTTTGTAAAGCATTTGTCGCATTACCCAGTCCACTACTCACCATCACAATACTCCACCGTGGATCCTCTCTCGTCATCCCCGAGAGGGCCATCCACGATACTCACACTTATCTTGAGGCTTTTAGTAGTATCCATTTACTTGTCTATGAACCGATATAGGTAACCAGAAGTCCTTCTCCGTGGACACGGCTATTCGAATAGATCATATTTAACCCTGCAGGGGTGTACTTCTTCACACACGCTCTCACCACTTATCGTCGTTTACACGACATGTACTCGGCAACCTTCAAGCGGAAGCCCAACGTGGGTGTCGGCCACAGCCTACCTAAACACTCAAGTCCCTAGTCCGGGTTTATCGCCTATTCGGGTTCCATCCATGTGAGTCCGCCGAGGTTTCCCATACAGCCCCGAACGATGTGTGCAGGGTTCCCGAGATACCAAACGGGCACTCGGTACACCGGGCCACGGTGCCTACCGCAACACAACCCACCCCTAAGGTCAGCGTTGCGGCGGCCCCCAAAGATGCTACAAACACGAAACTACTTGCAACTCCCGGACTATGAACAGGGATGGTTAAGAAGCCGAGAGGGTCCATTGGTTTCGGGCCCAATGCGTGGTAGTAGCTAGTTCATGGATCACAAACACAGATCTCAGTTCTTAGGGTCGGCTTCAATGAAACAACCCACCATGTACTCCTACATGGCCTCTCATCGATACCTTTACCAAATCGTGTTCAACACTTTCACTCTCGAACCAACATAACCTTTCACTCCAGTTCATCATCCCGATGAGCCGGACTGACACAACTCTAAGCATAGCAAGCATAGCATGGTAGGAATCACAAACATGGCTCAATCAACTCCTACACATGCTAGTGGGTTTCATCTAGTTACTGTGGAAATGACAGGTCATGCAAAGGAAGTGGGTTCAACTACCGCATCACACACAACAGTTGAATCGCGTTGTCTTAATGCAGTAAACAGAGCGTAAGCGAGAACATGGGTTTGTATCGGAATGATCAATGAATTGCTTGCACTGATGGAACTGGGGTAGAGAACTGCCCTTCGATGGGTAGTCGAGGTTATCTTCTGGGCGAGAACCTATCATGAAAACACACCGAAATAAACATACAAACAATATGCAACAATATGATGCATGCTATGACATGGCAATATGGATGTGTGTTGGCCTAATGCAAGTTGAAGGAATAGGGATGAACTCATTTGAATCAAGATTCAAATGATAGCTCATTTGAGTTAGTCCTAATGGTGCAATATCTTATTCTGGTTATTCAGCATAGTTAACTTGTTTTAACATGCATGAAACCTGTACCAATGGATAGAGTGTATTTTTCTGATAATTTTTCATATATAAATCTTTGCATTTGGAGTTATAGAATAAAAGTTATAAGCATTTGAAATTTGATTTATATTCGGAATTTATTATATAAAAATAAATCCAGAATTTGAGTTAATGCGTCGACATGAGGTCAGCGTGACGTCAGGGGTCAACGGGGTCATCCAGGTCAAACTGACCAGTGGGACCCGCATGTCAGGGTTAGCTTAACTAATTAAATTAATTAGAACTAATCCTAATTAGTTAACCGGGGGGGGGGGGGTGTTCTGGGGTTTCCTGCCTTCCCCATTTCAAATTCGAATGAAATTTAAACATGATGCACAACCTAATGCATGGTCTATCTGGATGTGACAACTCACCCCACTCAAAAGAATCTCGTCCCGAGATTTAGGATCTGTTGCGAAAAAGGTGGGATACTCAAGTCGAAGACGATCCTCCCTTTCCCAAGTTGCTTCTTGCTCGGAATGGTTTGACCATTGAACCTTTAGAAACTTGATATTCTGACGTCGAGTGGTACGCTCGGCTTGATCGAGAATCTGAACGGGATATTCTCGATAGGTGAGGTTATCTTGGAGATCAAGCGTTTGCGTGGTCCACTTCACGGATAGGATCCGAGAAGCAACGCTGAGTTGGGAAAGCGTGGAAGACATCATGGACTCTGGAAAGATGCGGAGGCGGTTCAATTGGTAGGCAACTTCCCTCGTTTGGCAAGAATGCGAAAGGGTCCAATGTAACGAGGAGCCAACTTGCCTTTGATACCGAAACGATGAGTTCCCTTTAAAGGAGTGACCGAAGGTAAGCCTTCTCGCCAATTTCATAAGTCATAGGCTTATGCTTGCGGTCATATTGGCTCTTTTGGCCGGGATTGGGCTGTTTTCAATTTCTCACGGATAACGCGAACTTGCTCTTTCTTCGCTTCCTGAATCATGTCCGGTCCAAAGAGTTGTCTCTCCCGGTTTCGACCAGTTAAGAGGCGTTCGACATTTCCGTCCATAAAGAACTTGAAAGGGGCTTTGCCCAAGCTGGCTTGATAACTATTGTTATAAGCGAACTTCGCGAATGGAAGGCATTTCTCCCAATTCATGCCGAAAGAGATGACGAAGCTCAAGCATATCCTCTAGGATTTGATTGACTCGTTCTACTTGACCACTTGATTGGGGATGGAAAGCGGTGCTAAAGGAGAGACGAGTTCCCATAGCGTTTTGGAAACTTTCCCAAAATCGAGAGGTGAAGAGACTTCCACGGTGCGAGTTAATCTCTAATGGAACACCATGAAGAGACACTATTCGAGAGATATACAAATCAGCTAGCTGGCTAGCGGTTATACTCTCACGAGCGGGTAGGAAGTGGGCTACTTTGGAAAGACGATCAACGACAACGAAGATAGCATTATTCCCTCTCTTGGTCCTGGAAACCCGGTAATGAAATCCATACCGATTTTATCCCATTTCCATTCAGGAATTTCCAAAGGTTGAAGGGTGCCAGCAGGCCGTTGATGCTCTGCTTTAACTCGACGACAGACGTCGCCAATGTATTGAGCGATTTCTCTCTTCATCCTAGTCCACCAAAACCTCTGGAGTAGATCTTGATACATTTTGGTACTACCGGGATGAATGGTGAGAGGGGATTCATGAGCTTCCTTAAGGATCAATCGCCTCAGGTTACTCACCTTGGGAACAACTATACGGTCTCCAAAGAACACGACACCTTGATCATCAATGTAGAAACAATCTGAGACTCCAATCTTGATGTTTCTCCCGATACGGGAGATTCCCGGATCTACCTTTCCGTGCTTTGATGATCTGATCCGTAAGGGTAGGTTTCGCCACCAGGATGGAAAGGAATCCTCGAGGAACAATGTGAAGATTAAGCTTACGAAATTCCTCGTGGAGAATTGGTTGACTTTGTTGTAACATCAGATTGTTACAATAAGATTTGCGACTTAGGGCGTCGGCCATGACATTAGCTTTGCACGGGGTGTAGGATATTCCTAAGTCGAAATCTGTAATCAACTCGACCCAACGTCTTTGCACTCGAGATTCAAATCCGGTTGGGTAAAGATATATTTCAGACTTTGGTGATCGGTGTAAATTTATAGCGATTACCGTAAGGTAATGTCGCCAGGTTTTGAGTGCATGAACCATCACTGCAAGCTCTAGATCGTGTGTGGGATAGTTATCCTCATGTGGGGACGCTATCGTCGAGAAGCGTAGGCAATCACATGACGATCTTGCATGAGTATGCAACCTAGTCCTTGTCGCGCCGCGACGCAATAGATAATAAAGTCCTTAGAGAAATCTGGTGGAACAAGTACGGGAGCAGATGTCAGGCGTCTTTTCAGTTCCTGAAAGCTGAACTCGCACTGTGGCGTCCATTCGAACTTCTTATCTTTCTTGAGGAGTTCGGTTAGAGGTTTAGCAACTTTAGAGAAATTCTCGACGAAGCGGCGGCAATAGCTCGCTAAACCGAGGAAACTCCGAACTTGCTTGACCGATTCAGGTGGAGTCCAATCAAGGACGGCTTGAACTCGCTCGGGATTGACAGCAATGCCCTTACCGGAGATTACATGTCCTAGATAGGTCACTTCTGGTAACCAGAATTCACATTTAGAGAACTTGGCATAAAGGCGGTGCTCTCGAAGTTTCATCAATACTAGCCTTAGATGTTGGCATGTTCTTCCTCATTCTTGGAGTAGATGAGTATATCATCGAGGTATACCACGACGAATTTATCCAAGTACTCCATAAAGATTGAGTTCATTAACCGAGAGAAGGTGGCTGGAGCATTGGTTAAACCGAAAGACATGATGGTGTACTCGTATTGGCCATAACGAGTAACAAAAGCCGTTTTAGGTATGTCCCCGTTCTTGATTTTGATTTGATGGTAGCCCAACCTCAAATCCATTTTGAAAAGATCGAGGATCCAGCGAGCTGATCATACAGTCGTTGATCACGGGGAGCGGATACTTGTTCTTGATCGTGACCAAATTGGCAGTCGGTAATCTACAACCATCCGATCCGTACCATCCTTCTTCTTGACGAAGAGGACGGGCAAGCCCATGGAGATGAACTAGGACGGATGAAACCCTTTTTCAAGGACTCATCGAGTTGTTTCTTAAGCTCAGCTAGCTCTAAGGGTGCCATCTTATAAGGTCTTCTAGAGATTGGAACAGTTCCTGGAATAAGATCTATCACGAACTCTACATCTCTGTCAGGTGGAACACTGGCAGTTCCTCTGAAAGACATCCGGAAGTCACGGACTACCGGAATATCTTCGAGGTCCGGAAGGGGTTGGCATTTAAGGAGTAAAGTGGCGCTTAGACACTCGGGTTAAAACATCCACTGTTTTTCCCGAAGGATGGGTAAGTTGAGCAGTTCTAGTAGAGCAATCAATCTTAGCATAATGGGTGACATCCAGTCCATACCCAAGATGATGTTTATGTCCGAGGACTTGAGAGCTATTAGAGATGCAAGAAAGACTAATCAGCCGACAAGAATTTCATTACCATGACTTATTCTAGAGGTTTGCCATCTAGAACCAGGAGTTTGAATTTCCATGGAGGTAGGCATGTCACAGAATGTGGTGTTGTGCAATCGAGCATAGCTCTCAGAAATAAATGAATGAGATGCTCCAGTATCAAAAAGAACAGTTGCCGGATGACAATTAACAAGGAGCGTGCGAGGGCGGCGTTGGGATCCTCATAGGTTTCTTCAGCAGTAAACATAGTTGACATGGCCACGAGCGGTGGCATCTGGTTTAGCATAGGGCACCTTTCCTGGCGGCTTGCCACGCCAATGAGACTTTCCAACTTGATCGGGGTTGTTCTGGGACACTCAAGGATGTAGTGGCCCGTCTCTCCACATTTGAAGCAACTTATCATATTGGGGCGTGGAGCAGCACTAGCAGCGGGCCTCCATAAGTCTTAGGCGTAACATGTCTTTGGTTGGGGCGAGGCGCCTCAAAAGATGGCCTCGGGGTGAACACAGGTGGTAGAGCAGATTTGGAATCCAAACCCGCGCTTCGGGATCCAGCCACGGATGAAGATCCAGAGTCACGGATGTGCTTGCGAGAAGCCTCAAAATCAGTCTGCCTGATTTGGCCGATAGCCTTATTGACTAGCTTCGGGAAAGAGGTACACTCATGCGCACGAAGGTCTCGGCGTAGCTCGAGGCTAAGTCCCTTGCGGAACCTTGCACGCTTCTTAGCATCGGTAGAAACTTCTTCGGGGCATAACGTGCTAACCTCCCAAATTCACGGCTGTAGGCATCCACCGATAGCCTACCTTGGGTGAAACTGCAGAATTCCTCACGTTTGCGGTCCATAAGACCTTAGAATATGATGCTCATGGAAGGCGGTAATCAACTCATCCCAAGTTGTAACTTGTCCAACCGGACGCATAGCCTCATAATTTTCCCACCAGAGACTGGCAGGGCCTTCTAGATGATAGGCGGCAAAGGTAACCTTGTCAGCCTCAGCCACGTTGGCGGAACGCAGCTTGTGGTGGATGCTGCGGAGCCAATCATCTGCGTCGAGAGGCTCAACGGAATACTTGAACTTCGGTGGATACAGCTTGACGAAGTCATTGAGTGAAACCACATCATTTCTCGGCTGGCGTGCGGTGTTTTGCTCAATCCGCTCCAGTAGGCGATTGGTCTCACGCTTATTGCGTTCTGCTTCCAGCATAACCTCGGCCAAAGATGGCGGTTGCGGCAGATTCACATTTCTGGCTGCACTAGCTTCTCCCCGCCTCCGAGCAGCAGGAGTATTGCGGTGTTGACCATCCTAGGAGACAGAGCAAAGGTTTAAACCAGTGGCAGAATTTAACAAGGAAGTGCGGAAGGTAATGGATAGCATGTAATGCAAAGATGTTCATCCGTATGACATGGTAATATAAAGCTGCCATATTTATATACCAACGGTCATACACACCATTCATAGTTTAGTACAAGCCTGACGGGGTACAACTATAGTGAACGGCGTTACATCTCATCGGAGGCATCCCAACTTCTATACATTATTTTTCTACACTTCCGGAACGATACACACTAAGTCATATTCCACAAGTCACGCAGGACGGCGGAAATACAACTATTACAATACTAGGGATACTACTACTACTCAGACAGCTCCGTAGTAGTCCTCATAGAAGTCACCTCCCAATCCTGGAAGTGGAACATGATCATCCGGAAACAGACAATCCTGTGGAGCTTGTGGACCATAGGGACTCGGATGTGGTCGTGGTCCAACAAGCGGTGGCGACGAAGCCCACGAGGAGGAGTGATGCCTCCTACCTCACGCCACTCCATAAAGTCCGGCAGACCAGCCCGCACCGGGTACAAGTCCCTCATATCCATGTATCCGGCTTGCACGGCGGTGCAAACCTAGTCGAGTAGCCCAGTGATCAGCACGGGCATTAAAGAGCTCCATACGCAAGGCCCGGTTTCACGGTCCTTGTCTTCTAGCATCTCCGTGGTGGTGCGAAGAAGTGAGTCCTCATGGGATGCATCATTGTACAAACCACGGAGGTAGCCATGCGCCCAGGGAGGGATGCTTGGCATGTAGCGGAAATCACCGTTGACCCGGCAAAGGCGATTACAGCTCGAATAATAGTCATCATAGAATAGGCTGCATCTTGCAGACATCCCAATAGTGATCCCAAGTCCATAAGAACAAAGGAGCGGTTCAAGAGCTCCGGGATAGGATGGATAAATCCTGACCGTGCATAGGTATTGGCTTTGATTGAAATCCCTGAACTGCTCCTCGACGGTATATTCAGGATACCATCGATAACCAGCCTCAATCATCACCCTAACCAACATGGCCGTGTGACCGCACACACCAATGCAACGGGTCAGGCGAACCACTTGGTTCTGGGGACGGGTGGCCATCTGAAAGCACAACCACAATGCAAAGACATTAGAATTTCTAGGGAAAATCGGGCAGCATAACATCATAAATGCTCAAAATCAGATTTGAGACATTCAAAATCAGATTGCAAACCCACTCAACAACATCATATCAAGGTTCTGGTTCAAATGATAGCATACTAAAAATTTAGTAGCACTGAACTGAGGATGTAACCAACAATCCTATAAGTTACTACGGATTAGTAACACGTGAACCTGATAGAGAATAGAGCCTAGTCCTATACCCACGTCGAATGAGAAGAGGATGACTCAGATCAGAGGGCATAAGGTAAAGGAGTAAAAGAGCCTTACGTTCCCTCCCACAATCAATTCCCCTACATATAACTAAAGCATTTCTAGACTCAACTTCGACCAGTTTGGCTTAGCGAACCTACAGGCAGCCCTGCTCTAATGCCAACGCTGTCAGGACCCCGATTCCAAGTCACATCGACCTAGCTGGTAACACCTCATATCACTTTGTGGCCTCACGCCGCGGTATTCCCACGGTGTCGCCTTACCATGGCCCGGGACCGTTTAGCCTTTTGGCTCACGTATATGATAGTGTCGCTAGCATCCACATGACAAAGAACCCGGCCGACATGGCTAGTCGTGAACCCAAAGCGGCACTAACCTATGGGGACAGGCATACATGAATCACTTCGAGCATGTCGGTCATCAACGTATGAATTCGGCTGTAGTAACCGGGCTAACAGGACTCGAGATCCCGGTATGTAGCAGGCTAGGCGGGACTCGAATATCACCGCGTGACATTTCCCGAAGGGATGTACATAAGGAACGAAATGAAACACATGCCGGCCGGTCAAGTGTCCAAGCAGTAGTCTTTGGGCTAGCAGGACTCCGTATCCGGGCTGTAGCGGACTACTATCGCTCGTAAGCACGAGACTACATTTCCCCATATGAGAGGCTGCCAAGGATAAACAACTAGTTTGTCGGATCCCACTCATACCAAGCATTTCAATCATACACGCATAATATGCCCGATATGAGTAAATACAACAAGGCATCACAACAAAACTCTACAACTCAAGTACTTTATTTAAACGGCTCGAGGAGCCATACATAACATAGTCATACATGTAGGGTCACATGACCCAACACTCAAGTCATACAATCATACAAGCACATGCGGAAGCAAACTAGTCTCGAGTCTGCACTCTAGAAAGAAATAAAGCTTGTTGGAGCCTTTCTATCTACAATGGCCCTTCACAAGTCTTAGATTGCCACCGGGTGGCTAGCTTACTCGTCAAGTCAACATCTACATAGAATCCGTCGGAGGGGTAGTATAGTCCTCTGAAAATATTGATTAAGCAAACATGAGTACAAAAGTACTCAAAGAAGTCTTACCACGTAATCCTATCATACATGCACATTCTCAAGAAGGAGGTGGAGTTATTTGCAAGAAGCCAGCTTTGACTCTTGGCTAAGCTATCCTCGTGACACACTTTGTAAAGCATTTGTCGCACACGCAGTCCACTACTCACCATCACAATACTCCACTGTGGATCCTCTCTCGTCATCCCCGAGAGGGCCATCCACGATACTCACACTTATCCCGAGGCTTTTAGTAGTATCCATTTACTTGTCTATGAACTGATATAGGTAACCCGAAGTCCTTCTCCGTGGACACGGCTATTCAATAGATCATATTTAACCCTGCAGGGTGTACTTCTTCACACACGCTCTCACCACTTATAAATCGTTTACACGACATGTACTCGGCAACCTTCAAGCGGAAGCCCAACGTGGGTGTCGGCCACAGCCTACCTAAACACTCAAGTCCCTAGTCCAGGTTTATCGCCTATTCGGGTTCCATCCGCAGGAGTCCGGCGAGGTTTCCCATACAGCCCCGAACGATGTGTGCAGGGTTCCCGAGATACCAAACGGCACTCGGTACACTGGCCACGGTGCCTACCGCAACACAACCCACCCCTAAGGTCAGCGTATGCGGCCCCAAAGATGCTACAAACACCGTAAACTACTTGCAACTCCCGGACTATGAACAGGGGTGGTTAAGAAGCCAGGAGGGTCCATTGGTTTCGGGCCCAATGCGTGGTAGTAGCTAGTTCATGGATCACAAACACAGATCTCAGTTCTTAGGGTCGGCTTCAATGAAACAACCCACCATGTACTCCTACATGGCCTCTCATCGATACCTTTACCAAATCGTGTTCAACACTTTCACTCTCGAACCAACATAACCTTTCACTCCAGTTCATCATCCCGATGAGCCGCACTGACACAACTCTAAGCATAGCAAGCATAGCATGGTAGGAATCACAAACATGGCTCAATCAACTCCTACACATGCTAGTGGGTTTCATCTAGTTACCGTGGAAATGACAGGTCATGCAAAGGAAGTGGGTTCAACTACCATGACACACAACAGTTGAATCGCGTTGTCTTAATGCAGTAGAACGAGAGCGAAGCGAGAACATGGGTTTGTATCGAATGATCAATGAATTGCTTGCCCGATGGAACTGGGTAGAGAACTGCCCTTCAGATGGGTAGTCGAGGTTATCTTCAAGCGTAACCTATCATGAAAACACAATCAAATAAACATACAAACAATATGCAACAATATGATGCATGCTATGACATGGCAATATGGATGTGTGTTGGCCTAATGCAAGTTGAAGGAACAGGGGATGAACTCATTTGAATCAAGATTCAAATGATAGCTCATTTGAGTTAGTCCTAATGGTGCAATATCTTATTCTGGTTATTCAGCATAGTTAACTTGTTTTAACATGCATGAAACCTGTACCAATGGATAGAGTGTATTTTTCTGATAATTTTTCATATATAAATCTTTGCATTTGGAGTTATAGAATAAAAGTTATAAGCATTTGAAATTTGATTTATATTCTGGAATTTATTATATAAAAATAAATCCAGAATTTGAGTTAATGCGTCAGCATGAGGTCAGCGTGACGTCAGGGGTCAACGGGTCATCCAGGTCAAACCTGACCAGTGGGACTCGCATGTCAGGGTTAGCTTAACTAATTAAATTAATTAGAACTAATCCTAATTAGTTAACCGGGGGGGGGGGTGTTCTGGGGTTTCCTGCCTTCCCCATTTCAAATTCGAATGAAATTTAAACATGATGCACAACCTAATGCATGGTCTATCTGGGATGTGACATACGATTGTTGGTAATAAATGAAAACAAAGATATAATACTCTTTCCTTACAACTTCAAGTGAGTTTTACTGTCTTGTGCATATTCAGTTTCCCTTATTAGTCCAGGTTATAGTAATGTAATTGATGAGTTATGCATGCGTGCGCAGGTTCCACTATATTCTCCTAGAGATTAAGCTTGAGCAGGGACTAGTAACCGTCTTAGACTCGAGACGAAAAGATCCCTGTGAGTATGCGGACATGACCTGAAATGCTCGAGAAGTAAGTTAAATCGATCATTATCGCACCATATCGGCAACTTTGTTCATTTCCGATATCAAGTAATTGTTTTCTTTATGCAGCAGGGTTTGGACAAAATTCATCTCAAAAGCTCCGGGACTGCCGAAGAAGCTGCAATTTAGACACCCGAAAGTAAGTACTACTAGCATGTTCCACGCATCTCCTAGTGATTCAAGCACTAGTTTCATCAATACCATTTATAGCATGCTTGCTTATCAGTTTGATTAACCTCTATTTTTTGTAAAGTGGTTGTGGCAGGAAGCCGGGAATAATTACTGTGATACTATGTTTGCGAGTCCATACGCCACATGACCTGTGAGCGGGGCTACTCTGACAAACAATATGAACTGTGTAAATAATAATATTCACAATTTTATTTTATTACCATCATTTGTGTCGAGTTTCATTTATTCATATATATATGTATTGACCCCCTTCTTCAAATTAGATATTTCGGATGCGGGATGAACTCCTATGACCAGATCGTATGCGAGCAATTCAAGAGGAATTGGCGGCATTTTTTCTTGACCACGTCATCGATAAAGACGGAGAATACCATGTGGACCCTGAGTTCATATACAATTAGGAGATTATATTGTAAGAGATAATTATATTGTATATATGTAGCTAGTTGCGTCGGATAGATATACGAGAACTTGTCGTTCGACCAATCTCTCGGAGAAGGAGAGGTGGTCGATATCACTTCTCTCTGTATGCATATGTTCATGACGATCTTCTGTTTCCTTCATGTTCTTACTAGCTAGCGTGTCGAGTCCTCTCTATGCGTATAATACGTAGCGTCGACCAAGCACGAAGATAAGAGAGGACACTTCTCTCTATTAATTAGCTAGCTAACACAATATATGAAACATCTAAATTAACCCCCCAAACCCCCTAAACCACCCCCTTTAAGAAAACTCAGCTCCTGCCAGCTGCTGACGCGTGGACGCCTATTGGTCCCGGTTGGTGCCACCAACCGGGACCAAAGGGCCTCCTGCCTGGGCTCGCCACACCGGCCACGTGGAGGCCCATCTGTCCCAGTTCATGTAAGAACCGAGACTAAAGGCCTAGGGCATTAGTAACGACACTTTAGTCCCGGTTCAACAACCGGGAGAAATGGCCCTTACGAACCGGGAGAAATGGCCCTTTTTCTACTAGTGTGTGTGTTGTGAGCAAACAATTGCTGGTATACAATTGTGAGTGATTGATGAAAACATCACGGATGGGTTCCATTGTTTAGTCCGTGTGCGATGTGATTTTCTTTATCCGCACAACATCTACAATTACACAAGTGACTACACACATAACATTTCCACACACCAAAGAAAGCAATTACATGCATACTAAAGTAGGAGAAACGAGGATCTAATCATCTACATATTGTTGCGAGGACGCTTGCCATTGCTCTGCTTCGAGCTGGATCCCTGGCCGTTTTGGGGAAGGAGGCACTTCCTCATGTCAACGATCCGCCTGTACATGTCGTAGCTCGTGTACGCCTCCTTGGTCGCATACACGACGTGAGCTTTGTCGAGTTTCTCCATCCAGGCCGAGTGCCAGGCACGCTTGTCCTTGTTGCACGAATCCTTCATGTATCTGTAGTAGGGGTCGATGATGACCTCGGCGAGGTGAAACAGTGAGTCCTTCTCATGCTCCTTGGTGCCCCAGATCTTGTATTGGCCCTGGATGTCGACAAGATTCTGGCAGGCGATGCCCGAATTCTCGAGCGCCTTTACATCGTTGGTGATGTCCACCGTAGCGGACATGTAGTGGGGGCTGTTGACAAACCTGGCGAAACGCTCGCAAGGCCTTGTGGCTAGGCAGTAGTGGTAGACGAGGACGTGGTGGCGCACGCACATCTGGGCGACGGCGACCTTGGGACGAGACCCGGCATGAGTGTGGGTGTACTCGAGGTCGAACCCAACCACCTTGTACTTCTCCGCGGCAAGCAAAAGCTCCATGATGTGGATGGAGTGCTCCACCCAGACCGGGTCGTTGGTGTACATCACCGAGAGGTCCATGAACCTTCTGTGGGTGTCCACCACGGCACGCATGGTGAACTGCTGCTCTTCGTCGGCAGCCGCTCGGAGCGCCATTGGAGCCGTGCAGGATACCCTCTAAGAATTTCTCGTGGTGGGTGTGCTTCTTGCAATGGTGGGGCGCGATCAAAAGGTTGAAGAGACACAAGGGTAGGTTGAATGGCCGCTGTAATAAATGGGGGCCGGCCGACCTGTAATCATCACGTCTTGTCATGGCGTTCATAGCGGAGGATTCCAGTGCATGCTTGACAACACCGCACTACACGCGTGGGCTCGAAGAGGCACCAAATGTATCATCAGTGAGCTTGTTCCCGCGCTACCACGCTGTTTACCGTGCATGCTTCCCGCCCGGTAGTTTGGCCACGCGTTGGCTAGAAGAGGGACAAATTGTGGGCGTTTATTGGCAAAAAGCTTTGTAAAAACGAAGTGTGTGGAATGACTTCAGTCATAAGTTTACCCTTGGGTGATGAGGTCGAAGTTACACATAAGGGTGATGATGGACACTCGAGTGTGATAATTAATTCTGCGCTCTACAGTGCACACGGTGGAAGAAACCAACTGTGTGCAATAATGTCGAAGATCGCAGTCGAGTTAGCTATACAAATCATGTGCTATGAGATCGACAAGGTAAACTGATTCGAGAATGGTTAATAAAAGGGATTTTTATTTCTGTGCCCCTGGTTCGTTAGTTCTACTCATTCATCCCCACGCTCTTAACGTTTGCTCACTTTTCCCCCACTCCCTTGCCCGAAACCCTCATAACTGATCACAACGGACGTTGCCGTCGGGTCAATGGCTTGACCGTTAACTCTGACTAGTGGGGCCGCGTAGGGCGGAGTCCACATTTTGACCGTTACATGCTAACCAGTGGGGTCGTGAAACTGACACTCATGGTAACCTGAATCAGATCCAGTCGCTTCCGCGCCGACCCTCCGCCGCTGTCGTGCCGCCTCTGCCGCCGTCGTGCCGCCTCCACCGCACTCTTGCCGCCTCCGCCGCATCTACCCTCTCTCCCCATCTTGGATTAGGAAGCAATGTCGGGGGGGCACCCTGTCCGGCCCATCGACTGTGGAGATGATTGGGTCGAATCAGAGGCTGATAATTCATGGATTCCACCTGGGTAAGCATCATTTTCCTCTCAAATTGATTAGGAGATCCGTAAATTAGGCTGTATTTGACCACCGTTGGCGTGAATCCGCGCAATTTATCTAAAAAAATTCGGCCTAACTGCGCCCTTTATCTTATTTCAATCGAATAGGGTTGATCCTGCACTTGCTTTTCGGCTGGCGGTTAGAATGGAAACTAGCGAGCTGCGTGGAACTAAACCGTGTGTGATTTCTGGATTTTTCTATCCTAAAGTGGTAGAAACCAGCGTTTCGTTCAGACATTTCCGTGAGGCACTCTGTTGTGAGTATCCGTGGAGCCTTGCCGATGCTGTTGAACTGAGATATTTCGACAGTACCGAGCAGAGATTTCTTCCATTAACTTGTGATGAGCATCTGGGATTGCTATTTAGTTTGAATGCTGACAGCCGTTTTGGTAAATCCATATCGGTGTGCTTCAGGCACGCAAAAAACGTATCCCGAAGGGTGTTCAGACATCATCTGTCTCTGCTAATAGAGAGCGTCCTCGCACTCCTTGTAGGTCGAGACCAAGTAAACCTAGTGGTTCTGAAAGCCACAACATGTCGGCTGCCGCTAATTCTGCCACTTCTCCTCTCCCTTCTGCACCTGATGTAGAAGTAGATGCAGAGCCTGACGAGGAAGTGCCTCGACATGATGATGAGGATGAGATTCTATTCCCTAAACTGGTAGATAGAGTCAGTCAACAGGCAGTTGAAGATGAATATGCAGAGGAGCGTAGCAGCTGTGCTAGATTTGATGACACTGATGATGAAGAGAGGGAGGAGAACATCGACTCCTTAGTTTTACAAGAATATGATGGTGAGGACATGCCAACAATTGAGTGGAAGAGGGAGAATCCTGACCTTACTCTAGGAACCATATTCGAATCGATGGTGGACTATCGTAATGCAGTGACTACATATTGCATTCTCACTAAAAACTCTTATGAGGTTGATAGGAGTGAGCTAGGAAGATTCACTGTTCATTGCCCTTATTATAGGTGTAGGTGGAGGTTGCATGCATCCACTATGCGAAAGAGCAAATTGATTCATGTATTACAACTGAATATTGTTATCAGATTATTTATCCATTCTATATTCAGATCATGTGTACTGTTTCTTAATTGTATTTGACATCATTTTTCATTTTGTTTCAGATAAAAAGCAACCCACACGGGCACACTTGCCCACCCGGAGGGAGGGAAAGGACAAATCTAAGCTTGCAAAGACTAGGTGGGTGGCAGATGCAATCTTGGATTGGGTGAGGGAAACACCAACTATTGGTCCAACAGCACTCCATGGGAAGCTATTTGATAAGTACAAGATTAATGTACAATACATGAAGATTTTCTATGCTAAGGAAAGGGCTCTTGATAGGATTAATGGTCCATGGAATGAGAGTTTTCAGTTGCTTTACACCTTTAAAGCTGAAGCGGAGACGGCTAGTCTAGGGAGTGTTGTAGAGATTGACAAGCATACAGTTAAGTACAAATTAAAAGGGAAGGCAATAGAGAAGGAGTGCTTCAGGAGGGCTTTTATTTGTTTCAAGGCTTCTTTGGCGAGGGGTTTCGAATGGTTGTAGGCCCTATTTGGCTGTCGATGCGATCGCTTTGAATGGAAGATGGAGAGGCCAGCTAGCAGCAACCTGCAGTTGATGGACATAACTGGCTATTCGATTGCATTTGGTGTGTTGGAGGTAGAGAGTAAGGAGAGTTGGGTTTGGTTTCTGCAGCAGCTTCATACATTATAGGTACACCCTCGTGTTTAGTTATACACACAGATGCTTGCAAGGGTTTAGAAACTGCAGTAGAAATTGTATTCCACAGAGTGGAACATAGGGAATGTATGCGACACCTAGTGCAGAATTTTAAAAAGAAATTCAAAGGCAAAGTTTATGATGAGAATCTATGGCCAGCTTCATACACATGCAGCTTGAGGAAGCATGAGCACCATTTGAGAGTGTTGTATGCTCATAATCCTTTGGTGAAGGAGTACATGGATGAACATCATGGAAAGCTGTGGTCAAGAAGCAAATTCAATGAAATATGCAAAGTATACTATGTGACCAATAACCTCGCTGAGTGTTTCAATGCAAAGTTCAAGTCAGTGAAAGGCTTTTGTTGTGGCAGGCATTTGAAAGATCAGGCAGATGATCACGGTAAAGATGGCTCTTCGTAAAAGAATTGCAGAAACACAATATGTTGGCCATCTTATGCTCCCATCTCTGATTAAGGCATTGCATGCCAAGGCAAGAGGACTAAGAATGAAATGCATTCGAAATCGACATACGAGGCTGAGGTGACATACACTAACAGTAAAAATAGGGAACGGAGATATCCAGTGAACCTTGCAACCAATGAATGCAGCTGTAGGCAATGGCAGATCCGCGGGAAGCCGTGCATACATTCCCTACATCTCATGGCTGTTATTGGAGGTGAAGATGGTGAAGTTGACCAGTATTGCTCTGAATATTTCTCTTTTGCCAAATTTAGGGCTGCTTATGCTGAAAATGTGCAATCTTAGAGAATGCAACAAGTTTAGAGAATGAAGCAACTGAAGTAGCAGCTTGGTATGTGTGCAATCTTTCCATTTTTTTTGCATTTGTTCTCTTTTTTATCGATGGCTAAGCTTATTTCTGGTTGACCCAGCTTAGGATAATTAGAGACACAAGACAGAAAAGACCTAGAGAGGAAGAAACTTCGATTGAACCATCATCTGATGCGGAATTTGAAACCATGGCTTGCGAAGGTTTTGAAGCTATAAGAGAGGAGGAAGTTATTTTGTCTGAAGTTCCTTTAAAGATTAGTGAGCCCACAAATGACCGTCAATTGGTCATCACTTTCTCGATCAGTCAAAGCTCAACAAAACCGCCACCACCAGAAGTGAAGATCAGAATCAACAAGACAAAGCTTTCAAAAGCACAAAATATCCCAGCTAGGGAAACTAGAAGCAAGACGGTTAACCCATCCCGAAACACAAGGAGCAAGGCAAAGATTTAAATTTGAACTTGAATGCAATTCATAAACTTTGAACTTTAAAGATTTGTAATAAGGATTCTGTCATCAATTTGAAGTACCGTGAAAACTTGTAAGGTGTAATAATTCTATATGTAAACGTCGAATTTGAACTACTGAGGCAAACTTTGAATTTTAGGCAAACTTTGAATTTGAACCAATACTTCAGTCCATTCCCCTGTGGTGTGAGTTGCACAATTTGCTGAACTATTATAAATGTTAGGGTGATCAATCTGATCTCTTTTGCGTCTACAAAACTTGTAGTCATGACAATTGTGCTCCAAATGAGCTCCCAAGCTAGGGTAAATAGCCCCAAGCTAGGGTAAAAAGCACGTTTACCATATGAAAATGGAAAACTAAGTTCAGATCCTTCTTATTCACTTTGAAATCAAGCTTTGGTGTTTTTTGATTTTTTTAAAAAAATTGAAAAATCGAAGGGAAACCCTACCTCCTCTCCTTGGTCTCTATGAAACGTTGTACATGATAGCTCATATGTGTGAAGGTTTTTTTCATGAAAATGTCCACAGACAAAGTTTATGATTTTTGGTTGGTAACATGTCACACAAGACAAAATTTTGCGCAGGTTTTATATTATTTTGATTTTTTTAATTAATGGTGCTCATTTTACCTCGATCGTGCTAGCTAGGTTTTTTCTCTAAATGTACGCATACCAAGTTTAGTATTTTTTTTCTCATTAGTGTGTCCTATAAAACGACGAACGGCGAAGGTTTCATATTTTTTCGATTTGTTTTTAATTATTTATGCTAAGTCAAACCCTTTGAAACCCCGTTGACCAGCTCAAAACCCCTCTAAACCCCACGGGGTTTCGCCTAACCCTAGCTCCGAACGTCAGCCGTCCGATCATACCCTAGCGCCAAGCGAGAGCCCTCAGATGTGGTCTTCTAGAAGTAATTTCGAGGGTAGGCTGCGATCAGGCTCCGCGCCATTGGATCACATGGATGGCTTCGCATCGTTGGATCGTGGGGCGATCCGCGAGACTTGTTTGTTGTGCCTCTTCTTTCTTCGGGTACCCCTTTATTCTGGTGCTTATTCTGCAGCGACGAGAGGAGCCACTCCTCCTCTGCTACTTCTTCTCCGGTGACGAGAGGAGCCACTCCTCTACTTCTTCTTCTCCGGCGACTTTGGGCGATATGTCGAGCTCCACTTCAGCCTCCCGCCCCTCGTGGACCCAGTATGGTCCACTTCCCATGGAGCGATGTCCGATCTGCCCACACAGCGCCATCGATTGTCTGTTGACTTCAAAGGAGGTCAAGAATGGCAACTATGGGCGCGAGTTCGTGAAATGCGAGAGCAAGCC
Source organism: Aegilops bicornis (assembly GCA_021605145.1). NCBI lineage: Eukaryota > Viridiplantae > Streptophyta > Magnoliopsida > Poales > Poaceae > Aegilops > Aegilops bicornis. The sequence continues at coordinate 319,230,937 of CM038675.1, forward strand.
AGAAGGGCAGGTTAGATCTCATGATTTTTTCTCTGATTTCTTTTTCCATTTGCTTTTGATTATTTTCTGATCTGGGATATAGGGTTCATTTTTTTGATTCAGATCGTGAAGAAATGCACACATTTTGAATGTCTGGATGACTACGTTAAGCGGATTCAATTCAATGGGGCCCCAACCTGAGAGCTCAATCTGCCGTCAGCAACAACGAATTTGGTCTCTGAAAGTGCTGCTCTGATAGTTGGGAATGCAGATCTGAAGGGGGAAATAAAGAAGATGAACAAGAACTTGAAGCAGATGATTCAATTGAACAAGCGGGCGAATCTGATAGCTTTAGGATTTCATCCCTTTTATTTTTGTGTAGTTGCTCTAGGATTTGCTTACTTGCTGGTCATCACTCGTTAGAGATGTTATTAGTGTGGTGTCATGTGCTCTAGGATTTGGTTAATTTGTGGATCATGTGCTCTACGATTTGCTTAAATTTGTGGATCATGTGCTGTATGCTTTGTGTTGCTTAATTTGTGGATCATGTGCTCTATGCTCTGTGTTGCTTAATTTGTGGATCATGTCAGTTTCGGGTACCCGTCAGTTTTGTCAGTTTTGTACACTTTCACTTTCTTCAGTTTCGTCAAACAACACCGACCGCAGGAGAAAAAAAACGTAGTTCTAGGGCCCAAATTGAAACTAAGCTCTGGTTGGGCCGTCTCATCGCGTTGAGTGTCGAAGGCCCTGCACTGCTCTGTTTTTAACCTTGATTATTACCATAGTAAATCCATGGTTTGCCATGCCGAACAAAAATAGTGCATGATGGTAAATCGATTTATTGTTGGACTTGCACATGTCAAATTTATTTGTACATATCATGGCAATTTCCTTCTTTATATAGCATACAACACAACACTTTCATTTTTGGGTTCATTTTTTGACATGCGGGTATTATAAACACGTTTTTGTTGCAAGAAAAATATTGTATACATGATTTTTTGTTTTTGTTTTTTTATTAAGAACATGTCAGACTTAATTATGTAGATCATGATATCCATCTGAAACCACGTCTAAAATAAAGTTCAGTGGCACCATTAGCCAGCATATCCATCTAGAGAGCATGTCTAGGCTCGGCTATGGCACCATATCCATCTAGATAGCTTGTCTACGGCTCGGCTACGGCACCATATCCATCGATCGATATCTCACGTAGCAAGCATACATCCATAACATAAAAAGTAGCAACCATAGCATACTTCTTAAATAAAACATAATGTACCCTAAACCACAGCATAGTCCACAAACTATTCAAAAATTAGCTTGTTTTTGTTCATACAATATACAGAATAGGGTCACCAACAATTCAAAAAAAATATTAGCATTTCTTCTTCTTTTCAACATCAACATGGCTCATTTTTCTAGCTTTAGTTTCCTTTTTGACACTTCAACTACTCCATTATCTGCGCGTGCGAAAACTTGACCCTACTCTAAATGGGCAAAAACTTAACCCTACTCTAAATGGGCGAAAACTTGCTGGTTTTCATTGCGGAATACTCAATCATTGATTGATTTAGCAGAAGGGCTCGTGTACGGCACCATATCCATCTAGCGATTTATCTCACGTCAAATAAGATAGAAATAGCAAGCAAAAACACTGATAACCAACGACATATCAAATAAGGGTAGCGTTTCTAAAAAAATCAAATAAGGGTAGCAAGCATAACAAAGTTCTTAGGGAGGGGATAACATGACAGAGATTAAAAGTTCATGGTACAATCAACGACATAATTAAGATAGAAATATATAAAAGATAAAAAGCCCTAACACCCTAGGGCAAGAAAAGCTCACGATCGAGACCGGGACTTCACCACCATCTTCACTGCGCCTTCTCTTCGCTGCTCCCTCTCCATGCCGTCCTGGCCGATGTAGTAGGGGAGGCTGTGCATACCATCATGGTGGGGAAGATGCAGTCGAAGTTTGTGAAGATGTTGTGGGTTGTGAATGCGATGAATTCGCATCCACACCAAAACACCTTGCTGAGGAGGTGGTACGTATCAAATCTGTTGGTGAAGGTGACGGTGAGCCCTATCAGCGGAGTCCTGGAGTTTGGACGCACTTCATCCAGTCGGAACATCACCGGCGAGCCCGCCGGGAGGTGGGCGAACAGCGCATGGAGGAACCACTTGGAAAACCCCCTTGCACCCCTCCAGCATGAGAACGCCCACACATGGAGCGTCCTCTCCACGACGACGCCGGCCGGATACCGTCTCTCCGGCACGGTCGGTGGGAGCTCGAAGGTGGGGCCGTTGTACTGCATCCTCGCCTTGCTCTGAGAGTGCTCTGGGTTTCGGTGAAGAAGAGAAGGGGGCGGCGCAAATGGATGTGTGGAGAATAGGTGGAGGGGTGGTGGTTTAAATAGGGAAAGGGGAAGGGAAGGGGAGTGGCACCGGTCGCGCTTTGGACTTGCTACGTTCAAACGAGCCGCATCGATCGATATGCCACTTTAATTGCCAACAGGTTTAATTTCCATGTTGAATAGATGCGAGTGGATCGAAAAGTGTGAAACAATGCTCTACATCGAGGAGACACGCATGGGAGATGATACGAACCATCGGCAGCAGCCGTCCCTGCGTCTGTGGCGGCTCGCGTGAAAATGAGGACGGTCAGCGTCCGTGGCGGCTCGCGTGAAAAAGAGGCCGGTCAGCGCATCGTGGCGGCGGGCGGCGGCGCATGCAGGTAGGCTAGCTACGTGCATGCATAATGGGCTTCTGTCGTTGCAGCGCGCGCACGGCCCAACGGGCTAACCGCGGCACCGTCCGCCACGACCCCACTCATCAGGTCCAACGGACGACACAGTCAGCACGGCCCCACTCGTCAGAGTTAACGGTCAAAGCACTGACTCGACGGCATCCACCATTTGTGACCAGTTCTGAGGGTTTCGGGCAAGGGAGTGGGGAAAAGTGAGCAAAAGTTAAGAGCGTGGGGATGAATGAGTATAGCTAAGGAACCAGGGGCACAGATGTAAAAAACCCTTAATAAAATCTAAGACCATCGCATATTGAGGTCAAAATAGTGCTAGCAATATACGAGTCTCATACGGTGCCATTTCAACGATTGTACCACAAAAGCTCAAAATGTTACAAGGTTCAAATTCTAGAGTTATATGGCTTAAATTCGAAGATTACAAGGTTCATACTGATATTAGAAATGAAATTCAGCTCATCACCAGAACGCCATACCGATCCACGAACATGGATATCAGAGAGGTTCAAACTAATATCACCGCTTCTAAGTCTGGCTTCGAAACCTCATAATTTTTGCAAAGGGGTCCGCCACTGAGAAGTCATGTATGGGATTGACACGATGACTTCCGATTACTCTGTCATATGAAGTTCCAAAATGAAATTCAGCATTTTTGGAGCCTACTCCATTCCGCCGCAGGCGCCGGTTCTGATCAACAAACCATTCAGTTTTGTGAAATAAATGTAGGGCAAACCTCATTTCCTTCAGCACCCTTGCTCTGAGAACAAAGAACCTGGCGAATATAATCTCCGGTAAGGTCCCTCGGTAGGAGTTCAAAGTAATTTCTGAGAGATGCAGATCTAGGCATTCGACGTGATTGTTATATTGTATCACATTATCCACCACTGGGCCTAATCTTATCTACAAAATAAGAAAACGTGTTAGTGCCTACATGCAGTTTTGAACATTACTACAGGCCTAGCTATTTGGTTTGCACGATTTATAGAATGCACTAACATGCCATCTTTGATCTGACATGATTAACATGGGCGTTTGATTACATTCTAGAAAAATGTAGCCTTCTTCACAAGAGGTTGGAGTGGATGAAAAGTTCCCTAAGAAAACTTGTACAGATGAATACAAAGGAGAAATGCTTATTGATTGTAACCATATGGATCAAGCAACCAATATGGGGGCGCATGTATGTGCTGAAATCCTCCAAAAGAACCTTCAGAAATCATTGTACATTGTCATTGTAAACTTGGAAAAAGGTGTCACTAATTGAACTCCCTTATGGTTAACATTTAATAGGAAAGGAACATCACCTCGATACATAGCTTCTCCAGGCACGGAAAGCATCTCAGGAAACTAACAACCTGCTCCAGGTCGGGCCTGATAGATTCTAGTGCCAAGACCTTCACCGTAATGCGATTTGAGGTCAAGCTTGTCGGAATCATTTCCTGAATGATAGACGAACAAACATCTTCAAAATAAGAAATAATGTTAATTTGTAGAAGGAGAGGTAGAAGGCGGCTGTTGTACCTGAATGGGTGTGGATCCAATAACAAGTTCGGAGCATTTGTCAGATGAGTAGCCCACCAATGTCAATTTCGGCACAGAAATGACATTGATTCTTGTTGGACCTTCTTGATCAACTACAAGTAATCTCTCAAGTGCAGGTGTGTCCTGGATGACCATACAGTGGTACACATCTTGTGATGTCTTCCTGCCGCACCAGCAACACACATAAATAGTCCGGAGATTCATGGAGGTGATGTGGAAGGTACTCAACCCATTGATCGCCTGAAGACGAAGGTACTCAAGTGCAGTACAGCCATGGAGCATGCGCTCCATGTCACCCTTTGAGAGGCGTATCGACGAGCTCGAGGTGCTTCAGTCGTGGTAGAATAAGAGCGGGCGCGTCATTAAGGGGCGGGAAATGGCAGTTCCGGAACTTGGCGACGCGCAGCATGGGTGCGAGGCGGAGTGCGGACATTGGCAACGACCGCATATGCCCATCATCAAAACTGAGCTCCTCGAGCTGATCCAGGGCGGGGGTATCGGAACCAGTCGTCAAGCTTGGCTCGGTCCTTGCCGTTGGAACGAAACTTGCCCATTCTAAAGCCTTTGGTTGGGCCAAGGTGACTGCTGAGGATCTTGGAGAACGCATCCAAGCTTTTGCGATAGCCATGGCAGATCTCGTGGGTGTCAATGAGGTCGAGAGGGCTGGAGTTCCATAGGGGGTGCCACTGAGGGAGTCCTGGATTAGGGGGACCTCGGACAGCCGGACTATATACTTTGGCCGGACTGTTGGACTATGAAGATACAAGATTGAAGACTTCGTCCCGTGTCCGGGTGGGACTCTCCTTTGCGTGGAAGGCAAGCTTGGCGATTCGGATATGTAGATCTCCTCCCTTGTAACCGACTCAGTAACCCTAGCCCCCTCCGATGTCTATATAAACCGGAGGGTTTAGTCCATAGGACAACAACAATCATAATCATAGGCTAGCTTCTAGGGTTTAGCCTCTACGATCTCGTGGTAGATCAACTCTTGTAATACCCATATCATCAAGATCAATCAAGGTGAAGTAGGGTATTACCTCCATCGAGAGGGCCGTAACCTGAGTAAACATTGTATCCCCGCCTCGTTACCATCCGCCTTAGACGCACAGTTCGGGACCCCCTACCCGAGATCCGCCGGTTTTGACACCGACATTGGTGCTTTCATTGAGAGTTCCACTATGCCGTCACGATAAAGGCTTGATGGTTCCTTCGATCATCGACAACGATGCGATCCAGGGTGAGGTTTTTATCCCCGGACAGATCTTTGTATTCGGCGGTTTGCATCAAGGGCCAACTTCGCAGCCATCTGGAGCAGATCGAGAGCTACGCTCGCCGTCGTGTCAGGTTTGAAGCTTAAACTATACCGCCGACATCCACGGAGACTTGATCTTCAATGGATTCGAGCCCATGTCAAAAGCGCCGCACAATACCACGAGCACGACTTAGCTCGCTGCCGACGGTCTTCGGAGATCACACCTGTGGCTACTCTGGCCCTCAATCCGAAGCAAATCGTGCCGTCCGAGGACGGGTGGATAGACCCCGCCACGGAGGCCGCACACTCAGCAGCGATAGAGCCGAATACTAACTTCAGCTCCTATGAGACCTGTGTTGCCGGACCCTTGAATTCGTCCCCGGCCACGGGCTCTGAACCGCATGCATCCGTGCCTATCGAATCTGATTGGGCACCGATCATGGAGTTTACCTCCACGGATATCTTTCAGCACTCACCCCTGGGTGACGTGCTAAATACATTAAGGTCTCTCTCCTTGTCAGGAGGCCCTTGGCAGAACTATGTCCGGCTTGAGTGGGAAGCAGACGACGAAGAAATTCGTTCCCCACCCACCACCCACTTAATAGACACTGTCGACGACTTAACCGACTGCTTGATTTTGGCTCCGAAGACATCGACAGTATGGACGACGATGCAGGAGAAGAACAGGAACCACCGCCTACGTATACCGGACAGCCACCTCATCATATGATATATACATGGTGGATACCCCCAAAGAAAGCGATGGCAATAAGGCAACGGAGGATAATCCCCTCGAGAAGCAATCTAAGCACCGGCGTCATCGGTGCCGCTCTAAGCCCCGCCATAGCAAAATCAGCGATACCGGCACAAGAGACAATAACGCTGCGGATAGTACCGAAGACGAAGACAATCCCCTCCAGCCAGGCTTCGAGCTGGAGGATGGGCAAGCTAGCCCTAAGGAACAGGCAGCAGATGGAGAATCAGAGGATGACAATTACATGCCCCTCTCCGAAGACGAGGTGAGCCTCGGCGATGAAGAATTTATCGTGCCTGAGGATTCCGTCGAGCAGGAGCGCTTCAAGCGCCGGCTTATAGCCACAACAAAAATCCTGAAGAAAAAGCAACAACAGCTTCAAGCTGACCAAGATCTGCTAGCGGATAGATGGACTGAGGTCCTGGCAGCAGAGGAATACGAACTCGAGCGCCCAACCAAAAGTTACCCAAAGCACAGGTTGCTACCCCAACTCGAGGAGGAAGCATTAAAGCCTACACTACTAGCGTATGATGCGACTGACCGGCCACCTCGTGGCCGAGACAAAGCGGCATATCAGCCCGAAGTCCAACCCGCACCCCGTCGCCAGTTAAACAAAAACACCAAGGCCCGAGGCAACACGCAGGACCTGCGAGACGTATTGGAAAACAAAGCAGGACATACAAGATCGATCTACGGATCACGGGGGCGCGCCCCAACGCGTGACGACGACCGTCACGCCGGATATACTAAAAAATCCGGTCGGGCCAAATATAGCAGACAAGACTCGTATGAACTGCATCGTGACATAGCCCGACACAGAGGCGCCGCACACCCTCTATGCTTCACTGACGAAGTAATGGATCACGAATTCCCAGAAGGGTTTAAACCCGTAAACATTGAATCATATGATGGTACAATAGACCCCGCGGTATGGATTGAAGATTTCCTCCTCCACATCCACATGGCCCGCGGTGACGATCTACATGCCATCAAGTACCTCCCACTAAAACTCAAAGGACCGGCTCGGCATTGGCGGAATAGCCTGCCAGCAAACTCCATTGGTAGTTGGGAGAACTTGGAAGACGCATTCCTTGACAACTTCCAGGGCGCTTATGTGCGACCACCGGATGCTGATGACTTGAGTCACATAACCCAACAGCCCGGGGAGTCAGCCAGGAAATTCTAGACTCGGTTCCTAACTAAAAAGAACCAAATTGTCGACTGTCCGGATGCCGAGGCCTTAGCGGCATTTAAGCATAACATCCATGACGAGTGGCTTGCCCGACACCTCGGCCAAGAGAAGCCGAAGTCCATGGCAGCCCTCACGACACTCATGACCCGCTTTTGTGCGGGCGAGGATAGCTGGCTGGCTCGCAGCAACAACACTTCAAGAAATCCTGACAATTCAGATGCCAGAGATTGCAACGGCAAGCCACATCGCAACAGACAGAAACGCCGCAACAAAGGCGACAACGCCGAAGACATGGCAGTCAATGCCGTATTCAGTGGCTCTAAATCCGGTCAGCGGAAAAAGCCGTTCAAAAGAAGCAATCCGGGCCCGTCCAGCTTGGACCGCATACTCGATCGCTCGTGTCAAATTCACGGCACCCCCGATAAACCAGCCAACCACACCAACAGAGAATGCTGGGTGTTCAAACAGGACGGCAAGTTGAATGTCGAAAACAAGGAAAATGGGCTGCATAGAGACGACGAGGAGGAGCCCCGGTCGCCGAACACAGGAGGACAGAAGAAATTTCCTCCCCAAGTGAAAACGGTGAACATGATATACGCAACCCATATTCCCAAGCGGGAACGGAAGCGTGCACTAAGGGACGTCTATGCGATGGAGCCAGTCACCCCAAAGTTCAACCCATGGTCTTCTTGTCCGATCACTTTCGATCGCAGGGACCACCCCACCAGTATCCGTCATGGTGGTTCTGCCGCATTGGTCCTTGACCCCATCATTGACGGATTTCACCTCACTCGAGTCCTTATGGATGGTGGCAGCAGCCTGAACCTGCTCTATCAGGATACAGTGCGCAAAATGGGTATAGACCCCTCGAGGACCAAACCCACAAAACCACCTTTAAAGGTGTCGTACCAGTGTAGAGGCACATTACACGGGCTCAATCACACTGGAAGTGGTCTTCGGATATCCGGATAACTTCCGAAGCGAGGAGTTAATCTTCGATATCGTCCCCTTCCGCAGTGGCTATCACGCACTGCTCGGACGAACCGCATTCGCCAGATTCAATGCGGTACCGCATTATGCATACCTCAAGCTCAAAATGCCAGGACCTCGCGGGGTTATAAAAGTTAATGGAAACACAGAACGCTCGCTCCGTACGGAGGAGCACACTACGGCCCTCGCAGCAGAAGTGCAAAGCAGCCTTCTGAGACAAGCCGCCAATTCGGCGAAAAAGCCCCTGGACACATTCAACCGAGTCCGGAGTACCCTGCAACAGGATCGCCCGGCATGTTCAGAGCTCACGTAGCAATTCAGCCTCCGTCCTAGTCCCAGTCAAGCGGCGAAATTTACGCCGCGCGTACATAATTATGCACTCAAGATACCAGGGGCATAGGCGGAGGCACGACTGTGGCACGACCCACAATGCGGCTCAACCGCCTCAGGACCCGTATATCTTTAACATTTTCTTCCTTTCAGGCCCCTATTCTTTGAAGGCTCTCTCCGATCGCCTGATTATCGGACCCGTCACGTGAAAGAAACACCAAGGAAGCAAGAAGCTTTGACGTACAAGGGAATCCCCAGGTGGTCTCGGATAACGATCGCTATACCTGTTTTACATACCCACACACATCTTGCCCTTGGATAGGACATGTCAAATAGTCCTATTTTTACTTATTGCACTACTTGTATACATATGTTTTGACGTATCATTTAAATAACAATGTACTACATTAGCTAATTATTGCATTTCTTCATCCTTTTTCCTTGTCTGCTTATTTATGACAGATTGCACCCGTACATTCTGATACGTCCAGTGTGCCAAGGGCTTCAGTGTACCCCATAACACGGCAAGAAAAGTCCGAACACTTTCGATAGTGCGGCACCCCGAACTTATATCATTATATGCATAAGCTCCGAATCATGTCTTGGGTCAATAGTTGGGTTTGCCCGGCTCCGATGTTTTGGTACCTTACATTCCGCTATATCGGCTAAGGTAGCACTGGGAGAACTACTGCGATTGTGTCCAGGTTCTTCCGGACGAGCACCTCAGTAGAGAAAGCCGAAAACTGACTGTCATGATGCGGCGAGAGCTGGTCGCTGTTCGAGAGGTCTCAAATCCTTAAAGATTTTTTCTGCTTCGGGCGAGGAGTCGGCCTTGTCCGATTTAGGCGTACATAGCGCCCCATGTTCGGCCTTCCGAATACTAGGGGCTTCGCCAAAATTTAAAATTGTAGACTTCTATTGCTAAGTGAGAGTGATAAAGCTTTATAGTCCGATTGCCTTGTTCGCTGCGCTAAACACCTCCTTAAAGGACCAAAATTTTTGGATAAAGAGTGTTTAAGATCTATCCCGAACACCTCAGTACTAGTTACATGGGGGCAGAAGCCGACGACTAGCCAACTCTCAGATTTTATAAACGGCCGCACAGAAATCAACAAGCGTTGTATAACGCACATGAACTCATTTTCATATTACAGGATCACATGAGTACATTCATTCAAGTATTACATCCTTAGCACATTCCTCCGCCACAAGGCGAGCACCCTTCAGGACACTGTCCTAATACTTTTCGGGGTGGCGATGCTCCTTGCCCTCCGGCGGCCTCTCCTTCACCAGCTTTTCGGCGTCCATCTTCGCCCAGTGCACTTTCGCACGAGCAAAGGCCCTGCACGCACCTTCAATGCAGATGGGCCGCTTTATGACTTCAAACCGTGGGTAGACATTCACAGGCCGCTTTACCAGGCCGAAGTAGCTACCAGGCAGGGGCTCGCCAGGCCACATCCGGACTATGAGACCCTTCATGGTCAGTTCGTCCGCCTTGTGAAGCTCGACCAGTTGCTTCAACTGGTCGCTCAAGGGCATCGGATGTTCGGTCCTAGTATACTGAGACCATAACAAATTCTCCATCGAGCTCCCTTCCTCGGCCCGGTAGAACTCTGCGGCATCCGATACGCTGCTGGGTAGATCTGCGAGCGCTCCTGGAGAGCTCCGAATTCGGGTAAGTAAAAGGAAAGTTTCCTTCACATGCTTGCTTTGCATAAAGAATGCCTTACCCGCCGCTATCTTCTTGACCACCTGAATCTCCTGGAGGGCCTTTTGGGCTTCGGCCTTGGCATTTTGTGCGTTCTCGAGGGCCTTCGCAATCTCGGACCTCTGCGTCTTAGAGTCACGCTCCAAGGACTCGTATTTCTTGACAAAATCCTGGAGCTCTTGTTGAACCTCGCCGACTCGGGCTCTTGCTTCTCGCGCTCGGTGCGCTCCTTGGCTGCTTTGTCTTCGGCCTCATACAACGCCTTCTTCAGGGCCGCCACTTCGGTCGTGGCCCCTAGCAAAATTCACGACAATCCTATGATCTAACAACCACCTTATTTTTCCTTTATCAATATACAGACGGGGTATCACTTACCTTTGTTCTCTTCGAGCTGCCTCTTGGTAAGGCCGAGCTCTTCGTCAGACCGCTTAAGGTCCCGCTTCAGTCTGGAGACCTCCGTTGTACGAGCGGCAGCGGCCAGCAGCGAAGCCTGCTTATTCACATAGACATATTTTGATTAGACTCCTATGATTATTATTTGGTCCTCTGTTCGGCCTTTCTTTGCGAACACCAAACAGAGCATCAGGGGCTACTGTCTATGTTTTAACATTTTCTCATAGTTTGATTACTTACCTTAAAGCCTGTTAGGAGGCTGGCACAGGCTTCAGTCAGGCCGCTTTTGGTGGACCGAACCTTCTCGACCACCGCACTCATGATGCAGCGCTCTTCGTCAATGGAAGCGCCGCGAAGTGCTTCCAGCAAGTTGTCCGATGCCTCTGGATGGACAAAGGCCATCGGCACAGACGGCTCGCCCCCCTTAGCGAGGGGTCGCCTGACAGAATCTGGAACCACTGGAGGTTCCGGCGCAGCATCCGGCTGGGGGCTAAACTTGCTGCCCCCGTCATTAGAGCCCACGAGAGTCTTGCCCCCCATGCGCCCAGCGTCTGGGATGTCGCCTTGGGGCGCTTCCAGAACTATCTCCCCTTGGTTCAGTGCTCTTTAAGACAACACCTCGACGTCTTCCTTAGGGCGGGGGGAGGTGGCGGTCGGGAGTGAATCGCTGTTCATCGTCGACTGGCCCAAAGACTCATCCGAAGAGGATACGTCGATATGGGCTTTGGATGGACTGCATGATCATGTTCGGCATGATAAGAAGCAATAAAACAAACATACCAGAACTATTATGGTATCCGGATACTTATGACTTCGCCAGGGGCTTGTCCCTGGGCAACCACTCCTCGTCGCTGTAAGCGGCTGTTGTGGAGTAGTCCGGAAGGAGGGTCCTTCCCTTCTTGGACCCTTCGGCCTCCCCGGATGGGGCGGCCTTCCTTTTCTTGTCTCCCCCGGCTGGGGGGGGGGGAGAACTTTCCTCTTCCTCCTCCTCGTTTTTGTGGGAGGAGTGCGCCTTGGTGTTTTCGGATGATGAGTCTGATACGACCTTGCTCCGGAGACCTTTTCTGGTCCCCGCGGCCTTCTTCTTGGCCTTCTTCTCCGGCGCCTCATAGGGCGCTGGAACTAGCATCTCCGTTAAGAGAGCCCTTGCTGGATCGTCGGGCAGTGGGGCCAGACAATCGATCTGCTCCGCTGTCGCTACCCAGTCCTGTTAAAATGGCATGGAGGCTCAGATCCCTCACATGATTATACTGGGGAAAGGAACATCTTATGATATATAAAGAGCTTACCGGATTGGCAGGGCACTTTGCGCTGAGTCCGCGATCCTCGGTAAGGGGAGGAGGTACCTCGGCGGCCTTGAACAGCACCTCCAGACGTCTTGGTGCGTTGTGTTGAAAAGCTCTCGCCGAGTCTGGTGCTTGGCCGGGTCGAACTCCCACATATTGAATGCCCGTCTTTGACACAGAAGGATCCGGCGGAAGAGCATGACCTGGACCACGTTGACAAGCTTGATTTTCTTGCGTATCATGTTTTTAACACGATTACGAGTCCGTCAGCTCCACCGATGAACCCCAGGATAGGCCCTTCTCTTTCCAGGAGGTGAGCCGCATGGGGATGCAGGATCGAAATTCGGGGGCCGCCACCCAGTTGGTATCGCCGCGGCTCGGTGATGTAGAACCACCCCGATTGCCACCCCTTCACGGTCTCCACATAGGAGCCTTCGAGCTAGGTGACGTTGGGCATTTTGCCCACCATGGAGCCTCTGCACTCCGCTTGCTGGCCGACCACAACCTTCAGTTTCACGTTGAAGGTCTTCAGCCACAGGCCGAAGTGGGGCTTGATGCGGAGGAAGGCCTCGCACACGACGATAAACGCCAAGATGTTGAGGATGAAATTGGGGGCCAGATCATGGAAATCCCAGCCCGCGGACGAAGTGGGTGAGGAATACAACCCTCTCATGGGGTTCTGGAGTAGGGATGATCTGCCCCGCGTCTGGGAGCCGGTGCGTGATGTCTGCGGCCAGGTATCCGGCTTCCCGGAGCTTCGTAATGTTCTCCTTCATAACGGAGGAGACCATCCACTTGCCTCCCGCTCCGAACATGTTTGGAATGGCTTTACGGAGAAAACGAGAACTTGGGCGCTGGAGCTTGAGTGCGCGAGAATGGATGGGTAGGGGAAGAAGAAGGCGTGGGTGAAAAAGAGGAGTCCTGGTCCCTTTATAAAGGTAGTAGAAACTGTGCGCCTCCCTACTTACCCCTTGAAATCGCTTATTCCCCAAGCGTCGTGATTGATGGCGCGGTTGGGTTACCCATATCCGTATTGATGAGAATCACGTGATAAGGGGAACACGATCTCTGCTTCGACAAGACGTGCCTATAAAACCACCTCGCAACACGGTCAGTGGCAGGCAGGGAAAAACGATTCGTAATGACCGGGCCATGACAGGACGTCATGTTATGAAAAGTTGTCAGCAGATTAGATTTGTGGAATAATATGCTCCCTACGGTGGTATGTGATAACCCACAAGTATAGGGGATCAGTTGTAGCCTCTTTCGATAAGTAAGAGTGTCGAACCCAACGAGGCTTTAAAGGTAGAACAAATATTCCCTCAAGTTCTATCGACCACCGATACAACTCTACGCACGCTTGACGTTCGCTTTACCGGAAACAAGTATGAAACTAGAAGTACTTTGTAGGTGTTTTTGGGTAAGCTTGCAAGAAAGTAAAGAGCGCGAAAATAAAAGCTAGGGGCTGTTTAGATGAAGAAACAACTAAATTAGTTTTAGTAAAGAGCTTGTTGTCACGAGAAAGTTATTTGTCCCTAGGCAATCGATAACTAGACCGGTAATCATTATTGCAATTTTATTTGAGGGAGAGGCATAAGCTAACATACTTTCTCTACTTGGATCATATGCACTTATGATTGGAACTCTAGCAAGCATCCGCAACTACTAAAGATTCATTAAGGTAAAACCCAACCATAGCATTAAAGCATCAAGTCCCCTTTATCCCATACGCAAACAACCTACTTGCTCGGGTATGTGCTTCTGTCACTCACGCCACCCACCATAAGAAAATCATGAGCATATTGCAGACCCTACAGCGGGAATCCCTCACGCTTGCGCGACACGGAGAGCACCATAGGACAGCACCAATAATAAAACATACAACTCAAACCAATCACGATCATCAAATAGCCATTAGGACAAAACAGATCTACTCAAACATCATAGGATAGCCATACATCATTGGGAAATAATTATATAGCATTGAGCACCATGTTTAAGTAGAGATTACAGCGGGTAAGAGAGAGGTTACACCGCTGCATAGAGGGGGGAAGAGTTGGTGATGATGGCGGTGAAGTTGTTGGTGAAGATGGCGGTGATGATGATGGCCCCGGCAACACTCCGGCGCCACCGGAAGCAAGGGGGAGAGGGCCCCCATTCTTCTTCTTCTTCTTCTTCTTCTTCCTTGACCTCCTCCCTAGATGGGAGAAGGGTTTACCCTCTGGTCCTTGGCTCTCATGGCGTGGGAGGGGCAAGAGCCCCTCCGAGATTGGATCTATCTCTCTGTTTCTCTCTGATTCTGCATTCTGTTATGGCTCTGTTTCACTGTTTTGTGTATATATGGAGATCCGTAACTCCGATTGGCCTGAAACCTTTGCCAGGATTTTTTTTCCGAAAATTAGCTTTCTTGCGGCAAAAGAAGAGCATCAACCGCCTTACGGGTGGCTGACGAGGGTAGGGGGCGCGCCCCCTGCCTCGTGACCACCTCGGGCACTGTCTCGCGTGGATTTTTCTTCCGGAATTTTCCAAATATTCCAAAAATAAGCTCCATTCGTTTTTATCCCATTTGGACTCCATTTGATATGGATATTCTGCGAAACCAAAAACATGCAAATGCAGACGAGGCACTGAGCCTTTGGATCAATATGTTAGTCCCAAAAATAGTATAAAAAGTTGCCAAAAAGTATATGGAAGTTGTAGAATATTGGCATGGAACAATAAAAAATTATAGATATGACGGAGACGTATCAGTATTTGGATTTTGTTTTGCAGAGCTGGACACGATCCTTATGTTCAAAATCTTCTATGGAGAATTCGGAGGAGGAACTCGCCTTGCAATGCCGAAGACAATCTGCGCGCTGGACTCGTCGTCATTGAAGCGTGGTTCAGTGGCTACTGAGGGAGTCCTGGATTAGGGGGTCCTCGGATAGCCAGACTATATACTTTGGCCGGACTGTTGGACTATGAAGATACAAGATTGAAGACTTCGTCCCGTGTCCGGATGGGACTCTCCTTTGCGTGGAAGGCAAGCTTGGCGATTCGGATATGTAGATCTCCTCCCTTGTAACCGACTCTGTGTAACCCTAGCCCCCTCCGGTGTCTATATAAACTGGAGGGTTTAGTCCGTAGGAAAACAACAATCATAATCATAGGCTAGCTTCTAGGGTTTAGCCTCTATGATCTCGTGGTAGATCAACTCTTGTAATACTCATATCATCAAGATCAATCAAGTAGGAAGTAGGGTATTACCTCCATCGAGAGGGCCCGAACCTGGGTAAACATTGTGTCCCCTGCCTCCTTTTACCATCCGCCTTAGAGGCACAGTTCGGGACCCTCTACCCGAGATCCGCCGGTTTTGACACCGACAGCCACCGCCGGGAAAGGAGGGTTGTTCACGCCCCATATTTGATTGGAAGGAGGGAGATGATGACGCTCAACGTATCATCGGGGAGGCTGCTGATTAAGTCTAGGCCTGCTGGAGTCGCTTGCGGTTCTAGCTCGCCCCGCCTCCGCTTGTTGGCAGCCCCGTTCTCCACCTTCTGAGTCTCCTTGTCAGCGGCGCTTTCTGATAGAAATGGGAGTAAAGTGAATATTTAGGTTAAACGGGGCAATAGAAAAGTGTATTGGTAACTAGAAGTTATTAGGTAGGAATATAGTAAGAAAAGGAAATAACAATTGGTTGCTTAAATACTACACAATTCATTTGAGATGCTGGGTAAGTCAACATATGCAGATAGTTGAAAAAAAACTTAACTTCGAACAAAGTCTGGACGGATGATTTTGTCAGGAAGTTAGCATATATCTCATGACCAGGCCCTTTTATGTGCAGTGCAATTTTAGTGCCAGCTTTCAGTACATAAAACTTTGCAATTTCATTCAAAAAGCCGGTGCCAAAATAGGAGTCACCATGTTCATCAAGTCTTACAAAGAGTAACGATTGTAAATCCATGGTTTGTGTGCGATATGACATCCATGGAGCCTTGATCTATGTAAAGGGAAAAATTGTGCACTACATAATCATTTGCATAGCGAGGATGTTCTGCGAAATGGTAGGATTGTTAAAGAAAATATGGTAACATGCAAATATGGGCCCAAATTGAAAGAACTGTACAACAGTTGAAATCGAAGGACAAAAATCTATAATTAAACAGATAGGGTAAACATGATGTCATGGAAAAATGAGAGTAATCGAAAGAACAATACATCATTAATTTGCCTAATATAGAAAGAAGAGGGGAAAATCTCCTTTGACGTATATGGTGCATGTGGCACCTTTTATCCAAATGTAGAAATATTTAGCATATGTTCAGGAAAGTAGGCCATGCCAACCGATTTAGGGTGAGATTGAACATACCGCGCGCGCACTCAAGTTATCTGGTACGGAGAGATGGAATCTCTGGCGGCAGTCGCAAAGTCATGAAGTTTCGGCGCACTGTACATTCTTTGAATGAACGAAAACCCTCAAATCATCTCGAATAAAAATGAATTCACGGCGATTTCCGCCGGGTGATTAAAGGAGGCAGATGAACTGGGATAAGAGATGAGATAATAACTCGCTAAATTAGTTACCTTGTCTTCCATGAGAAAGAACCCTCAATATGGCAGATTCCCCTACCGAGCGGAGCTGGGTCGACCGCGAGCAGCATCGAGAAAGTCGATGGTGATAGGCGGCGGCAAGCGGAAGTGGCGAAATGCGGTGGGCTTTGCCGGCAGCCTGGCGGCGGCGGCAGGAGTCGAACTAAGTGTTTACCGCTGTTCCGCCATGATAGGCGGTGCCATGGCATAGACGCGGAGGAGCTTGTGCAGGTGTGAATGGGGAACGTAACGGAGGGGCCGAGGGGGTGGTGAGCGGGGTGAGGGTTTTTGTGACGTGGGGATGGTGAGGGTTTTCTTTTTTGAATTGGGTGGTGAGGGTTCTGTCCCACAAAGAATTTTGGGGGCGATGGTTTGCTAGAGCGAACCGTGTGTGATTGACGCAGCAAGCTGAAAGTGCGTTATATCGACTAGAGGGGGGGTGAATAGGCGATTTTTATGAATTCTTCACTGAGGAATTTGCCGGTGAGGAAATTCCTTAGCGAAGAACTACTTGCAGCGGAATAAGTACTCAGAAGTAAGCACAACAGAATACACGCATGGTCATCATGATGAAATGAAGACTAGCACAGAGTACAGAAGGCGTAATCACAGGATGACACAAGATGAAGACAAACAGACTGAAGAAATTGAACTGAGGAAATTGAGAAAGTCTTCAGTCAAAATCTTCAAACACAGATATGAACAAACACTCAACACAGTAATGAGGAAATGAAAGGGTTGAGGAAATAGAACCAGTTAGGTTAGTGAAGACAATGATTTGGTAGACCAGTTCCAACTTCTTTGTCTCGGTTATGCGTCTGGTTGGAGCGGCCGAGTATTTAAACTCGAGGACACACAGTCCCGGACACCCAGTCGCTGAGCACGCAGCTCAGGACACCAAGTCCTCACCGTATTCTCCTTGAACTAAGGTCACACAGACCTCATCCAATCACTCGTGGTAAGTCTTCAAGCGACTTCCAAACCTTCACAGACTTGGTCACTCGGCGATCCACAATTCCTGTTGGATGCTCTAGACCATGACGCCTAACCGTCTGGAAGAATCACAATCTTCAAAGGTAACAAGCGTCGGATCCATGCAGGATCAATTTCTTCAGCGATGCTCAATCACTTTGGGTTTGTAGGGGTTTGGTTTTGGGGTTTTTCCTCACTTGATGATTTTCGCTCAAAGTCCTAGGAGGATGGGTTGCTCTCAAATGACAAGTGTCAAGTTTTTCTCGGAGCAGACAACAAGCAAGTGGTTGTAGTGGGCGGCTATTTATAGCCTAGGGAGCAGCCCGACATGATAAGACATAAATTCCCTTCAATGATATGACCGTTAGGTGGATAAGATATTTTGGGACGGTCAAGCGCACAACAACGGTCGGAAATTTGAATCTCAAATTCCTCGGGGCTATCATGTTCCTCATCGTAGGCAATCCGCATCTGGCGAATTCCTAACTCCTCGGTCGAACAAATTCCTCGGCGACCGGAAGAACTTCCTCTCATCCTTTGAAGAAATTGACTGAATCAGTATGAGATTTCCAAAGGCTTCACTCGAAGGGATTGGTAGGTGTAGGATTTTGAGTTGAGCATCACATGGAAATTTTTCCTTAGTATTTCCTCGACCCCTTTAACAAAGACGGTGTTTCCTATGACTCAAGAAAGAGAAAAAGCGAAACTACGAAGACAAAAGTCTTCACGCTTCATGTTCCTCAAATGAATACCAAGTCTTCAAGGTCACACCAATTTCTTCACTTTCAAAGTCTTCGTAAAGTCTTGAGAATATCAAAGTCTTGATCGAAGAACTTCATTTTAGGGTCGACTTTCACGTAAATATCAAACTCCTCATAGACTTATAGACCTGTGTACACTCACAAACGCATTAGTTCCTTAACCTATAAGTCTTCAATCCACCAAAATCACTAAGGGGCACTAGATGCACTTACACAAGCAAAATGGAAGTCATTGCACACGGTTCCAATTTCGGGAACCGTGTGTGATTGACGTACTACCTCCGTCCTGGGTTATTGGTCCCCCATTGTAATTTTTACCAAAATTTGGCGAAATATTTAACATACTCAGACATAGATAATAAGCGTACACGTACATAAGCATAGTTCAACCATAAGTACATAGTTCAACCGTTATTAAGCATACTCAAGCGTACATAGTTCGATCCATCCCACATCTCATCTCACATGCGGCCGACACGATCCTGAAGCTTATCCAGTATTTCAGACGCTACCGCGCGCCACCCTGCGAGAATACTTCTGCTTGAAGGAGCCAACGGCCCGTCCTCTTGCATGGGCCAGAACACTTAGATACGCGTCATGAAGCTTGTGGTTGCAAAATGGGCCTCCATACCCATCGTTCCAGGTCCTAATACACCTGTTATGCATTCCCGCATAAAGCTCCCTCAGGATTCGCCTCTTGTACCTCCTCTGGGCATCTTCATCCTCGCTGTCCACATTGTCAGACAACACCTATACAAATAGTAAAACAAATTTGGCATCAAATCACTGATTACATGCCATGAAGTAGGATTAGGAATTTATGGCTATTTATTTATACATATCTAGAGATTATGGTTTGATTTTTAAGCACAGTCATCTATGTACGGACCAATCTTGAAGAAAATAATGGCACAAACATATGTAGGTCATTCAAAATCAATTGTCAAGTCCTGGCTAGGAATTATTAGCACGAACACTAATCCTAGTTGGATTACTAATAGAAATCATTTGCACAGATGAAACAACTAATCACTTATCACCTGTACCATTCAAACAATCAATACACTACACGGATCTAACAAAACTTACTCAGATTTCATGGATTGGGAGAACATAACCATAGGATTTCTATTCCAAAAAGGGGAGGCAGGAGTAACCAGAGAAACCCTATGATCTATTTGACACATAAATGGGTATAGATGACTAACCAGCTGTCCGTCGTTGTCGGAGTCGTCGCCGGAGTGGTCATCGGAGTCGTCGCCGGAGTGGTCGTGGTAGTCGGTGTGGAACTCCGCCTCCGGCTGTGGAAGCTCAACACCGTCGACAACGTCAGGGTGCAGCGATAAATCGCTAGCGGTGAAGGCAACCTCTGTCTCCATCTCCATGCCGTGTTCTGGTGCTTTAGCAGCCCCGGCGTCGCCACTCCCTCCGATGGGGCGCTTCGGCGGCATCCTCATACACTGACAGCTTTGAGAACTGAGAGCGGCATCGAGGATGCAAGCGGAGAGAGAGGATTGTGTGTGTGTAGCGAGGATGGGGGGTGCGGCCGCTTGGGCGCACCATTAATATGGAGTACTGGGAGTTGTGAGAGAGGCGGGCGGCGGTCAAACCGATGGCTCGCCTCCCGGTGAGCCTGCGCACCGGACTGCTAGCATGCCTATCAAAGTTTCACACAGCTACTCGCAGGTCTCCTGATGACACTGCGTAGCGAGCGCGCCTCCGTCAATTCACACACCTGCACGCACGCCTCCCCGTCTGCCTGCGCGGCGGACTGCTCACATGCGTCCCATCAACTCACGCCTGCTCGCACGCCACACGGATCGCGCGGCGGCGCGTATATTATTTTTCTATTTGGATGATTAATGTTGCTGCTTTATTGCTTAACCGAAGCATGTCACGTATCCATTGTTGGTCTAACGCTCACAGTTCGAATAAATAATCTGTTTGGGATATTGGTTCCCAATTATTAATAATCTCCCGTATGTAATTAGATAAAGATTACATCAAAACTGGTCTCAAATTTGACAAAAAAGTACAATGCCACTTTGTATTGGTGTCCATATGACAACACGATAAGTTTCATGAACTTCAAATAAGTTTTGGATGTACTAGAATTTAAAAATCAAGATTCTCAATGTTTGAAATTTGTTGCACGGGGAGTAAACATGCACCCAGTGAGACACATGTGTTTTTGCAATCCATTTAGGCGCACTGTCATGTGTGCATGTAGCTCAAATTTGATTTTTGCACACATTATACCCGTAGAAATCAATCAATGTACTAAAACGTCTTAATGATCTCTGTGATTTTTTTGAAATTAAAACGCCCCTCCTTTGGTAACATGTATGTTCACCGCGGGATAATTAATTTAACATGCATCGTAGTTGTGGTGGATTCGCGGTGTGCGTGTGGGTGCGTGCGTCTGGGGGTGGCGGGTGGTTCGCAGTACACTATGAGTTGTGAGCCACCGTGTGGGTTGGCCGTTTTGTTAGGCAGGTCGGTGCCACATCAGAGTCGTGAAATTGTTATTTAAAACATTACACAACCCTTTCATACATAAATGTTTTGGCCACATGCAGTCGATGGTTCTCCTACACGGCACTCGATACTCGCGTGTGACGCTTTCTGTGGGCCTGCGAGGTCGTCGTCCATCTCTTTGACGAACAACCGGCAGTGAGGTTAATTTCACCAACAAGGTAGAATATTTTTTGTTTGTGTTAATATATAGTACGCGTCGAAGAGGTGGGAGGGGACTAGCATATATACTATACGTACGCGTCCGTGAACAAGTACACCTCACTCAGTGTCGGGACTTTTTGGTTACCGAGGCACGTGCCACATCAAAATTGTGAAATTGGTTATTCAAACATCACACAACACCTTTTTGGGCCACATGCATATCCTAGCTAGGACTCTCATGTGTGACGCTTCCATCTGTGGGCCCACGAGGCCATCATCGATGCATGCATGCATCACTTTGACCTACATCGGAAGAGGTTAATTAATTTCACTATCGATGAAGATTCTTTTGGGTTGTACATATATTACGACAGGAGCATATAGTATGCGGTGAAGAGGAGGGAAGGGGACCATCATATGTAGTACGCTTGATATGAACCTCACTCTGTGTGGGTGCATGGTTTACGGTTTTTGAGGCACGTGGCACATCAAAGTTGTGCATTTTGGGTATTCAACATATATATGTTTGGCCCACATGCAAAGCGGTGGTTGTTGTCCTCTCGCACCCACTTAAGCGGTTATCAGCGATATCGATGCTTTCCATCTATGGGCCCGCTTGGTCCATCACTACTTTTTGCCTGACAACAAGATAGGTTAATTTGACTTAGGAAGGGATTAGTATTTTTGCTCTGGGATGACATGCATGATATAGTTTGAGCATACACACATGCATGTGTACGCATGAATCCCTCCCATCGAGTCGAAGTAGCTAGTACAACGACACATCATGAACCGATCTCGCTATGTGTGGGGAGCTAGTGTATGATTTGTGACACACGCGCCACATCAATGTTGTGTATTCAAACATGCATGAACGCATCACCTCCATACATATGTATGTAGTGGTTGCCTTCAAACGATACACTCCCCCGCGTGGTTATCGGTGACAAGCCTATATATTTATGGGCCCGCGTGGACATCCATGATCACCTTGACCAACACAAGATAGGTTACCATGGCAGATTCTTCATTTGGTTCATGTTATCGTAGTATAGGTCATGGTGAGATTCAGACCTAATTAAGTTTGAGCGCATATACTATGCACGCATGCATGCATGAATCCCCGTCGTTGGCTTGAAGTGTGGTGTAACATACACATGCATCGTCAACCTAACCCTCACTCAGTGTGGGGATTTCTAGTTCGAAATCACGGTGCCACATCAAAGTTGTTCCATTCTTACTCAAAAACACACCTCTCCATACATATATTTGGGCCACACGCATGCAGTGGTTGTCTGCAGGGACTAGCTACTTGCGTGATTATTGGCGAGCTAGCCCATCTCCGGGGTCGCATGGACAACCATCACTTTGACCAACAATAAGAGAGAGGTTGTATGACCAAGGTGGATTATTCTTGGTCCATTTTACGATCCATCTTAGTGAGATATATGCCTCTCAGGCCCGCCGACTGAAAGTGAGTGTGTGTGTGTGGGGGGGGGGTTGCTACTTTGCACTTTCCTACACTACAAAAAAGACACATCCGTGACATTTTGGGCCGAACGAATTTTTTTTCTGTCATACATATGACACTTCTATGACGATAATTGTGACAAAACCCGGTATCATCATAGATGTGGTGGGCTCCTACTTCTCTGACAAAAATCATGAGAGAAAATGGGCTTTTCGTCACAGGCGGGCCGGAGACGCAGCTGCATGACATTCTTTGGGCCGTCCATGATGGAAAAAACCATGGTAGAAGCGAGGGGGAGGAAAATTTCGGGGAGTTCCCGGTTACGGTGGGAGGTCGGGGGCCGAGCGATGCGCGTTTCTCTCGTACACATACGCGCGTGTGTGCGAGGCGTTGGCTCTAATAGAACCCGAGCGAGGCGTTGGGCTCTAATGAACCCGGCGATTGCACCGCAGCTACGCGTTCATTGAACTCGAGCGATCGATCGATGGCTGTTAATCAACCCGATCGAGCGATTCCTTGGCTCTGCTGCTAATCAAGCCGATCGATGCTGCCTCTGGATGAACAAAGGCGTTGCGGGGGTTGGATGAGCGGTGAGTGGTGGCTTTGCCTCTGGATGAACAGGACCCAGTGGTGTGGTGGAGGACTAGATGAACAGTAGACGGTGGAGGGGTGCCCGTGGAGGGGTGGATGAATAGGACCCCGTGGTGTGGTGGAGGGCAGGAACAGAAGAAGACCGAGGAGTGGTGCCCAAGGAGGGGAGGATGAGCAGGACACCGTGGTGTGGAGGGCAGGATGAACAGTGAGCGGTCGAGGGGTGCCCGTGGAGGGGTGGTTGTACAGGACCCGTGGTGTGTAGGGCTGGATGAGCGATGAAGCGGTGGAGGGGTGGTTGAGCGATGGCCGGTGGAGTAAGCGGCGTGGTGGAGGCTGGATGAACAGGAGCCCGTGGAGGCTGGAGGAGGTCGACGGGGATGAGCAGTGGCTCGTGGAGGCCGGAGGGGGTCGACGGTGGAGATGAACAGATCCCGTGGAGTCCTGCTTTTGCGATGCGCCACACCGTCCCGATGAACAGGACCCCGTTTGACCGTAGCACTCCAACACAAGTCCGTTTCCTCTGTTTTGCGGTACGCCACACCCCTCCCGATCAATAGGACCCCCGTTTCGACCGTAGGAGGTCCGTTTCCTCCGTTTTGTGGTACACCACACCCCTCCCGATCATCAGGACCCCCGTTTCGACCGTAGGAGGTCCGTTTCCTCCATTTTGCGGTACGCCACACCCCTCCCGATCAACATGACCCCCGTTTCGACCGTAGGAGGTCCGTTTCCTCCGTTGTGCGGTACGCGAGGTCTCGTTTCCATCGCCTCTTCCATCCAAGCCCTCCCGATGAACACGACCACGCATTCCGTTCAGACCCAGCCGTGTTGCCTCCCGATGAACACGACCACGCATTCTGTTCCGACCCAGCCGCGTTGCCTCCCGATGAACACGAAACATTCCGTTGCCTCCCCATGAAAATGACGCATTCCGTTGCCTCCCCATGAACACGACGACGACGCTGTTTCTCCGTTCCGACCCAGCCATGTACACGAGCCCTCGCCGTACGTATGCGCGAGTAGGCATTCGAGACCCCGCCCGTATGTACACATACGTGGCCGTATTTTCTTTCTTGCACCACAGCGCCTCTACTACGACACGTGCGGCGCCTCTACATCCACCGATATATGTACGCATACCGTTCACGACCAGAATGACAACGCCACGCACGCTTCGACCAGGTGGGTCCCGACCGCCGAGCACTTCCTTGCTTGCGAAGATGTAGCTGGTGGGTCCCGGCATCGAAGCGAATCATTTTTTTTTTGCCCGGACGCACTTCCTCATGTGCAAAGGTGTAGCTGGTGGGTCCCAGCACTCAGGGGGAAACGTTTTTTTCGCGAAATATGGTGGCCCGTCTGGTGGGTCCCTGCTGTCAGGTGGAGGAATCATTATTTTCCGCGTAATAAGGAGGCACTTCCTTGCTGCCGCCGTGGACCCAGCTGTCAGCCTCTCCACGTACAGTCCACGTCCGATGGAAGTCGTTCCTTGACCACGTTGACCACGCCGCGCCGAGAGCACCAGGGCAGTGGACGACGGCGAGGCCTAGGAAGGGGACGACGCAGAGCCGGTGAAGACGCGGCAGTGGATGCCCACACGGAGAGGAGTATGAGGGTTCACTCGTTAGGCTGCGCTGTGAGGCTGTCGTCGTCACAGGGCCTGGCCAACGGTGGGAATAGTAGGGGGCGGTGAGGCCTTCGCGGCAGCACAGCCGGCCATGGGAGGCAGGAGCAGGCTGGAGCAAGAAGACCAGAGGTTGAAGAAGCACTACGGTCGTTGGATGGACATCGTACGGTCAATGGAGCTAGAATCGTGCATATTGACTAAGTGGACAAAGCCCTCCGTCCCCGTCAACTTAGTAGGCCCACAAGTCAGCCTCCCACCAAGGTGGGTCCTAGCTAGCAGGGGGGTATTCATTTTTTTGTGCGTAATAAGGAGGCACTTCTGGTGGGTCCGATCGGCGGCGAGGGAACGTTTTTTCGCGAAATCGGTGGCCCGTCGGGTGGGTCCCTAGCAATCGAGAGGCAAACGCGTTTTTTCGCGATATCTTGGTGGGCGTCCGGTGGGTCCCTGTTGTCGGTGGAGGAATAATTATTTTCCGCGTAATAAGGAGGCACTTCCTTGCGGCTGCCGTGGACCCGGTATCGGCCTCTCCACGTCGACTATTCTTCCGATGGAATTCGGTCGTTGACCACATTGACCACGGCGCTACCGGCACCACGGTGGTGGACGATGGCGAGGCCTAGGAAGGGGCGGCGGGCCGGGAAGACGGCGGTGGATGCCCTGCGGAGAGGAGTACGAGCATTCATCGGTTCTTGCTGCCGTCAGCTGCAGAATAACAGAGGGTGTGGGTGAGTGGAGTGGAGGGATGGCCTGCCAGCGGTGGGAGTAGTATGGGGCGGTGAGGCCTCCAGCGGCAAGACCCGGCCACGGAGGCAGGAGCAAGCGGCACAACCGCGCTGCTTTGGGCGGCCGGAGCAAGAAGACCAGAGGTTGAAGAAGCACTACAGCCGTTGGATGGACATCGTACGGTCGGTCGAGCTAGAATCGTGCATATTGACTAAGTTGACAAAGCCCTTCGTCCCCGTCAACTTAGTAGGCCCACTATACTGGGTCCCAGCTAGCAGGGGGAGTATTCTTTTTTTTGTGCGTAATAAGGAGGCACTTCCTTGGGTGCGAAGATATAGCTGGTGGGTCCGAGCTGTCAGCGGCGGTAACGTTTTTTTCGCGAAATACAGAGGCCGTTTTGGTGGGTCCTAGATGTCAGGTGGAGGAAATCATTATTTTGCGCATAATAAGGAGGCATTTCCTTGCGTGCGGCCGTGGACCCAGCTGCCAGCCTCTCCACGTACAGTCCACTTCAGATGCATGTCGATCGTTGACCACGCTGACCACGCCACGCCGAGAGCACCAGGGCGGTGGACGACGGCGAGGCCTAGGAATGGAACGACACGGAGGCAGGGAAGACTCGACCGTTGTTTTTGTTTCCCACACGGAGGGGAGTACGACTGTACGAGGGTTTACTGGTTCGTCTGCCGTCGCCGGAGAATAACAGCAGGTGTGGGTGAGTAGAGGGATGGCTAGGCCAGGGATGGGAGTACAGTGGGGCGGTGAGGCCTGCGCGGCAGCACAACCGGCCGTGGGGAGGAGTGAGCAGGCAGTCCCGCCGGCGCTTGTTTGAGCGGCTGGAGCAGGAAGAGCAGAGATTGAAGAAGCACAACGGTCGTTGGATGGACATCCAACAGTATACATGCCATCTGTGGAAAGCCTCAAATCATGGAAAAGCGACATACAACCCATCTGCCATTATTTCAAATAATTTACAGCCCATTTGCTAATTCTTACGGTTTTTTGGAGCCCATATTCTTTATGTTAGCATTACAGCCCATATTATGCCACGGTTAAAAATTATCTGAAATTTTGCATATGTCGGTGCGGTCTGAACTATTTTTAATCCCGAAATTTCGAGTCACATTCAGACTGATTTTAAAAATAAATGTATATCAATATAAAATCCAATAAATTGTCCATGCATAAAAATCAATGCAATTTAAAAACTCGAAATGAAAAAAAGATATTTGAAAATAATTGCGGTTTGATGTGTTTTAAAATGTACAACCCATTTCTCATTCTTGATAGGCCACTCTCCTCGTCTTGAAAGATTTGCAGCCCAACAGGCCTGATAAAGCGACTTACTTGACAAATCACAAAAACTGGGCTAGCCATTTTCGTAAAGAAAAAAAAACTCTTGGGCTGGTGCGTGGTAAACATAAAAGAAAAGGTTGTCTAGACAGGCGAGTGTCCCTTACAGCCAGTTGACACCTGCTTTCGTCTCAAAACAAATTAGATAAATGCCACTCCAATTATGGCGATTCATAAAATGCCACTGCAATTTCCAAACTTTGGAAAATGCCATCGCAATTTTTGCAAACTAAACGCCATACTGCAGTTTGCAAACTTTAAAAATGCCACTCAGACTTGAAAAATGCCACTAGAAATGGCATGAAATGGCATTTTCAAAGTTTGGAAATTGCAGTGGCATTTCTGATACACCAGATTTGGAGTGACATTTATCAAATTAACCCAAAACAAAAATAAGCTGGGCGAGCTCTTTGGGTCCACAGTGTCGGCCGCTCGTTGTGCAATTCTCTCGTTTATTGACTCGTTGACAATGGCATGGGACCCAGATGTCAGAAATCCACTAGGAGGAGCCATTTTTTTATTGGCTTGAAATAAGGAGGCACTTGCTTGCGCACGAGCTTGTCAGTTTCTTCAGAGGTAGGCATTTTTATTCAAAAAACTGCCACTTTGCATCTTACGTCGCAAATAAAACTGCCAGGAGCGCATTTGTAGGCTAGCTAGTGATCAATCAGTAACTTGTAAACACTGAGCGAACAGAAATAAGTAACTGTTAATGCATCTCAATGATTCACAGATCATATACAAATATGTAGCTCCAAAAGCAAAGATCATCCACTTCGGATCTTGCGTCGCAACTAAAACTAACTAGTACGATTCCCATACATAAGATCAACATGTTAATGCATCTCAATGACTCACAGATCATATACAAATATGTAGCTCCAAAAGCAAAGATCTGGAAAAAACATCTGTTCTTCCTACTAACATGGATGCTTCTATTGGCCAACATTCAGTACGGACTGAAAGACAAATTTGTTTGTGAAGTCTACAATTCCTCTTGCAAACGTAAGTGGTTTCACCAACAGCTGGAACCATGAGAATGAACCAGACATGATGGAGGAATATGCACTGCAATATGATTTGGTCTTCCCTCGATCACCTGCTGCGAGACTATTTTCGAGTACAAACTTTAACTTAGGAAAAATGATGCCCATTGTATAAACATACCAAAGAAATGAAGCACCTAGTGTTGGCCAATAAATAGTACAGTACTACTTTTCTGCAGTCCATGAAGTGAATATCCAATCTTTCTGTGTCTATTTTCAAATGGCACTGCATGCAGTGACTATACTATTCTCTTGTGCAGTTCAACCAAAATTGCGGGCACTTTGTTGGTTTGCCAAATAACAGCAGGCGGAACATCTCATCGCGCACAAATATCAAGCAGCTAGTAAACATATACCACACCTTGTATTTTCGGTTTAAACATGTCTCTTCCGCTTAGCATCTGTCATGTTACGCCTTTGGACAATCGATCTGATTATGTTTTGTCCTGGAAAATTTCATCTTGAATTCATTTGCTGGTTCGGAGCAGAAATATAGCGCCTATTCTTCATCGGACCAAGGATATCCATGTTCACAAGTGATGGAAGAGGTGAAATCGATACAACCGAAATTGAGCATCCAATCATTGAATCCTGTCCTGCACCTCCAATGTAGGTCCACCCTGCCAATAAATTCACATGCAAACCACTAGTGTTACTATCTAATGACAGTACAAGAAGAGTAGCAAGATAGTAGCAAACCATGTACCTTCGTAATGAACATCTCATAGTGCCACCAATTGGATATAAAGGTTGGGAAAAAAACATGCTCCTAATGTTGAACTAGTTGGACTTTTTGTGCAGTTCCACTAAAATGGAGCATCCCTGTTTGCATAGATATTGAAAGTGTGATTACTCTAAAAGTGGCACTAGTTGAAGCATAGACTCACAAATATAAGCATTCCAATTTCTTAATGGGAAAAGGTAGCAAGACTGTTTCTAACCACCTGTTTGAAGGAATAAATAAAGCAACAACGGCTGATGTCGGAAGGCATACATACAATAGTTTTTCTGAAAAACTGAGCCATTCCTGACCTTTCCTCTTCTTTTAAGCAAAATTTGTGCAGTTCTACTAAAATAAAATGCCATCACCGCCTTGACAATTCAGTGACACTGTACAAAAGGAAATGACTTAACATTACATCATGATGTCAGGTATGTAGTGGACAGGCATTAGAGACAAACATACAGACCTCCTCAAGAGAACAGCCGGAGGAGGAGGTGCCCACTCTTGACCTTTCCTCTTGTCTTCATAATTGTCTGCATGCGGTTTAACCAAAATAAAATGACATCGCCTTGGCATTTTGGTGACACTGCATACAAAAAATTAACTTATCTCATGAAAGTGAGGTATGTAATCTATAAGCATTATAAAGTGCAAAAATCGGCGGGAGTAACAAGTTTCATCGTTGGTATCTTTGGTACGTGCAACAACATTAGAATGCCTTATAGCTGAAAAATATTTAATACATCCATAATCAACAGCTAACCCTGAAATAATCCAGTGACATTAAATGTCATTGCTTAAATTTATGGGTGGCATTAGACTGAGAGCGGCATTAGTTAAATCTGGCATCACTTTAGCAGTAGCATTGCTTGACTTGACTGCTGGCGTTATACTAACAGCAAAAAAAGTGGCAATAAGAGCATGGGAGGCACCAGTACGATGTACCTCCACGAACGCAGAGTGGTGAGGGAGGTATGGTTGCACAGAGCAACAAATATCCAGGCAGCATATGTGGATTACGGTCCCATTTTTGTTCTCTTTAGCCACCTTTTTCCTATGCGAGGACAACAAACCGATCGACCTGGTCATTCTCTATTACGTTGTCATGCCTTTCTACCCTCCTTCAACCAAGAGACACGAGACTCGTTCCTTAGCTACTAATTTTCCCCTTTTCAACCTAGATGCGGGTTCGATGCCTACTCTCTTGGACAGTACAGTCTCCCTTCCTTTCCTTATTCAACCCACACATGGATTAGTCTGCATGAAGTAGGGATTCCTTAAATAGTGCAAATTATGGTTTTTAAATGCTGCGTGGCGGTGAGTAGAGGATAGCAAATTGGGAAGATGGTGGAGTGGAAAAAGATCCACATGCAACAACGTAGCAGATGGGGCAATAGAACAAGGTTATGGCTCGAAAAGAGGTAGCATACCTGAGGGTCGGCGGGAAGTGGCTTCGCTCATGGTCGTCGTCCTCCGCACACACTACGGCAGCGAGCTTGAGGACGGAGGCCATCCCGCGCGGGCGCTAGGTCTGAGAGGATGGCCTTGTCGTCAGTGCGTGACTTCGCTGGCCGAGGACGAGTGCGTCAACGCTGCACGTCCTTCTCTTCCCCGGCGGATCTTTGACCACCGGTGAGGAGGGAGAGAGGGGCCGTCTTTTTTAGATCTGGAGAGAGGGTGGTAGTGTGAGAAGCAAGTGGGCAGCCCTTAGCAAGAAAGCGCTGAAGCTCCAGCCTATATATCTTTTTTATACTACTAATCTTTGGAGGTGGGGTAGTGGTAGAGTAGTTTATATTTTCTCTGCGTCTGATGCAGTTAGTCGTGCTTCAAAACTGATCGGCACGCCATTAAAAAAATAAAGGTCGATAACTAATGCGACACCTCGGGCCAACGCGGCCAGATCGCATTTTGCACGAGAAATTACACACCATGTTTCGTTGACATGTGGTCCTGTTCAACATATCGGTGAGACGACGGCGCAGTAGTAGGAGTATTTACGAGCGGACGTGTAGGCCGGGCCGCCTCTTCGTGAACCATGGCAAACTTCGCAACCGTCCACCGACTCTTCGCCTTTCCCTCTCGATTTGGGCTAACATGCATGCGCTCTTCCTCTCCCTCCTCCATTTTCCTTCAGCCCTTCACCCTTTCTTCTGCCATTGTTCGATCGTCTTCTCCATGGAGGGAACAGGCCGGAAACAACCCCGTTATTCTTGCCCCGATCTGAAACATGACGTGGTGGAGGAACTCATTGATCGGTGCGACGTCATCACCTCGGCTAGCATGGCAGGTTTGTTCAAGCCCATTCTTGACTCAACTAATAACATCATCGCAAGGAACTCAAGGGTCAAGGAGTGGTTTGATCTCCCCTATCTTCTTCGCCGTGACCCTGATGACTGGCGCCGGCACGACGGAGCCCTCGCCCTGTGCAAGTTGATGCCGCTTGATAATGGTACGTGTGATGTTAAGATGCCATAGCTTGAGGGCAAGGCTTGGGCGGGCGCAAATGGAGATTGGGTTGTTTACATTGGGTCCAATTGCGAGTGGGAACTTGTGAATGTGTACACTCGTCACCGGGTTCCACTTCCAAAAATCTCAGCACCGCCCGGAGGTTGAGCACACCGGTAATGTACGCACGTTCAAATATGATCATGGTGACTGTCTTCTACAGAAGATAGCAATTTGTCGAGTTCCCAACCGCTCTTGGAATTACAAAAACTATGATGTTGTTGCTATCGTCAACAAGCTTGTTGCCATCCTTGATGGTTTGTCTCGATGGATATTGCTCAAAAATCAATTTCTGTGCACGAAGGAGTACTGTGATGCAATTGAATACGAGGGCCTTGTGTTTGCTTGCACCAATCTTGGCACTCTTTATGCATGGCATCCTCGTTGTTTCGGTACGTTTGTCTTCCACCATAATTATAATTGTTTCATCCACATGCATGCGGGTTAGCAAGTTTCCCTTTACCAGTTAACCTTCTTCTTGTGTTTCCAAGGTCCTGTGAACATCCCACCACCTATACTTGAAGATTTTTATAACCAAGGGGGAGATGACGATGGTGATGATCACGAGCATGAGGACGAGCAGCGCCGATATACTCTGTGGCGCCTGGCAACTAATTCCGATGGATCACCTCTTCTTGTGTGTATACATCCCACTGATGATGTTACTGCTAAGGAAGCAGGTGTAGTCTCCCATGGTCGCACTCTCCGGACCTATTCCAACACCCGTTGCATGGTATTCGGGATGGATACTAGTGTGCTAGCGCCAACTCCTTCTCCTTGGCACAGAATTGATAGTCTTGGAGAAAACTCGCTCTTCCTTGGACAATACTATCCGATGATGGTGAAAGGCGATCCAACTGCTGTTGACACATTTATGAGAAGCAACTGTGTCTATACCTCGGACATTTGGGTGGTTCCCTACCACAATCGATATAGTAGGCCGCTTCACTGGATGATCGATCATGCGTTGGTCTCCAGATCGACAACGGATGGCCCGTCCCAGAGAATCACTTGTGGTTCAAAGCAAGCGTTTCCAATGCCGCGGAATGGTTGAGTTGAAGTTCATTTCATTGCTTGTTATTTGTTGTGTGGTGAAAACTTTAGTATTTATAATGTATCCTCGTTGTCGATGTGGGTTGATGATCTGTTGTTCTATGTAATAAAATGATATGCCTGTGATAAACTTACTAAATTTATGAATGACTTTCGAGTCGCTTCTCTGAGTGAGTGGTGCGACGAGGCAAAAAAAATATTTTCCGAATACATAATTGTACGTGCATTGCAACAGGTTATCGGATGAGGCCAATCAACAATAGTAGTACACTATTTGTACTAGCTTCACATGCTTCGCGCGTCGGGCGGGTGCTTTTTCTGTAGCCATATGTTAATGTGTTCGTTGTACGTAACCAGCACCTCGAATCCTCTATATACTAGTAGTATAGTATATAGTAGGAGTAAGTAGTAGGAGTAGTAGGGTGGCATGGGCGTAACAAGCATTCACGTCCGAGAGTACTGACACGCCACCACCACGACATCCATCTGACACCATATTATTTCTTGGAGTCCGTGTGAGAGCAATCTCTTCAACCTCGTCGTTTCTCTAACTTCAGCCATCGCGCGGCGGGCGAGGTGGGGGTTTGCCGATAGTCGGTTTCCTTAACTGCGGTCCCACTTGTAAGGCCAACTCCAACACACGAGCCCAAACGGACCTCCATTTTGCACGAACTCCAATGATAATTTTGGCTAGAAAAGTAAGACCAAAGAAAACAAGAACCACAAGAATACATTTTACTACTCCTGTAGTAAGTTGGATTAGTGCCTTCTCGATGCATTCATTGTTGATCTGCGGAGGCTCGATCTAGCGTGCTTCTTTCTTCTTCGAGTGTAAAGAAGTAGACGTTGCTTCCTCGCATCTAGTCTCATGTCTAGCCTCTATTCTATACTAGCTAAAAGTGATAGAACATCTACTAAATTGTGCTCTATCAATATATGGATGTACTCTTCTTCCCAATACAAAAACTTGCATCCATTCTACTCCCTCCGTTGCACAATACATGCCTTCTATTTGTCAAAATATATATGTATCTAGACATGTCTTAGTATATAGCTAGGTACATCCATTCTACTCCCTCCGTTGCACAATACATGCCTTCTATTTGTCAAAATATATATGTATCTAGACATGTCTTAGTATATAGGTACATCCATTTTTGGACAAATGGAAGTCAAGTATTTTGGAACAGAGGGAGTACACAATAAAAATTTTAAGTTAGCACAACTAGTCTAATCCGAGAGCAGAACCGAAGATTTGGTCGGGTTCTTCCTCCTTTTGCCGACACGTGGGACATCCGAGATCCAGGTCATGTCATGAAAGAAAATAGAGTGGTAGTTGAAGCCACGAGATGTGCATCTTGGGTTAAATTGTAAGTAGAATCTTACTACTCTTGAGTAACTCCAAAAGCGGCCACCGAAGATCTTTACTGGATTTGTTTTTCATCACCAGCACGTTGAGGTGAAAGATGTGTAGGTTCGATTGGGTCCTCTTGCGTTTTCAGCGACATGTGGGGCCGCATGTGAGCAAACAGACGATGGGCTCCATGGCGTCCATTGGCTGGTGAGAAGAGAGATAGAGGAGGGCTGAGCACGGACTGCAGCAAATTTGTTCTATGTACCTCGATATAGGCTCGATATAGTGGGGTGGCATGGGCCATAACTAGCATTCACGTCTAGCAGTACGGCACACGCCACCCACACGAGTCCCATCCGACACCAATTTTCTTGGAGTCCGTGCTACAGCCATCTCTTCTCCCTCCTGTCCTCTTTTCTCAGCCATCGCGCGGTGGGCGGGGTGGGGGTTTGCCGATAGTCGGTTTGCTCAACTGCGGTCCCACTTGTTAGTGAAAATGCAACACCACACGCATTCCCGCTTGAGCGGCGTGCCGGGCCAACCGTGTGGGGGTGCGACACGAACACGGCAGGATTTTCCTTTTGAACTCGTAACTTGTAAAATTTGGTTCTGCTCCATGGCGCGACCGATAGATAGAAAATAAGGATTTTGCCTAGAGTAATGAGAAGTTTGCTTCTGGCGCCGTTCATGCATGGAGTACGTACGACGATTATGAAGTTGATGCGAAAGGTAAGATAATTTGCGCGTAGACGTGGGTGATTATGTCGATGGTGTCTTGCTGCGCCAGGCGCTGCACGGCGAGCGCGACGTCGAGGTGGACATTCTCCGGCGCGACGGCAGGCAGTCACAGGGCCACCAGTGCGTCGAAGAGGTTGTTACCATAGTGGCCGTTGAGGGTGGCGGGCATCACAGAGCCTGGGTGCGTCGGCTGGAGGCTTACGTCAAAGTCGTCGCAAGCTTCTTGACGACGGTGAACTTGTCGAGGAAACCGACGAGGACCTCGTCGAATAAGGAGACGAAGCTGTCATCCAAGCGGCCCCTCGCCCTGGCGGCCTCAGGCAATACTACCTGCCGGGCCGCAGGCCGGCGTCATGGACATCGCGCTCATCGCCTCCATGGGTCTAGCGTAGCTTCTAGTCAACTGATCTTATGATTCGAGTGATCACTCAGCCCTTGGTTAGCGTGCGTAGGTGCGTAGGATTTCGTACTACTTGTCGGGGATATACCCCGCGGTATGACCCGGCCAGAAGTATGACCCGGCCGGGGCGCTTCACCGATGACCCGCCGGAGGACCGACGACTCACGGGTCTAGCGGCTCACTGGTCAGACGACTCACGGATGACCCCGACGGCGGGTCACATAGAAGACTAGGCCCAAGGCCCAGTAGACCGGCTCATATTATGGTGGGCTAGCTTAAGATAGAAGGCATGAGGAATATTTCCTTTACGAGGAAACAAGACCCGTACGTGTATCCGACTTGTAATAGAGAATAAGTTAGTTCTAATCCTAATAGGACTCTACATGTAAGCCGCCCCTTCAACTTATATAAGGAGGGGCAGGGCTCCCCAAAGAGGGACAAGCAACAAGAAACAATATCTAGGGCTAGACATAAAGAGGAGAGCCGGCTTACAGCGACTCCCTCATGATCATAATGAGATCTAGCCACAAACAGCATGTAGGGTTATTACCGGATGATGTTTCCCGGGGCCCGAAGCTGTCTAAATCCTTGTCTTGTGTGTTGCGTCTCTCAATTCCGCTCAACCCCTTCAAGCTACCACATAGATGCGTTGGCCTCGCGACTAAGTCCTTACATTAGGACATTTGCCGTGACAATTCCACGACAGTTGGCACCCACCGTGGGGCTCGCGCACGCTGGTGTTGAGTTCTTGGAGGGATCTCTCATATGGATCGAGAAGCTCGCGGTTGACTAGATGAAGAAGAAGAAAAGGCTCGCAGGATAACCCGGCATAACATAACTTTGGGCAGAGCCGATAAGGTTCATTGGTGAGTCGGGATTAAATTTTTGAGTGGGCAGCACAAGGTTAAAGTTCAAGAAGAATTAGGATCGCTGGGTTTATGTGTGTTCGCTGCCGCCGTCCTGCGATCCGCCAAAACCGACATGCGTTTGTTCCCTGTACAATTAAGATATCTAAGCCAAGTCGATCTTGAGGTTCTGCTGCAAGGCGCCAGGAGCAAAGACCAAGACCAAAAGAGATGAGATCTGACAAAAAAGACGTCAACAGATGCAAGCCACGCTTGAGATGAGGAAACATACAGCGACCTGGACCTCGTCTCGGCCTCGTTTTTGCTGCACCGTGGACAACTCTCAGCAGCCTCAAATACTGGGTTGGCTAACATTATTCAATTAGATCTGAGGCGAACTGCTGTCCGAGCAACACGAGGATCGATGCAGTCTGATTTTATTAAACTAGATTTACCGTGTTCTCCTCTGGACGGAGGGTCATACGGAAGATGCTGGTCCTCTGGACTGACCTGTACAAGAATCCAGTCGCCAGGGCTTTTTCTTTTTTCCTTGGTGCTATCGATGATACATCTCCTGATTGGAAGGATCGCTGCTACATCTGTTTGGAAGAGTCAAAGGTCATAATTAGAGAAAGTCCTAAAAAACATCCGATGGAAATCATGCCTTATCACAAGGCTCAAGCATACAAGGCTCAAAGAAAGAAAGAAGGGAACGGCCTTGACCCGGCTTCAGGATTTGGTCACGACCCGGACTATGCTTGGTTGCCGAGTCGCCCGCAGCGTTCGTTGTTGAGATTACCAAGCTGCTGAGACAGTTAAATTCTACTGCGATACACTGTTTTGCTGATTTCAAACCCCCAGGCGTCAACTCACAAGCTGCTGGTGCTACGACATTTTGGGTAAAGGATGAGGATGATTTCATCAACCACAAGTACTACTTGGTGCTCACGAGGAGTACTAATACTAGTTGACTAATCTGGTATTAATTGCTGTGAACTGCTACGGCCACTCCACGATACTACGAGGTGCTATCCTTCTTATATATTTTATTATCACATGTTATTTTTATCAAAGAACAATTATTCTGGTCTGTGATATTTTTTTCACATGACAATTGTTTATTACAAAAGGTGTCGCACAAGAGGCGCGCACTAGCATTACTTTTGCACTACCACCTGTCCGTGCCGTGCTGCTTGACGAGTACGTGCGCAGGTCGCCGCCCCTTCTACATCAACATTACGCGGCTGACTCGGCCGTCCGCACGACTTACCACGCCTGCGATTGACTCGCCCGTCCGTGCCTGCTTACAATACCGGTGCCGACTCTCCCCGTCCGCACTGGCTTACACGCCACATCCGACTCATCTGTCCGAGCCGCCTCTGATGCTGCAGTCATTTTACTATCCCCCCTGTGGTCCGGCCTATTCAAAGTACTGGGTTGACTAAATGGAATTTACGCACAGATCCTCTGCCATTCACAAACATCAGACATGCGTGCAAGCCGCTGTTCCCGCGGTCCAGTTCGCATCAACTCGTCAGGACCGTGCGAATTGCCCAATAAAGCACGCACATGCCGCTGTCCCCCGCAGTCCGGTCTACGTCAACATATGGCCGACTCGCCCGTCCGTGCCGGCTTACAACGCCCGTGCCGACTCTCCCATCCACGCCGGTTTACAATGCCACGGCCGACTCATCTATTGTCCGGGCGAATCAGGACAATTGTTCACTACATCAAAATGATGTGGTTGACCCGCCCGTCCATGCCAGTTTACAACACCGCGGTCGGTTCATCTGTCTGAGCCGCCTCTGATGCTGAGGTCGTCTTTACCGTCCATCTCTCACGGCCTGGTCTACATCAACACACCGGGCCGCACTTGTCTGGATGAGCTGTTTATTGAATATGAGCAAGTCACTACTTGGGAAGCCCGGTTTTCTTCCGAACAAATTGAAGGCAAATTATTATATATTATCAGCCGCCGTCTGCATTGGATGGTTCAATGGGCAGGCGCATAAGTCGTCGCCAATACAGTTTGGTTAACTTCAAACAACCAGTTGGAAGGAACCATTGGCCGAGTTGCTGACACGGCTCATACGGGATCATTTATAACCCGCCGCGGTCACCTCAACCTTCTGTGGATTCACATCGCGCTATCAATGCCAATGATATACACCTTCTGCTATGGTCAAATATGGAGAATATCAAGCCAACTCCTTGAGTCGTCTTAAGACTCAGGGGCTACAATGGTATGACTCGGCAAAATTAACCGGTTTAAATAAATTCAAGAACTCCGGGTCATTGAAGGGAAAAATAACCCGACCCTGGAGATTAATGCTAGATCAATGAAAATTTAAAAGTCATCAGAAGATTTCCGGCTCAAAATAAGGATTCTGGTTTAAAATCCAGTTCAATAGACATCTTTCTCCCACAAAGCACTGAAGCTCTCAAATCCGGTTCAAAATCCGACCCAAGGTAAATTTGTCCCTCACAAATTTTTGAAGCTCTCAAATCCGGTTCAAAATCCGGCTCAAGGTAAATTTGTCCCACACAAATTTTTGAAGCTTTCAAATCCGGTTTAAAGTTCTGGTTCAAAAAGAATTAATCTCTCGCAAGTTCGAGTTCTAAGAAAAATTAAAGGTTGCCAAAAAGAACTTGCTGCCATGATGCGCGGTTCAAACATAGGTATCCTGCCTTACGGCTTATCTTATTATGGTCACTTGGGGGCTTCCTACTCATCAAGTACAGCTGTCGATACCCTCTTGATCGATGTAATGCTAAAACTTATATGGTCGCTTGGGGGCTTCCTGCTCAAACGTAGGTCGTATTCGAACCAAAGAGAACATGGCTGTTGGTACCCTCTTGATCGGCACGATGCCAAGCTCACTAGGGGGCTTCTTGATCGTATCCGAATCATAGCTTAACCTCTTTTGGGTTCGACGTGGATCGTATTCGAATCAACATCGTTAAACAACTCTCAAGGTCATTTGGGGACTTCCTGTTCAAACATAGGTCATATTCGAACAAAAGAGAACATAGCTATCGGTACCCTCTTGATCGGCAACGCCAGAGCCACTGGGGGCTATATGATCGTATTCGAATCTTAGCTCAACCCCTTTGGAACGGTTTTCTGATCATATACGAATCAGAAGCCTTAAACTTTTTAAGTCTTTTTTGCGAACAATTTTTGGGTTTGACTTGAGACCTTTTTTAGATCATATCTCAAATATATATGAGTGGTTTATGCTTAACCCGGCTTGACTTTTTGACTATAAGTCACCAGCTTATCACAATCATCATCTATGGGGAAGCATTGGGTTCTAAGGATTGGGTTATCACCCTTACTGCACAGGTCATGTAAACCGGCAGTACAAATTCAATATCACAGTTGTTATATGTGAGGTATTATGACCCACCCTGCGGTAAACCGCAAAGGGTTCTTGTGATCTACTTGTGTGCAGGGTAAGACTACATTTGGGTGGTTACCCACCCTGGCTCTTGACGTTAAGTCGCCAGGGCATATGTTGTTTAAACTCTATGCAGGATTTGCAGAACTATGACTTATATAAATGCTTCAGTCCAAGCTCATCACTGAAATTGGTGTCTCAAAAGGGTTATCAATTATTGATTTTCTCAAGGGCTATAGGCCACCGGGTTACAAAAATTTCGGCTTACAATGAATGCACATTAAGTCATCGTCGGCCAAGAGCCGCCAGGTATTTAAACTCCCTATTTACTTGTATGAGGTATCCAAATCTTTAATAGCCAAAACTGGCTGGATTTTCATGATGATATTGAATGATTGAGGTTTTCATACCAGATTATATTATTCAAATCTTGAATAGCCAACATGGCTGGATTTCTATTGTGATTACCAATAACCAGTGTTATGATTGAGGTTTTCAAAGTCGCTTTAGCGCAATGGCTATTATTTTTATCAATGGATATGATTTATTCTACAATGGAAGGAATAGTCCCGAGTCGCTGCAGGCTTACGACCCGGCACTTGGGGGCTACATTATTCAGATTGGGATTATATCAAATATGCAAGTCTCATGTTGCTGCAAGCATGCACCATGACACTTGGGGGCTAATGCAAAGTCATTTTTATTAGTCTTACTGAGGACCCGACTCATCACATCATAATGAGCCGGCCCTTGGGGGCTACCAATTGCTCTTGTCAACAAATTCAAGGTACACAAATTTTCATCTATTATTGAAGGATCTACTGCTCAGTTGGTAAAGCACAAAGCTCTCAACCTTGTGGACGTGGGCTCAAGCCCCATGATGGGAGTTACATCATATAATGTTATTCTCAATGAAGTATATATAAAGTCCAAGCTCAATATTATCTTACTAAGCCGGCCCTTGGGGGTTACACGTTGTTGTTAAAGTCTACATGATCATATTTTCAAAGTCCCTACTCATTATTTGCATAATGACCCGGCCCTTGGGGGCTACACCGGTTGAAGTTTTTATGAGCATCAGAAAATTACAAGTCCTAGGTTACTGCAAGCATGACAACCCAGCACTTGGGGGCTACATGTGTGGAATATTCAGTTTATATGATTAATATGAATAAACCGGATTTATTCAAGGTTGCAACATTTATTGGAGCAAGTCTTAAACCATCACTTTGTTTTGCTCAAGACTTGGGGGCTATAGGTAATATGGATATAAGGGAGAAAAATCTTCAAATTATCAGTTTTGAGCAAATCAGGAGGATCAATTACATAAACCGGTGTCAACAACAATTATGACCCGGCATCGTTTGTTTTATAATCCGGCAGTTTTTGGTAATGATAAACCGATAAGTTTTACATCTTCAAGCCGGCTGAATATCAGATGAGTATTTGAAGACCAAAATTATTTAACCCGGCGCCTTGGAAGCCGACTCAAGAGGATTATACTTCACAATATTTTTTCTGTGAGAAACCAACATCAAGAAATTGAGTATGAAGCTAGCTTATTTGACCCGGATTTTCTAGATGAAGGAAATGACAATCGGACTTAAGGATAATCAGGTCCCGTCTCAGAGAATATTTAACCGGAGCACAAGAATTAAGGATGATCAAAGCCGGCGCATAAGAATTTTTAACCCGGAGCACAATCTATCAAAGTTGTTCTTGTGTTTGTTTTACAGGATCAGTTTAACATGGATAAATCCAAAGTAAACTGGGGGCTAATGTCGGGGATATACCCCGCAGTATGACCCGGCCGGAAGTATGACCCGGCCGGACTTGGCGCTTCACCGATGACCCGCCGGAGGACCGGCGACTCACGGGTCTGGCGGCTCACTGGTCAGACGACTCACGGATGACCCCAACGACGGGTCACATAGAAGACTAGGCCCAAGGCCCAGTAGACCGGCTCATATTATGGTGGGCCGGCTTAAGACAGAAGACATGAGGAATATTTCCTTTACGAGGAAGCAAGACCCGTACTTGTATCCGACTTGTAATAAAGAATAAGTTAGTTCTAATCCTAATAGGACTCTACATGTAAGCCGCCCCTTCAACTTATATAAGGAGGGGCAAGGCTCCCCAAAGAGGGACAAGCAACAAGAAACAATATCTAGGGCTAGACACAAAGAGGAGAGCCGACTTACGACGACTCCCTCATGATCATAATGAGATCTAGCCACAAACAGCATGTAGGGTTATTACCGGATGATGTTTCCCGGGGCCCAAAGCTGTCTAAATCCTCGTCTTGTGTGTTGCGTCTCTCAATTCCACTCAACGCCTTCAAGCTACCACATAGATGCGTTGGCCTCGCGACTAAGTCCTTACATTAGGACATCTACCGTGACAATTCCACGACACTACTCCTCGGCCCTCTACTGCACCTGCCTTTGGCTGTATGATAGGTGGGCCAGCCACCCCCTGGGGCCACATGTCATTCACCTCCTGACCCGTCTCTCACACGCACCCTGCTAGTGTATATATAGTGGTTTTCTTTTCTCTCCATATCAACCATTTTATATTGCGACGTGTCATTCAAGAGTGAAATGATGGTTGCTTCTTCCGACTAACTTATCGTGTGATTTGACTGCTCCTTAGTGGCCCCTACACGCACTCCCCTATGTGTATGCAACAATCACACGTACACATGGACGCAAAATGCGCCACGACGCCCTAATGCATGCATGTCCGAGCACACGATGGAACACACACGGTGACGCTCAAGTGCTCAACCTACACGTGCATGCACACACATACTCAGTCAGGGTGAGCTAGTGACCGTATGAACACCGGAAAATATATATATATATATATTGAGCGCAATGAGCGTATTATGAAGTCCATTGACCGTATTTTTACAAATATACAGTGACAGACAGTGTATTTATCTCGTTTGAAATTAAGCCATGTTAACCGGAGAGGAGGCAGCATGGACTAGCATTACTTTGCTGTGTCCCGTCAACTTGTCGAACGAGGAGAAGGTTGCAGGACGGGAGAAGCTTGCGCGTGGTGGCTCGCAGGACAAGGAGAAACTTTTGACTAATGCAAGCTCTCCCTCACTCAGGCGGTGGACGTGCAACAGTTAATTCGGTATCAGATTGCCAGAAGCATACTACACTATACTACTAGGAACCGGATGGAGGAGCGTCTGCACTCTTATTATAATTTTAAAATGTGATAAAGCAATCTTCAACACATTTGGTTCTCTTCGAGGGTTATCGCATGTGATAATGGAAGTTGATTGCATGGAACACTCGCCACAATTCTCGCTTAATTCGCTCATATCCTGTTACAAATAGTAGCGCTCAATAATATTTCCTCTTTTTTTGTTATTCAGCATGTAAACAGGTCAGCAAACCTTGCGGCGCATCTTCGTGCGAACCGTGCTTGCTGCACTTTGAATGTGGCCGAGAGCTGGCTTGATGAAACACCTCGCTTCCTACTTTTTTTGGCTTCCTAGTGACCAGTGTCTTGGCTGATATATATGAATAAAGCTCTATCATTTACCCACAAAAAAGATTAAGCCATATTAACCGGAAAGGAGGGAGTATGGACTAGCACTACTTTTTGGTGTGTCCCGTCAACTCGCAGAACGAGGAGAAGCTTGCAGGACAAGGTGAAGCTCGCTTACGCCTTTTGACTAATGCAACCTACCCTCGGTGGACATGCATCAGTCCATTCAGTGTCATGCATACACTGTAGTACCC
This sequence comes from Aegilops bicornis, assembly GCA_021605145.1. Taxonomy (NCBI): domain Eukaryota; kingdom Viridiplantae; phylum Streptophyta; class Magnoliopsida; order Poales; family Poaceae; genus Aegilops; species Aegilops bicornis. Next base: position 319,273,708 of record CM038675.1, read on the forward strand.
AACATGCGGAGTACCATAATTGTTCGACTTCACGAGGGGCGAAGAGCCAAGCGCAGTACTAGTACGCGTACTTGGTTTTGCACCTTCATACTCCCTCCGTCTAGGTGAGTAAGTCACCTTAGGAGTAGCAGCGTGACCTAGGTGGATTTAGATTGGGCGATGAGGAGCACCGGGATGAGCTAAACTTCCAATCACAGCACCGGGACAAAGGAAAGCAAAATCAGCATTTAATCCCATGCCTTTTCAGCTCTCCATGCAGGCCCACGTACTCCCTAATCAACGCATGCATACAAAACCGTCTTCAATCTTTTCCCTAATCAACGCACAGCCGCAATGCATGCAGTGGTTTCCACGGGGAGGAGAACGAGGCAGCGGAGGGAAAGAGAGCACTCGTGAATGAGCCTAGGAGGGGATCGAGGAGAATTCAATGTTACACGCCTTATGGTTTTGGGAAAATCTGGATTTCTAAGGTGACTTACTCACCTAGATGGAGGGAGTACTACTCCACCCTCCGTCACAGTTTATAGGGCGCGCTTCATTATGATGCATTTCTCTCAATGCATTTCCACCACCAGAGAGACTTTAGACGCGTTTGGTTTATTGCTCAATTAATTAGGGCGTGGTAACCACAATCAAGTCCACAATTTTCTCTCCATGTACTGTACTACTACAGAGTGCATGCATGTGTGTACCCGGGGTGGAAGCACTGCATGCATGTGTGTATGCATTATTCCCTCTAGTAATAGACGCCATGCTATAACTACCAATGCTATTTTTCAGGCCGATCGCTAGTCGCCTTGGTCCCATAGATTTTTTTTATTTTTTCTGAAGCGCGTTGTATAAACAGTGACGGATGGAGTAGTATGAGCGGATTCAAAGAAGCGCGTATTGATGGTTGCTTCTTCAGAGCAACTTACAGTGGGAAAGGTGGGGCTTATGATTTGACTGCTCATTACTCACTATTAATGCGGTATAGCGACCGAGCTGAGTCTCCCATGCGGTTGTGCACTACCCCCTCGGTTCTTAAATATACTCCGGAGTATTTGTCTTTCTAGAGATTTCAACGAGTGACTACTCAAATATTTGTCCTTTTAGAGATTTCAAATGGACTGGCACATACGGATGTATATAGACATATTTTAGAGTGTAGATTCACTCATTTTGCTCCGTATGTAGTCACTTGTTGAAATCTCTAGAAAGACGAATAGAATATTTAGGAACGGAGGGAGTACACATATGAAGCAAAATGAGTGAATCTACACTCTAAAATATGCCCGTTTGAAATTTGTAAAAAGACAAATATTTAGGAACGAAGGAGTATAATTTTGTACATGGCACATGGACCCGGATGATGAAGAGGCTTCTGGCAATGCTATCAAGCTTCCATCATTTGTTTACATAATTGACGTAAGATACATATAATTTTCCAGCGACATGAAATTGTACAATGGTGTGAGCTTTCAGCTTTTGTTTCGCGTGTCTTGCCATCGATGCTCTTTCGGAAACAATAAAAAACTAACTTCCTTGCTAATGCATGTGAATTATTAGCAGATCAGAGCTAATAATTACATCACAACTAAAGACAAAGTTGTGAGAAGGTGTTAAATTAAAATTGATCCATGCTTTCGTTGGCAGCAACGTCCCCCCAGCTGTGTCTAAATCAACAAGGCATGTTGGGAATAAAAATAGTTGTCTAGAGCATGCAACATTCCGATCATTTTGTGCAGTTCCACTAAAATAGAGCTGAGCGTCCCTGTTCCAAAGATATCAAGTGTGATTACGATAATAGAGGACCGCTGATGAAACAATAAACACACAAATAGAAGCCGATCACCTTTGCGGTCTCTCTTAAGACTAACTAGTTGGAGAAGATTAGGCTCGGAGTTGGATGAGGAGGATAGAGCAAAACCAATCTCCATTTGTGCAGTCACACTGAAATGTAGAGACGTTGCCCGTGTGACATTTTAGTACAACTACACAAAACACTCTTAAGAAAAAAGTGATATGTGCAGTTCACCGAAAAGGTCGCAATAGCAACGAGGTGAAATGCATAGCCCTGTTTCAAAAAAGAGGTAGAAAGGAAACAATTACTGGCCAATAACAGTTGATGACACATGCGACGACAAAAAAGAAGCATATTCCTTGTCCTAAGGGAAGATAACAACATGGCTGTGTTTGTCTAAAACGGTGTGAGGTGAGGACGAGAATGCAATATGGAAAGTACGCCGGACGAGCTATGTTTTGGGCAAAGAACTATGGAAGATCCACATGCAGCGACGTGGGAAAACGGGCAATGGAGCAAGGCCGGAGGGGATACCTGGAGGTCGTCGGGATGTAACTAGGTGAGCAGCGGCAGGCGGAATCTGCGAGCAGGTGACGTAGGCCCTGCCGTGCCGGAGCTTGGTCAGAGAGAACGGCATGTACCGCAGATCGGGACGTGCTGCCTTGTCGCCGTCGAACGGAGAAACTATGCACTTCCTCCCTTTCCCTCGGCGGACGGGATGCGGCCGGATCAGTGACCAACGGTGAGAGAGAGAGAGGCCACCGCACTTCCTTTCCACCGGTGGACGGGATGCGGCCGGATCAGTGACCAACGGTGAGAGAGAGAGAGGCCACCGCACTCCCTTTCCCCCGGCGGACGGGATGCGGCCGGATCAGTGACCAACAGTGAGAGAGAGAGAGGCCACCGCACTCCCTTTCCCCAGGCGGACGGGATGCGGCCGGATCAGTGACCAACGGTGAGAGAGGGAGGCCACCGAGCCTTGTGTGAGATACTCTGAAGAGCGGACTACCTTTTCCTCCATAAATATTGTTTTATATTCTGTGTACGTGCCATTGAGCGCTATAACTTTATTTTAAAATAACGCGGCAATGCGTCAAGTCTAACTTTGTTTCATGCACGCGTGGTACACGGCCTTGATAGGTAAACAACCGCTACAGGCGTTCAAATTAGCACGTGGGCTGCCATTTCGTAAAGAAATGAGCTCCACCGTGTACCCGCGCGGGTGTGGCTGGGCACGAAGCGTGAGTACGTGCACGGTGCACCTATTCTCTTCTTGTATACGTACACCACCTACGTGGGGTTGTGTGAGAGAGATACAAACCTAGAGAGATATAGTGTGTGGGTTCTTGAGAGTTTTTTGGGGGGGGGGGGGTCAATCAAAAAATTTAATATATGCAATGTCTGTGAAATAGAGTCCTAGATATAACATATATATATAGGGGGCGATCCACGAGAAGAGAGTGGAGGTATCATCGGCTTGATGTGTCTATAGAATCGAAGTGAGGGATGATGATGTGTGTGTGTGCGCGCGCGATCGATAAAGAGTGCCATCAAATTTGTGTGTGCCCACGTCAAAGATATAGAGTGGCTGGCCTACTGGAATGTGAAATGGGACATATGCAGTTTGTCTCTGTGGCATGGATACCTACCTACAGTGCTCGACTATCGGTGTGTGGTGGGTGAAGAGGGAGGCCCAATTAACTATAGAGGTACAATGGCTGGTATATGTGTGGAGGAGGAGAGAGGCCTACCTCATGTATTAAGGAGATCGATCTGCCTCATGTATTAAGGGAGATCGATCGACATCCATGCATATGTGCAGGAGATGAATAAGGTTGGGAGAGAGAAAGAGCTAGAGTGTTGGAGGGGGTGGTAGTGGAGTTGCTTCTAACAAATGGTGGGATAGGCTTGCTAGACAAACAGAGGGCACGCCCGCAATATCAATAAGAGAGGAGATGGCTGCTTATTGTCTGTGCACGTGCGTGTGAGAGACGGGTCGGGAGGCATGCACGAATGATGAGGGGGGATGATGTGGTTGTGGTAAGTAGACATAACTACATAGGAAGATCAATCGCCCTTTGTAAGAGAAAGGATAGACATAACTTGTGAGGTACGTCGATCGATGGGGGGGGGGTAGTTAAAGTCGATCTAGGTATATGTTGGGAGATCGATCGGTATACATGCATGTGTGTGTTACAAGCAAATGAGGCACGAGGAGAAGGATAGAGAGAGGGATGCATGTAGGAGGTGGTACGAGAGGCATACTATATCGAGGGGAGGAGTGTGCAGTACGAGAACAATGAAAAGAGTGGTGGGAGTGAGGCATGGACGGTGACAAGAGAAGAGGGGAAGCTTGTGTTTGTGCTAGGCACACCTGGCTAGAGAGGCATATCGATCGATGTGTGCCGTAAAGAAGGAGCTGGGGGGGCCTACACACACCGTGGGTGAACGACCTAAAGTGAAAAGACGAATTTGCGCGATGGAGCTAGACAATGCTGAGGGAGGGTGAGAGGGATGCGGGCATGTGCATGCACAAGAGAAAGTTAGCGCTAGCTACAAAGATAAGAGGGTTGTGTGGGTGTAAAAGACGAATAAAGATCATATATACTTCATTATAAAAAGTGAATTCGGATATTTGAAGAATTTATCATAGTGTTTCAAACCGACGGATGTGTGAATATATATAACGGTGATACACATGGTGTGGTTATGAACATGGTATACTACATTGAATACTATATTTTATCTCTACTCTTATAAAAAACGGAGTTGTTGATGATGGTGTGCCTGCCATCCTGCATTATAGGCCGTCTGATTTATATCTGGCGGATATCCAGGAAACTATGATGGTTGAAGTTGGCAACAATCATGATTGTAGATTCTTATTGAAATAGAGAAACAAATTCAAATTTAGTTCGAATTGCAGCGGTAGTATAGACATTTGGAATGCACTAAAATGTTGGTATGAGTAGGTTACATGCATTATACAACAAGCGAAAAAATTTAATCGGACATAACATGGATTCATACTCCCTCCTTCCATCTACATAGGGCGTAATGAGATTTTTAAGACCGCCTTTGACTATTGACAAGATTAATAGTACATGACATGCACAATGTGAAAATTATATCATTGAAAGAACTTTTCACAAACGAATTTAACGGTGTGCTTTGTGTAACTTGCATGTCATATATCATTGCTCTAATATTTGACCAAAAGTTAGCATCAAAAAACGCATTAGGCCCTATATAGATGGAAGGAGGGAGTAGCTTTGAATAGCATTTGTATAGTAAAACGGAGCAAGATTCTCTCTTTGTGTGGTGTGAATAGTTTTATTTTTTTCGTTTTCTTTTTGGTTGAGGGAAGTGCGAATTGATTTGGTACGTACAAGTACAATATTACGACACATTAGGCTTGTCCCTAAAATTCAACCCGCGTCTTGTTATATCCCGAAAATTCAGATATCGTGCTCCCAAAACTGGCGCCTTCACAACCCGCGCCTTGCTATCCCGAAATTACAACGCCGAAAACTCCCTCCAGCTGCCAAATCCCGACACGCGAAATCCCCCTTCTAACCCTGAGCCGAAAGCGCCGCTAGTTCAAATCGGTGGGGGGTACTTTTGTAACACACCCTACATTTTGGACAAGCGCGTTCCTAAGTCATGCTTCACCCCCTCCCATCACCCCCTTTTCGCCATTCGAAATCCCAGGCCGCCATAACCTCTCCGCTCCAGCCACGAAACCCCACCCTCCTCTGTCCGCCATGTCACCGCTGCCCAGCCGGAGCCTCTTCCCCGACGACGTCGTCCACCGCAACAGCTCGACGTCCCTCGTCCACCTCCCCGGATGAGGATCCGTCGTCCATCTCACTGTCCCGCCGGTTCAAACGCCCCGTCCTCCACCTCCAAGGAGCTGCTCCGATGATCGCCTCGTATATCGCGGCTGCTCCATCCCCACAGCGCCGCCTTAACCTGCTCCACCGGAACCGCAGCATCCTCACCGACTCCTCGGACGAAGCCGAGGCCTACTCGGCGCCACCAAAGAGGTTGTACACTCATCGCATTGCACCTTCGCCTTAACTCGACCTCCCGGCGCTGACGGTGCTCCATCCCGCACCCCCATGGAGCGGCTACCTTGAAGCCGGCGCCGCGGGCGACATTTTGACGGTGGCTCTCCCCTAGTGCAAGGCCCCTTCGGCGGTGGCGACCATACTAGCCGGATCTGCTGCTGCTCCGGCTCTCGCTCGATCGCTGCTTCGCCCAGTTCTTCTTTCTCTCCCCCTCGCCGTCTTCTTTGCTCTGCTCGATTAAGCCACACTTTAGTCGATCGAATCGACTTTTGGGTCGATCGATTTTCCGGGTTGGGGGCTTGCCGAGTTAAGGAAGAACCACCCGCAGGGGACGGGGCTCGCCGAGAGGTACCCCACTATGTATCTTAGGGTTCACGGTGGGGCGGGGGTGGGGCGGGGTCCTAGAGGGCTGGCCGGGCGGTGGCGAAGTTGTTTCGGGCGGCGAGGCTACTGGGCCGGGCGGTTCGCCAAGGTGGCTGGAGGCTCGAGGGGTGTAGGTTGAAGATGAACTGCAGGCCCTCCCTAAACTACATGTCAAGTGCCTCTCTCGCTACCATTGCATTCAGTTTTGACAAGAGCATTCAGATTCCACAATAAATTTTAGTTTCGACAGTTAAGTTCAGAGTCAACAGTTTTTACCTCATCTGTTGTAGTCAGGTGGTTTTTGGTGATGTTAATTTTACATCCATTTTACATCATCTATTGGAGATGCTATTAGAATCCCACTTGAGATTGACGATGTATGTCTTGTGCTGCTTCAGCCTTGACATCTTACGGCTCACCGGAGCTACTCCAATGATAGAACGATCCATCACAACAGAGCAATGCCCTGGACGCCGTCTACAGATTCCTCAGATCTTCCTCCACACCTCCGACAACCACCTCTGCCTCAACTACTTCAGCGACCAACCCAATGATGCTGAGGAAACACGGCTCTGACAAAGAGGTTGTACACTTGTTGCATCACTTATTACTATACATTCACGCCGATCCATTAGGGATATTTTGGTTCAACGGAAAAACATCGATCCACCGTTGTTACCATCACTCTAAATTTCTGCATGCTCTCCTTACATAATCTCACCATATTTTTTCGTATGCATGTCGATATTGTACACACCATGCTGAACATGTAGAGAAAAATAGAAGAGTTTTGCGCGGCAATACAATGTCATGCAGACATCGCTCCATGGTGGGTTCAATGGCAAACCCCCCCCCCTCTCCAGATTGGAATCCAGAGGAAGGTATGGGTTCGGAGGTGGATTCATACGCAGCTGGCCACGCCGATTTACCCCCCAAGGGGTGTGTCTACCTTGGCATGATGGTGTTAGTCATATCATGCATATGTTGCCTTGCAGGCCTACTTTTGACATCATATATGTCATCTGCTTAGTTTAGACATGTTTTGTAATGCCACCTGTTTAGTTTCTATATCATATATGGGAATTATGCAGTCTCATGTCTTTTAGCCAGCCATAATATATGTAAAATGTCAATTCCATCCTGTTTAACCAGGCATCATATATTTGAATGATATCTTGCCCATCCTTTTCTTCATTACATTTCCATTTGTCGACAATGTTTGTACATTAAACTACTCTTCCTGTGAATTAGCCATTTGGGTGGGAGATGGAAAATCTGGAGTGAAAACAAGGCCTTCAGAGCATGCAGTGCTACCGTCAAGCAGATCTCTTGTTGGGTCCCGATAGCTCCTCGTAGATGGATTCGCAGACAGATGACCAGTCCTATTCCCCCACCGAGGTTTATGCTCTAACTTGGCAATCAAGTATATCGCTCATATCATGCATACAAAGGTCTTGCATTGCATAGTTTAGACATCATATACACAATATTCAACACCATGTTCTTAGTTCAGACATCATATCGAATGCCCTCTGTTTAGCACATAAATCATATATGTGAATTAAATGGTGTGATCCTGATTACTTAGATAACATGTAGGTGAATTATGTCAGGCGATCCTGTTTAGTTATTCATCATATCTTTGAATTATGTTATGCTATGCTATCCAGTTTAGATAGACATCATATATGTGAAATTATGTCATGCTATCCGTTTTAGTTAAACAATATACATGTCAACTATTTCATGCCCTCTTTTTCAACACTATCTATTGCATCTGTCTCTCATACAATGTCTCAGACATTCAACTATGTTTCCTGTTTATCAGCCATTTGAATTGGAGCGGGTGATGCCAAGATTCAGCGGACTAAAACACAGTCTTCAAATAAAACAGTGCTACCTCTTGGTGGAGATAGCACCCGGTTGTACATGCACAAGAACCAGCCCTACCACACATAACCCAAACTCTCGCAGATTGTACCCCTAGTACGATGGATGAGAACCAGCTTCACCCAATCTAACCCCAACCCCAGCCGATAGTAACCCGCCTGGACACATCACCATCTCCACCATAGAGCTCCCAAAGAAGAGCAGTTAGTAAGGCAGCTCCAATGCCCAAAGGGCCAGTACTATCACGACGAACCCCAACTCCACCAGTTAGTACGCCTATTCCTGTGGAGGAAGCACAACCAGCTAGTCATAGTTTAGCATCTATCGCACTTGATGTTGTTAAATCGTATGTGTGTATCTTCCCATCTTGGAAATATTATATCAAGATGAAGGAAAACGCCAGTGTGTGTTTGTCCAGGAGTTATGTGTAAGTAATGTTATTCATGGCAATTACTTTGCTTTGTCCCATACATCCTACCTCCATGATGGTTATAATACAACAATTTTTCCCATTTTTCTCTATAGAGAAGGACCGATTTGGAAACTCAGGATGAGGTAACTTGTTCTAATACCTCTGCTATCTTGAAGAATGCTTGGTGGCGATCGAATTACTCAAGAAAACGTATTTCACCAAAGCAAAGAAACTCATCAAATTCCCTTACGTTCTCTTGAGACACATTTACTGGACGATGACTGGGAACGCCTTGTTCTGTACTGGTCCCGAACCAAGAATGCGGTAAGGTCTATGAGCTCATTTTCTATTTTTAAGTATTATATTCTTGCGTCTTAATGTACTCTGTTCATGTAGAACAAGTGCCTAAACCTGAAGAACAATTGTTCTAATTTAAGATTCCATTGCTATCATAGGACATAGATATATGTTTGTTTGATGCTTTTATTATGTACTAGTACTTGGCAATAGAAGACTTGGTAGTTTAATCCTGTCCACCTTACTAATGAACTGGTTCACTGAAATGAGTTTCATATACTAGTACATGCTAAACTTGTTATGTGTCTGCTTGTTTCTTCTTTTAGAATCTTGTGAGAATATTGGGGAAGAGTGCCTTATTAAGAAACGGTAAAGGAAGTAATGCAGATAAGGTTCAGGATAGTGACACATCCTGTCTTGGTTTAGTGTTGGAGTTACTGGCCACTACCGCTTGCACAAGCTATTCAAACTCACTGTCTGAATCAGTTCGGTTTGTTGAGTCTCAACTACAAGCTGAAAGACATCGATCACCGTGTCTTTGCGACACGAAGCGGAAGGACTGCGGAAGTCCCTGGAGCATTCAGATGCATACTTTCTGGTGCAACAGCAAGAGTTGGAGGATTTTAGCACCAAACAAGACAAAGCTAATCAGCTTGCTAAGCTTATTGCCAGATGGTGGATACCCCGAATAACGTTTCTTGAGCTCTTCTGAAGTTGTTTCAGTTATGCTCTTGTTTTGCTGCCGCGTTTATTTGCACTGGTGGCCAATTTTGATGGCCAGTGTATATGATATGCTGCTTTGTTCCCTATATTTGCACTGGTGGCGAACTTTGATGCCCAGTGGATGTAATATGTGTAATAGCCGTGATAGCCTAGCGTTAGTTTCTTGCTTATTTATTTCCTTGTTGCCTTGTTTATTTGTTTGCTTCTAGTCATTACAGTTATTTTTCCGCGGTTAACTAGTGGCTGCAATAACCTATTTTTAAAAACTAGGCCACAATAACCATGGGCTAATATTTACTATAGTGACACTAGGCCTCCTACGGGCCGTAATAGTGGGCCTTCTACGGGCCGTAGAAACAGTAGGCCTTCTAGGGGCCGTAGAAACAATGGGCCTTCTACGGGCCGTATCATCAATGGGCCTTATACAGGCCGTATGATTGATTGGCCAAACATGGGCCAATAACAGGCCGCATTATGGCCGTAAACGGCTAGAGTTGGAATCGTCCGTTCATGGGCCGACCGTAATGTGCCATCGTTAATAGGCCGTGTTGATGACGCTATGAAAACGCCCAACGACATGCACCACAAACGGGCCGATCAGTAACCACGGGCTGAATTTGGCCCACAAGCGTAAAATGACAAGAACGGGCCATAAGTAAATGAATGCCGGAAATGAGCCCAAGAATAAATGGGCTCGAGAAGGCCGAAGATAACATGGGCTGGAAATGGACCAACGGAATAATGTGCCATTAATGGGTATAAAGTGATACATCGTTCATTACAAAGCCGCCACCACGGGCCGTTAATGGGTGTAAAGTGATACACTGTTCATTACGGGCCAGTTTCACCACGGGCCGTTAATAGGCCAAGAATTATATAGGGCCACATATGGGCCGAAAGCATTGTTGAGGAAATCGTTAACTGGTAGCTCTCGGTTGGCTGGCGAGTAGGGGATTAATAGGCTAATCGGCAAGTTAATCGGCCATTTAATCAATTAATCGGACGATTTATCAATTTATCGGCTACTTGGTGACCCTATGAGTAGGGATTAATCGGGAAGTTAACTGGTTAATCGGATGAATTCTTGAACAAGGGCCGAAAGATGTCATGGGCCATACATGGGCCAGAAGTGAAAACGGGCTGGAATCATATTGAATGGCCCAGATGACGCTACTGGGCCTAATTCAAATAAGGCGTAACGGGCCTTGGGTTAGCGGGCTGTAAATGGGCTATATGCGAACAGGCCGTTAACAGGCTTTCCATGGGCCGGCCCGCCACCTTTTGACCAAGTCAAACGGGCCGGCCTTTTCACAGAATGGGCCTCTATTGGGTCGTGCCACGTGTTGACATATCATAGGCGCCTATCTGACCCACTGACGAGCTGACACGTGTTTCGTCCGGCCAATAAGAATTTTACACGTGGAAATTTCCCATTGGTGGGGCTGTTAATGTGTTATCGGATCCAAAACCCGACCCGATAGCTTAACGGCGTTCCGTTACGGTGGATGCCACGTGTCGGTCACCCTTGACGAAAGCAATTTGGTGACGCGCGATTTATCGTCATGGAAGTGGACACTTCCGTGATGATAATTTTGGTAATGTCATGGGACACTTCTACGACAACACAGGTATGACTATCTTGATTCTGTCATAAATTTGTCATGGATGTACATGCATGACAAAAAAGCGATCTACTGTGACAAACACGTATCATCATGGAAGTGTATTTTTTTGTAGTGCTAGGTGAACCTCGGTTGGGGGGGGGGGGCATGCATTCATAGCTTAGGATTCCCTTCGTGGCGACACGAGGGGGGGGGGGCTGGTTGCTACTTCAAACTTTTCTAGGTGAACCTTGGTTGGGGGGGCATGCATTCATAGCTTAGGATTCCCTTCACACGACACGAGGGGGGGCTGAAAGCACTTCACACTTTGCTAGGTGAACCTCGGTTGGGGGGGGGGCATGCATTAAAAGCTTAGGATTCCCTTCAAGCCGACACGAGGGAGGGGTGGCTGCTAGCTACGTCGCACTTTGCTAGGGGGAACCGAGGTTGGGGGATGCATTCATAGCTTAGGATTCCCTTCACACGACACGAGGGAGGGGGCTGCTAGCTACTTCAAGACTTTGCTAGGTGAACCTCGGTTGGGGGGCTGCATTCATAGCTTCGTAATCCCTTCGTGCCGACATGAGGGAGGGGGGATGCTAGCTACTTCGCACTTTGCTAGGTGAACCTCGGTTGGGGGGGGGCATGCATTCATAGCTTAGGGTTCCCTTTGTGTTGATGTCTACTACACAACCTTCTTCTTGTAGACGTTGTTGGGCCTCCAAGTACAGAGGTTTGTAGGATAGTAGCAAATTTCCCTCAAGTGGATGACCTAAGGTTTATCAATCCGTGGGAGGCATAGGATGAAGATGGTGAAGGAAATATGCCCTAGAGGCAATAATAAAGTTGTTATTTATATTTCCTTATATCATGATAAATGTTTATTATTCATGCTAGAATTGTATTAACCAGAAACTTAGTACATGTGTGAATACATAGACAAATAGAGTGTCACTAGTATGCCTCTACTCGACTATCTCGTTAATCAAAGATGGTTAAGTTTCCTAGCCATGGACAAAGAGTTTTCATTTGATGAACGGGATCACATCATTAGAGAATGATGTGATTGACTTGACCCATCCATTAGCTTTCTTCATAACTTATACATGTTCCTATGACTATGAGATTATGCAACTCCTGAATACTGGAGGAACACTTTGTGTGCTATCAAACGTCACAACATAACTGGGTGATTATAAAGATGCTCTACAGGTGTCTCCGATGGTGTTTTTTGAGTTGGCACAGATCGAGATTAGGATTTGTCACTCCAATTGTCGGAGAGGTATCTCTGGGCCCTCTCGGTAATGCACATCACTATAAGCCTTGCAAGCAATGTGACTAATGAGTTAGTTACGGGATGATGCATTACGGAACGTGTCGTGGATTTGCCACGGCAGATGTCCTAGTGTGAGGACTTAATCATGAGGCCAACGCATATATGTGGTAGCTTGAGAGGGGTTGATCGGAATCGAGAGACGCAACGCCAGACCATGGTTTAGATAGCTTCGGGCCCCGGGAAACATCATCCGTTGACAACCCTACATGTTGTTTGTGGTTAGATCTCATTATGCTCATGAGGGAGTCGCCGCATAAGCCGGCTCCCCTTTAGTTGTGTTATCATTTCAAGATTATTTCCTCTCCCTCTTGGGGTGCCCTGCCCCTCCTTATATAAGACGAAGGGGCGGGTTACATGACTAGTCGTAGTAGGATTAGGATTACTCTATTACAAGTGGGGTCCTAGTCTTGCTTCCTTTGTAAAGGAATACTCCTTACTCTTTCCTCTTCAGACGGCCCACCATAACAAGAGCCGGCCTTCTGGGCCTTGGACCTAGTCCTCTATCTGACCCGTCGTCGGGGCCATCCATGAGTTGCCAGGCTCGTGAATCGTCGGACCAATGAGCCGCCGGACTCGTAAGTAACCAATCCTTCGACAGGTTACCAATGAAACGCCAAGACCCAGCCGGGTCATATATCCGGCCGGGTCATACCGCGGGGTATATCCCCGACATTAGCCCCCAGTTTGACTTGGATTTATCCATGGTAAACTTATCCTGCAAAACAAGACCAACTTTGATAGATTATACGCCAGGTCAAAGGTTATTCTGAGCCGGCACTTGATCATTGTTAAGTCCTTGTCATTTCCTTATACATGTCCATGATCTCATAGCAAACCTTCTTTAGCAGATATGTTTAAACTTTGTCAATGCAAAAAATCCAGACACTTCTTTTGAAAAATCCGGGTCAACAGGCCAGCTTCAGAATCAATTTGCTGACATTTGTCTTTGTAGAGAAATATTGTAATAAATAATCCACTTGAGTCGGCTTCCAAAGTGCCGGCTTAAAAAATATTGGTCTTAAATACTCATATGATTTTCAATCGGCTTGAGGATGTAGAACTTGCCAGTTTATCCTTGCCACAATTGTCGGTTTGTAAATATTGCTAGCACCGGATCATAATTGTTGCTAACATCAAGCTTGAAAGCGCACCTCCCTTATATGTATATCACTTGTAGCCCCCAAGTCTTAAGAAGGGAGCGTAGTAACAGCTTAAGACTTGCTTCAATATAAATGTTGCAATCTTGAAGAAATCCAGGTTGTTCATCGCAGTCACTAATCAAAACTGAATATTCCACATATGTAGCCCCCAAGTGTCGGGTTGTCATGCTGATGTCTACTACACAACCTTCTTCTTGTAGACGTTGTTGGGCCTCCGAGTGCAGAGGTTTGTAGGACAGTAGCAAATTTCCCTCAAGTGGATGACCTAAGGTTTAACAATCCGTGGGAGGCGTAGGATGAAGATGGTCTCTCTCGAGCAACCCTGCAACCAAATAGCAAAGAGTCTCTTGTGTCCCCAACACACCCAATACAATGGTAAACTGTATAGGTGCACTAGTTCGACGAAGAGATGGTGATACAAGTGCAATATGGATGGTAGATATAGGTTTTTGTAAACTGAAAATATAAAAACAGCAAGGTAGCAAGTGATAAAAGTGAGCACAAACGGTATTGCAATGCTAGGAAACAAGGCCTGGGGTTCATACTTTCACTAGTGCAAGTTCTCTCAACAATAATAACATAACTGGATCATATAACTATCCCTCAACATGCAACAAAGAGTCACTCCAAAGTAACTAATAGCGGAGAACAAACGAAGAGATTATGGTAGGGTAAGAAACCACCTGAAAGTTATTCTTTCCAATCAATCCGTTGGGCTATTCCTATAAGTGTCACAAACAGCCCTAGAGTTCGTACTAGAATAACACCTTAAGACACAAATCAACCAAAACCCTAATGTCACCTAGATACTCCAATGTCACCTCAAGTATCCGTGGGTATGATTATACGATATGCATCACACAATCTCAATTCATCTACTCAAACCAACACATAGAACCTCAAAGAGTGCCCCAAAGTTTCTACCGAGAATCACGACGAAATGTGTGCCAACCCCTATGCATAGGTTCATGGGCGTAACCCGCAAGTTGATCACCAAAACATACATCAAGTGAATCATGTGATATCCCATTGTCACCACAGATACGCACGGCAAGACATACATCAAGTGTTCTCAAATATTTAAAGACTCAATCCGATAAGATTACTTCAAGGGGAAAACTCAATCCATTACAAGAGAGAAGACGGGGAGAAGAAACATAAGATCCAACTATAATAGCGAAGCTCGCGATACATCAAGATCGTGCCAAATCAAGAACACGAGAGATAGAGAGAGATCAAACACATAGCTACTGGTACATACCCTCAGCCCCGAGGGTGAACTACTCCCTCCTCGTCATGGAGAGCGTCGGGATGATGAAGATGGTCACCGGTGAAGGTTCCCCCCTCCGGCAGGGTGCCGGAACAGGGTCACGATAGGTTTTTGGTGGCTACAGAGGCTTGCGGCGGCGGAACTCCCAATCTAATCTCTGTTCTGGAAGTTTTAGGATACGTGGGTATATATGGGTGAAAGGAGTATGTCGGTTGACCGAAGGGGGGGCCACGAGGTAAGGGGGCGCGCCCCCTACCCTCGTGAGCACCTCCTTCATCTTCTGACGTAGGGTCCAAGTCTATCCGGTAGGTTTCCTTCCAAAAATAACTTCTCCAGTTGATTTCGTTCCGTTTCGACTCCGTTTGATATTCCTTTTCTTCGGAACACTGAAATAGGCATAAAACAACAAATCTGGGCTGGGCCTCCGGTTAATAGTTTAGTCCCAAAAATAATATAAAATTGGATAATAAAGACCAATATTGCCCAAAACAGTAGATAATATAGCATGGAGCAATCAAAAATTATAGCAAGCATCCCCAAGCTTAATTCTTGCTCGTCCTTGAGTTGGTAAATGATAAAAAAGATAATTTTTGATGTGGAATGCTATTCGGCATGATTTCAATGTAATTCTTCTTAATTGTGATATGAATATTCAGATCCGAAAGATTCAAGACAAAAGTTCATATTGACATAAAAATAATAATACTTCAAGCATACTAACAAAGCAATCATGTCTTCTCAAAATAACATGGCGAAGAAAGTTATCCCTACAAAATCATATAGTCTTGCTATGCTCTATCTTCACCACACTAAGTATTTAAATCATGCACAACCCCGATGACAAGCCAAGCAATTGTTTCATACTTTTGACATTCTCAAAACTTTTTCAATCTTCACGCAATACATGAGCGTGAGCCATGGATATAGCACTATATGTGGAATAGAATGGTGGTTGTGGAGAAGACAAAAAGAGGGGAAGATAGTCTCACATCAACTAGGCATATCAACGGGCTATGGAGATGCCCATCAATAGATATCAATGTGAGTGAGTAGGGATTGCCATGCAATGGATGCACTAGAGCTATAAGTATATGAAAGCTCAACAAAATAAACTAAGTGGGTGTGCATCCAACTCGCTTGCTCACGAAGACCTGGGGCAATTTGAGGAAGCCCATCATTGGAATATACAAGCCAAGTTCTATAATGTAAAATTCCCACTAGTATATGAAAGTGACAACATAGGAGACTCTCTATCATGAAGATCATGGTGCTACTTTGAAGCACAAGTGTGGTAAAAGGATAGTAGCATTGCCCCTTCTCTCTTTTTCTCTCTTTTTTATTTTTATTTGGGCCTTTTCTCTTTTTTATGGCCTCTTTTTTTCTTTTTTTATATTTATTATTATTATTATTCGTCCGGAGTCTCATCCCGACTTGTGGGGGAATCATAGTCTCCATCATCCTTTTCCTCACTTGGGACAATGCTCTAATAATGATGATCATCACACTTCTATTTTCTTACAACTCAACAATTACAACTCGATACTTAGAGCAAAATATGACTCTATATGAATGCCACCGGCGGTGTACCGGGATATGCAATGAATCAAGAGTGACATGCATGAAAGAATTATGAACGGTGGCTTTGCCACAAATACGATGTCAACTACATGATCATGCTAGCAATATGACAATGATGGAGCGTGTCATAATAAACGGAATGGTGGAAAGTTGCATGGCAATATATCTCGGAATTTCTATGGAAATGCCATGATAGGTAGGTATGGTGGCTGTTTTGAGGAAGGTATATGGTGGGTGTATGATACCGGCAAAAGGTGCGCGGTATTAGAGAGGCTAGCAATGGTGGAAGGAAGAAGAGTGCGTATAATCCATGGACTCAACATTAGTCATAAAGAACTCATATACTTATTGCAAAAATCTACAAGTTATCGAAGCAAAGTATTACGCGCATGCTCCTAGGGGGATAGATTGGTAGGAAAAGACCATCGTCATTCCCCGACCGCCACTCATAAGGAAGACAATCAATAAATAAATCATGCTCCGACTTCATCACATTACGGTTCACCATACGTGCATGCTATGGGAATCACAAACTTTAACACAAGTATTTATCAAATTCACAACTACTCAACTAGCATGACTCTAATATCACTATCTTCATATCCCAAAACAATCATCAAGCATCAAACTTCTCTTAGTATTCAACACACTCATAAGAATTCTTACAAATCTTGTATGCTTAGCATATTAGAATTAAGCACATTACCATGCTATTTAAGACTCTCAAAATAATCTAAGTGAAGCATGAGAGTTCATCTATTTTTTCAAAATAAAACCATCATTGTGCTCTAAAAGATATAAGTGAAGCACTAGAGCAAACGACAAACTACTCCGAAAGATATAAGTGAAGATCAATGAGTAGTCGGATAATTATGCAACCATGTGAAGATTCTCCCATTTTATAATTTCAGATCTTGGTATTTTATTCAAACAGCAAGCAAAGCTAAAGAAAATAAAATGACGCTCCAAGCAAAACACATATCATGTGGTGAATAAAAATATAGCTCCAAGTAAAGTTACCGATGAACAAAGACGAAAGAGGGGATGCCACCCGGGGCATCCCCAAGCTTAGACGCTTGGTTATCCTTGAATATTACCTTGGGGTGCCTTGGTCATCCCCAAGTTTAGGCTCTTGCCACTCCTTATTCCGTAGTCCATCGAATCTTTACCCAAAACTTGAAAACTTCACAACACAAAACTTAACAGAAAACTCGTGAGCTCCGTTAGCGAAAGAAAAAAAAACACCACTTCAAGGTACTGTAATGAACTCATTCTTTATTTATATTGGTGTTAAACCTACTGTATTCGAACTTCTCTATGGTTTATAAACTATTTTACTAGCCAAAGATTCATCAAAATAAGCAAGCAACAAACGAAAAACAGAATCTGTCAAAAACAGAACAGTCTGTAGTAATCTGTAACTAACGCAAACTTATGGAACTCCAAAAATTATAAAATAAATTGGTGGACCTGAGGAATTTGTCTAGTAATCATCTGCAAAAATAATCAACTAAATAGCACTCTCCAGTAAAAAGTTCTAGCTAATCTCGTGAGCGCTAACGTTTCTGTTTTTTTTACAGCATGATCATAAAGACTTCTCATAATAATTTTCAGTAGAATCATGAATGAATTCAACAATATAACCAGCACCTAAAGCATTCTTTTCATGATCTACTAGCATAGAAATTTTATTACTCTCCACATAAGCAAAATTCTTTTCATTCGGAATAGTGGGAGTAAACTCAACAAAATAACTATCATATGATTGAAAATTAAGATCAAGATGACAAGTTTCATGGTTATCATTATTCTTTATAGCATACGTGTCATCACAATATTTGTCATAGATAGGAGGCATGCTTTCATCATAATAAATTTGCTCATCAAAGCTTGGGGGACAAAAAATATCATCTTCATCAAACATAGCTTCCCCAAGCTTGTGGCTTTGCATATCATTAGCATCATGGATATTCAAGGAATTCATACTAACAACATTGCAATCTTGCTCATCATACAAAGATTTATTGCCAAACATTCTATAGATTTCTTCTTCTAGTATTTGAGCACAATTTTCCTTCCCATCATACTTACGAAAGATATTAAAAAGATGAAGCGTATGAGACAAACTCAATTCCATTTTTTTGGTAGTTTTATTTTATAAACTAGACTAGTGCTAAAACAAGAAACAAAAAGATTCGATTGCAAGGTCTAAATATATACCTTCAAGCACTCACCTCCCCGGCAACGGCGCCAGAAAATAGCTTGATGTCTACTACACAACCTTCTTCTTGTAGACGTTGTTGGCCCTCCAAGTGCAGAGGTTTGTAGGACAGTAGAAAATTTCCCTCAAGTGGATGACCTAAGGTTTATCAATCCGTGGGAGGCGTAGGATGAAGATGGTCTCTCGAGCAACCCTGCAACCAAATAGCAAAGAGTCTCTTGTGTCCCCAACACACCCAATACAATGGTAAATTGTATAGGTGCACTAGTTCGCGAAGAGATGGTGATACAAGTGCAATATGGATGGTAGATATAGGTTTTTGTAAACTGAAAATATAAAAACAGCAAGGTAGCAAGTGATAAAAGTGAGCACAAAGCGGTATTGCAATGCTAGGAAACAAGGCCTAGGGTTCATACTTTCACTAGTGCAAGTTCTCTCAACAATAATAACATAATTGGATCATATAACTATCCCTCAACATGCAACAAAGAGTCACTCCAAAGTAACTAATAGCGGAGAACAAACGAAGAGATTATGGTAGGGTAAGAAACCACCTGAAAGTTATTCTTTCCAATCAATCCGTTGGGCTATTCCTATAAGTGTCACAAACAGCCCTAGTGTTCGTACTAGAATACACCTTAAGACACAAATCAACCAAAACCCTAATGTCACCTAGATACTCCAATGTCACCTCAAGTATCCATGGGTATGATTATACGATATGCATCACACAATCTCAATTCATCTACTCAAACCAACACATAGAACCTCAAAGAGTGCCCCAAAGTTTCTACCGAAGAATCACGACGAAAACGTGTGCCAACCCCTATGCATAGGTTCATGGGCGGAACCCGCAAGTTGATCACCAAAACATACATCAAGTGAATCACGTGATATCCCATTGTCACCACAGGTACGCACGGCAAGACATACATCAAGTGTTCTCAAATATTTAAAGACTCAATCGGATAAGATTACTTCAAGGGGAAAACTCAATCCATTACAAGAGAGAAGAGGGGGAGAAGAAACATAAGATCCAACTATAATAGCAAAGCTCGCGATACATCAAGATCGTGCCAAATCAAGAACACGAGAGAGAGAGAGATCAAACACATAGCTACTGGTACATACCCTCAGCCCCGAGGGTGAACTACTCCCTCCTCGTCATGGAGAGCGCCGGGATGATGAAGATGGCCAATGGTGAAGGTTCCCCCCTTCGGCAGGGTGCCGGAACAGGGTCACGATAGGTTTTTGGTGGCTACAGAGGCTTGCGGCGGTGGAACTCCCGATCTAATCTCTGTTCTGGAATTTTAGGATACGTGGGTATATATGGGTGAAAGGAGTACGTCGGTGGACCGAAGGGGGGGCCACGAGGTAGCGGGGCGCGCCCCCTACCCTCGTGAGCACCTCCTTCACCTTCTGACGTAGGGTCCAAGTCTATCCGGTAGGTTTCCTTCCAAAAATAACTTCTCCAGTTGATTTCGTTCCGTCTCGACTCCGTTTGATATTCCTTTTCTTCGAAACACTGAAATAGGCATAAAACAAGAATTGGCTGGGCCTCCGGTTAATAGGTTAGTCCCAAAAATAATATAAAAGTGGATAATAAAGCACAATATTGCCCAAAACAGTAGATAATATAGCATGGAGCAATCAAAAATTATAGATACGTTGGAGACGTATCACATGCTTGCAGCAACCTGGGACTTGTAATTGCCTTATGCTCATAAAACTTCAACCAGTGTAGCCCCCAAGGCCCGGGTAATTATGCAATAATGAGCAGGGACTTTGTAGATATGATCATGTAGACTTGAGCAGCAACATGTAGCCCCCAAGGGCCGGCTCAGCAAGACAATACTGAGCTGGGACTTTATATATATTTCATTGAAAATAATATCATATGACGTAACCCTCACCATGGGGCTTGAAACCAAGTCCACAAGGTGAAGAGCTTTGTACTCTACCAACTGAGTACTGGACCTTTCAATATAATAGATTAAGGCTTGTGTACCTTGAATTTTTGACAGGAGCAACTAGTAGCCCCCAAGGGCCGGCTCATTACGATGTGATGAGTCAGGTCTTCAATAAGGCGAGCAAAAAATGACTTTGCATTAGCCCCCAAGTGTCATGGTGCATGCTTGTAGCGATATGGGACTTCCATATTTGATATAATCATGATTTGAATAATGTAGCCCCCAAGTGCCGAGTCGTAAGCCTGCAGCGACTCGGGACTATTCCTTCCATTGTAGAATAAATCATATCCATTGATAAAAAAATAGCCATTGCGCTGAAGCGACTTTGAAAACCTCAATCATAATACTGGTTATTAATAACCATAATAAAAATCCAACCATGTTGGCTATTCAATAATTGAACAATATAATCCGGTATGAAAACCTCAATCATTCAATATCATCATGACAATCCAGCTAAGTTTGGCTATTAAAGATTTGAATACCTTATCGGTTGACAAGTAAATCAGGAGTTTAAATACTAAGTGGCTCTTGGCCGATGGCGACTTAATGTGCATCGATTGTAATCCAGGATTTTTGTAACCCGGTGGCTTATAGCCTTTGTGAAAATCAATAATTGATAACCCTTTTGAAACACCAATTTCAATTTTTGATGATGGGCTTGAACTTAATCATTTATGGAAGTCATAGCTCTTGCAAATCCCGCACATAGTTTAAACAAATATGCCCAGCGACTTAACTTCAAAAGCCAGGGCGGGTAACAACCCAAACATAATATAGTCTTATGCAATTATGAAAAAGATTAGAATTAAGGCCGTTCAAGCCTAAACATATTGGCAACTTAAAGTTAAAATCCAGGGCAGGTTATCAAACCTCGCATATTCATATAACCAGGAAAACATACCTGTATGACTAATTTATACTGCTGGCTTACATCGCCATATCCAGTGAGAGTAATAATCCAAAGATTCATAAGCGCATGATTCCAATGGCGCAACCCAAAATAAATATTGGCGACTTAACGTCCATAGCCAGGGCGGTTTAATCAAACCCAAAATATTTATATCATTACTGAAAGACATACCTGTAGATTAATACCATGGTGATGCCTTGATAATTATAATCCGGGGCCAGTATCAACCCGGAGTCATGAAATATCATCATTTTGATTGCTCAAGGAAAAATATCCTGGCGACTTAAAGTCTACTATCAGGGCGGGTTATCAAACCCAAAGATGCTCAATGATGATTCATATAATCAGGGCTACATGGCATGTGAAATCAGTTCATACTGCCGGCTTATCATACCTGTGCAGTAAGGGTTACAACCCAAAGAGTGAGAGCACAACGCCCTGTTCAATTGATTTATACCACCGGCTTAATACACCGTATGCAGCAAGGGGTAATATCCCAAAACTTAGAGCATAGCGCTTCCTAAGTATATAAGATCATCATACACTGGCGACTTATAGTCCAAAGACAGGTTGGGTTAATAAACACCGGGTAGTTTCATGTATGAACCATAAGGCATCATAGCCCTCATCGGTTTTTAACCATGTATTAATGTGTCAGAGTAGAAGTAACCTCAAAAAATGTTAAAATCAAATAACAAAAAATCAAGGCTTTCATAGGCGGCCAGGCCTAAAAATCAAGTGCTTTCAAGGGCCGCACAGCCACTGAGTTAAATCTTCATACAAACCTTATAAGCCGGACCTCACATAACCAATCATCATTTTAACTTTGACAAGTTTAGGGTCTGTATAATATTGACTTGTCAAAAGTACGGCGGTTCGTTCCAGGATTATCTGGGCGGAGTGGTAGACTTAAAAAGGCAGGATAACCCGGGTTTTTAGGTGAATACACCTGGCTTCCAAGCTTGGCTTTTAAGCCTATTACAAGGGTCATAAAAACTCTTGTGGGTTGAACAAAGAGCCCCCAAGTAATATTTCATTCCAGGCGTATAAGCCGGATCAATAGGGTAATCATAGCTATGCTCAATGAGCAGGAAGCCCCCAAGTATTTTGTAATCATGGCGTACAAGCCGGATCAAGAGGGTAATCATAGCTATGCTCAATGAGCAGGAAGCCCCCAAAATGATCATAATAAAATAAGCCCATAAGGCAGGATACCCATGTTTGAACCGCACATCATGGCAGCAAGTTCTTTTTGGCAGCCTTTAATTTTTCTGAGAACTCGAACTTGCGAGAGATGAGTTCTTTTTGAACCGGAATTATAAACCGGATATTGAGAGCTTCAAAGCTTTGTGAGAAACAGATTTCCCTTGAGCCGGATTTTAAACCGGAATCCTTCATTTTAAGCCTGAAATTTTCTGACGGCCTTTAAATTTTCATCAATATTGTAGGAGCCTCCGGGACCGGGTTATCTTCCCTCCAATGACCTGGGCTTCTTGAATTTGCTGGAACTGGCAAGATTTGCTGAGTCAGGTCATTGTAGCCCCCGAGTCTTAGGGCGACTCGAGGAGTTTTTTTGAGATTCTCCATATTTGACCATGATATAAACCGGTATGAGTCATTCAATAGCTCAGTGATATAAAAATCCCTTTTGCATTAGACAACTTGTCCTCATATGTTAGGCCAGAAATTATCCATGGCAGAGTTGATGATCACCACGGTGAAGCTGAAATCAATCACAGCCGAGTCGGGCGGAGCGGCGGATGAGCCGACGCGACGTTATGGCCACGCAGACGCCGCGAAGTCGGCCGTGGGCGCGGACGACGAGTCAGTCGCATGTGTTGATGAAGCGGGGGGCAGCGACTTGTGCATGTATCCGTCCAGCAACACGGCAGGAACAAGCGCCCAATGCCAAAAATAATATTAGTGCACGCCCCTTTGTGACACCTTTTTGTAAGGAATAATGGTCTTGCGAAAAAATATTACAAGACCAAGTAATTGTTCTTTGATGAATTACTGTATACAAATGAAGTAGATAAGATGGGTATCACCTGATGTGTCTTTCGGACAAAGTGACTCCATAGCAATTTGATCAAATGATGGCCTTCACGTCCAAACAAATAACCATGCATCCATCAAGTTTTTAAGTAAGCCACGCCCCTCGAGCAATGCATCGAACTTGGGTGTCCCTATCAACTTGTCTTTTACGTAAACAGTACTCAACGAGTACTACTTCGTAACTGATCCTTAGCAACTCGCAACGCCACACACTTTTCAGTAGCTCGGCGCGGCACAGAGCCAGTGACGCCCAAGGCAGTGGCAACGCCAGCGGAGGGATCGGCAGGAGACGCTCATCGGCACTCATCGAAAGCGACAACAGCAGCCAAGGCGATTTTACGGTAGGGGCGGCTTAGCAACTTGGAGTTGAGGGCTTGAGGCCCGGTGCTGGTGGCTTAACACAGTGGCGCCGGAGAAACGCCTAGCGAAATGGCTCACGACAGAGTAGTAGTATTTGGTTCTCTTGTCTTCAAATGCCTGATGTCCCCACGTGACCTTCTCCTCCTTTTTTTCCAGTGATGATGATCCGATCGTAGCACTTAACCTCTTCCAATGAATCGAAGGTGCCGACTCTCAATCGTAGATGAAATAACAAATCTGAACTGCACTTGGGCTAGTACTAGGATCAGATTACTTTGCTTTTGAGTTTGGGCTCAAACGCCTAATCAATCAAGGAATATTTCTTCTGATGTATCTCACATGGGCTAGTAATCCCTCTTTCCTTTCCTTTTGAGCCAGGAGTCGACTTGCTTTCCTGGCCGCTGGTACTCTGGGGAGCGCCTTGGAAATGGCTGAGGTGGAGACGGCAGAGGCCGGCTTACAAGCGGAGACGACGGCAGCTCGGAGTAATCGAGCGCGACGGCAACAGAGACAGGCAGCCGCTGGAGAGACGACCAGCAGCAGGAGGCGGCTCAGAGGCAGACCCGTGGCTACGACTCGGACTGACGCGATGCGGTGGCTCAACACGCCGACGAGTTAGAACAAGGGCACAGCTCACGGCGGCGGCTCACATCAGTGAAGGAGATGGTAGGCCGGCGGCTTAAGGCGGTACCGCGGCAGCTACGGATGGGGCAAGGCGTCCCCAGCAAGGCGGCTTAGCGCGGAGCATGGACTGGCGGGTCAACAGCGGAGGAGCGGAGGGCTAGCTCTGGCAGCAAGGCAGCGAGCCGGCGGAGGGTCGGGTCGAGGCGTACTCCGCTGGCCGTGACGGCTCGAAGTCTAATTTCTGTGCTCAACAACATCATCCTCCAGGTCGCTGCTGATTTCATTCATATTTTTTTATTTTTATTATTTTTTAATGAGCCGGACCAGTACTAATACCAGCCGTATTTGCACATTTTTCAATCGATATAAAACAATACCAATCTCGGGATGGTTGCGGTGATTTCAATGGGCGGCCTGATCCCTTTGTAAGTAGAACTCGGACTGCCCCTTGTACATGCCGAACGCTACTAGTCAGAGGAGGTCTCGAGGTTGTAATGATTATCTCTCCGCCTGTGCGTGTTGCTGCATTTTTCTTGTTGGTCTCGGCCGTAGCAGACATTGATCCGTTTTTGGACGGATCGCCACAGACCTGTGCGGCGGCGCTTACGACGAAACCCTAGCTGCTAAAGTAGTTCTTTTTAAAACCGGCTCTTCTTTGCCGGATTTTTTTGCAAAGTTCTTGATCATTGAATAAATAGATCCCTCCAAGAACTCAACACCGCCGTGCGCAGGCCCCACGTTGGGCGCCAACTGTCGTGGATTTGTCACGGCAGATGTCCTAGTGTGAGGACTTAGTCGTGAGGCCAATGCATCTATGTGGTACCTTGAGAGGGGTTGATCGTAATCGAGAGACACAACACAAGACCAGGGTTTGGACAGCTTCGGGCCCTGGGAAACATCATCCGGTGACAACCCTACATGTTGTTTGTGGCTAGATCTCATTATGCTCATGAGGGAGTCGCTGCATAAGCCGGCTCCCCTTTAGTTCTGTCTAGCCTTTCAATATTATTTCCTCTCCCTCTTGGGGTGCCCTGCCCCTCCTTATATAAGAAGAAGGGGAGGGTTACATGACTAGTCCTAGTAGGATTAGGATTACTCTATTACAAGTGGAGTCCTAGTCTTGCTTCCTTTGTAAGGGAATACTCCTTACGCTTTCCTCTTAAGCTGGCCCACCATAACATGAGCCGACCTTCTGGGCCTTGGACCTAGTCCTCTATCTGACCCGTCGTCGGGGCCATCCATGAGTCGTCAGGCTCGTGAATAGTCGGACCAGTGAGCCACCAGACTCGTAAATCGCCAACCCTCCGGCGGGTTACCAATGAAACGCCAAGTCCCAGCCGGGTCATACTGCGGGGTATATCCCCGACAGAACGAGTAAAGAGACTTGCCGGTAACGAGATTGAACTAGGTATTGAGATACCGACGATTGAATCTCGGGCAAGTAACATATCGATGACAAAGGGAACAACATTTGTTGTTATGCGGTTTGACCGATAAAGATCTTCGTAGAATATGTAGGAACCAATATGAGCATCCAGGTTCCACTATTGGTTATTAACCAGAGATGAGTCTCGGTCATGTCTACATAGTTATCGAACCCGTAGGGTCCACACGCTTAACGTTCAATGACGATCGGTATTATGAGTTTATGTGTTTTGATGTACCGAACGTAGTTCGGAGTCCCGGGTGTGATCACGGACATGACGAGGAGTCTCTAAATGGTTGAGACATAAAGATTGATATATTGGAAGGCTATGTTTGGACACATGAATGGTTTCAGATAAGTTCGGGCATTTATCGGAGTACCGGGGGGTTACCGCCTTAATGGTCCATGGTGGGAGAGAGGAGGAGGCGGCCAAGTGGGGGCGCCCCCCCCCCCAAGCCCAATCCGAATTGGGGAGGGGGCCTGTTGGGGATATAACTATTGGGTTAACCCGCCCAGGAGGGGCCGGGTTAAGTCCCTGGCGGTTCATCAAGACAAAGCCCATGAAGATGCTTACGACGGTAGCTCATTACGCAGACTCATCAAGGGCCTTGAGCCCAAAGGTGACTTAAGGCCCAAACAAGTGTAAACTACTATATATGTGTAACTTGTATTATAAGGCATGTGCAGTTAGTCATCGAGCCGGACACGTTGTTTATGAGCCGGTCGGGACTCTGTAAGCCGCCGGGCGTCGACCTGTGTATATAAAGGGACGACCCGGCGGCAACTTAGGATAAGAGACAACAGATCGAAAGCTAGGTTAAGCATATTCGCTCCCTGGTAATCGAGGCATAAGCAATACCACCTCAACTGGATTAGGCCTTTACCTTCACCGCAAGGGGCCGAACCAGTATAAACTCCTTGTGTCCTTTGTCTCATTTAAACCCTTTAAGCTAACCTAGTTGCGATGGCTCCACGACTAAGTCCTCACACTAGGACATCTGTCGTGACAATTCCAAGACAGTTGGCGCCCACCGCGGGGCCAGCGCATGGTGGTTTCGAGTTCTTACAGGGCAGCTTCAAAGGGATCAAGGGATACGCTGTGGGCCAGATGACCAAGAGTCGTCGCGGCAAGCTCTACATCGATGACGCAGGCTGGGGTCCCGAGGCCGGCTCAATTGAGTACGGGTACCGGGTCCCCTTCGGCGGAATCCACGTCTTCATCGGCAAGATCGGCGAACCGGGCCCTGAGCTGGACATCTGCACCGACATCATCGAGACGGCTCAGTGTGCATGACCCGCCCGGGTTCAACCCGCCGTGAAGCGCGCCTTCGTTGGATTCAACCATGGGGCGGAATTTGAGGAAGGATCGATGTCTGGCGGTGAGACGGCCATCTATTCTGATGGTGAGTCGTCCACGGGCGAGACTACTTTGTTGTATCAACTGCAAAATGGCAGGCTTGGGGGCTGTCCGGATGGCGATAGTATTCTGGACCCCTATGAGCCGCCGAACCGGGTCGCAATTTTCATGGCCGGTACACAACCAGGGAAGAATTCTACGACTGCGGCAGCGATGATTTCCGGGTCAGCAGCAGCAAGGGCGGCCGGGGCAGGAGGCCTTGTGCGCCCGCCGGCTCAGGTCTTGTCTGACTTATTGTACAGTTTGACAACATTGTTAACAGCAGAGGTTAACCTGGCAGATCAAGATCAGCATAACGCAGAAGTTGCAAAACTGTGAGATCAGATAGCTCAAGCCAAGGAGAATCTGGCGACGAAAGATGCCAGGATGACCGCAGAGCAGGCGACTCTAGATGTTCAGGCACAATGAATTCAGGCAGAGTCTTTCCGGCTCACGTTGGATCAGAACGCCTCAAACGAGGTGATGAGAAGGAGGCACTGGAGTCGTCTGCCTATGGCTTACGAAGCGAGGAACCTCTTCAACGCACCTGGTGCGGGATCAGTGACCCACCGGAGGTAAACCGGGTGGTAACCGCGCCTGGAGCTGGAGTGCCAGTTCAGCCGCACGTGACGGATCCGCTTCGTTTGACAATATCCTGTCACATTATGTGCCGACACCACCGGGTCATTATTCTAACCCTTTGGATAATATGATCACTGCGGCGTCGCGATTGGCGGCTCTCCTAGTGGAAGGCGAGTCTTCAGCTGCGATTGAAATGCGGAGGGCTCGGGAGCTTCTTCAGACTGCATTGGTATAGCAGGAGGCTTATTCTTACAGTCACGAGAGGATTCACTCAACCCCTCGCCCAAGCCGGAGTTATAGCAGACACATTGATTCACCGACAGTTTCAAGCAGTGAGAGACACCGCAACCTGCCCCGTGGACATGGCCCGGCGCGCGGTGGTGCTAATGCTCAGGATTTGGTGGATCAGGGCAGAGCGCGCCGGGAAGCTGAGCTGGCAGCTCAGCAATGGGCTCATCAACGTTCCCCGGTTTATCCAACAACTTCGGTGGAGATGGGGGTAACCTCCAGAACCTTGGGAGTGCCATGTTTAATGTCGGCCTTACGCAATGTACGTTTGCCCAAGGATTTCAAGGGTCCTCGTAAGGTGCCCAACTACACAGCCGACTTACCCCCTGAAGCATGGGTTGAGAGTTATGGGATGGCGATGGAGCTGTTGGATGTTGACGATGATGCATGTGCTAAGTACTTCACTGTGATGTTGGAAGGGACGTCCCACACTTGGTTGAAAGGGCTGCCTGCTAACTCCATTGGATCGTGGGCCGAGTTAAAAGCCCGGTTTATCCAGAATTTGAAAGATACATGCAAGCAGCCTATGTCGATTGTGGACCTGGATTCCTGTATCCAAGAATAAGGTGAGTCAACAACCCATTGGGTACGTCGGGTCTCGACTATCCTGCATTCGTCGGATCGTATCAATGCTGGCTCAACAGTCTTGATGTTAGAGAAGAATTGTCATTTTATGCCCCTTAAGCAGAAGTTAGGGTGGCTCAAACGCCACTGCAATGACATGGGGGGGCTGATGGCGGCTCTGGTTAAGTATGCCGACTCTGATGGTATCAAGGACCCCGAGTCTGAGGAAAAGTCGGGAAAGGGAAAGAAGAGCGGCGGTAACACAGGGCAGCAGCATAACCTGGCGAGTCAGGGAGGCAATGGTAAGCGCAAAGCCGATAATAATTTGGATTTTGTGGCTAACACCAATACACAGAATAATGGACAACGGCGTAAGGGAAAGCCACCTCCACGGATTGGGGGGGTCAGGTTTCGATCTTGAGCGGCAGCTGAATATGCCATGTCCAAGGCATGGTACACGGGAAAGGCCATCCACTCACCTCTGGAAGGATTGCTTCATTATGTAGGAGTACCGAAATTCCAATCTTTTTCAAAACAATCATGGGCCGGACGGCGGTTCAGGTTCCGGCTCTCACAGCCCGGGTTACGGTGGTGGAGGTTCTAATTCCGGTTTTTGAAGCCAAGGTAATCAAGGTGGTTACAATCAATAGAACAATCAGGGAAATTAACAGCAACAAGTAACCCGAAGCAGTTGAATAGTGGGTAGTACCACGTCTTCACCACAAGTTTATGCAAGCGGGTCGAGATCCATAAAGGGCGATGAACGCCCGTTGAGCCTAGCCTCGTTACTTGCGATGGTCTGAACAGCCCATTGTGTGGAGTCGTGAGGATCACCCGCCCCGGGTTCATAATCCGGGTCACTTGGCTTTGGTGGTGGCGCCTCAGGTTGGAGGATACAAATTCACCAAGGTGCTCATGGATGGAGGCAGCAGTATCAATATCCTTTACTATAAGACTTTTCGTCGCATGGGATTAACTGACAAAAATCTTAAGCCGTCGAATACAGTTTTTCATGGAGTGGTGCCTGGCAAGTCGGCTATCCGGTTGGTAAAATATCTTTGGAGGTTGCTTTTGGAGCTAACTATGATTCCAGATCTGAAACGTTGACCTTTGAAGTGGTTAAAATCAAGAGCCCTTATCATGCTTTGTTTGGGCAGCCGGTTTATGCTAAGTTCATGGCAAGGCCTTGTTACGTCTATTTGCAGCTGAAAATGCCAGGTCACAAGGGCACTATAACAACGCATGGGAGTCGCAAGGTAGCCTTGGAGTGTGAAGAAGGCGATGCTGCTTATGCTGAGTCTCTTTGTGCGACAGAGGAGTTGAAGTTTTACAAAGATAATGTTGATGATACGTCTCCAACGTATCTATAATTTTTGATTGTTCCATGCTATTATTTTATCTGTTTTGGATGTTTAATGGGCTTTCTTGTGCACATTTATATTATTTTTGGGACTAACCTATTAACCGAAGGCCCAGTGCAAATTGCCATTTTTTTTGCCTATTTCGGTGTTTCACAGAAAAGGAATATCAAATGGAATCCAAAGGGAATGAAACCTTCGCGAGGATCGTTTTTGGAACAAACGCAATCCAGGAGACTTGGAGTGGACGTCAAGGAAGCAACGAGGTAGAGTGGCGCGCCCAGGGGGTAGGCGCGCCCCCACCCTCGTGGGCCCCTCGTGGCTCCACCGACGTACTTCTTTCGCCTATATATACTCATATACACTGAAAACATCCGAGGGCACCACGAAACCCTATTTCCGTCGCCGCAACCTTCTGTACCCGTGAGATCCCATCTTGGGGCCTTTTCCAGCGCTCCGCCGGAGGGGGAATCGATCACGGAGGGCTTCTACATCAACACCATAGCCTCTCCAATGATGTGTGAGTAGTTTGCCATAGACCTTCGGGTCCATAGTTATTAGCTAGATGGCTTCTTCTCTCTTTGGATCTCAATACAAAGTTCTCCTCGATCTTCTTAGAGATCTATTCGATGTAATTCTTTTTTGCGGTGTGTTTGTCGAGATCCGATGAATTGTGGGTTTATGATCAAGATTATCTATGAACAATATTTGATTCTTCTCTGAATTCTTTTATGCATGATTTAATATCTTTGCAAGTCTCTTCGAATTATCAGTTTGGTTTGGCCTACTAGACAGATCTTTCTTGCAATGGGAGAAGTGCTTAGCTTTGGGTTCAATCTTGCGGTGTCCTT
Organism: Aegilops bicornis; assembly: GCA_021605145.1. NCBI lineage: Eukaryota > Viridiplantae > Streptophyta > Magnoliopsida > Poales > Poaceae > Aegilops > Aegilops bicornis. Next base: position 319,304,799 of record CM038675.1, read on the forward strand.
TCCCAGTGACAGTAGGGGCAACAAGGCACGTATTATATTGTTGCCATCGAGGATAAAAATATGGGTTTTATATCATATTGCTTGAGTTTATCCCTCTACATCATGTCATCTTGCCAAATGCGTTACTCTGTTCTTATGAACTTAATACTCTAGATGCATGCTGGATAGAAGTCGATGTGTGGAGTAATAGTAGTAGATGCAGAATCATTTCGGTCTACTTGTCACGGACGTGATGCCTATATACATGATCATGCCTAGATATTCTCATAACTATGCGCTTTTCTATCAATTGCTCGATAGTAATTTGTTCACCCACCGTAAATTATGCTATCTTGAGAGAAGCCACTGGTGAAACCTATGGCCCCCGGGTCTATCTTCCATTATATTATTTTCCTATCAACTTGCTATTTCTGCCGCCGTTTATTTTGCAATCTTTACTTTCCAATCTATACAACAAAAATAACAAAAATATTTTATCTTATTATCTTTATCAGATCTCACTTTTGCAAGTGGCCATGAAGGGATTGACAACCCCTTTATCGCGTTGGTTGCAAGGTTCTTGATTGTTTGTGCAGGTACGAGGGATTTGCGTCTAGTCTCCTACTGGATTGATACCTTGGTTCTCAAAAACTGAGGGAAATACTTACGCTACTTTGTTGCATCACCCTTTCCTCTTCAAGGCAAAACAAACGCATGCTCAAGAGGTAGCAAGAAGGATTTATGGCGCCAATGCCGGGGAGATCTACTCACAAGTCAAGACATACCAAGTACCCATCACAAACTCTTCTCCCTCGCATTACGTTATTTGCCATTTTCCTCCCGTTTTCCTCTCCCCCACTTCACCTTTGTCGTTTTATTCGCCCTCTTTTTACGTCCATCTCTTTTCGCTTGCTCCTTCTGTGTTTGTGTGTTGGATTGATTGTTTGTCACGATGGCACAAGACAATACTAAATTGTGTGACTTTTCCAATACTAACAACAATGATTTTATTAGCACTCCGATTGCTCCTATTACCGATGCTGAATCTTGTGAAATTAATGCTGCTTTGTTGAATCTTGTCATGAAAGATCAATTTTCCGGCCTTCCTAGTGAAGATGCCGCTACCCATCTAAACAACTTTGTTGATTTGTGTGATATGCAAAATAAGAAAGATGTGGATAATGATATTGTTAAATTGAAGCTATTTCCATTTTTACTTAGAGATCGTGCTAAAACTTGGTTTTCTTCTTTGCCTAAAAATAGTATTGATTCGTGTAATAACTGCAAAGATGATTTTATCTCTAAGTATTTTCCTCCCGCTAAGGTCATGTCTCTTAGAAACGATATTGTGAATTTTAAGCAACTTGATCATGAGCATGTTGCACAATCTTGGGAGAGGATGAAATTAATGATAGTAATTGCCCTACACATGGTTTGAATTTATGGATGATCATACAAAAATTTTGTGCCGGATTGAATTTTGCTTCTAGAAATCTTTTAGATTCGGTCACGGGAGGCACTTTTATGGAAATCACTTTAGGAGAAGCTACTAAACTCCTAGATAATACTATGGTTAATTATTCTCAATGGCACACCGATAGGTTACTAGTAAAAAGGTTCATGCGATAGAAGAGATTAATGTTTTGAGTGGAAAGATGGATGAAATTATGAAATTGCTTGCTAATAAGAGTGTTTCTTCTGATCCTAATGATATGCCTCTGTCTACTTTGATTGAGAATAATAATGAATCTATGGATGTGAATTTTGTTGGTAGGAACAATTTTGGTAACAACGCATTATAGAGGAAACTTTAATTCTAGGCCGTTCCCTAGTAATTCCTCTAACAATTATGGTAATTCCTATAACAACTCTTATGGAAATTTTAATAAGATGCCCTCTGATTTTGAGACTAGTGTTAAAGAATTTATGATTTCGCAAAAGAATTCCAATGCCTTGCTTGAAGAAAAACTGCCTAAGATTGATGAGTTGGCTAGGAACGTGGATAAAATTTCTCTTGATGTTGATTATTTGAAAGTTAGATCTATTCCACCTAAGCATGATATCAATGAGTCTCTCAAATCTATGAGAATTTCCATTGATGAGTGCAAAGAAAGAACCTCTAGGATGCGTGCAAAAAAAGATTGCTTTGTAAAAGCGTGTTCTTCTAGTTTTCATGATAATAAGGATGAAGATCTAAAAGTGATTGATGTGTCCCCTATTAAATCTTTGTTTTCCAATACGAATCTTGATAAAGATGGGACTGGAGATGAGTCAACTTTAGTTAAAAGGCGTCCCAATGATTCGGAGTTTTTAGATCTTGATGCAAAAATTGGTAAAAGTGTGATTGAAGAGGTCAAAACTTTACATAGCAATGAACCCACTATTTTGGATTTCAAGGAATTTAATTATGATAATTTCTCTTTGATAGATTGTATTTCCTTGTTGCAATCCGTGTTAAATTCTCCTCATGCTTATGATCAAAATAAAGCTTTTACTAAACATATCGTTGATGCCTTAATGCAATCCTATGAAGAAAAGCTTGAACTGGAAGTTTCTATCCCTAGAAAAGTTTATGATAAGTGGGAACCTACTATTAAAATTAAGATTAAAGATGATGAATGCTATGCTTTGTGTGATTTGGGTGCTAGTGTTTCCACGATTCCAAAAACTTTGTGTGATGTGGTAGGTTTCCGTGAATTTGATGATTGTTCTTTAAATTCGCACCTTGCGGATTCCACCATTAAGAAACCTATGGGAAGAATTAATGATGTTGTTATTGTTGCAAATAGGAATTATGTGCCCATAGATTTCATTGTTCTTGATATAGATTGCAATCCTACATGTCCTATTATTCTAGGTAGACCCTTCCTTAGAATGATTAAACCAAGGCAATGGTGATTAAACCAAGGCAATGGAGACCAAAGCTCTGATACCACTTGTAGGATCTTGAGAAGAGGTGTCTAGAGGGGGGTGATTAGACACTAAGTACCAAAGTTGAAGTTTTTAACCTTATTAAAGTTTAAGTGAAGTTTAGGCACAAGTTTAACTTTTTCAATACATTACAAGCAAGCATGCAATGAGTATATGAGCAGCGGAAAGTAAAGCATGCAACTTGCAAGAAAGTAAAGGGAAGGGTTTGGAGGATTCAAACGCAATTGGAGACACGGATGTTTTTGTCGTGGTTCCGATAGGTGGTGCTATCGTACTTCCACGTTGGTGGAGACTTCAACCCACGTAGGGTAACGGCCATGCACGAGTCCACGGAGGGCTCCACCCACGAAGGGTCCACGAAGTAGCAACCTTGTCTATCCCACCATGGCCGTCGCCCACGAAGGACTTGCCTCACTAGCGGTAGATCTTCACAAAGTAGGCGATCTCCTTGCCCTTACAAACTCCTTGGTTCAACTCCACAATCTTGTCGGAGGCTCCCAAGTGACACCTAGCCAATCTAGGAGACATCACTCTCCAAGAAGTAACAAATGGTGTGTTGATGATGAACTCCTTGCTCTTGTGCTTCAAATGATAGTCTCCCCAACACTCAACTCTCTCCCATAGGATTTGGATCTGGTGGAAAGAGGATTTGAGTGGAAAGCAACTTGGGGAAGGCTAGAGATCAAGATTCATATGGTAGGAATGGAATATCTTGGCCTCAACACATGAGTAGGTAGTTCTCTCTCGTAAATAGGATCTTTGGAAGTGTAGGTTCAGTCGATGGCTCTCTCCACGAATGAAGAGGAGGTGGAGGGGTATATATAGCCTCCACATAAAATCTAACCGTTACACACAATTTACCAATCTCGGTGGGACCGAATCAACAAACTCGGTCGGACCGATTTTAGTAAACCTAGTGACCGTTAGGGTTTTGATTGGGGATCGACATGCATCTCGGTAGGACCGATATGGTTAGGGTTAGGGCATAACATAATCTCGGTGAGACCGATTACACAAACTCGGTGAGACCGATTTTGGTAAATAGCAAACCAGAGAGTTGGTCAGGTAAACTTGGTGGGACCGATTTGCTCTTGTCGGTGAGACCGAAATGTTACAAAAGGGAAACAGAGAGTTTACATTGCAATCTCGGTGGGACCGATCCGCTCTTTCGGTGAGACCGAAAAGTTATGAAAAGGAAACAGAGAGATTACAATCCCATCTCGGTGAGACCGAGATCCCTATCGGTAGAACCGATTTGCCTAGGGTTTGTGGCAGTGGCTATGACATCCAAACTCGGTGGCGCCGGATAGGAAGAATCGGTGAAACCGATCTTGGCTTTAGGTTTAGGTCATATGTGGATGTGAGAAAGTAGCTGAGGGTTTTGGAGCATATCACTAAGCACATGAAGCAAGAGGCTCATTAAGCAACACCTCATCCCTCCTTGATAGTATTGGCTTTTCCTATAGACTCAATGTGATCTTGGATCACTAAAATGTAAAATGAGGAGTCTTGAGCTTGAAGCTTTAGCCGATCCTTTGTCCTTAGCATCTTGAAGGAGTTCCCACATCCTTTAGTCCATGCCACTCCATTGTTGAACTTATCTGAAACATACTAGATAAAAGTGTTAGTCCAACAAGAGATATGTTGACATTAATTACCAAAACCACCTAGGGAGCACTTGTGCTTTCAATCTCCCCCTTTTTGGTAATTGATGACAACATACATCAAAGCTTTAGATAAAGATATAAAGAATAGCAAGTAAAGCTTTGGAAAGACATGTAACAGGCATAGGCTCCCCCTACATGTATGCAATTATGTGAATATGGAATATAGAAGCATGTGATAGCATAACCATGATAGAGCAGGCAATGTTACATGTATCTTGGCCATATGCATCAGAGCAAAGAATATTAAAGAAAATACCTTCATTCCCATGAGTCCTTCTTGCAAACAGTATGTACATCAGCAAGAATTCCTCATACACATGATTGTGATGCATATACTTACCTTGTAGTCTTGAGTTGGCTTAGGATGGAATGAACCTGCGTAAACAAGGTCAGATAACATAGATGCACCTACTATCCAGAGAAAACAAAAGAAACCAAAAGAATACCAAGACTGGGATGAAATGTAGAGAGTGAGTACTAAGTACTACATTGGATTAGACATGTCCCCAAGAGTAAAGATATGCAATGAATTTGAATGATTTCTTTCCCTTAGATGTCTTGCTCCCCCTGAATCTAGCATGGGATACTGGGAGAAGATAGGGAACAGAAAATCAGAGCTGAAAGATATAAATGAACAGAGCTAATGCAAGCTAGTGCAAATAAGCACATATGAACATGTCTTTTCCCTCAAGAAGACATGTGGTATCTCTCCTCTTGAACACCAAGCATCTGGGATCCTTGAGAAATACTTTTTATCTAGTATTCTCTCCCCTGGAGATCTCTCTCTCCCCCTGAAGGATCTCTCTCTCCTTCTCTGAAGTGATCTCTCTAAGTGCTAAGCTTTGATGTGATCTCTCTCTCCCCCTTTGACATCAATTTCCAAGAAGGGCTTGATAAAAAAATTGAGCTCTCTCTCCCCCGCTGGAATTTGTCGTGAATGGGTTTGATCCTTGAGTCACAACCTAAAGCAATGATAAAAATGTGATGCTTGTAGAGGACAAGATTCATTGAGTGGAGCTGGAGCAAAAGAATCACAGAATAAGTGGCAAACTATTTTTCCTGTTGTGAAATCGGTGGCACCGAGTGGTATGCTTCGGTGGTACCGAAAGTTTTCGGTTGGACCAAAAATAACAAATCGGTGTAACCGAGTTCATCACAGAGAAAACACTTGTCACCTCAGCTCACTTGACTAATAAGATCTCACAAAGATTTGCAAGGAATTTACTGAATGATATGCAATGAATTGGAATGCAGAGAATGCAGAGCAAATGAAAGAAATCTAGATGAAGTTTTTTTTTTTTGAAAGGGGAAACACATATGCATGAGTCAAATGCAAAAACTCATAAAAGAACACAAGAGAACTTCATCTAGAGATGGTTGTGACAAAGTCACCTATGTTAGAGTATATTGACTTAGGAGTCAAGTGAGATCACTTGATCATAGGTCATACTCATCGTTTAAGCTCAAAATGGGGTTACCATTTTTCGTTTAAGCATCTTGATGTATTCACATCTTGTCGAGTTGCTTTAACTCATGACTTGGAGTAAAGCTTCTCTAAGATGGAATAACATACCTTGGTTGGTGGTGTTGTCCATGTAGTTGAACTTGTGTGAGTTGCTCAAGATTGATGAAGCTCATCAAGAGTTGGCAGCACCACTTGGAATTTGAGTCCATCTACCTACATGGGTTAGTTCGTGCAAGGAAGAGCACTTGTGTATCCAACAATGACAATCATGAAGCTCAACATAGAATTTGTCAAAGGATATGTTTAAATGGTTTTGTGCTTCCTTGGCTTCAACCACCTTGTGTAGAGACTTGGTGATGTCGAGATTGCTCAAGATATGAGTGGTTTACAATCTGATGGATTTTGATTCAACCAAGTACCTACATGGGTTAGATAACATGCAAGATACAAATATATCCAAGACATAAGATTTCCATCATAGGTGAGATATCAAGGATTAGGCATAAGCTCATGTCTTGCATGTATCCAATGGAGTTTCTACTCCAAGTTTCAAGCATCAATGATGTTCAATTCTCCTCTTAACCTGCAAAACACTTTCTCATCAAGAGGTTTAGTGAATATATCCGCTAATTGCTTTTCGGTGCGAACATGCTTAAGATCAATGTCACCCTTAGCAACATGATCTCGAATGAAATGATGACGAACTTCAATATGCTTAGTTCGAGAATGTTGTACGGGATTATGTCCAATTTTGATAGCACTTTCATTGTCACAAAGCAATGGAACATGTTTCACATATATCCCATAATCTTTAAGAGTTTGGGTCATCCAAAGTAATTGAGCACAACATGAACCAGCGGCTATGTATTCCGCTTGGCAAAGTGGATAAGGATACCGAGTTTTGTTTCTTGGAGGACCAAGACACAAGAGATCTACCAAGAAATTGACAAGTACCCGAAGTGGACTTTCTATCAACCTTGTCGCCGGGATAGTCCGAGTCGGAGTAGCCAACTAGATCGAAAGAGGCCCTCTTAGGATACCAAATGCCAAAATTTGGTGTATGGATTAATTATATCACTATCCTTTTCACGGCCTTAAGATGACATTCTTTAGGAGCGGCTTGATATCGTGCACACATGCACACACTTAGCGTAATATCGGGACGTGAAGCACACAGATATAACAATGAACCAATCATAGAGCGATAAACCTTTTGATCAACCGGTTCATCATCTTTGGTTAAGTCAAGATGTCCACTAGTAGGCATGGGTGTAGACATACCTTTGCATTTCTTGCATATTGAACTTCTTGAATAAGTCCTTAGTGTACTTCATTTGAGAGACAAAAGTACCTTCCTTAGTTTGCTTGATTTGCAACCCAAGAAAGAATTTGAGTTCACTCATCATTGACATCTCAAACTTCTACGACATTAGCTTTCCAAACTTTTCACTAAAATGAGGGTTAGTTGATCCAAATATGATATCATCAACATAAATTTGGCATACAAATAATTCTCCATTAACCCTTTTAGTAAAAAGTGTGGAACCAATTTTCCCAATTTCAAAGCCTTTTTCAAGAAGAAACTTGGTCAAGCATTTATACCATGCTCTAGGAGCTTGTTTAAGACCATAAAGAGCTTTGTGAAGTTTGTAAACATGATTGGGTTTCTTAGGATTGACAAAGCCGGGAGGTTTCTTAACATAGACTTCCTCCTCTATTACACCATTTAGAAAAGCACTTTTAATGTCCATTTGGTACAAGGTGATATCATGATGATTAGCATAGGCAAGTAAGATGCGAATGGACTCAAGTCTAGCAATGGGAGCATAAGTCTCACCATAGTCCATACCTTCAACTTGTGTGTAGCCTTGGGCCATTTAGACGTGCTTTGTTGCGAACTACTTGTCCATCTTCATCTTGCTTGTTGCGAAACACCCATTTGGTACCAATGATGTTGTGGTTGTTCTCGGGCTTCTCAACCAATGTCCAAACTTGATTCCTCGGAAAGTTGTGTAGCTCTTCATGCATAGCATTTATCCAATCCGGATCTTCCAATGCTTCTTCAACCTTCATAGGTTCAATTCTAGAGATAAAAGAATAGTTTTCACAAAAGTTAGCTAAACGAGTTTTAGAGCGAGTGATTCTCCCGGTTTGAATGTCATTGTAGATTTGCTCGACGGGATGGTCTTTAGCAATTCTTGCTCGAACTCGTGAGAGATTTTGCTTGGGTCTTCGTTGAACATCTTCTTCATCTTGTTCTTCTTCTTGGCCTTCCTCATTGTTAGCGTTGTCGTTCTCTTGTCGTGGTGGAGAAGGAGGTCGTTGACAGTCATCTTGATGCACTTCCTCGTTTTCTTCATCTTGGTGTGTCCCACTTGTGGATGCTTCTGTATCAACTCTTGGTTCACCTTGTCGTGAAGTAGAAGCTTCCACTTGAATTGACGAGGTACTCTCCTTCACCTCCGTTGGACGGACCTTGCCAATAGACAAGTCTTGGATTGCTTCCGAAGGGTCTTTGTCTCCTACATCAATCGACAATTGCTCTAGCGAGCCGTTAGATTCATCAAACTTCACATCTACCGTCTCTTCAACCTTTTGGGTGAAATTGTTGTAGACACGGTAAGTGTGAGAGTTTGAGCCATAACCTAGTAGGAAACCTTCATGAGACTTAGGAGCAAATTTAGAACAGCGATGCTTATCAAGAATGTAGCACTTTGAGCCGAATACTCGAAAGTATCCAACTTGGGGTTTGTTACCGGTGAGGAGCTCGTATGCCGTCTTGCCGAGTAGCTTGTGAAGATACAAGCGATTTGTTGCATGACAAGCTGTCTCAACCGCTTCTGCCCAAAAGTGCTTCGGTGTCTTGTACTCATCAAGCATCGTTCTCGCCATTTCGATGAGCTTCCGGTTCTTCCTCTCAACAACTCCATTTTGTTGAGGTGTGTACGTAGCCGAGAACTCGTGTGAAATCCCTTCTTCGTCAAGAAAGGTGTCCACATTTGCGTTCTTGAACTCCGCCCGTTGTCGCTACGAACCTTCTTGATCTTCACTTCAAATTGATTTTGGGCCTTCCTAGCGAAGTTTTGAAGATCTTTTGGACCTGCGATTTATCATCGAGAAAGAACACCCACGTAAATCTTGAAAAATCATCAACTATAACTAGACCAAAAGAATTTCCACCGAGACTCTTGTAGGAGTTGGGACCAAAGAGATCCATGTGAAGTAGCTCGAGTGGCCTCTTTGTGGTCATGATGTTCTTCACGGGATGCCTTCCTCCAACCTGTTTACCTGCTTGACAAGCACTGCAAAGTCTATCCTTATCAAATATGACATCGTTAACTCCAAGGATATGATTCCCTTTAATAGGCTTGTCAAGGTTTCTCATGCCAACGTGCCTAATCATCTATGCCATAACCAACCTGTTGAGGATTTAGCAATGAAGCAGGTTTTAGGTTGAGCCTTTTTAGTGAAATCAACAATGTATAGATCACCTCTACGTACACCAGTAAAGACCATTTTATGATTGTCTCGACGAAACACTTGGCAATCTACTTCAGTAAATAGGACATTGAAACTGAAATCAGCAAGTCTAGATACTGAAAGTAAGTTGTAGCCAAGAGATTCAACGAGCATGACATTCTGAATGGAGCTATCATGTGAGATGGCCACCTTACCGAGGCCAGCCACCTTACCCTTTGAGTTGTCACCGAAAGTGACAAACTTTCGAGGACTATCATTTTTAGCAAGCTCACGAAACATGTCTTTATCTCCGGTCATGTGATCGGTACATCCACTATCAAGAACCCATTCCTTTCCTCGACACATATCCTCAAGATTTGCCATAAGACCAAAATGTCTCATTGCATCATCAAGATCGAAGTCACTATCATCATCCTCATCATAGTATCCATGTTCAACATCGTCATGTGGTGGATCAAATCCTAGAGAGGGTAATTCATTAGAGCGAGTTTGACAATGATCTTGCTTATGAATTCTTATAGCTTCGGAAATAATATCACCAATAATTCCAACATCTCCTTTGGCACGCATAAGGTCGGTAAGTTCAAATAGACGATCACCAAACATAGGATCACTAGTATTTATTTTACTCAAAGCAATAGACTTATAGAGAATTTCATCTAGATTTTTCAAGGAATAATTTGGAAAGCGTTCCTCAAGAAATTTCCATATAGTGTAGGCACACTCAAAGGTAGGCAAGATTCTAATCAAGTTTCTAGGCAAGCCTCTAGTGATAAGATTAACAGTTCTAAGATTTCTAGTCATGTCAATAGATTCATCAAGGGTAGGGTGCATAGGATCAACATGAGGAGCACAAGGGCTAGCAATGTACTTGTTAAAATGATATTGATTTAAAATTACAAGCATCTCATTTTTCCACTCATGAAAATACTCTCCATCAAGAATAGGCACTCTATGACTAAGACTCCCCAAAGTAGACTCATCCATCTTCCTCCAATGGTGATTAAACCAAGGCAATGGAGACCAAAGCTCTAATACCACTTGTAGGATCTTGAGAAGAGGTGTCTAGAGGGGGGGTGATTAGACACTAAGTACCAAAGTTGCAGTTTTTAACCTTATTAAAGTTTAAGTGAAGTTTAGGCACAAGTTTAACTTTTTCAATACATAACAAGCAAGCATGCAATGAGTATATGAGCAGCGGATAGTAAAGCATGCAACTTTCAAGAAAGTAAAGGGAAGGGTTTGGAGGATTCAAACGCAATTGGAGACACGGATGTTTTTGTCGTGGTTCCGATAGGTGGTGCTATCGTACTTCCACGTTGGTGGAGACTTCAACCCTCGTGAGGGTAGCAGTTCTTGAGTCCATTGAGGGCTCCACCCACGAAGGGTCCACGAAGTAGCAAGCTTGTCTATCCCACCATGGCCATCGCCCACGAAGGACTTGCCTCACTAGCGGTAGATCTTCACAAAGTAGGCGATCTCCTTGCCCTTACAAACTCCTTGGTTCAACTCCACAATCTTGTCGGAGGCTCCCAAGTGACACCTAGCCAATCTAGGAGACATCACTCTCCAAGAAGTAACAAATGGTGTGTTGATGATGAACTCCTTGCTCTTGTGCTTCAAATGATAGTCTCCCCAACACTCAACTCTCTCTCATAGGATTTGGATCTGGTGGAAAGAGGGTTTGAGTGGAAAGCAACTTGGGGAAGGCTAGAGATCAAGATTCATATGGTAGGAATGGAATATCTTGGCCTCAACACATGAGTAGGTAGTTCTCTCTCGTAAATAGGATGCTAGAAGTGTAGGTTCGGTCGATGGCTCTCTCCACGAATGAAGAGGAGGTGGAGGGGTATATATAGCCTCCACACAAAATCTAACCGTTACACACAATTTACCAATCTCGGTGGGACCGAATCAACAAACTCGGTCGGACCGATTTTACTAAACCTAGTGACCGTTAGGGTTTTCGTGGATCGACATGCATCTCGGTAGGACCGATATGGTTAGGGTTAGGGCATAACATAATCTCGGTGAGACCGACATACAAACTTCGGTGAGACCGATTTTGGTAATTAGCTAACCAGAGAGTTGGCCAGGTAAACTCGGTGGGACCGATTTGCTATTTTCGGTGAGACCGAAATGTTACAAAAGGGAAACAGAGAATTTACATTGCAATCTCGGTGGGACCGATCCGCTCTTTCGGTGAGACTGAAAAGTTACGAAAAGGAAACAGAGAGATTACAATCCCATCTCGGTGAGACCGAGATCCCTATCGGTAGAACCGATTTGCCTAGGGTTTGGGGCAGTGGCTATGACATCCAAACTCGGTGGCGCCGGATAGGAAGAATCGGTGAGACCGATCTTGGCTTTAGGTTTAGGTCATATGTGGATGTGAGAAAGTAGCTGAGGGTTTTGGAGCATATCACTAAGCACATGAAGCAAGAGGCTCATTAAGCAACACCTCATCCCTCCTTGATAGTATTGGCTTTTCCTATAGACTCAATGTGATCTTGGATCACTAAAATGTAAAATGAGGAGTCTTGAGCTTGAAGCTTTAGCCGATCCTTTGTCCTTAGCATCTTGAAGGAGTTCCCACATCCTTTAGTCCATGCCACTCCATTGTTGAATTTATCTGAAACATACTAGATAAAAGTGTTAGTCCAACAAGAGATATGTTGACATTAATTACCAAAACCACCTAGGGAGCACTTGTTCTTTCAGAGTCCTTTTTAACAGCATGGTAATTTGCTTTGGCTATAAAATTAGTCCTAATATGATAGGCATCCAAGATGGGTATAATAAAAACTTTTGTAAAAAGTGCATTGAATACTATGAGAAGTTTGATACTTGATGATTGTTTTGAGATATGAAGATGGTAATATTAGAGTCGTGCTAGTTGAGTGGTTGTGAATTTGAGAAATACTTGTGTTGAAGTTTGCAAGTCCCGTAGCATGCACGCATGGTATACATTGTGTGACAAATTTGAAACATGAGGTGTTCTTTGATTGTCATCCTTATGAGTGGCGGTCGGGGACGAGCGATGGTCTTTTCCTACCAATCTATCCCCCTAGGAGCATGCGCGTAATGCTTGGTTTTTGATGAATTGTAGATTTTTGCAATAAGTATGTGAGTTCTTTATGACTAATGTTGAGTCCATGGATTATACGCACTCTCACCTTTGCATCATTGCTAGCCTCTACGGTACCGTGCATTGCCCTTTCTCACCTTGATAGTTGGTGCAAACTTCGCCGGTGCATCCAACCCCCGTGATATGATATGCTCTATCACACATAAACCTCCCTATATCTTCCTCGAAACAGCCACCATACCTACCTATTATGGCATTTCCGCAGCCATTCCAAAATATATTGCCATGCAACTTTCCACCGTTTCATTTTTTATGACACGCTTCATCATTGTCATATTGCCTTGCATGATCATGTAGTTGACATCGTATTTGTGGCAAAGCCACCATGCATAATTTATATACATGTCACTCTTGATTCATTGCCCATCACGGTACACCGCCGGAGGCACTCATATAGAGTCACATTTTGTTCTAGTATCGAGTTGTAATCATTGAGTTGTAAATAAATAGAAGTGTGATGATCATCATTAATAGAGTATTCTCCCATAAAAAATAAAAAAGAGAAAAAAAAGAGAAAGGCAAAAGAAGAGGCCCAAAAAAAGAAATAAAAGGGACAATGCTACTATCCTTTTTTCCACACTTGTGCTTCAAAGTAGCACCATGATCTTTATGATAGAGAGTCTCTTATTTTGTCACTTTCATATACTAGTGGGAATTTTTCATTATAGAACTTGGCTTGTATATTCCAACAATGGGCTTCCTCAAATGCCGAGGTCTTCATGAGCAAGCAAGTTGGATGCACACCCACTTAGTTTCTTTTGTTGAGCTTTCATACATTTATAGCTCTGGTGCATCCATTGCTTGGCAATCCCTACTCCTTGCATTGACATCAATTGATGGGCATCTCCCTAGCCCGTTGATTAGCCGCGTCAATGTGAGACTTTCTCTTTTTTGTCTTCTCCACACAACCCCCATCATTATATTCTATTCCACCCATAGTGCTATGTCCATGGCTCACGCTCATGTATTGCGTGAAAGTTGAAAAAAGTTTGAGATTACTAAATTATGAAACAATTGCTTGGCTTGTCATCGGGGTTGTACATGATGAGAGCATTTTTGTGTGATGAAAATAAAGCATAGCCAAACTATATGATTTTGTAGGGATAAGCTTTCTTCGGCCATGTTATTTTGAGAAGACATAATTGCTTAGTTAGTATGCTTGAAGTATTATTATTTTTATGTCAATATCAAACTTTTATCTTGAATCTTTCGGATCTGAACATTCATGCCACAATAAAGAGAATTACTTAGAAAATTATATTAGGTAGCATTCCACATCAAAAATTATGTTTTTATCATTTACCTACTCGAGAACTCCCAGGAATTAAGCTTGGGGATGCTTGATACTCTCCAACGTATCTATAATTTTTTATTGTTCCATGCTATTATATTATCTGTTTTGGATGTTTAATGGGCTTTATTATGCACTTTTATATTATTTTTGGGACTAACTATTAACCGAAGGCCCAGTTTAAATTGTTGTTTTTTTGCCTATTTTAGTGTTTCGCAGAAAAGGAATATCAAACGGAATCCGAACGGAATGAAACCTTCGCGAGGATCGTTTTTGGAACAAACGCAATCCAGGAGACTTGGAGTGGACGTCAAAGAAGCAAAAAGGAAGCCCCGAGGCAGGCGGGCGCACCCAGGGGGTTGGCGCGCCCCCACCCTCATGGGCTCCTCGTGGCTCCACCGACCTACTTCTTTCGCCTATATATACTCATATACCCTGAAAACATCCGAGAGCACCACGAAACCCTATTTCCACCGCCACAACCTTCTGTACCCGTGAGATCGCATCTTGGGGCCTTTTCCGGTGCTCCGCCGGAGGGGGAATCGATCATGAAGGGCTTCTACATCAATACCATAGCCTCTCCGATGATGTGTGAGTAGTTTACCACAGACCTTCGGGTCCATAGTTATTAGCTAGATGGCTTCTTCTCTCTCTTTGGATCCCAATACAAAGTTCTCCTCGATCTTCTTGGAGATATATTCGATGTAATTCTTTTTGCGGTGTTTTTGTCGAGATCCGATGAATTGTGGGTTTATGATCAAGATTAGCTATGAACAATATTTGATTCTTCTCTAAATTCTTTTATGCATGATTTAATATCTTTGCAAGTCTCTTTGAATTATCAGTTTGGTTTGGCCTACTAGACTGATCTTTCTTGCAATGGGAGAAGTGCTTAGCTTTGGGTTCAATCTTGCGGTGTCCTTTCCCAGTGATAGCAGGGGCAGCAAGGCATGTATTGTATTGCTGCCATCGAGGATAAAAAGATGGGGTTTATATCATATTGCTTGAGTTTATCCCTCTACATCATGTCATCATGCCTAATGCGTTACTCTGTTCTTATGAACTTAATACTCTAGATGCATGCTGGATAGCAGTCGATGTGTGGAGTAATAGTAGTAGATGCAGAATCGTTTTGGTCTACTTGTCACAGACGTGATGCCTATATACATGATCATGCCTAGATATTCTCATAACTATGCGCTTTTCTATCAATTTCTTGACAACAATTTGTTCACCCACCGTAAATTATGCTATCTTGAGAGAAGCCACTAATGAAACCTATGGCCCCCGAGTCTATCTTCCATTATATTATTTTCCTATCAACTTGCTATTTCTGCCGCCGTTTATTTTGCAATCTTTACTTTCCAATCTATACAACAAAAATACCAAAAATATTTATCTTATTATCTTTCTCAGATCTCACTTTTGCAAGTGGATGTGAAGGGATTGACAACCCCTTTATCGCGTTCGTTGCAAGGTTCTTGATTGTTTGTGTAGGTACGAGGGATTTGCGTGTAGTCTCCTACTGGATTGATACCTTGGTTCTCAAAAACTGAGGGAAATACTTACGCTACTTTGTTGCATCACCCTTTCCTCTTCAAGGGAAAACCAACGCATGCTCAAGAGGTAGCAGTTGACCCGGGGGATATGACATCTTTAAAGAAGCCAACCACAGAGCATGACCCTTTGTTGAAGTTAAAGTCGGCAGACGACACCAAGCTAGGTTATTTTGTTCCCGGTGACTCACCCAAGCAGTTAAGTATCAGTGCTAATTTGAATTCAAAATAGGAAAGCACGCTCATCGGGTTGATCCATGAGAACCGGACATCTTTGCATGGAAGCCTTCAGACATGCCAGATGTACCGAGGGAACTCGCTGAGACACTCTCAATATTGATCCAAAGTTTAAGACAGTCAAGCAATTCCTTCGCCATTTCAATGAAGAGAGGCGTAAGGCTATTGGTGAGGAGGTCGCCCGGCTCTTGGCGGCTGGGTTCATTGTTGAAGTTTTTCACCCTGAGTGGTTAGCTAACCCGGTGCTGGTGCTCAAGAAAAATGACACCTGGCGCATGTGCGTGGATTATATGGATTTAAACAAAGCTTGTCCGGCTGATCCCTTTGCTCTCCCCCGTATTGATCAAATTATTGATGCTACGACGGGTTGTGAGCGTCTGAGTTTTTTGGATGCTTATTCTGGTTATCATCAGATCAAGATGGCAGTTAAGGACCAGGAGAAGACAGCCTTCATAACTCCCTTTGGAGCCTTCTGCTATGTATCCATGCCTTTTGGGCTCAAGAGTGCCCAGGCGACTACCAGCGATGTGTGCATAATTGTCTTCATGATCAGATCGTATGCAATGTTCATGCCTATGTGGATGATATTGTGGTAAAGTCCAGGAAGAAGGAGACCCTGATTGATGATTTGAAGAAAATCTTTGACAATCTCTGGGTTTATAAGATGATGCTTAACCCGGCCAACTGTGTTTTTAGTGTGCCAGCCGGTAAGCTTTTGTGTTTTCTGGTTTCAGAACGGGGCATTGAGGCTAACCCGGAGAAGATAAAAGCCATCACCTCTCTGGCTAAGCCGGCGTGTGTCAATGATGTTCAGCGGTTGGCGGGTCGTATTGCGGCCTTAAGCCGGTTCATAAGCCAGTTGGGTGAGAAAGCTATTCCTCTGTATCAGATGATGAAGAAGACAGATCACTTTGTCTGGAGTGATGCTGCTGATCAGGCATTTGAGGCCTTGAAGAAACAATTGGCTGAGCCACCAGTTCTTGCTGCTCCTATTGATAAAGAGCCTTTATTATTATATGTGGCTGCCAATAGCCGAGCCATGAATGTAGCCATTGTGGTGGAAAGAAAGGAGTCAGGGAAAGAGCATTCAGTTCAACGGCCGGTTTACTACATCAGTGAGGTCCTTATTGAGTCCAAACAGAGGTATTCGCATTGGCAGAAGCTTGTATATGGGATTTTTATGGCTAGCCGAAAGCTTAAACAGTATTTTCTGGGTCATCCTATTACTGTGGTTAGTTCTGACCCTTTAGGGGATATCATTCAAAACAGAGAAGCCACAGGTCGGGTAGCCAAATGGGCCATTGAGCTTGGACCTCACGGTTTAAAGTATGTGCCCCGTACAGCCATCAAGTCTCAAGCGCTTGTGGATTTTATCAATGATTGGACAGAGTTGCAGATGCCTGAGGAGAAGCCGGATAACGCATATTGGACTATTCACTTTGATGGGTCAAGGCAGTTGGAGGGCTCGGGGGCTGGAGTTGTCTTAACTTCCCCGCGAGGTGATAAATTTTCTTATGTTCTCTGATTGATGTTCCCTTGTACTAACAATGCAGCTGAGTACGAAGCCTTGCTCCATGGGCTTCGGTTGGCTAAGGAGATGAACTTAAGCCGGGTGAGGTGTTTCAATGACTCAGATCTGGTGGCTCAACAAGTCTCTGGCACTTGGGACTCTAAGGATCCACTCATGGCGGCTTATCGTCGAGAGGTCAATGCTATTGCGGGTCATTTCAAGGGTTATCAAGTTGAACATGTTGACCGCAGGAAAAATGAGGTGGCTGATACTTTAAGCCGGTTAGGATCTCAGCGTAAGCCGGTGCCACCTAACACTTTCTTGGATATTCTGCATAACCCTTCTGTTAAATTGCCTACAGAAGAGGATCTTGCTATTCCTGACCCGGAAGCACAACTAGTGGCGGCTCTTCATGCTATTCCTGATTGGACAGTTCCATATTTGGCTTATATGACCCGGGGCGAGTTACCTGAGGATGAAACTTTGGCCAGGCAGATAACCTGGCGGTCTAAGTCAATGACTATTGTCAATGGAGAGTTGCATCGTCACAGTGTTACAGGGGCGTTTCAACGTTGTGTTTCTCCTGAAGAAGGCTGTGAGATTCTGCGAGAGATTCATGAAGGAGATTGTGGTCATCATGCCGGCTCTAAGTCACTTGTAGTCAAGGCTTTCCATCATGGGTTTTATTGGCTGACGGCTCACGCCGATGCTGAGGATCTAGTTAGTAAATGTGATGGGTGTCAGAAGTTTTCACGCCGAGCTGATGTGCCGGCTCAAGAATTGAGGATGATTCCAATTACTTGGCCGTTTGCAGTCTGGGGGCTCCATATGGTTGGGCCTTTCAAAAGATCCAAAGATAAAAAGACACACCTCCTGGTGGCGGTTGACAAGTTTACAAAGTGGGTTGAGGCAGAGCCGGTTAATAAATGTGACGCGGTGACGGTGGTTCAATTCATCAAAAAGGTGATTTTCTGTTTTGGCTTTCCCCACAGTATTATAACTGATAATGGCACTAATCTATCCAAGGGTGCTATGGAGGAATTTTGTCAATGTGAGCATATCCGACTTGATGTGTCATCAGTGGCTCACCCCCAGTCTAATGGTCAAGCTGAGAGAGCCAATCAAGAGATCCTGAGAGGCATCAAGCCCCGGCGTATGGTTTCTTTGCAGAGGACGCCAGGTTGTTGGGTGGAGGAGTTACCTTCCATGTTATGGAGTATCAATACTACCCCCAACAGATCTACGGGTTACACGCCTTTCTTCATGGTTTACGGAGCAGAGGCGGTTCTCCCTAGTGACATCCGTCACGACTCGCCCCGCGTGGCGGCTTATGTTGAAGCTGACAATAAAAAAGCACGTCAGGATGCAATTGACCTGTTAGATGAGGAGCGTGACCTTGCAGCGGCTCGTTTGGCGATTTACCAGCAAGATCTGCGCCGTTATCACAGCCGCCGGGTTAAAACCAGAATTTTTGAAGAAGGTGACTTGGTGCTCCGGTGTATCCAAGATCAATCTGATATGCACAAGCTATCCCCACCTTGGGAAGGGCCCTTTGTGGTCAGCAAAAATCTAAACAATGAGTCATACTACCTTATTGATGTTCGAGACCACAAGGACTCATGCACGTCGGAGCAGGAAACCCGCCGGCCGTGGAATATTGCTCATCTTCGTCCTTACTATACCAGAGCCACCGGCTCACCTGATGTACATATTTTGACAATGTATAAATCATGATTAATATAATAAAGCCGGCATCCCTGATAATTCAGGGCCTCTGTTGTTTCATTTCTCAGAAATTGAGTCTTTATTTTTTATGATCACTTAAAGGCTTGATGCCAAATTATAGGGACCAAAGAGAGTCTGTTGCACAGCACGACTCAAACATAGGTACTGATACATCTCCAACGTATCTATAATTTTTGATTGCTCCATGCTATATTATCTACTGTTTTGGACTATATTGGGCTTTATTTTCCACTTTTATATTATTTTTGGGACTAACCTATTAACCGGAGGCCCAGCCCAGAATTGATGTTTTTTGCCTATTTCAGTGTTTCGAAGAAACAGAATATCAAACGGAGTCCAAACGGAATGAAACCTTCGGGAACGTGATTTTCTCACCAAATATGACCCAGGAGACTTGGAACCTACGCCAAGGAAGCTTCAAGGTGGACACGAGGTAGGGGGCACGCCCTACACCCCCAGGCGCGCCCCCACCCTCGTGGGCCCACCGAAGCTCCACCGACGTACTTCTTCCTCCTATATACACCTACGTACCCTCAAATGATCAGATACGGAGCCAAAAACCTAATTCCACCACCGCAACTTTCTGTATCCATGAGATCCCATCTTGGGGCCTGTTAGGAGTTCACGGAGAGGGCCGTCATCACGGAGGGCTTCTACATCATCATAGCCTCTCCGATGAAGTGTGAGTAGTTTACCTCAGACCTTCGGGTCCATAGTTATTAGCTAGATGGCTTCTTCTCTCTTTTTGGATCTCAATACAATGTTCTGCCCCCTCTCTTGTGGAGATCTATTCGATGTAATCTTCTTTTTGCGGTGTGTTTGTTGAGACCGATGAATTGTGGGTTTATGATCAAGTCTATCTATGAATAATATTTGAATCTTCTCTGAATTCTTTTATGTATGATTGGTTATCTTTGCAAGTCTCTTCGAATTATCCGTTTGGTTTGGCCAACTAGATTGGTAGTTCTTTCCATGGGAGAAGTGCTTAGCTTTGGGTTCGATCTTGCGGTGTCCTTTCCCAAAGGATGTATAAGGGCAGCAAGGCACGTATTGTATCGTTGCCATCGAGGATAACAAGATGGGGTTTATTTCATATTGCAAGAATTTATCTCTCTACATCATGTCATCTTGATTAAGGTGTTACTCTGTTTTTTAACATAATACTCTAGATGCATGCTGGATAGCGGTCGATGAGTGGAGTAATAGTAGTAGATGCAGAATCGTTTCGGTCTACTTGTCTCGGACGTGATGCCTGGATATTCTAATAACTATGGTCAGTTCTGTCAATTGCTCAACAGTAATTTGTTCACCCACCGTAGAATACTTATGCTCTTGAGAGAAGCCACTAGTGAAACCTATGGCCCCTGGGTCTATTCTCATCATATCAATCTCCATCACTTTTATTTTGCTTTGCTTTTTACTTTGCCTTTTACTTTTCACTTTGCATCTCTATATCAAAAATACCAAAAATACTATCTATCATCTCTATCAGTTCTCACTCTCGTAAGTGACCGTGAAGGGATTGACAACCCCTAATCGCATTGGTTGCGTTGAGCTATTGTTTTTGTGTAGGTGCGAGGGACTTGAGCGTGGCCTCCTACTGGATTGATACCTTGGTTCTCAAAAACTGAGGGAAATACTTACGCTACTCTGCTGCATCATCTTCTCCTCTTCAGGGAAATCCAACGCAAGCTCAAGAGGTAGCAAGAAGAATTTCTGGCGCCGTTTCCGGGGAGTCTACACAAAAATTCAACATACCAAGTACCCATCACTATCCCTATCTCCCGCATTACATTAGTTGCCATTTGCCTCTCGTTTTCCTCTCCCCCACTTCACCCTTGCCGTTTTATTCGCCCTCTCTTTCTCCTTCTCCTTCTCCTTCTCTTTCTCCATTTGCCTTTTTCTCGCTTGCCTTCTGTTTGCTCGTGTTTTGGATTGCTTGTTTGTCGCGATGGCTCAAGATACTACCAAATTGTGTGACTTCACCAATACCAATAATAATGATTTCCTTAGCACTCCGATTGCTCCTCTTGCCAATACTGAATCTTGTGAAATAAATACTGCTTTGTTGAATCTGTTTATGAAAGATCAATTAAATCGGCCTTCCTAGTGAAGATGCCGCTACTCATCTGAATAGCTTCGTTGATTTATGTGATATGCAAAATAAAAAAGATGTCGATAATGACGTTGTTAAATTGAAGCTATTTCCTTTTTCGCTTAGAGATCGTGCTAAAGCTTGGTTTTCGTCTTTGCCTAAAAATAGTATTGATTCTTGGAACAAGTGCAAAGATGCTTTTATCCCTAAGTATTTTCCTCCCGCTAAAATCATCTCTCTTAGAAATGACATTATGAATTTTAAGCAACTTGATCATGAACATGTTGCACAAGCTTGGGAGAGAATGAAATTAATGATACGTAATTTCCCTACTCATGATTTGAACTTATGGATGATTATACAAAAAAATTATGCCGGATTGAATTTTGCTTCTAGAAATCTTTTAGATTCGGCCGCGGGAGGCACTTTTATGCAAATCACTTTAGGAGATGCTACTAAACTCCTAGATAATATTATGGTTAATTATTCTCAATGGCATCTTTGAAAAGATCTTCTAATAAAAAAGTGCATGCGATAGAAGAAATCAATGTTTTGAGTGGAAAGATGGATGAACTTATGAAATTATTTGCTACTAAGAGTGTTTCTTCTGATCCTAATGATATGCCTTTGTCTACTTTGATTGAGAATAACAATGAATCTATGGATGTGAATTTTGTTGGTAGGAATAATTTTGGTAACAACGCATATAGAGAGAATTTTAATCCTAGGCCTTATCCTAGTAATCCTTCTAATTATTATGGAAATTCCTACAACAACTCTTATGGAAATTATAATAAGATGCCCTCTGAATTTGAGAATAGTGTTAAAGAGTTTATGAATTCACAAAAGAATTTTAATGCTTTGCTTGAGGAGAAATTACTTAAAGTTGATGATTTGGCTAGGAACGTTGATAGAATTTCTCTTGAGGTTGATTCTTTAAAGCTTAGATCTATTCCTCCTAAGGATGATATCAATGAGTCTCTCAAAGCCATGAGAATTTCCATTGATGAGTGCAAGGAAAGAACCGCTAGGATGCGTGCTACGAAAGATGCCTTTATTAAAGCGTGTTCTTCCAATTCCTATGAAAATCAAGATGAAGATCTAAAAGTTGTTGATGTGTCACCTATCAAATCTTTGTTTTGCAATATGAATCTTGATGAAACTGAATATGATCTTCCTTTACCTAGAAGGTGTTCCAAAAATTCAGAGTATTTAGATCTTTATGATGAAATTGATGAAAGTGGGATTGAAAGAAATAAAAATCTACATGTTGCTAAACCCACTATATTGGATTTCAAGGAATTTAATTATGAAAGTTGCTCTTTAATTGATTGTATTTCCTTGTTGCAATCCGTGCTAAATTCTCCTCATGCTTATAGTCAAAAGAAAGCCTTTACCAAACATATTGTTGATGCCTTGGTGCAATCTTATGAAGAAAAACTTGAGTTGAAAGTCTCTATCCCTAGAAAACTCTATGATGAGTGGGAACCTACTATTAAAATTAAAATTAAAGATCATGAGTTTTATGCTTTGTGTGATTTGGGTGCTAGTGTCTCCACTATCCCCAAAACTTTGTGTGATTTGCTAGATTTCCGTGATTTTGATGATTGCTCTCTAAACTTGCATCATGCGGATTCCACTATTAAGAAACCTATGGGAAGGATTAATGATGTTATTATTGTTGCAAATAGGAATTATGTGCCCGTAGATTTCATCGTTCTTGATATAGATTGCAATCCTTCTTGCCCTATTATTCTTGGTAGACCTTTCCTTAGAACGGTTGGTGCGATTATTGATATGAAGGAAGGGAATATTAGATTCCAATTTCCATTAAAAAAGGGCATGGAACACTTTCCTAGAAAGAAAATAAAATTGCCATATGAAACTATCATGAGAGCCACTTATGGATTGATTACCAAATATGGCAATACCTAGATCTATCCTCGCTTTTATGTCTAGCTAGGGGCGTTAAACGATAGCGCTTGTTGGGAGGCAACCTAATTTTATTTTTAGTTTTTTGTGTTTTTCTTCTGTTAGGGAATAAATTACCCATCTACCTTATGTTTGGATGTGGTTTTGTGTTTTAATTAGAGTTTGTGCCAAAATAGACCTATTGGATCTTCTTGGATGATAGTTATTTGATCTTGCTGTAATTTCCAGAAACTTTACGTTCAGTGCCCGAATTATTAAAAATCATCAGAACGTCATAAAATACTGATTCCAAATTCTGCTGATCAATAAACAAATTGTCTAGGTCGTCTAGTTTTGGTAGAATTGTTTGGGTTCCAGAAGTTTGCGTTAGTTACAGATTACTACAGACTGTTCTGTTTTTGACAGATTCTGTTTTGCGTGTGTTGTTTGCTTATTTTGATGAATCTATGGCTAGTAAAATAGTTTATAATCCATAGAGAAGTTGTAATACAGTAGGTTTAACACCAATATAAATAAAGAATGAGTTCATTACAGTACCTTGAAGTGGTCTTTTGTTTTTTTTCTCTAACGGAGCTCACGAGATTTCTATTGAGTTTTGTGTTGTGAAGTTTTCAAGTTTTGGGTGAATTCTTTTGATGGATTATGGAACAAGGAGGGGCAAGAGCTTAAGCTTGGGGATGCCCATGGCACCCCCAAGATAATCCAAGGACACCAAAAAGTCAAAGTTTGGGGATGCCCCGGAAGGCATCCCCTCTTTCGTCTACTTCCATTGGTAATTTACTTGGAGCTATATTTTTATTCACCAACATGATATGTGTTTTGCTTGGAGCGTCTTGTATTATTTGTGTCTTTGTTTGTTAGTGTGCCACAATCATCCTTTCTGTACACACCTTTTGAGAGAGCCATACATGAATTGGAATTTGATAGAATACTCTATGTGCTTCACTTATATCTTTTGAGCTATGTAGTTTTGCTCTATGAGCTTCACTTATATCTTTTTGAGCGTTATAATTTTGCTCTATGTGCTTTACTTAGATCTTTTAGAGCACGGTGGTGGTTTGTTTTAAAGAAACTATTGATCTCTCATGTTTCACTTAGATTATTTTGAGAGTCTTAATAGCATCATAATTTGCTTAATAATAATATGCTTGGTATTCAAGAGTTGTGAAACTTTCTTTTGAGTGCGTTGAATACTAAGAAAAGATTGAGGCTTGATAATTGTTTTGAGATATAAAGATGGTGATATTAGAGTCATGCTAGTTGAGTAGTTGTGAATTTGAGAAATTCTTGTGTTAAAGTTTGTGATTCCCGTAGCATGCACGTATGGTGAACCGCTATGTGATGAAGTCGGAGCATGATTTATTTATTGATTGTCTTCCTTATGAGTGGCGGTCGGGGACGAGCGATGGTCTTTTCCTACCAATCTATCCCCCTAGGAGCATGCGTGTAGTACTTTGCTTTGATAACTTCTAGATTTTTGCAATAAGTATATGAGTTCTTTATGACTAATGTTGAGTCCATGGATTATATGCACTTTTTCCCATCCTTCCACCATTGCTAGCCTCTCTAATACCGCGCACTTTTCGCCGGTATCATACACCCACCATAAACCTTCCTCAAAAAAGCCACCATACCTACCTATCATGGCATTTCCATAGCCATTCCGAGATATATTTCCATGCAACTTTCCACCGTTCCGTTTATTATGACACACTCCATCGTTGTCATATTGCTAGCATGATCATGTAGTTGACATCGTATTTGTGGCAAAGCCACCGTTCATAATTCTTTCATACATGTCACTCTTAATTCATTGCATATCCCGGTACACCGCCGGAGGCATTCATATTTGTTCTAAGTATCGAGTTGTAATTGTTGAGTTGTAAGAAAAATAAACGTGTGATGATCATCAATTTTTAGAGCATTGTCCCAAGTGAGGAAAGAATGATGGAGACTATGATTCCCCCATAAGTCGGGATGAGACTCCGGACGAAAAATAAAAAAAGAGGAAAAAAGAGGCCATAAAAAAAGAAAAGGCCCAAATTAAAAAAACGAGAGAAAAAGAGAGAAGGGACAATGTTACTATCCTTTTACCACACTTGTGCTTCAAAGTAGCACCATGATCTTCATGATAGAGAGTCTCTCATTTTGTCACTTTCATATACTAGTGGGAATTTTTCATTATAGAACTTGGCTTGTATATTCCAATGATGGGCTTCCTCAAAATTTCCCTAGGTCTTCGTGAGAAAGCGAGTTGGATGCACACCCACTTAGTTTCTTTTGATGAGCTTTCATATACTTATAGCTCTAGTGCATCTGTTGCATGGCAATCCCTACTCACTCAAATTGATATCTATTGATGGGCATCTCCATAGCCCGTTGATACGCCTAGTTGATGTGAGACTATGTTCCCCTCCTTTCGTATTCTCCACAACCACCATTCTATTCCACATACAAGTGTTATATCCATGGCTCACGCTCATGTATTGCGTGAAGATCGAAAAAGTTTTGAAAATGTTAAAGTATGAAACAATTGCTTGGCTTTTCATCGGGGTTGTGCATGATTTAAATACTTTGTGTGGCGAAGATAGAGCATAGCCATACTATATGATTTTGTAGGGATAACTTTCTTTGGCCATGTTATTTTGAGAAGACATAGTTGCTTTGTTAGTATGCTTGAAGTATTATTATTTTTATGTCAATATGAACTTTTGTCTTGAATCTTTCTAATCTAAATATTCATACCACAATAAGAAGATTTGCATTGAAATTATGCCAAGTAGCACTCCGCATCAAAAATTCTCTTTTTATCATTTACCTACTCGAGGACGAGCAGGAATTAAGCTTGGGGATGCCTGATACCTCTCCAACGTATCTATAATTTTTGATTGCTCCATACTATATTATCTACTGTTTTGGACTATATTGGGCTTTATTTTCCACTTTTATATTATTTTTGGGACTAACCTATTAACCGGAGGCCCAGCCCAGAATTGCTGTTTTTGCCTATTTCGGTGTTTCGAAGAAACGGAATATCAAACGGAGTCCAAACGGAATGAAGCCTTCGGGAACGTGATTTTCTCACCGAATATGACCCAGGAGACTTGGACCCTACGCCAAGGAAGCTTCGAGGTGGGCACAATGTAGGGGGGCGCGCCCTACACCCCCAAGCGCGCCCCCCACTCTCATGGGCCCACCGAAGCTCCACCGACGTACTTCTTCCTCCTATATATACCTACGTACCCTCAAACGATCAGATACGGAGCCAAAAACCTAATTCCACCGCCGCAACTTTCAGATCCACGAGATCCCATCTTGGGGCCTGTTCGAGCTCCACGGAGAGGGCCGTCATCACGGAGGGCTTCTACATCATCATAGCCTCTCCGATGAAGTGTGAGTAGTTTACCTCGGACCTTCGAGTCCATAGTTATTAGCTAGATGGCTTCTTCTCTCTTTTGGATCTCAATACAATGTTCTCCCCTCTCTTGTGGAGATCTATTCGATGTAATCTTCTTTTTGCGGTGTGTTTGTTGAGACCGATGAATTGTGGGTTTATGATCAAGTCTATCTATGAATAATATTTGAATCTTCTCTGAATCCTTTTATGTATGATTGGTTATCTTTGCAAGTCTCTTCGAATTATCAGTTTGGTTTGGCCAATTAGATTGGTAGTTCTTGCCATGGGAGAAGTGCTTAGCTTTGGGTTCGATCTTGCGGTGTCCTTTCCCAGTGTGAAGGGGCAGCAAGGCACGTATTGTATCGTTGCCATCGAGGATAACAAGATGGGGTTTATTTCATATTGCATGAATTTATCTCTATACATCATGTCATCTTGCTTAAGGCGTTACTCTGTTTTTTAACTTAATACTCTAGATGCATGCTGGATAGCGGTCGATGAGTGGAGTAATAGTAGTAGATGCAGAATCGTTTCAGTCTACTTGGCTCGGACGTGATGCCTATATACATGATCATACCTGGATATTCTCATAACTATGCTCAATTCTGTCAATTCCTCATCAGTAATTTGTTCACCCATCGTAGAATACTTATGCTCTTGAGAGAAGCCACTAGTGAAACCTATGGCCCCTGGGTCTATTCTCATCATATCAATCTCCATCACTTTTATTTTGCTTTGCCTTTTACTTTTCACTTTGCATCTCTATATCAAAAATACCAAAAATACTATCTATCATCTCTATCAAATCTCACTCTCGTAAGTGAACGTGAAGGGATTGACAGCCCCTAATCGCGTTGGTTGCGTTGAGCTATTGTTTTTGTGTAGGTACGAGGGACTTGAGCGTGGCCTCCTACTGGATTGATACCTTGGTTCTCAAAAACTGAGGGAAATACTTACGCTACTCTGCTGCATCATCTTCTCCTCTTCGGGGAAATCCAACGCAAGGTCAAGAGGTAGCAGGTACCTGGCGAGCACAGCTCACAAATATATCACTTGGGGGCTTCCTGCTTGTCGAGCATAGCTTTGACTACCCTTGTTGATCCGGCTTACATGCCCAGAATATAATGTTACTTGGGGGCTCTTTGTTCAACGGACAAGAGTTTTTATGACCCTTGTAACAGACTTAAAAGTCAGGCTTGGAAGCCAGGTGTATTCACCTAAAAACCTGAGTTATCCTGCCTTTTTAAGTCTGCCACTCCGCCCAGGTAATCCTGGAATGACCAGTCATACTTTGGACAAATCAATCTTATATAGACCCTGAATTTGTCAAAGTTAAAACGACGATTGGTTATGTGAGGTCCGGCTTAGAAGGTTTGTATGAAGGTTTAACTCAGTGGTTGTGCAGCCCTTGAACGCACTTGATTTTTAGGCCTGGCCGCCTATGACAGCCTTGATTTTTCGATTTTTGATTTGAACATTTTTTAGATTCCTCTCCTATGACATATTGATACATGGTTAAAAATGAAGGAGGGTTATGCCTTCTGATTTATACATGAAACTACCCGGTGTTCATTAACACGGCCTGGCTTTAAGACTATGAGTCGCCAGGATATAATGATTTTATATGCTTGGAAGCGCTACGCTCTAAGTTTGGGATATTACCCCTTGCTGCATATGGCTTATTAAGCCGGCGGTACGTGTCAACTTACATAGAGCTTTGTACTCTCAATCTTTTGGGTTTTCACCCTTCTTCCGCTGGTGAATTAAGTCGGTGGGGTATCACAAGTATGATGCTTTTTATTAAAGGTCATGATTAAACCGGCCCTGGTTATGGACTATTTTTAGCCACCAGTGGTTTTTGATATGGTATTATGACCCGTCCTGCGGTAAACCGCCAGGATCTTTGTCATGTGTTTGTGTGCAGGTACAATAAATAAGTCTGGTGCGCACAGTTGATGAAATCATAAACATACGTCACAGATCTTCAACTTGACTGATCAATAATATCACGCAGAACAAAACATGCACGATGGCATGGTAGATCAAGAGTTTAACTAAAGCCTATTACAAAGGCATCGAATGCCCCATAGGAATAATTGTCTTAGCAGTTTCACAGAAAGCATATGTTAAGCCGGCCTATGGCTTACGACTCTTGGCCTTGTTGTGTTGAAGGTTGCGGCTCACACTACAGGAAACAACTAATTTGCCGTCAGGAGGCGTCTTTGTTGTCTGCTTTTCGTCGGGAAGACGGCAAAGAAAGGGTTTGTCGTCATCAACAGACGGCAAAGAAATACTAACGGCAAAATAGACTTTGTCGTCTGCGAAAAAAACACAGACGGCAAAGTGCTCACTTTGCTGTCTACAAAAAAGAACACAGACTGCAAAGATCTTTGCCGTCTGCGTTTTTCATTACAGACACAAAGAGCATACTTTGTCGTCTACAATATAAAATACACACAGCAAAGATATTTGCCGTCTATGTTTTATATTACTGACGGCATAGTACGCACTTTGCCGTCTATAATATAAAATGCAGACGGCAAAGAAGAAACACATCTCGCAGATCGATTTCCTGGATCGATGAGGTGGCACGATCTGAACCAAACGTTGTGTCCCAGATCTTTCTCCCCCACGCCCTCACGTTCTCTCTCTCCCAACCAAACGGCACGGCCCCACCCACCACACTCGTGCTCTCACCCACAAGGCAAAGTCAGAAACCACCCACGCCCATGTGCTTCCCCACGAGATGCCCCCGCCCGTGCTACCCGCAGCACCGCCGGCGCATCGCCATCGAGCGCCTCTGCCGCCTCTCGCACACCCCCTCGCCCAGGCGGTCTGCCGCCCGAGCTCGCACCTTCTCCCCAGACGCTCCTTGTCCAGGCGGACACCAGCACCGGCGGGCACTATGCGCCGGCCAGGCGGCTAGCTTCGACCTCCGCCACCTGAGAAGGGCACCTCTCCGTGCACGTGATGCCTCGTCTCTGCCCCGAGTGCTTGTTTCTGGACCCTCTCTCTTCTCAGTACCACCTCGCCGTACTCCGTCGTGGCCGCTCCTCGCCGTTCCCGCCGTGACCTCTCGTCACCTGACCCGGCCGCAGCCGAGCCTCCCCAACCTCCTCCTCGCCGGACTACGCCGCGGCCTGCACTCACCGAACCCGCTGTAACCATCCCTCGCCAGACCCTGACGTGGCTGCACCTCGTCGGACTCCGCCGCCCCTCGTCGGAACCCGCGCACCTAAGCCTCCCCAACATCCTCCTCTCTGCCCTGAGCACCAGAGCTCCCCCAGCAGTGGCAGCGATTGCCAAAGTTGGCTACTCTAGTGACCACCGAAGCAGCAGCTGCCATCCTCTCTGCTTCCCTTCTTCCCAAGCTCACCGGAGCAGCAGCGGCGGCCCTCCGAACGCTTCGACTGGCGTTATTTTTTCAAATAAAAAAACAAACTTTGCCGTCTGTAGTTTAGGATTGATGACGGAAAGAAAACTTTTTGACTAATGGCAAAGACCGTATTATTTGCCGTATGTTGTTTATAAGGTTGACGGCGAAGCAGATTTGGCTGACGGCAAAGTGTTCTTTGCCGACTTATGTTTGCCGTCTAAGTTTGCCGTCTGCTTCCTGACGGTGAAATCTTTGCCGTCTGGATTTATGTCTTTGCCATCTGTGATCCACAGACGGCAAATTACATGTTTCCTGTAGTGTCATCCAGCACCGGTTCATCTGCCTCCTTTTCACCCAATGGCTGGAAGTTAGTGGTCGATCCCAGTTAATGCTCTGAATACAGGTTCATCACTTATAAGTGTGGATGGATCAACATCAGGGGCATAAGTGTGCTTACGGATCGGAGGAGTCAGGTCAGGAGCATCATGAGTCGGTGCCTTTGCCTTCTTATTGTTGGCATCATAAACTGGTTGGTAATGTGTAAGATCAGTGTCTTCAGCCAGTTTGCTAGCCAAAGAATGCATTTCCTTCGTAAGAGCGGCGAAGTCATCTGCAGTGAAGGGTGACCCATCTTATTTAATGCTTGGGCAACCGTTTGCCAAATCTGCTGGTTCAAGATCAGCTAGCTACGCTTTCGCCTGGGTTAGTGCAGTAAGGGCATCGGCTCTTGTAGCTGACTTCTTCAACTCTTCGATCCGTGCAGGCAACATCAATAGTTTGTCCAACGTGTCCTTGATAAGGGTTGGAGCCGGTTTGTTGTGAGCAGCTATGCACATGACCTGCTGTGCGCTAGTATATAGCTGTTCTATGAGCGTGTAAGTAGCTTTCAGCTTTTTCCGCATGTCTGCTCCAAGATGGGTAACCCGAGATCCTCTGTCATCAAGGATGTTGTAAGCCGGGAGAATATTGAATAAACATATGTTCAGAAATTAAAAGAGTTATTTTACCAAAAACAGCAGCAGTCATGGCATTAATTTGTTGTTTTAAGCCGGCAAGCTCTGAAGATACTGGCTCAAGGGCTGCTTCAGCATCTTCAGCCCTCTTCAGCAGGGCTGCCTTCTCTGTCTCCCAACCTGCTTGTTCAGCCTTGAAGCTTTCCTTCATTTTCTCCATTGCTGCTAAGGCACTAGTCAGTTCATCCTTGGCCTTGGAGGTTTCTGCTTGTTGAGACTTGATATTTTCTTGAAGGTCGGTGACTTGGGATTCTTTACTGCTAAGCTCAGTCTGCAAAAAGTAAACAGTAAATAAGATGGCAATGAATTTATTTGAAGTCCCAAGCACAATACAAGTATTATACTTGGCACTTGGGTGCTAATGTCTATGGCTTCTTAAAACATTGTGAAGTCCCAAGTACAATACAAGTATTATACTTGGCACTTGGGGGATAATGCATATTGCTCTTCAAGCATGGCTTTATTTGCTGACCCGGACAGATGATGATGATCCGGCTTACGAAGGCTATGACTGGGATTATGGATTTCTAGAAGATGATTGGTCTCGACTTAACATATTTGTTAAGCGGACCCTTGGGGGCTATAGATGCAATGTTAATTCTTGCTGAGTTAAAAAGTCCCGGCTCAACATATTTATTAAGCCGGCCCTTGGGGGCTATAGATGAAAAGTTAAGGCACTGGTATTAAAAAGTCCCAGTTTATATTTGCAAGTATAAACCGACCCTTGGGGGCTACGGGAGTTGATCTATGCAGCTACTGAAGTTTACAGCACATGTTATTCTATCATGTCCAATAAACTTGGCGGCTAAGGGGAAGAATATTCATATGACAAGAAGTTGTAGTGTTTACCTCATAGCGCTCCTTCATCGGGTTCACTAAGCCGGCTTCAAAGTCACGGCTGGTGTATAGGCGATTTAAATAACCAGAATGGAGGTCTTGAGCACTGAAATGAGTATAGCTCTCCAAGTCTGTTTTCCACTTGCCTTTATCCTTAGCAGAAATTTCTTCTTTCGCACTGTGTTTTGATAAGACAGTAGGTTGACCCGGAGCTGTGAATCTAAAGCCGGTGACAAGAACGTCATCAGTCTTCTCTTTAGCAGGGTTAGTTGGGCTTGGCGACTTAGAGAGAGCTGGCTCAACATCCATATCATCTGGAGAAACTCCATGATCTTGTGGTGGAGGATCATTAAGGGTGGCATCAGCAATTGGGCTAGCAGGTTCTGACTGTTGCTTCTCTGGCTCAGGCAGATTGAGATAGTCGGCCGGCTTAGTTAGCTTGGCTTTCTTGCTGGGCTTGGCTTGGCCCCCCTTTCCTTCTCTTCTTCTCCCTCTTCCTTCTTCTCCTACTCCAACTAGGGAAGGGGGGAAACCTAATCCTACTAGGAGTAGGATTCCCCCTTGGGGCGCGCCATCGAGAGGGCCGACCCTCCCCTCCTCCACTCCTTTATATACGGGGGAGGGGCACCCCATAGACACACAAGTTGACAGTTGTCTAAGCCGTGTGCGGTGCCCCCCTCCATAGATTTTCACCTCGGACATATAGTTGTAGAGCTTAGGCGAAGTCCTGCATCGATAACTTCATCATCACCACGCCGTCATGCTGACGAAAATCTCCCTCGGCCTCAGCTGGATCAAGAGTACGAGGGACATCACCAAGCTGAACGTGTGCAGATCGCGGAGGTGCCGTGCATTCGGTACTTGGGTCGGTTGGATCGCAAAGACGTTCGACTACATCAACCGCGTTACTAAATGCTTCTGCTTTCGGTCTACGAGGGTACGTGAACACACTCTCCCTGATCGTTGCTATGTATCACCTAGATGGATCTTGCGTGTGCGTAGGAATTTTTTAAAATTACTGCGTTCCCCAACAGTGGCATCCGATCCAGGTCTATGCGTAGATGTTATATGCACGAGTAGAACACAAAGAGTTGTGGGCGATAATAGTCATACTGCTTACCAACATGTCATACTTTGATTCGGCGGTATTGTTGGATGAAGCGGCTCAGACCGACATTACGTGTACGCTTATGCGAGACTGGTTCTACTGAGGTGCTTCACACACAGGTGGCTAGTGGGTGTCTGTTTCTCCAACTTTAGTTGAATCGAGTGTGACTACGCCCGGTCCTTGTTGAAGGTTAAAACATCAAACTTGACGAAAAATCATTGTGGTTTTGATGCGTAGGTAAGAACGGTTCTTGCTAAGCCCGTAGTAGCCAAGTAAAACTTGCAACAACAAAGTAGAGGACGTCTAACTTGTTTTTGCAGGGCATGTTGTGATGTGATATGGTCAAGACGTGATTATAAAAATTGTTGTATGAGATGATCATGTTTTGTAACACAGTTATCGGCAACTGGAAGGATCCATATGGTTGTCGCTTTATTGTATGAAATGCAATCGCCATGTAATTGCTTTACTTTATCACTAAGCGGTAGCGATAGTCATAGAAGCAATAGTTGGCGAGATGATGCTACCTCTTGAGCATGCGTTGGTTTTCCCTTGAAGAGGAAAGGGTGATGCAGCAAAGTAGCATAAGTATTTCCCTCAGTTTTTAAGAACCAAGGTATCAATCCAGTAGGAGGCCACACGCAAGTCCCTCGTACCTAGACAAACAAATAAGAACCTTGCAACCAACACGATAAAGGGGTTGTCAATCCCTTCACGGCCACTTGCAAAAGTGAGATCTGATAGAGATGATAAGATAATATTTTTGGTATTTTTATGATAAAGATTGAAAGTAAAGATTGCAAAGTAAAATAGATTGGAAACTTATATGATGGAAAATAGACCCGGGGGCCATAGGTTTCACTAGTGGCTTCTCTCAAGATAGCATAAGTATTACGGTGGGTGAACAAATTATTGTCGAGCAATTGATAGAAAAGTGTATAATTATGAGAATATCTAGGCATGATCATGTATATAGGCATCACGTCCGCAACAAGTAGACCGACTCCCGCCTGCATCTACTACTATTACTCCACACATCGATCGCTATCCAGCATGCATCTAGAGTATTAAGTTCATAAGAACAGAGTAACGCATTAGGCAAGATGACATGATGTAGAGGGATAAACTCAAGCAATATGATATAAACCCCATCTTTTTATCCACGATGGCAACAATACAATACGTGTCGTTTCCCCTACTGTCATTAGGATCGAGCACCGCATGATTGAACCCAAAGCTAAGCACTTCCCCCATTGCAAGAAAGGTCAATCTAGTAGGCCAAACCAAATTGATAATTCGAAGAGACTTGCAAAGATAACCAATCATACATAAAAGAATTCAGAAAAGATTCAAATATTGTTCGTAGATAATCTTGATCATAAACCCACAATTCATCGGATCTCGACAAACACACCGCAAAAAGAGTTACATCAAATAGATCTCCAAGAAGATCGAGGAGAACTTTGTATTGAGATCCAAAGAGAGAGAAGAAGCCATCTAGCTAATAACTATGGACCCGAAGGTCTGTGGTAAACTACTCACACATCATCGGAGAGGCTATGGTGTTGATGTAGAAGCCCTCCATGATCGATGCCCCCTCCGGCAAAGTGCCGGAAAAGGCCCCAAGATGGGATCTCATGGGTACAGAAGGTTGCGGCGGTGGAAATAGGGTTTCCTGGTGCCCCGTGATGGTTTCGGGGTACGTAGGTATATATAGGAGGAAGAGGTAGGTCGGTGGAGCCACGAGGGGCCCACGAGGGTGGAGGGCGCGCCCAGGGGGGTAGGCGCATCCCCTGCCTTGTGGCATCCTCGTTGATTTCTTGACGTCCACTCCAAGTCCTCTGGATCACGTTTGTTCCAAATATCACGCTCCCGAAGGTTTCATTCCGTTTGGACTCCGTTTGATATTCCTTTTCTGCGAAACATTGAAATAGGCAAAATAACATCAATTTGCACTGGGCCTTGGGTTAATAGGTTAGTCCCAAAAATAATATAAAAGTGTATAAATAAGCCCATTAAACATCCAAACCAGAATATATAATAGCATGGAGCAATCAAAAATTATAGATACGTTGGAGACGTATCAAACGACAACGATGCTTCGATGGAGATCAAGGTGTCAAGCCAGTGACGATGGTGATCATGGCAGTGCTTTGGAGATGGAGATCAAAGGCACAAGATGATGATGGCCATATCATATCACTTATATTGATTGCATGTGATGTTTATCCTTTATGCATCTTATTTTACTTAGTATGGCGGTAGCATTATAAGATGATCTCTCACTAAATTTCAAGGTATAAGTGTTCTCCCTGAGTATGCACCGTTGCTACAGTTCATCGTGCCGAGACACCACGTGATGATCGGGTGTGATAAGCTCTACATTCACATACAACGGGTGCAAGCCAGTTTTGCACACGCATAATACTCGGGTTAAACTTGATGAGCCTAGCATATGCAGATATGGCCTCGGAACACTGAGACCGAAAGGTCGAGCGTGAATCATATAGTAGATATGATCAACATAGTGATGTTCACCATTGAAAACTACTCCATCTCACGTGATGATCAGACATGGTTTAGTTGATATGGATCATGTGATCACTTAGATGATTAGAGGGATGTCTATCTAAGTGGGAGTTCTTAAGTAATATGATTAATTGAACTTTAATTTATCATGAACTTAGTACCTGATAGTATTTTGCATGTCTATGTTGTTGTAGATAAATGGCCCGTGTTGTTACTCCGTTGAATTTTAATGCGTTCCTAGAGAAAGCTAAGTTGAAAGATGATGGTAGCAATTACACGGACTAGGTCCGTAACTTGAGGATTATCCTCATTGTTGTACATAAGAATTACGTCCTGGAAGCAACGTTGGGTGCCAAACCCGCTGCAGGAGCAACGCTAGATGTTGTGAACACCTGGCAGAGCAAAGCTAATGACTACTCGATAGTTCAGTGTGCCATGCTTTACGGCTTAGAACCGGGACTTCAACGACGTTTTGAACGTCATGGAGCATATGAGATGTTCCAGGAGTTGAAGTTATTATTTCAAGCAAATGCCCGGATTGAGAGATATGAAGTCTCCAATAAGTTCTACAGCTGCAAAATGGAGGAGAATAGTTCTGCCAGTGAGCATGTACTCAGAATGTCTGGGTACTACAATCACTTGACTCAGCTGGGAGTTAATCTTCCAGTTGATAGTGTCATTGACAAAGTTTTTCAATCACTGCCACCAAGCTACAAAAGCTTAGTGATGAACTATAATATGCAAGGGATGTATAAGACTGTCGGTGTACCAGAGTAGGGGTACCCTGGTATCCCGAACTTGTGCCTGAGCGATTCTGACACCAGCGGCAAGGCTTGCCTGGTCACCGCCAAGATCCTCCGTGGTTCCTTTGGAGCCATTCAAGAACAAAGTATTTAACCAAGAAGACAAGGCCCCGACAAAAGGAGCTTGCCGGAAGGCCACTCAAGGCACGCAGAAGACAAGACCCGGCAAGAGGAGCTTGCCGGGAAGGCTCGGAAGGCGACAAGCTTCGGGCGCGACAAGGATTCAGCGGCAAGGCACTTGCCGCGGCAGTAACCTCTCTTCATCTCCGCTCGGCTCATCCACCAACGTGTCGCCATGGGACCATTCCATGCGCAGCGTGTCAAGAAAACTGTGCAGCGGCGGGGAGCAGCGATAAGCGGCGACAAGCTTGCCATCGTGGCGAGCGGTGGCGCTCTGACGGTCTCTGTTGCCTTTGTTTAGTTGACAGGACGGGCATTTAATGCTTTTGTCCCTTGTCGTCGTGGTTAGGTAGAGTACACGTACCTTTGTACAAGTAGGTGTACCAACTACTGTTTTTCCATTTGTACCCTCATCTACGTTGCCACCTGTTGGAGACCCCTTGAGCATATAAAAGGAGGCCCATGCGCAACGTAGAGGAGGGTTCGATTCCAACGTAACCAGAGAACACTCACGCTAGGTCTTGTAGCTCTCATCGCTCCCTAGCAAGAACACAATACAACTAGGCAAGCAGCAGTAGGAGTATTATCTCTCCGGAGAGCTCCGAAGCTGGGTAAACTGCTCGTGTGCTTCGCCTCGATCCGCTCTTCGTGCGATCTCCGCTCCCCTCCGAACCAAAAGGGGCCTGGTCCGCCGGCCCCATAGGTGTTCGTGGGTCCGATCAGCCTCCCCGACATCTTTGGCACGCCAGGTAGGGGGCGTCGAGGCTGTGTGAACCTGATCCGGCGTTCACATGAGCAACATCTTCATCATCTTCAACATCTTCATCAACATGCCACCGAAGAAGAAGGCTTCGGCGGCAGCGGAGCCGTCCGCGTCGAACCCACCACCTCCGGAGCAAACAAGTGGTGGGGTAGACGCTGGCGGAAGAACGGGCGCCGGCGAAGGAGTTGTGACGCTGCCAAGTCCAAGGATAGGGCCGCGCAAACCTCGGCGTCCGTACATGTCCCGCGCCCATCTCAGGAGCAGCGGGACCAACAGCGTCATGGTATTCACAATACCATACGCTCGTTGGATCAAGACCGAGCTGGAGGATCTCGAGGCCCTCAAGACCAGCGTGCACGCCAACATGCTTGCACGGCGAGAATGCAGTCGCTGGGCGGGATGCTGCTCCTTCTAACATAGTTAGAAGTCCGAGCATATCCGCTCCTCGCACCGTTCACCATTGCCACCCACCACTCCAGCGGAAGCCTTGGCGAGGCTCAATCGCTCCTCGATTACCCTCCAACGGCCGACAAAGGTCGACGCAGTGGAGGGCCACCATACTGAAGTCTCATCGGCTTCGCCAACGGCGACGCTCCATGGCAACCGAGTGCGTCGCTGCCACGGCAGAACGCATAAACGCGAGCCGGTGGCGGCAGAGACGGTGGGGTGCAACCACCATGCACTCTCCACCCCGAAGGCCAAAATCGCCGACTCGCCGGATCCACCTCGACAGCGACTCCACTGCATCATCAGATCCACGAGCTCATCGCGATCAGTGCCAAGTGCTACATGATCGACAGCAAGAGGACGCTCGAACTTGCATCGAGCACCGAAGAGAAGCGCGACGTCAATCCGACAAGCGCGCCGGGCCCTCTGTTGACATGCACGCGCCAGAGGAACCAGGCGACTTGCCGTACGCGGTAGGTTGCCCTGCGTTCACTTGTGAGCTGCGGCAAGTCCAGTGGACCAGCAAGAAAAACTTCAAGCCAAACGTACCGGAGAAGTACGACGGCAAGACGCATCCGTCGGAGTTCCTCAGCATCTACACCATCACGGTGTAGGCTGCGAAGCGAGACGACAAGATCCTTGCCAACTACTTCCCGGCGGTACTCAAACACAACGATGTGTCCTGGCTCATGCACTTGCCGGACAACTCCATATCTTCTTGGGCAGATCTATGCCATCAGTTTGTTGGCGCCTTTACAGGCGGCCACAAGCCCCATGGCCAAGAAAGCGACCTTCATCTGCTCGCCCAGAAGGAAGGAGATCCCCTGCGGAAGTATATTCAGAGATTCAGCCGTGTACAAAGACAACATCTCAGATGTCCACCTGCGCGGTGATCAGCGCGTTCCATCGAGCGTCTTGAAACCGCAGGATGCGGGAG
The DNA here is from genome assembly GCA_021605145.1 of Aegilops bicornis. Taxonomy (NCBI): domain Eukaryota; kingdom Viridiplantae; phylum Streptophyta; class Magnoliopsida; order Poales; family Poaceae; genus Aegilops; species Aegilops bicornis. The sequence continues at coordinate 319,343,166 of CM038675.1, forward strand.
GAGATGGTGATGTGCAAGATCGAGACGTCGATGAGCTATACGCCTGGCCGACAAGTGCGCCGCGTCTTTGAGGAGGAGGAGACTCCCGGAGAGAATACCGAAGCAGGAGGATCGGCGATGAGGAGACCGCCCCGGCAAAGAAGAGCCGGCGGCGGGGCAACAGGAAAAAGAAAGGCAGAGATGTGCTAGTCGTCGAGCAGTCCGGCAATGGAGGTGGCGACAAGAATGTCAAGGCTGGTAGCTCCGGCAAGGAGGTTGCCGCTGGCACCAACCACCACCGACTGTGGCGGCCGCCCGACAAGCGGGGCGGCTCCGGCAGCGATCTTGCAAGATCCACCGCACCAAGGGCCATGACCTCCAGAGCTGCAAGAAGGTAGAGCAGCTTGTTGAACAGCGAAGGCTGAAATCTGAGCGGCGCGACAAGGAGAAGGCCCGTGAAGGTGCTGGAGGAGCCAGCAAGAAACGTCCGGCCGGGGAGGACGCCAGGCAAGGCCAAGCAGCGGCAAGGACACAGACCTCCCAGCGGCGCGACAAGGATGAAGACGAAGACGACGATGAAGATATGGAAGGCAGCGAGACCGATGAGCGGGAGTTTCGAGCTACGAGAGGTCCTCTGCGTTGACGGAGGTGCTTCCTCGCATACTTCCCACCGCCAACTCAAGCGGTGGATGCGGGAAGTTAATGCAGCTGAACCATCCGTAGAGTCACGCAAGCCTCGAAGTGGTCCAAAGACGCCTATCATCTTTGATATTGAGGACCACCCTGATCGCATAACAGCGGTCGGGTGCTTCCCGATGTTAGTTTCACCAACTATCCGCAACCTCAAGGTCACCAAGATGCTAGTTGACGGTGGGGCCGGCTTGAATCTGATCTCCTCTGCGGTGCTCCGTAAGCTTGGATCCTGACGGCGAGCTCAAGAGACCGCACATTCCAAGGAATCAATCCGAGAAGGAGCAAGCGAAGGGGAAGATCACGCTGTTGCGGTAACATTTGGCGTGAGCTGAACTTTAGGACCGAGAGGGTCACATTCGACGTTGTTGATTTCCCATTGCCTTACAATGGGATACTTGCCCGCCCAAAGACTCGCTAAGTTCATGGCAGCCTCTCATTATGCATACAACTTACTCAAGATGCCGGGCCCGATAAGCATCATCTCTGTCCATGGCGACAAGAAGGATGCTCTTATCTGTGCCGACAAGATCTACCGAGAAGCAAAGAACTGCAATGTAGCAAAACACTTGCATTTGAAGCTCCGGGGAAAAAGAAGACCAAGTTCGGCAAGAGCTCGATGCCCACTCCGGCAGCGCACCTCTTCGGAGTGCTGCGCTACCGTCGAGGACGCACCATCGAGTTCCACCGGCAAGTGCAAGAAAGGCGATGGCAGCTCCGCCAAAGACCAAGAAGGTGTCCGCCAAGGAGGGGCGGCTGGTGGTACCTTCACCATCAGTGCCTCTCTCGACCCTAAATAGGAAGGCGCGCTCGTTGCTTTCCTGCGGGCGAACGTCGACGTGTTTGCATGGCAACCGTCTGACATCCCCGGTGTTCACAGGAAAGTAATTGAGCACCGTCTTGCCGTTTGTCCTCATCTGCGCCCGTCAGCGTAAAGTCGGGAAGCGAGCGGTGGAGCGCCAAGAAAACATAGCATAAGAAATCAAGAAATTGTAAGCAGCAGGCCTTGTCAGAGGAGTGATCAATCATACGTGGATGGCCAATCCAGAAGTTGTGCGCAAGGCAAATTGGAAATGGAGACTTTGTATTGACTTCACGGATGTTAATAAAGCTTGTCCCAAAGATCCATTTCCCTTGCCGCGCATCGACCTGATTGTTGACTCCACGGCTGGATGTGATTTGCTTTCGTTTCTTGATGCATATTCAGGATATCATCAGATCTTCATGGCAGAAGAAGATGAGGAGAAGACCGCATTCATCACCCCATGTGGCACATACTGTTTTGTACGGATGCCCTACGGGTTAAAGAATGTGGTTCAACGCTTGCAAGGGTAGTTCATGATGCTTTTGAGCCGCAAATGCACGTAAATGTAGAAGCCTACATGGATGACATAGTGGTCAAGAGCAAGGACAAAGCAACTCTGGTTCAAGATTTGGATGAAACCTTTGCAAATCTGCGCAAGATCAACCTCAAGCTCAACCCTGAGAAGTGCGTGTTCGGAGTTCCTTCTGGCAAGCTTCTCGGGTTCTTCATGTCTCAGCGGGGAATTGAAGCCAATCCTGACAAGATCAAGGCCATTGAGCAGATTGAAGCACCAAAGCGCGTCAAGGATGTACGAAGACTTGCCGGTTGTGTAGCTGCTCACAGCAGGTTTATCTCTAGATCTGCTGAGTGCGCCCTGCCATTTTTCAAAATCTTGAAAAAGGCAGGTCCGATGCAATGGACTCCAGAAGCGGAGGCTGCGCTGCAGGACTTAAAGAGATACCTGCCCTCCACTCCAACACTTGTCGCACCTAAGCCACAAGAGAAGTTGCTGCTATATATAGCGGCGACCAATCAAGTGGTTAGTGCTGCATTAGTAGCGGAGAGGGAGGCGGATGATGAGCTAGCAACCATGGCGTACACATCCGGCGACAAGCGAGGGGGCTTCACGGCAAGCTCTGGTCCCGACAAGGACGGATCTGCTGTGAGCGCATGAGCAGATGCGAGAAAAGGATGGTGCAGCGCCCAGTTTACTTTGTCGATTCTCTCTTGTAGGGGGCTAGGTCAAGGTACTCGGTGTGCGTAAATTGCTTTTCGGCCTCCTCATGGCCTCGAGAAAGTTGCGCCATTACTTTCGTGCACATGAGATCACAGCTTGTCACTCGCTTTCAAGAAGAGGATACTACAAAATCCAGAGGCAACAGGCAGGATTGTCGAGTGGGCACTGGAACTGTCAAGCTTTGGCCTCAAGTTTGAGAGCACATCAACTATCCAAAGCAGAGCATTGGCAGAGTTCATAGCGGAATGGACCCCAACGCCAGATGAAGAAATTCCAGAGACGAGCATTCCCGTCAAGGAAGCAAGCAAAGAGTGGCTGATGTACTTTGATGGTGCCTTCTCGCTGCAAAGCGCCGGTGCCGGCGTGCTACTTGTCGCACCCACCGAAGAGCACCTCAAGTACGTAGTCCAGATGCACTTTCCCAAGGAGCAAGCGACAAACAATACTGGAGAGTATGAAGGTTTGCTTGCCGGTCTCAGGATTGCAGTAGACCTTGGGATGAAGAAGCTTATTGTCAGGGGTGATTCGCAGCTTGTCGTCCGCCAAGTGAACAAAGATTATCAGAGTCCATTGATGGAAGCCTACGTTGATGAAGTGAGAAAGCTAGAAGAACACTTTGTGACCTACAAATGGAACATGTTCCAAGAGCTCGTAATGATATTGCCGATGGCTTCGCCAAAGTGCGCTGCACTTAAGTTGCACAATGGAACCAGGGATTTTGTGCTCAAGCTAACTCAACCAACCGTAACACCATCAACTGGACAGAACAAGAAGAGGAAGTTGATTTCTGGTGACTATTTTCCGGCAGAGCTTCCCGAAGCCGCCACGAAGGTCCCCAAGATCGACACCAACAGAGCTGAGGGACAGTCTGCTCCGACAAGCCCCAGGGTTTGTTTCGTTGAAGCAGACGCTCCCGACAAGTTTTGCTCCGGCAAGCTTGCCGGGAACGTCAAGCTCCGGTGAGCCGCAGGTTCTTGCCGTGGAAGGCGACGTTCCGCAGCAGCAGATGTGCCTTTAGTCCTTGTTGTCGAGCCGCAAGCTCCGGCATGGGCACAAGAGATTGTCCATTTCCTTGAGACAGGAGAACTTCCGAAGAACAAGAAGAAGCGGAAAGAGTAGCCCGGCGGTCAAGTATGTACCGGTTTGTCGACAAAGACACTGTATGCGAAGGAGATTCAACGGTGTGAAATTGAAGTGTATTTGCCGAAGATGGACAAAAGCTGTTGGCGAGAGATACATGGAGGCATATGTGGTCACCACATTGGCGCCAGAGCACTTGCCGCAAAGCGTTCGGCAAGGTTTCTTTTGGCCGACAGCCTCCGGGATGCAACTGCACAAGTAACCAAGTGTGAAGCGTGCCAGTTCCATTCCAAACAGATACACCAGCCAGCTCAAGCTCTCCAGACGATCCCTTTATCCTGGCCATTTTCGGTCTGGGGGCTCGACATCCTCGGCCCCTTCCCCTGAGTTGTTGGGGGCTTTACGTCGCAATTGACAAGTTCACAAAGTGGCCGGAAGTGGAAGCAGTGAGGAAGGTGGCAGCACAGTCAGCAGTCAAGTTCTTCAGTTCGATTATTTGCCGTTTCGGAATCCCCAACAGGATCATCACCGACAACGGCACACAATTTACGAGTCGCACCTTCATGCAGTACGTCCAAGATCTTGGCGCCAAAGTCTGCTTTGCTTCTGTTGCTCATCCGAGAAGCAACGGTCAAGCAGAGAGGGCAAATGCTGAAGTGCTGCACGAGCTCAAGACCAGAACTTTCGACAGGCTGCACAAGTGCGGAAGAAACTGGATTGAGGAGCTGCCGGTGGTTCTTTGGTCGATCAGGACGACGCCAAATCTAGTCTATGGAGCAGAGGCAGTTCTCCCCACGGAACTCGTATACGGGTCGCCTCGAGTGCTCGCTTATGATGAGCTTGAGCAAGAGCAGCTGCGACAAGATGACGCGCTGCTCCTTGAGGAGGACCGTCTTCAGGCTGCTTTGTGCTGCTCGTTACCCGGCAAGCTTTGTGTCGCTACCATAGCCGCAGTTAGTGCGAAGCCTCGAGGAAAGGCGACCTTGTTCTTCGGCGCGTTCAGTCCGCCAAGAATTCAAACAAGTTGACGCTTGAAGTGGGAAGGCCCTTATCGGGTGAAACGAGTCACTAGGCACAGCTGTTGTCCGCCTTGAGATCGAAGATGGCATTCCGTGAGCAACTCACGGAAAATTGAGCATCTTCGTAAGTTTTACCCGTGAAGCGCGGTTGCCGGAACCTGTTCGGCAACCACCTTTGTACAAGTCTTGCGCTGATGCATGTAATCCTTTGTACAAAGCCGAGGCGCAGATCCGTGCATAAGTAAAGCTCATGTGTTGCACAACTTGACAAATTCATGCTTTCATCATTTTATTGCATGTTTTGGCTAACACTTTGTGCAGCACCCACACCCGGTAAGCAATATCGAGCCGCTGGGCTCCATAACTTTATTTTCTCTTCTTTCTCTTTTCTCAAAAAAAGGAAGGTTCCCTCGCGCCCTTACTTTGTTTCGAGTCCGCTCAACAACTTAAGTGAGCTGCGGCTAGTCGCGACAAGGTTGCTTGTCGGAGGTGGCACCGCCAAATTCTTGACGTTCGCACTTTTCGGCGCTTCATGACAAAGGTGCCTGCACCGACAAGTTCCCTAAAAGCGTGGGGCAAAAAGCATTACAAAGGAAGGAATCAAGTAAAGGAAATAACATTGCAATCATCGCCTAAGATAGAGTTATATTACAAAATAGCTTGTCGCAGATCTAATAAATTGTTCTAAACATGATCCGCAGCGACAAGGGAAAGATAGAATTGGCGGCCTAGTCTACGCGGTCACCATCAACCCGCTTGATCTTGCCCACCTTGTCCACAATGGGTGCGACAAGGGCTTTGAGCACCTCCACATCGGCATCTGGCGGCAAGGATCCGAGGGCGCCGTTGAGGTTGAGGCACGGATTGCGGAAGGCCACCTTCATCAACACCTTCTGGAGGGCTCCGGCACAGATCTGGCGCGATTCCTCGGCCAGCTGCTTTGGGATCTCTTCCCGGAGTCGCTGGAGAGCCGTCACCACGCCCTTGAAGAATAAGCTAAGCTTGGCGCTGGGTTGGAGGTGCTCGTCGGAGGAGTAGCCGAGATCCACCATCCCCAGCTCCATCAGCTCGTTGTGGATGGCGGCAGCAGTGTCCATAAGACCTTCGGTCCAGTGCTCCACACTGTCCCTCAAGGCGCTCTGGGTGGCAACAGCATTCGCCAGCAGCTCCTCGTTGGCCTTGATCTTCTCCAACAGGCTCACCTCCCGCTCTTTGGCGTTGTCCAGCGTCTGCATCAGAGTGGTCAGCTTCAGCTCAAGATCTGCCGTGGAATCCTTGGCAGCGTCGAGCTCCTTGCTCCTCTCAGCGAGACGGCCCTGCAGCTCGCCAAGAGTGTAGGTGTCCTTCTCGCGCTCGTGCTTGAGTGCGGCAAGCTCCTCGCCGCTCTTCTGGAGACTGGCCTCCAGCTGCGTCACCTTCATCTCCAACTCTTTCTTGGCGACCTCGGCGGCTGCGGCAGCATCCTTCGCTTCCTTAAGAGCCCCGCCAAGTGACTCCTCGTGCGCGACAAGCTCTTCCTCGTGGCTGTCCAGGTTGACCTTCCGCTGCGCCCATTTCGCTTTCTGCGGGCAGCTTCTCGGCGGCAAGCCGCTGCTCCTCCTCATTGCGGCCTTCTCGAGGATGAAGGCCGTGCGCTCCTCGGCGAAGTTGCTCCCGCTCCTCCGCCAAGGACGGAGAGCTTCCTGGTTGCGGCCGGAGCTCCTCCGCGCTTCTCCATGTCTGCTCCCGCCCTCGCGACAAGTGCCTCCGGGACTCCAACTTGGCTTGTCGGGCGCGGTAGAGCGGCAAGCTTCTTCATTGCTCCTCCTCGAACTTCGCCAGCTGCTGCTTGGCGCGTCCACCAGCGTCAGCCAGCGGAGGCGAGCAGCTCTCCGTCGAAGGTTTCTCCTTCGACCGGCGCCTGGAGCTCGACTCCCATGGGAGCTTGATGAAGACGCCGTCGCCGGCCTTCAAGTAAGCGCTGGGCTGGGGCTCTTCGAACTGGCCTGCTGCAGCGGCGGGGAATCGGCGGTCGGTGTAGCGCTGGCGCTCCTGCGGCCCTAGGGCCGTCGGTCACGATCACTGACCCTCGCCCGGCTTCTGCGGCGGCAGCCTCGGTGGCCTCTTCGCGGCGAGCTCGTCGGCGCCGGCTTCTTCTTCCACGGCAAGCGGCTTCGTCGGTGTTGCAGCAGCGTCCTCCTCGCCCGGCGACCTCGGTCTCCATCGGCTCTGTGGCGGACAAAGAAAGAACGATCAAGCAAATGTTCAAAAGAAAAAGCGAAGAAGAAAACAAGCCCAAGGGAAATTTTTGCGCCAAGAGGATTACCTGCGATGGGATCTGCAGCCATGGTCTCGACCACTGGAGGATCACTTGGTGCTGTCCCTTGCGGAGTAGTCTCCCTTGCGGAGGATGCTCCTTGCGGAGAATCCTCCCTTGGCGGCGTAGTCGAAGCAGATAGAATTTGAGCGGCTCCGGGCCCTCTGATGAGGCTGCTCTGCTCCTACACAAACCAACAATGAGATATCAATGAAGAAGGAGCACCCATGCAGACCTAACGATGAGGAGAAAACCGCATACTTACAGGGGGCTGTCTTTGGGGGCTGCTTTGAGGAAGGGTTGCCGGGTCCGGCAAGGGGGTCTCAGACGCGCCTCCTGTTGCCACGGGTGGATCGTCCTCAACAACGACCACCGGGGTCCTGGCTCTCTTCGACGCTCTCTGGGCCAGCGTCCTGAAAAGGAAAGAGTTCAGAACGAAGCAAATCAGATTCAAGATGAAACAACGAAATTGAAGAAATACAAGCACAATATTGAAGCTTACTCTTCTTCTTCTTCGTCGGAGCTGAGCGCGGAGAGATCAAACTCCGGCTCGCCTCCAGTGCGACGAGGCGGAAGAGTGGGCTCTCTTGGCCGCTTGGCGGAGGTGTCGGCGGTGGCCTGGGAGGATCCCGCCCGGTTGTCATAGCAGTGTGGGGTGCTCCAGCGGCAACATCGCTTGCCACGCAGTAAGCGCGTCGCCTGCGGCGCTGCAAGCTGTGGGCCGTCTACCGCCCGTCTCGTCTCGGCCTTGCGGAGACACCTCTTTAAGCGGGCCGGGCTCCGTTCGCGGCAAGCTGGATGGTGGGGAAGAAGCGCCCTCGGCTGGTTCGCTCGACTCGACCTCGGGTTCGGCAAGCTCTTCCTCACCGGCGAACTCCCTTCGCTCGGCAAGGCTTACGCCTCTGCTGCATCTGCCTCCTCCACGGTGTACCCAAAGGCGCCCGGTAATCTTGTTCTTGCCGCCTCCTCGGCTGGTGGCAATGCGCGCATCTAAATGCGTCGGTGGTGTCGCGGGTGAGCTTCTTACGCTTCGTCAGGCGGATCGGCATTTCTTCCAAGCTGTCGAAGAATTGTCGCATACGACATCGTCCATGAGCTCTTGCCAGGTTGGAGCGATCCCATGAGAATCGCTGGCGGCATCATGGCGCGGATGCGGTCGAGCGCAGAATTGTTGCACAATGGAACGACCCCCCTCGGCAACCTAAACCACTCGGGGTGATCGGGGTCGTGCTTGTACAGTTCTAGCAGCATCGCATCCAACTCCAAGACAGTGAAATTCCAGTTGAGGCCCGGGCGCAGCCTCATGATGTCCGCTGCGTTTTGGAACTCCCAAGCAGGTCTCCTCCTCTCCTGCAAGGGAAGCGTCGCGGCGGCGAAGGAAATCTCGCCAACTGCGCCTCTGATGAGTCCGGCAAGCCCTGGCGCAAAATCCGGGTCACAGCAATCTTCAACCTAGCATCTTCGGCGCCAAGTTGCTCCAATCGTTGCGGCGCACTATTGGGGCTTGGCGCGAAGCGATCGAAGGGCTGCGGGTTCTCCTCAACGATCCAACACCAATTGGCTCTCCACTCCTCCCATTTCTTTGCGGAGCTCTCCTCCAGATAGGCCTCCTTCTTGCCGACCACAGAGACCCAAGCAATCCCTCCCAAGCGGCTCCCCTCTCTCGACGCGGGGCATGAAGAAGTGGCGGAAGAGGACTACGTTTGGGTGGATCCCGACAAAGTTTTCGCAAAGGTGTGCGAAAACTGCCATGGTCAACCGTAGGTGTTCATAATGTCGCAGAAGAATTCAGAAAAGGGCGGGCATAGCCCGCAATAGAAGAAAAGCGCAAAGAAAGGATACCCAGTTGGGGCTAGTTCCGAAGCGGTGGCGGGGAATACCTTCGTGCGCGGATGCGCACGCGTCTCCGTCGACCAGAAGAGGTAGTAACCCTCCCTCAGCTCCTTTGCGTCGAGCTGGGGGAGAAGATGGCCCGCTCCTTCGCGGCGCCACGAGCCGCTGCGCCTCGGCGACTTCACGCCCTTCCCTTGTCGGCTTTGAGCCATGACGGGCGGTGGAGGAGACCGGCGGCGTTGATGGCGCTGTGGCGAAAGAAGCGGGCGCTCTCTTCGCACTAGAGAAGAAGGGGAGCGGCGGTGGTTTTCGAGACGAGACAGCAATGGCGAGGTGGGCGACCTGCCCTGTTTCCCCTGTTTATAAGGAGGAGGAGGCGGACGTTCGCTTTTCCTAATAAAGAAACCCCCACGATCTCTCCCACGATGCCACGTTCGACGCGTGCTGTTAAGTGGGGGGCGTGGTGGGTCGAAGCGATTACTGGCGTGATCAAGGCGCGTGTGACCGTGCACTTTGTTTTGGGCCTGGCCCAACAGCGCTCGGCACCGTGTGTGGCCCAAGCCGGGGCTCTGTCGGTGTACCCAGTAGGGGTACCCTGGTATCCCGAACTTGTGCCTGCAGGCGATTCAGCACCCAGCGGCAAGGCTTGCCTGGTCACCGCCAAGATCCTCCGTGGTTCCTTTGGAGCCATTCAAGAACAAAGTATTTAACCAAGAAGACAAAGGCCCGGCAAGAGGAGCTTGCCGGAAGGCCACTCAAGGCACGCAGAAGACAAGACCCGGCAAGAGGAGCTTGCGGGAAGGCTCGGAGAGCGACAAGCTTCCGGCGCGACAAGGATTCAGCCGCGGCAAGGCACTTGCTGCGGCGAACAACTCTCTCTTCATCTCCGCTCCAGCTCATCCACCAACGTGTCGCCATGGGACCATTCCATGCGCGTGTGTCAAGAAGGTTGTGCAGCCGGCGAGGGAGCAGCGATAAGCGGCGCCGACAAGCTTGCCATCGTGGCGAGCGGTGGCGCTCTGACGGTCTCTGTTGCCTTTGTTTAGGCGGCAGGGGCGGGCATTTAATGCTTTTGTCCCTTGCCGTCGGGGTTAGGTAGAGTACACCGTACCTTTGTACAAGTAGGTGTACCAACTACATTTTTCCATTTGTACCCTCATCTACGTTGCCACCGCCGGAGACCCCTTGAGCATATAAAAGGAGGCCCATGCGCAACGTGAGGGAGGTTCGATTCCAACGTAACGAGAGAACACTCACGCTAGGTCTTGTAGCTCTCATCGGCTCCCTAGCAAGAACACAATACAACTAGGCAAGCAGCGGTAGGAGTATTATCTCTCAGGAGAGCTCCAGCTGGGTAAACTGCTGCGTGCTTAGCCGCCTCGATCCGCTCTTCGTGCGATCTCCGCTCCCCTCCGAACCAAAAGGGGCCTGGTCCGCCGGCCCCATAGGTGTTCGTGGGTCCGATCAGCCTCCCCGACAAAGACGATTCCCGAGCTCTTTGCAATGCTAAAGGCTGCGGAGGTAGAAATCAGGAAGGAGCATCAAGAGTTGATGGTCAATAAGACCACCAGTTTCAAGAAGAAGGGCAAAGGGAAGAAGGGGAACTTCAAGAAGAATGGCAAACAAGTTGCTGCTCAAGTGAAGAATCCCAAGTCTGGACCTAAGCACGAGGCCGAAGTGCTTCTCTTGCAAAGGGACTGGTCCTTTGGAAGCGGAACTGCCCCAAGTATTTGGCAAAAAGAATGATGTCAAAGTGAAAGGTATATTTGACATACATGTTATTGATGTGTACCTTACTAATGCTCATGATGGCGCTGGGTATTTGATACTGGTTCTGTTGCTAATATTTGCTACTCGAAACAAGGGCTACGGATTAAGCGAAGATTGGCTAAGGACGAGGTGACGATGTGTGTGGGAAATGGTTCCAAAGTCGATGTGATCGCCGTCGGCACGCTACCTCTACATCTACCTTCGGGATTAGTTTAGACCTGAATAATTGTTATTTGGTGCCAGCGTTAAGCATGAACATTATATCGGGATCTTGTTTGATGCGAGACGGTTATTCATTTAAATCAGAGAATAATGGTTGTTCTATTTATATGAATAATATCTTTTATAGTCATGCGCCCTTGATGAGTGGTCTATTTTTACTAAATCTTGATAGTAGTGATACACATGTTCATAGTATTGAAGCCAAAAGATATAAGTTTAATAATGATAGTGCAACTTATTTGTGGCACAGCCATTTAGGTCATATTGGTGTAAAGCGCATGAAGAAACTCCATGCTGATGGGCTTTTGGAATCACTTGATTATGAATCAGTTGATGCTTGCGAACCATGCCTCATGGGCAAGATGACTAAGACTCTGTTCTCTGGAACAATGGAGCGAGCAACAGACTTGTTGGAAATAATACATACTGATGTATGCGGTCCGATGAGTGTTGATGCTCGCGGCGGGTATCGTTATTATCTGACCTTCACAGATGATTTGAGCTGATATGGGTATATCTACTTGATGAAACATAAGTCCGAAACATTTGAAAAGTTCAAGAATTTCAGAGTGAAGTGGAAAATCATCATAGCAAGAAAATAAAGTTTCTACGATCTGATCGTGGAGGAGAATATTTGAGTTATGAGTTTGGTCTACATTTGAAACAATGCGGAATAGTTTCACAACTCACGCCACCTGGAACACCATAGCGTAATGGTGTGTCCGAACGTCATAATCGTACTTTGTTAGATATGGTGCGATCTATGATGTATCTTACTGATTTACCGCTATCGTTTTGGGGTTATGCTTTAGAGACGGCTGCATTCACGTTAAATAGGGCACCATCTAAATCCATTGAGACGACGCCATATGAACTGTGGTTTGGCAAGAAACCCAAGTTGTCATTTCTTGAAGTTTGGAGCTGCGATGCTTATGTGAAAAAGCTTCAACCTGATAAGCTCGAACCCAAATCGGAGAAACATGTCTTCATAGGATACCCAAAGGAGACTGTTGGGTACACCTTCTATCACAGATCCGAAGGCAAGATATTCGTTGCTAAGAATGGATCCTTTCTAGAGAAGGAGTTTCTCTCGAAAGAAGTGAGTGGGAGGAAAGTAGAACTTGACGTGGTATTTGTACCTACTCCCTTATTGGAAAGTAGTTCATCGCAGAAATCAGTTCTAGTGATTCCTACACCAGTAAGTGAGGAAGCTAATGATGATGATCATGAAACTTCTTATCAAGTTACTACCAAACCTCGTAGGTCAAGCAGAGTAAGATCCGCACCAGAGTGGTACGGTAATCCTGTTCTGGAAGTCATGTTACTTGACCATGACGAACCTACGAACTATGAGGAAGCGATGATGAGCACGGATTCCGCAAAATGGCTTGAGGCCATGAAATCTGAGATGGGATCAATGTATGAGAACAAAGTGTGGACTTTGGTTGACTTGTCCGATGATCGGCAAGCCATAGAGAATAAATGGATCTTCAAGAAGAAGACTAACGCTGACGGTAATGTTCGCATCTACAAAGCTCGACTTGTCGCAAAAGGTTTTCGACAAGTTCAAGGAGTTGACTACGATGAGACCTTCTCACCCGTAGCGATGCTTAAGTCTGTCCGAATCATGTTAGCAATTGCTGCATTTTATGATTATGAAATTTGGCAAATGGATGTCAAAACTGCATTCCGTAATGGATATCTTAAAGAAGAGTTGTATATGATGCAACCAGAAGATTTTGTCGATCCAAAAGGTGCTAACAAAGTGTGCAAGGTCCAGTGATCCATTTATGGACTGGTGCAAGCCTCTCGGAGTTGGAATATACGCTTTGATAGTGCGATCAAAGCATATGGTTTTATACAGACTTTCGGAGAATCCTGTATTTACAAGAAAGTGAGTGGGAGCTCTGTGGCATTTCTGATATTATATGTGGATGACATATTGTTGATCAGAAATGATACTGAATTTCTGAATATCATAAAAGGATACTTGAATAAGAATATTTCAATGAAAGACCTCGGTGAAGCTGCTTATATATTGGGCATCAAGATCTATAGAGATAGATCAAGGCGCTTAATTAGACTTTCACAAAGCACATACCTTGATAAAGTTTTCAAGAAGTTCAAAATAGATGAAGCAATGAAAGGGTTGTTGCCTGTGTTACAAGGTGTGAAGTTGAGTCAGACTCAATGCCCGACCACTGCAGAAGATAGAGAGAAAATGAAAGTCATTCCCAATGCTTCAGCAATAGGTTCTATCATGTATGCAATGTTGTGTACCAGACCTGATGTGTTCCTTGCTATTAGTTTAGCAGGGAGGTACTGTCGTGGAATTTTCACGGCAGATGTCCTAGTGTGAGGACTTAGTCGTGAGGCCAACGCATCTATGTGGCAGCTTGAGAGGGGTTGAGCGGAATCGAGAAATGCAACACAAGACAAGGGTTTAGACAGCTTCGGGCCCCGGGAAACATCATCCGGTAACAACCCTACATGTTGTTTGTGGCTAGGTCTCATTATCATCACGAGGGAGTCGCCGTAAACCGGCTCTCCTAGTTATGTCTAGCCCTAAGATTATTCCCTGTCCCTCTTGGGGTGCCGTGCCCCTCCTTATATATGTTGAAGGGGCGGGTTACATGACTAGTCCTAGTAGGATTAGGATTATTCTATTACAATTAGAGTCCTAGTCTTCCTTCCTTTGTAAGGGAATATTCCTGATGCCTTCCTCTTAAACCGGCCCACCATAACATGAGCCGGCCTTCCGGGCCTTGGGCCTTGTCGTCCGTCTGACCCGCCCGCCGGGTTAATAATGAGTCGCTAAGATCGGGCGGGTCACTCTTGAGTCACCACACTCCGGGCGGGTCACCCATGAGTCGCCACATACCAGCCAGGTCATACATCCAGCTGGTTACACCGTGGGGTATATCCCCGACATTAGCCCCCAGTTTAATTTGGATTTATCCATGTTAAACTGATCTGTAACATAAACACAAGAACAAATTTGACAGGTCGTGCTCCGGGTTTAATATTCTTGTAAGCCGGCACCTGATCATCCTTAAGTCCTTGTCATTTCCTTCTTCTAGAAAAACCCGGGTCAATAGACCAGCTTCATAACCAATTTTCTTGTAGAAGAAATATTGTAAACAAACAATCCATTTAAGTCGGCCTTCAATCACTTGACAAAAAATATTGGTCTTCAAATATTCAATTGATATTCATCTGGCTTGGAGATGTAAAACTTGCCGGTTTATCCAAAATTGCCGGCTTGTAGATATTGATGGCACCGGGTCATAATTGTTGTCGACGCCGGGTCAAAACTAAGAATTTTGAAGATTTCTCTCCCTCATATCCATATTACCTGTAGCCCCCAAGTATTGAGCAGAGCAAAGTGATGAGTTAAGACTTGCTTCAATATAAATATTACCACTTTGAAGAAATCCGTGTTGTTCATCTTAATCACTAGTCAGAACTGAGTATTCCACATATGTAGCCCCCAAGTGCCGGGTTGTCATGCTTGCAGCAACCTGGGACTTGTAATTGCCTTATGCTCATAAAAACTTCAACAGTGTAGCCCCCAAGGGCAGGGTCATTATGCAATAATGAGCAGGGACTTTGTAGATATGATTATACTTCATTGAAAATAACATCATATGATGTAACTCCACCATGGGGCTTGAACCCACGTCCACAAGGTTAAGAGCTTTATATTTTACCAACTGAGCAATAAACCCTTCAATATAATGGATTAAGGCTTGTGTACCTTGAATTTTTGACAGGAGCAATTGGTAGCCGGCTCATTATGATGTGATGAGTCGGGTCTTCAAGGGGGTGAACAAAAAATGATGTTGCATTAGCCCCCAAGTGCCATGGTGCATGTTGGCAGTGACATGGGACTTGCATATTTGATGTAATCTCAAATTGAATAATGTAGCCCCCAAGTGCCGGGTCGTAAGCCTGCAGCGACTCGGGACTATTCCTTCCATTGTAGAATAAATTATATCCATTGATAAAATAATAGCCATTGCACTGAAGCGACTTTGAAACCCTCAATCATAATATTGGTTATTGATAACCATAATAAAAATCCAGCCATGTTGGCTATTAAAGATTTGAATAATATAATCCAATGATTTATAAGCGCATGATTCCAATCGCTCAATCCAAATATATACTGGCGACTTATAGTCGAAAGCCAGGCCGGCTTAATAAACACCGGATATTATCTTATCTCATACTGGCGACTTATAGTCAAAAGCCAGGCCGGGTTAATGAACACCGGTTAATGTCATATATGACTCATAAGGCTTTATAAGCCTGATTGGTTTGCAATCGTGTATTACTTTGTCACAAAAGAAAGAAACTCAAAAAGATGTTCAAATTAAAACAACAAAAAACCAAGGCTTTCATAGGCCGCCAAGCCAAAATATCTTCTTCAATGAAACTAGCACTAGCCACTGGAAGGTACGCGCTTTCCGTGAGCCGGCCCTCATTAACCCAATTGACATTTTAACCCAGATAAGTTCAGTTCTTATTTAAAGATAGACTTATCAGGAGTACGCGGGGTTAGAGCAGCATCGTGCATCACAGGCTGATTTATCCAAGTTTCAAGGAAGGCGGCTTTATCAGCCCGAGCTTCTCCTTGCTATCCTTAAGCCGTGCCCTCTCATGACAAACCGGCGTTTTAACCTTAACGAGTTCGGGGTCTTTTAAAATATTGACTGTTAAGAGTTCGGCGGGTCAATCAGGATTACCTGATGGAGAAGCATCTGGCATACAGCAGGATAACCCGGGGTTTTAGGTGAATACACCTGGCTTCCAAGCCTGACTTTTAAGCCTATTACAAGGGTTATACAAACTCTTTGTTCTTTAGAACAAGGATCCCCCAAGCAATATTTTTTGAGCTGTGCTCGGTGGGTGCCTATGTTTGAGTTGTGCCTTTGCAACAGACTCTCTTTGGTCCCTTTAATTTTTCCTGAGAACTCGAACTTTTGCGAGAGATAATATTCTTCTTGAGCCGGAATTTTAACCCGGATATTTGAGAGCTTCAGAGATTTGTAGGAGACAGATTTCCCTTGAACCAGATTGTAAACCGGATATTTGAGAACTTCAGTAAGACTGACGTCCCTTGAGCTGGATTTTAAACCGGATATTTGAGAGCTTCAACGCTTTATGGGAGAGAGATGTCTCTTGAACCGGATTTTGAACCGGAATCCTTTCTGATGACCCGGAAACTTCTTCATTGAGCCGGGATTTTGTAATTGTCATATACTTTTTAAGCCGGAAATTTTCTGACGGCCTTTAAATTTTCATCAATATAGCAGTAGCCTCCGGGACCGGGTTATCTTTCCCTCCATCGTCCTGGGGTTCTTAAATTTGCTGAAACTGGCAAGATTTGCTGAGTCATACCATTGTAGTCCCCGAGTCTTAAGACGACTCAAGGATTTGGCTTAAGATTCTCCATATTTGACCGTGATATAAGCCGGCACATAGTTGAAAAACAAAGCCCTGTATGCTTAAGCCGGAGGCAAGGTGGCGAGTTGATAATCTTCGCAACACTCATTGTATACTCCCGGTACGAGTCATTCAATAAACTCCGTGACATGATGGTCACCTTTGCAGTAGACAATTTGTCCCGCCGCGGAGTTGACGATCCCTATGGTGAAGTTGAAATAAATCACGAGTGATTCAGCCGCGGGAGCAGACAGATGAGTCGGCCGCGGCGTTGTAAACCGGTGTGGACGAGCAAGTTGTCCACCTCGTTGTAAGCCGGTGCGGACGAGAGAGTCGGCCGCGGGGGCGGACGGGTGAGTTATCTGTGGTGTTGTAAACCGGCGCAGATGGGTGAGCCGGCCGCGGTGGTGTTGTTGTAGACTGAGCCACAGAGGCGGCGGCTTCCACACACATTTGTTGATCAACGCGGTATGGTTGGATGCTGGTGCCTGATAATATTGGCGCGAGCTTTATATCCGTGACATAACGATCATTCTTGCAGTGAATAATTGTCGTGCATAGAAAACATCGCGAGCTAGAGCAATTGTTCTTGGATAAATTAACATGTACTTGAAAATAGATAGAAAAAATAGCATCTGGTATTCTTATCGGATGAACATGGATGCTGCCAATGGATAAACAGCTTGGCGACTCAATACAGCCCCCAAGTAGGAGCGGCTCAAAGCGACGCATCCGTGGCTGGTCCCTCCTTTTTGATGGCAGACTAGGTTCCAATTTGACTGAATTTTCATATGTGCAAACAGCACCCCAGCAGTATAAATGTGGAAGTTTGTATTGTACGTTTACATCAGGTGAATCACAACCATGTAGAATTATATTATGAAATTGGCTCGGCGTGATCTTCCTCAGGAAATGAGCATTGCATTTGTCCATCACGGTAAACTTCTTCAGCCATCAGTTGATTAGTGTACTTCGCTTCTGGTCTTTGGGATTTAATACAGCACTTTGACTGCCATTGGCCTGCTGTAAACATAATAGTAGTACTTGCCCACTGGGAATCATCATGCATGCATGCACTGCTTCATTATCCTCTAATCTGTATATTGTAAACAGTCAAACATTGTTGACTCCATCTCTCCCAATTTCTGAACAATAATCAATAGGCGATCGTAAAGAAAGCCCTGAAATCACTTGATGTTTTTTGTCGGATCACGGGTTCTGGCAAAACCCTTATGGTTCGAACACTGGGGTGCGCGCGGAGTTCTCCCCTACCGATCCACGTCCTAGCTTGCTAAGATCTCAAGAACAAACTCACGGCCTCACAACACAAGGGACACAAGATTTATACTAGTTCGGGCCACCGTTGTGGTGTAATACCCTACTCCAGTGTAGTGGTGGATTGCCTCTTGGGCTGATGATGAACAGTACAAAGGGGGAAGAACAGCCTCCTGAGGATGAGGTGTTCTTGTGCCCCCAAATATTGAGCGGGAAGGGAGCCAACAACGACCAATTTGAAAGGGGATGGCTAGTACAGCTTATCCTGACAAAAGCGGTCTTCGCCTGCAGAAGGCTCTAGTGGTGACGTCGCCTTGGACTCCATGGTGACCTCCGTCTTGCCGTCCTGCTGGTCTTGGTCTCGTTGCACTGATATGGAAACCTTTGCTTGATGCCTCGGTACTCCGCGCCTGCGCTTGCCTCCTTAGCACCAAAGAGGAAACAAGGACGCTGCACGCGCTAGCGCCCGCCTGGCGCCCGCCTGGTCTCGATCGTCATGGCTCACGTCACGAGAACCTCGCGAGGTTTTCCTTGCCTTGATCTCTCCGCCCCTCGCGAGCCTGCCTGGCGAGGCCGCTCCTGAGGAGGTCTTGCGTCGTCCGCCTCGCGAGGCTTGGCCCCTCGCGAGGGTATTGGATGCCTTGTTGAGGAAGATGGGCCGTGCAGGCCTGCTAGCAGAGCCACGCCATGGGCCGCAGGCAGGCAGGTTTGGGGACCCCCGTTCCCAGAACGCCGACAGTAGCCCCCGGGCCCAACGCGCGCTCGGGCTTGGCTTCGAGGCGAAGCCAAAGGTCAAGTACGGAGCACCGCAGGCCCCAACAGCCTGCGGCCTTGGTCGACGCGTGGCGGCTGATTGGAAGTGGGTGTCTCCGCTTCCCCATGCTGCCTTGGAATCCGCCTGGCTATGCGGCCCCCGCAACCTACACAGTTATTCTTCCATCGCCCGCGCCATACTTCCCTGATTCCTCTGCTTCCAGAGACTCTGCTCCTCCTCCTAATCTGGCATGCGCTCTGCCCGCTCCATCGCCATGGCGCCGAAACAAGCTGACAAGGGGAAGAAGCCTCTATCTTCTGTCGGCGTGCCTTCGGCCATCGAGCCCGCGGTTGGTCGATCGCTGGTGCTCAATGATGAGGCCATGGGCAAGGTGCGCCCCATGCTCGCCTCCAGCTTCAATGAGTGGGGGAAGACGGCGGCTTGGCCTGCGTCTCATGCTCGTATTGACCAGGCAGCCACCGAGGTCCCAATCTTCATCGATGCTCTTTGGGCTGGCCTGGTCCCCCCTTTCTCCGCCTTCTTCATCGCAGTGCTAGAACACTATCAGATCCACTTGCTGCATCTTGACCCCCAATCCATGACCCTCCTTGCCGTCTTCGCCTTTGTGTGTGAGGCCATGGTGGGCATTGCCCCTTCCGTGGCCCTACTTCACCACTCCTTCTCGTTGCACCTAATTGATCCACAGCAAAGCTCGGGGTGCGTGAGCTTCTAGGTTGTGGCTGCGACGGCAGGCACAGGGATCAACTTCGAGCTTCCTCCATCCACGAGCGAGTTTCGGACACGGTGGGTATTTGTCGGTGCCAGGGTGCTCAGCCCTCTGCTCCATTCTCCGTCAGCACCTGCCGTCCCCAACTCCGGTTGGGTCCACGAGAGGCTCGCGAGCTCCTGTCTTGTCCCCGTCTGGCTCAGGCTGAGGAGGTTGAAGGACCGTGGCGTGACTGCGCCTATGGTGGTGAAGGAGTTCATCAGGCGCCGAGTTGCTCCGCTTGAGTGCCATTCTCGCCCGATGTGGGCTTTGCTCAGCAGTCAGGACCATATGAGGCTTCAGGAGTCCAGGCTCCCTCTTGAGACGCGGCGAACAGTGCTCGAGGTCCTGATGGGTGTCCCTTCACCGGGCGACATGCTTGGGAAGAGCTGTCTGATGTACCGCTGCACGAACAAGGTAGAATTTGTTGAGCACATGCCTTCCTTTGATGAGTGGGGGTTGCACCTGGATGGCCTGGTGGGGCCCCGCAAGAATCCCGTCAATGTGGTTCCCTTCTTCGTCGCTGGCGCCGATCTCGCCCCGAATGTGGATGCAGGGGGGCGAGCACCGCTGGAGGCTGGCGGCACGAGTGCTGAGGTGCAGATGTCGTCAGGGGCTCCTGGGGCGTCGTCCTCATGCACTCATGATCCTCCCCCTGGGGTGTCGGTCGCTGAGACGATGCAGCATGCGGCTCCCGAGGTCGAAGCTCCGGAGGTCTCGGGAGGCCGCGGTGAGACGGCGCCCGACTGCTCTCCGCAGCCCGGCACTCCTGAAGTTGTCCCTTCGAGCGCTTCTCCGGTCGCACCCCGTGCCGGCCGCCACGTCCAGCGCTTCGGCCGGCTTTGCGTGGACTTCGAGGAGCTCCGCAAGAGGAAAGGATCCCCGAGCAGCAGATGTATCTTTGGGCCATTGAAGCGAAGGAAGTACATCGCCGTCGACGAGTAAGTACCGTACCTTTGTGATTTCTTGAGTGCTGCTTTCCTTCCTGACGATGGTCCTTCAGGGTCCCTTCCGCCAAGGCCGTTGCGTCTCCTAAGGAGCAGCCTCCTCTCTCCTCGACTCCCCCGCTGGCCTTGAGCGCCCTGCGCCCGCGCGCCGCTCCCGGCGCGGGGTCGGTTGGAGGGGCGCGCTCGCTTCCATGGCGCCTTGAGCCCACGGCCTCATCGCCCCTTCTTGGCGGCCTTGCTTGGAGCTTGACGGGCATGCCCAGAACCCCTCCTTTGGTCAGGCAGCGGGCCCCGTCTAGTTCAGGCCCCTCGCGAGGCCTGGCTGGCGCCTAGGGCAGCGCCAGCCCCCAGCCCCCTGCTGAGAGGGGGCGCACCGCTCCAGGCCTCTCCCACAGCCCCCGTGGTGGAGGATGAGATGGGTCGGGCGCTTCAGTTCGAGCACGGGCGGAGCGTTGTTCGTCATGAGCTCTTCCAGGAGGCCATGGGCGCAATGAACCGACTCGGGGAAGAACTTGCGGGTGTCCACGCGTGCCTTGAGGCCGAGGGTCTTCGGTTGGCGGAGGAGTGGCACAAGTTGAAGGTGGCTATCAACCTTGGCCGTCGTCAGCGTGATCTTGACAATGCGAAGGCCGAGGCGTCTCTTAAGGTCTCTCGTGAGGCTTGCTCCAGAGCTTTGGAGGAAGCTCGCGAGGCTGGCCGCCGTTGCGAGGCCGTGGAGAAGCGCGCGTGGGAGCTCCAGGCCTAGAGCCATCCCTGGAGCAGCAGGTGGAGGTGCGTAAAGCCGTCCTTGCGTTGCTTAGGGGGATGCCTGCCGAAGAAGAAGAGATCCGGAGGCGCGAGGAGGCGTTGGCACTGGAGGCCGTGGAGCGTAGCCTTGAGCTTGAGCGGCTGGAGACGAGGGAGTGTCAAGTTTCCCAAGCGGAAGATGTCGTTGGTGCGCGCGAGGCCAAGGCTCAGGAGGAGGTCGATCGCCGGATGGCTGAAGTTTGCGCGGGTCTTGAGGGTAGGCATGACCTAAGGCTGCAGCCTGCAGAGACTGAGGCTGCAGGCAGGGCCGCTGCCCTTATGCCCAGGCTCGCTGAGGTGGAGAGGCGCGAGGAGGCCACGGCAGCCGCCCTGGTCACGGCGCAGGCGGAGTTGGCCTCCGCCCGCGCCAAGCTGCTTTATCTTCAAAAACGGGTTGATGACACCGAGGCCGTTGCGCGGTTGAACAGGGAGGAAGTGCTTCAGTGGCGGACATTGGGCCTTGAGCACGCCCCATGCTCCGTGTTCTCGTGAATGAGCTAACACCTGCCGGGCCATATCTGCGACGAGAATGCCCCTTATCCTCATACGGACGACTACGCCAGCCATCTTCGCTTCTTCTCCGACATTGTGACGCATCTTGAAGCTCGATCCGATAGAGATCACCAGCTTGTCGAAGAGAGGAGTCACGGTTTGCTCGGGCGCGCGTTCTCCCGTGTCTTCAGCCACCTCCAGAACACCTACCAGGATGTTGACTTTGACGCCGCCATCGCCCCAGTTCCGCAGGCCATCCGGGGCGACCTGGCACGGTGGGTGGAGGACAACGTGGACGCGCTGGTCAGAGCCTTCGCTTCTGACGACGACGCGGTGGTGGTCGCTGCAGACGAAGGCGATGTGGTCGACGAAGGCGATGCCAGCGCCGGTGAAGGTGGAGGCGACGCCAACGATGGTGAGGGCGACGCCAGCGGTGCGTCTGAAGATGACATGGGGGACGCGGCGAGCGACATATCCGGCTGATCCCACGTTTCCCAGCTGTTTACCCTATAAAAACGTGGGCACGGCCCCTAAAGATTGTAAGAGCATTTTGAGAGGGGGAGCCCCTCATGTAAACAAATCACAGTTTTTATTCTTCTATGTCAAGTTGGGTATGCGTCTTTGCGTGACCGTGAGTCCGATGGAGAGTCTTTGGTATGGCTTGCCTTAGCCAGCGCATGTCCCGAGCTGGGTCGTGGGGTCATGCGTTTCCGAGGCTCCTGATGGGCCTGCCGATCCATCCGAGGGGGCCTCGTGAGAGGTAAGCATCTGTTGTGAAGCTGGCGCGTGCGTGGCATGCGTGTGCCTCGCCTAGTCCCACTCGCGAGGGGCTCGTGAGGGGAAGCAACTGGCGTGAGCTCCAAATAAGGCGAGAACCAGAAAGCAAGAAATCGCTCGAACGAGAAAAAAGGCACCCCCCGTGCGCATCAATGAAAGTTCAACTTCAGCTTAAATCCAAATCAAGAAGGCAAGGCTACAAAAAGGGATTCAAAGCAAATGGTCGCGTCCGGCACCTAGTCTAGTCTTCTTGTCTTCAAGTCTTCTCACCAGCGCGGAGCTAAGTGCTGCCACCAGGACGTGGGAGGGAGCCCCCGAGGCCCGAGGGCGGCTCTCCTGAGGCTCCGGGGCGTGTACAGCCCCACTCATTATTATGTGAGTGTCACGAGCGGCGATCTTCATAGGCGTGAGCCTTACTTCATATCGCCAGACGAGGGCCCCGCCTTGCGCCACCCTCTATCACCGTTGGGACGACCGGAGACCAGGACGACACCAAAGGGGCAGAGGGGACGCCAGCGGCGCCCTCGGCGACCACAGGTCCTCTGCCGGGATAGGGCTCGCTGGCGCCTCCCCGGCAGAGGGCCTACCTCCGGGTAACGGCTTGCTCCGTGCGGCGCGGGGAGGGCCCTTGCTCCTGGCTCCTCCCACGCAGCCCCAGTGGGTCTCTCCTGATGGGGCGGGCATCGCCGTGCCTGAACCATCGCCTGGCGCCGTGACCTGGTTCACCTGTGACTCATGGTTAGCATAAGCTTGTTCCTGAGGGATTAGCGGTACCGTGTATCTGTTGTCGACGGCGCGGCTGGTGGGGCTCTCTAGCGGCTCCCGAAAGGCTTCAGCTCCTAACGCCTCCTCCTCCCATCCTGGCCCGAGAAACGAGCCGGGGTCGTCCTCCGGCGTGTACTCCTAGTCCATCATGCGGGGCACGTAGGCCTCCGAGGCCGCTGCCCTAAAGACCTCGCCGAAGTGCCCCATGCTCCATGTTGCTCGGCCTGTCACGCTGTCCTGTGGATGGCAGGGCGGTGCTCCGATGGGGCCGTACGTGGCAACACTTGTGCCCGCACCCATCTGGGGTGGTGCAGGCGCGGCAGGGTGCCCTCCACCGTGGGTCATGTTGACGTCGACGCCCGGGAGCACGCGGGCACAGTGAGGCCCGCCATGGGACCCAGCCGCCGCCTGAGGCGTGAGCTGATAGCAGAAGGGCGGCGCTCCCGAGGCCGCCGCATCTAGTAGCTCAGCGACGCGTTCCAGCAGTGCACCCCGGCCGCTCTCCATCAGTCGGCACCGCAGCAGCTCCCGCGCCACTGTGGGCCCGAATGTTCGCCTGCTCCCGCTGGGTGTGTGGCGTCGTTGCTGCGGCGTGGCTTGCGGCCCTTGCTGATGGTTATGGAAATGCCATAATAGGTAGGTATGGTGGCTGTTTTGAGGAAGGTAAATGGTGGGTTTATGGTACCTGCGAATTTTGCGCGATACTAGAGAGGCTAGCAACGGTGGAAAGGTGAGAGTGCGTATAATCCATGGACTCAACATCAGTCATAAAGAATTCACATACTTATTGCAAAAATCTACAAGTCATCAAAACCAAGCACTACACGCATGCTCCTAGAGGGATAGATTGGTAGGAAAAGACCATCGCTCGTCCCCGACCGCCACTCGTAAGGAAGACAATCAAAGAAATACCTCGTGCTTCAAATTTGTTACACAACGGTTACCATACGTGCATGCTACGGGACTTGCAAACCTCAACACAAGTATTTCTCATTCACAACTACTCACTAGCATGACTCTATATCACCATCTTCATATCTCAAAGCAATCATAAGGAATCAAACTTCTCTTAGTATTCAATGCACTTTATATGAAAGTTTTTATTATATCCCTCTTGGATGCCCATCATATTAGGACTAAATTCATAACCAAAGCAAATTACCATGCTGTTCTAAAGACTCTCAAAATAATATAAGTGAAGCATGAGAGTTCATCTATTTCTTCAAAATAAAACTACCGTCATGCTCTAAAAGATATAAGTGAAGCACTAGAGCAAACAACAAACTACTCCAAAAGATATAAGTGAAGATCAATGAGTAGTTGAATAATTATATAACTATGTGAAGACTCTCTAACATTTAAGAATTTCAGATCTTGGTATTTTATTCAGACATCAAGCAAAACAAAATAAAACAAAATGACACTCCAAGCAAAACACATATCATGTGGTGAATAAAAATATAGCTCCAAGTAAAGTTACCGATGAACGAAGACGAAAGAGGGGATGCCATCCGCATCCCCAAGCTTAAACTCTTGGTTGTCCTTGAATATTACCTTGGGGTGCCTTGGGAATCCCCAAGCTTAGGCTCTTGCCACCCCTTATTCCATAGTCCATCGAATCTTTACCCAAAACTTGAAAACTTCACAACACAAAACTCAACAGAAAACTCGTAAGCTTTGTTAGTATAAGAAAATAAAACCACCACTTAGGTACTGTTGTGAACTCATTCTAAATTCATATTGGTATAATATCTACTGTATTCCAACTTCTCTATGGTTCATACCCTCGATACTACTCATAGATTCATCCAAATAAGCAAACAACACATAGAAAACAGAATCTGTCAAAAACAGAACAGTCTGTAGTAATCTGTAATGTTCAAATACTTCTGGAACTCCAAAAATTCTGAAATAAATTAGTGGATGTGAGGAATTTGTCTATTAATAATATGAAAAAATAATTAACATAAAATAATTCTCCATTAAAAAAATCAGCTAATCTCGTGAGCGCAAAAGTTTCTGTTTTTTACAGCAAGATCGCAAAGACTTCACCCAAGTCTTCCCAGAGGTTCTACTTGGCACAAACACTAGTTAAAACATAAAAACACAATCATAACCATAGAATTATGAATTATTTATTACTAAACAGTAGCAAAAAGCAAAGAGCAAAAATAAAATTGGGTTGCCTCCCAACAAGCGCTATCGTTTAACACCCCTAGCTAGGCATGATGATTTCAATGATGCTCACATAAAAGATAAAAATTGAAACATAACGGGAGCATCATGAAGAATATGACTAGCACATTTAAGTCTAACCCACTTCTTATGCATAGGGATTTTGTGAGCAAACAACTTATGGGAACAAGAATCAACTAGCATAGGAAGACAAAACAAGCATAACTTCAAAACTTTTAACACATAGAGAGGAAACTTGATATTATTGCAATTCCTACAAGCATATATTCCTCCCTCATAATAATTTTCAGTAGCATCATGAATAAATTAAACAATATAACCATCACATAAAGCATTCTTTTCATGATGCATAAGGATAGAATTTTTATTACTCTCCACATAAGCAAATTTCTTCTCATGAATAGTAGTGGGAGTAAACTCAACAAAATAACTATCATGTGAGGCATAATCCGGTTGAAAATTAAAATCATGTCGACAAGTTTCATGGTTATCATTATTCTTTATAGCATACATGTCATCACAATAATCATCATAGATAGCAACTTTGTTCTCATAATCAATTGGAACCTCTTTCGAAAGAGTGGATTCATCACTAAATAAAGTCATGACCTCTCCAAATCCACTTCATAAATATAATCATCATAAATAGGAGGCATGCTATCATCATAATTAATTTTCTCATCAAAACTTGGGGGACTAAAAATATCATGTTCAGCAAACATAGCATCCCCAAGCTTGTGGCTTTGCATATCATTAGCATCATGGATATTCAAAGAATTCATACTAACAACATTGCAATCATGCTCATCATTCAAATATTTAGTGCCAAACATTTTAATGCATTCTTATACTAGTACTTGGGCACAATTTTCCTTTCCATCATTTTCACGAAAGACATTAAAAAGATGAAGCATATGAGGCACCGTCAATTCCATTTTTTTATAGTTTTCTTTTACAAACTAAACTAGTGATAAAACAAGAAACTAAAAGATTCGATTGCAAGATCTAAAGATATACCTTCAAGCACTAACCTCCCCAGCAACAACGCCAGAAAAGAGCTTAGTTGACAGGGCGTTAGTGCCGCTTACCTAGCCTCCCCGGCAACGGCGCCAGAAAAGAGCTTGATGTCTACTACACAACCTTCTTCTTGTAGACGTTGTTGGGCCTCCAAGTGCAGAGGTTTGTAGGACAGTAGCAAATTTCCCTCAAGTGGATGACCTAAGGTTTATCGGTCCGTGGGAAGCGTAGGATGAAGATGGTCTCTCTCAAACAACCCTGCAACCAAATAACAAAGAGTCTCTTTTGTCCCCAACACACCCAATACAATGGTAAATTGTATAGGTGCACTAGTTCGGCGAAGAGATGGTGATACAAGTGCAATATGGATGGTAGATATAGGTTTTTGTAATAAAAAAATATAAAAACAGCAAGGTAACTAATGATAAAAGTGAGCACAAATGGTATTGCAATGCTTCGAAACAAGGCCTAGGGTTCATACTTTCACTAGTGCAAGTTCTCTCAACAATAATAACATAATTGGATCATATAACTATCCCTTAACATGCAACAAAGAGTCACTCCAAAGTCACTAATAGCAAAGAACAAACGAAGAGATTATTGTAGGGTACGAAATCACCTCAAAGTTATTCTTTCCGATCAATCCGTTGGGCTATTCCTATAAGTGTCACAAACAGCCCTAGAGTTCATAGTAAAATAACACCTTAAGACACACATCAACCAAAACCCTAATGTCACCTAGATACTCCATTGTCCCCTCAAGTATCTGCGGGTATGATTATACGATATGCATCACACAATCTCAGATTCATCTATTTAACCAACATAAAGGACTTCAAAGAGTGCCCCAAAGTTTCTACCGGAGAGTCAAGACGAAAACGTGTGCCAACCCCTATGCATAAGTTCACAAGGTCACTGAACCCGCAAGTTGATCACCAAAACATACATCAAGTAGATCACGTGAATATCCCATTGTCACCACAGATAAGCACATGCAAGACATACATAAAGTGTTCTCAAATTCTTAAAGACTCAATCCGATAAGATAACTTCAAAGGGAAAACTCAATCCATTACAAGAAAGTAGAGGGGGAGAAACATCATAAGATCCAACTATAATAGCAAAGCTCGTGATACATCAAGATCGTGCCAAATCAAGAACACGAGAGAGAGATCAACCACATAGCTACTGGTACATAACCCCAGCCCCGAGGGTGAACTACTCCCTCCTCGTCATGGAGAGCGTCGGGATGATGAAGATGGCCACCGGTGATGGATCCCCCTCCCGTGGTGTCGAACAGGGTCTCGGTTGGTTTTGGTGGCTCTGAGAGGCTTGCAGCGGCGGAACTCCCGATCTAGGTTATGTTCTGGAAGTTTGGGGATATATAAGAGGTGTTGGCGTCGGGAACAAGTCAGGGGGGTCCACGAGGCAGCCATGAGGTAGCGGGGCGCGCCCTCCACCCTCGTGGTGGCCTCGTGACTCTTCTGGCCCATCTCCAATGCTGCGTGGGCTTCTTCTGGTCCAAAAACAATCTCCGTGAATTTTCAGGTCAATTGGACTCCGTTTGGTATTCCTTTTCTAAGATACTCAAAAATAAGGAAAAAACAGAAATTGGCACTGGGCTCTAGGTTAATAGGTTAGTCCCAAAAAATCATATAAAATAGCATATAAATGCACATAAAACATCTTAGAACATCCTAGATGGATAATATAATAGCATGGAACAATCAAACATTATAGATACGTTGGAGACGTATCACGTGCCGACACGAGGGAGAGGGGGCTGCTATCTACTTTGCACTTTGCTAGGGTGAACCTCGGTTGGGGGGCATGCATTCATAGCTTAGGATTCCCTTCGTGCCGACACGAGGGAGGGGGGCTGCTAGCTACTTCACACTTTGCTAGGGTGAACCTCGGTTGGGGGGCATGCATTCATAGCTTAGGATTCCCTTCATGCCGACACGAGGGAGGGGCTACTAGCTACTTCGCACTTTGCTAGGGTGAGCCTCGGTTGGGGGGGCATGCATTGATAGCTTAGGATTCCCTTCATGCCGACACGAGGGAGGAGGGCTGCTAGCTACTTTGCACTTTGCTAGGTGAATGAACCTCGGTTGGGGGGGCATGGATTCATAGCTTAGGATTCCCTTCGTGCCGACCACGAGGGAGGAGGGGGCTGCTAGCTACTTCAGCACTTTGCTAGGTGAACCTCGGTTGGGGAGGGGCATGCATTCATGGCTTAGGATTCCCTTTGTGCCGACATGAGGGTGGGGGGGTGGGGGCAAGCAATACCGTGCGCTTTGTGAGAGAGGTGCCACATCGAAGTTGCATTTGGTATTTGAAAATCAAACCACCCCTTTGATGCATAAATTTGGTCCACATGCAAGTGTGTTCGTGTTCTGACCCTCTCCCGCGTCATTTTTCGCCAAATTTATGAACATTAGACAAGTCGGATGACGCAACATACACGGTTCACTCAAACTAACCGTGTGCCATGCCGGTGCACCTGTCACGCACACATCCGCACAGTACATTAGGCTCCACGAGGCTCCCCCTCTCAAAAATATCTGCCCGCCTCGAGGGTTTTTCTATTTCATAACACACGGTTGTTATCTCTGGACCGTATGCGATGTTTCTTGTTCCCAATCCCGCATGCATCCCTGGAAAATATCTGCCCGCCTCGAGGATTTTTCTGTTTCATAATACACGGTTGTTATCTCCGGACCGTGTGCGATGCACTATCATCAAAATTTTCAATAGCCCAGCATTTCACTCCCGCGTAGTAAAATTTTCAAGACCAGCGTCATTTCCTCAAACCGCCCCCCCCCTCCACACACACACACACACCAAAACCTCCTCGAGTGTGCGCGCGCACACACACACACACTCCCTCGCTCGAAACCCTAGCAAGGTCCCCGCCGCCGCCGCCGCCGCAAGGCCTCCATTGTCAACATCTGCCGGTTTGCCCGTGCAGCTTACCCACCGATCTCCATACCCAGGCCGCCCTGAGTTTCTTAGATGACGCCTGCCAAATGCCCCCTTTCCCACAGATCCCCATCCCCATCCCCATCCCCCACTCCAGAGCGTCGCAGCCTAAGCCCGGCTACGCTTCCCGTCGAGCTCGAGGAGTGACTGGCCCAAAAGAGGTGTATAGCGGTCTCTTCGCCCAACGTTGCCGAGGAAGCTGACGACCATTACTAGCGGCAGGCACTCAAGCAGTGGGCTAGAGTATGCGGGCATGTCTTGTCCGCCGGCTACGACATCGAGGTCATCGACAGCGACGGCCTGAGGCGGGCTGTGTCACAGGTTAAGTGGCCCACCCCCAAACCCTCATGTTCAACTGTCGTCGATCTCATCCATGGCACCGCCGCTGATCTCCTCTGGCTCGCTATCAACAATTTGCCATTCTACATCGCCATCGAGCCCCTTTTGTCATTTCTGAAGGACACGTTCTATGACGCTGGCTTGGGATCCACAGCTTCCAAGTCAGACCTCATCGACGGCGTCCACGAGGAGGGCACCCTCTCCGACTCTTCCAAGGGGAAAGATCCCATCTGCTCTTCCAAGGGGAAAGCGCCCGTCTACGACATCAGGGAGGGCACCCTACAGCCATGCTCTTTCAAGGGGAAGGAGCCCATCTGTGACAACATGGAGCGCATCGAGGGTCCGTGCTCTTCCCACGGGAACGAGCCCATCTGTGACAAGTGAGGAAACCCGTGATTTGTTTTGTCGAGTCCCTTTTGTAGTGTAGTGAGAATATGTCCAGTTTTAATTGCTATATCTGGTTGTTTGTAGTATGCCTTGTTTATTTCAGTTGTTCACAATGTGATGCTCGTTCAGTTTCAAATGCTATCTTTGGTTGTTCGTAGTATGCCTTGTTTATTCCAGTTATTCACAACGTGATGTTCTATATGTGCAAGTATGAACTGTGCAGTTCAATTTCATCAGTTAAGTTTCAATAATACCACTATGAATGACTACATTTGGTTGCTGCATCTTGTAGTTAACACGCCTTTCCATTTTTATTTAACCATAACCAGTGTACTTAGACCGGCACAATACCAGTTTGAATGGCTATGTTTGCTTGTTGTTAAATGTTAGGCCTGTTGCAGTTAGCACACCTCTCCACTTATTTTGCTTTACTAGCGTGCTTAAACCTGCACACTGAAGCTATCTTTCGGAGATTATTTTGTCTGCCATGTATAACTTTGGTTGATGTTTAGCCTGTTGTGCTTAACATGCTTCTCGATGTACCTACACAGGACAATTTTGGGAACGACTACTGTTTACCATCGAGGTTAGTTTCATCCCATCGCTTATATTTGCTCACTGTTCAGGATATCGGTAGTTGGTACCATATAGGCCGGCGCCTGATAAGAGACTAATCGGTGAATCGGTCTTTTAACTGAATATATTTGCAACCCATTTTTTGTTAGGTTAACTAGGGCCATATGTAATATACCTGAGGCTACATAGCAACATGCACTGTACTTAATGTCTAAATATGTAATCCTAGGCTTCATAGCAACAAGGAAGCGTGTCACATTAATGTTCTAATGATGTCTAGATATACGTAGAAGAGCAGCAGCAGCAAGAGCAACAACACAGCCTTATTTGGATACTCAACTTAGCTAGAGGTTAGAGTTAGTTTCTAGCTCATTACTAACCCTGAACTAACTCCATCCAAAGAGTTGCTTGGATGGCATGGTTAGATTGACAATAAGTGCACTAGGAGAACTAGCTCCAATTAGCACCTCTTGGGTTGGATAGTTTTTTGGGTGGGTTATAGATGCAACTAGCTCAAACTAGCCCTTATGATTAGATATACTTTAGGGCTATTTGAGCCCGAACTAGCTCAAACTAATCAGAACCCATGGATACAAAGAAGCAGTTAATCAGCCGATAATTCGTAAGAATGAACTAAACTCCTTCTGGCCCATAATATAATATGTTAATTCATCTAATATGTGAGTATATTGGATGTTATACGATACTCCCTCCGTTCCTAAATATTTGTCTTTTTCGAGATTTCAAATGGACTACCACATACGGATGTATATAGACATATTATAAAAGAGTGGTGTACTACATCATTGTGCAATTGCTGTTTAGCTTCTAATATTAACTTGGTGCTTTTAGGTACATATGTCATTGGTAAAGATCCGCGTTTCGACCCATTCTGCGTATGGGGCAATGAGATATCGATGAACCAAAGATCAAGTGAGGAAGCTGATAAAGATTGTTAGTAAAATGGGTCCAAAGATGGCAATTAAACTATTTGTTTACACTTTATCCAAGACAACAGTGAACTGCAGGATGGTAATTAAGAACTCTGCAGCCTTCTTTTTACTGCCCATAATGAGTTGTGTTAGATGACAATGTCTGAATTTTTTTCCTTTGTAGTGGTTGCCTAAGCAGTTTACTCAAGATTACCTCTCAAACTACATGATTGGTTGGCATGCAAAGGTTAAAGTATTTCTATCAGAACACGATGATTATCTAGATGTTTTCATGAAGACCGTGAAGGATGGGCGGTCGGCCATCACAAGGGGTTGGACTAGAACCGTGTGTGCCTTCTGCATGGAGGAGGGCACAATATGGGCATTCCGCTTCACCTTGTTCAGCAACCAGAATATATTTCGCCTTTTTCTTTACCGTCTTTAATTGTACAAGTATACGACTGTGGTTCATCATTTTTTATTTGGTTCTTATGTAACTGTAGGACCTTGAAGTATGTCTAGAGGGGGGGTGATTAGACTACTTGACCAATAAAAACTTAACCTTTTCCCAATTTTATAGTTTGGCAGATTTTAGCTATTTTAGGACAAGTCAAGCAATCATCACACAATTCAAGCAAGCATGCAAAGAGTATATAGGCAGCGGAAATTAAAGCATGCAACTTGCAAGAAAGTAAGGGGAAGGGTTTGGAGGATTCAAGCGCAATTGGAGACACGGATGTTTTTGTCGTGGTTCCGATAGGTGGTGCTATCGTACATCCACGTTGATGGAGACTTCAACCCACGAAGGGTAACGGCTACGCGAGTCCACGGAGGGCTCCACCCACGAAGGGTCCACAAAGAAGCAACCTTGTCTATCCCACCATGGCCGTCGCCCATGAAGGACTTGCCTCACTAGCGGTAGATCTTCACGAAGTAGGCGATCTCCTTGCCCTTTACAAACTCCTTGGTTCAACTCCACAATCTTGTCGGAGGCTCCCAAGTGACACCTAGCCAATCTAGGAGACACCACTCTCCAAGAGGTAACAAATGGTGTGTTGATGATGAACTCCTTGCTCTTTTGCTTCAAATAATAGTCTCCCCAACACTCAACTCTCTCTCATAGGATATGGATCTGGTAGAAAGAAGATTTGAGTGGAAAGCAACTTGGGGAAGGCTAGAGATCAAGATTCATATGATAGGAATGGAATATCTTGGCCTCAACACATGAGTAGGTGGTTATCTCTCAGAAATGGTAAGTTGGAAGTGTAGGTTCGTTTCGATGGCTCTCTCCACGAATGAAGAGGAGGTGGAGGGTATATATAGCCTCCACACAAAATCTAACCGTTACACACAATTTACCAAACTCGGTGGGACCGAATAGTTAAACTCGGTCGGACCGATTTAGTAAACCTAGTGACCGTTAGTGATTTTCGGTGGGACTGACATGCATCTCGGTGAGGCCGATATGGTTAGGGTTAGGGCATAACGTAATCTCGGTGAGACCGATTACAAAAACTCGGTGAGACCGATTTGGTAATAAGCTTTCCAGAGAGTTGGTCAGGTAAAATCGGTGGGACCGATTTGCTCTTTTCGGTGAGACCGAAATGTTACAAAAAGGAAACAGAGAGTTTACATTGCAATCTCGGTGGGACCGATCGCTCACTTCAGTTAGACCAAACGTTACGAAGGGAAACAGAGAGATTGTAACCCCATCTCGGTGAGACCGAGATCCCTATCAGTAAGAACGATTTGCTTAGGGTTTGTGGCAGTGGCTATGACTGTTGGAATCGGTGGCGTCGGATAGAAAGAATCGGTGTGACCGATTTTGGCTTTAGGTTTAGGTCATTTGTGGATGTGGGAAAGTAGTTGAGGGTTTTGGAGCATATCACTAAGCACATGAAGCAAGAGGCTCATTAAGCAACACCTCATCCCTTCTTGATAGTATTGGCTTTTCCTATAGACTCAATGTGATCTTGGATCACTAAAATGTAAAATGAAGAGTCTTGAGCTTTTGAGCTTGAGCCAATCCTTTGTCCTTAGTATTTTGAGGGATCCACTTTCATCATCCATGCCATGCCATTCATTGAGCTTTCCTGAAATAATAGTCTTGGAATAGCATTAGCTCAATGAGCTATATGTTGTTATGAATTACCAAAACCACCTAGGGATATTTGCACTTTCAATCTCCTCCTTTTTGGTAATTGATGACAACATATAGATCAAAGCTTCGACAAATGATAATAAAATTTAAATAACATCGTCGCTTTGAGAAGTATGTGATAAGCAAGAGCTCCCCCTAAATTTGTGCTTAGTTTTAGATTTGCTTTGGACTGCAAATGTACAATGAATTAGGCTCATGGGTTACTCTTCCATGTCACATACATCTTGGTGGAGCGCTCAAAATAATAAACAATGAATACATGCACTCATCACCAAGCATAGTGAGTGATCACATAATATAGATAGGATAATATCAAGCATGCATAAGTGTAGCTTATGATCAAACACATGATCATCAATGTCTCACAAGCATAGTATCTCAACCAAAAGCAAACAAAGATTGAAAAACCACCAAATAAATCAAGAGAGAACAAAAGCAACACTCTCTCTCTCGAAGCCTATGATCTATACATTTTTTCTCCCCCTTTGGCAACAAGTTACCAAAAAGTTCATAGAAAATGCATAGTGCTAGATCGACTCTCAAGCTTGATCTTCTGGTGGTGGAGTCCGGATAACACCGAGGACGAAAGCTTCAGTTGAAGTAGATGGAGCTGGAGCTGATGTAGATGCCGGAGCTGGTGGCACCGAGGTCAGCTGGTGCAGATGAAGTTGCTCTTGTGTCAGGAACTGGCACAGCAGATGACCTCTGGGCTCTAGGCACTCTGGCAAATGCATCAGTTGTTGTTTTGCCCTTCCTCTCCTGCATGTCATCTTGTAGTTCCTCCACTGCAGACTGAATCTCAGTTACTTTCACATCTAAGTTATAGAACTTTTGTTCTATGATTCTCTCCAAGCTCTCTTGATTTTGAGTGAGGGTGGCCAATCCCTTCTCTATGCTCAGGGTTGATGCTATCAAGTATCCGAGCTGCTCCTGCTTGTTCTTCAAGAAATACTCAGATGCCTCCTCTTGAGTTGGCATCTTGGCAGCCTTCTCCCTCTTTGCCTTCTCCTTCTTCTCTGAGCTTGAACTGATTGTGGATCATCTTCATTCATGACAACCTCATTGTCCTCAAAGTCTGGATAAAGTGGAAAGTGTTCCTTATCCAACTGATATTTTCCTGTGCCCATCTTTGAGTTTATCAATTCTTGAATCGAGGTGCATATCCACAACTCCTCTTACGATCTGCTGCAGTCCTCTTGGTTGTTTCTATGATCGTGCTCATGACTTTGAACTTCGTGGCACATCAAACACATGCAACATGTTGATGGCATGCCCTCTGATCATGTTATGGTCACCAGACTTGGGCAACAAAGTGTGCCTCGTAATCCAATTTATGGTTGGCAACCCCGACAATGTAAAGTGAACTGATCCAAACTTGTGAGTTCCTAATGCCTTGTCTGGAATTTCCTTGTACATGTGAGTCATTGAATTGTGACCCATCTTCTTCTTTGCATAAATGTCTAGGTCATCCTCATTTTCCTCTGGGGCATTTATTAGCTTTGCCCACTCCTCAACAGTTGACTGGTACCTTGTACCTTCAGACATCCAAACAATTTTTCCATCTGGGTAAAAATGTGATGTGGAGTAGAACTGCATGATAAGCTCATCATTCCAATTTGTGAGCTTTTTCCCAACAAAATCTGCAACTCCACAAGCAACAAAGTTGTCCTGCACTCCAGGATAGTGATGTTCATTCTCCTTGATGAAATTCCAGTCAACCCACCTCATGTCACAAACGATGGGCTTCTTGTCCAACAAAATTGTTTCATAGAAGTCCTGTTGTTCCTTTGTGTGGAACCTGTAATCAACAACAGTTCTTCTTCTTGAAGCATATGGATCTTCCATTCTCCACAGTCTCAGCCCTGAATCCTTCCTGATTCTCATGTCCTTAGCCACAGGATGGGCATCATTGTGGTCTGGTATCTTGGGCTTGAGCTTTCTTAGAACATGTCCTTCTTCTTCTTCCTCATCAGCATCCTCAGGCACTGGGGCCTTGTTCTTCTCGGTAATTGGAATACTCCCTGGTAGTCCTCTTTGGTGCAGCCTTGGCCTTGGGGCAGCTTTGGGTGCTTCCTTGGGCTTAGATGTGGCAGCCCCTGATCTAATAGCATCACCCATAAGCTTTGGTGCCTTTGGAGCTGGTGCAACAATTTCATCTTCCTCTTCCATCATGGAAGGCTTCCCAATAACTCTGGCCATGGTCATCTTGACCCTTTCCTTTCTTTTCTTCCCTTCTGCAGCAGGTTCTTTGGGTTGGGTTTCCAAAGAAGCTTGTGTAGACACTCTGGCTTTGGACATTGGTTGTCTTCCTGCAGGCCTTTTGGTCTTCATGCCTGGCTTTGCATTCTTTGCTGAGCCATATTCCTTCTTGAGCACCACTTTCTTGGAAGTTGCCTCATCTTCCTCAGCTTTGTAATCTTCATCCTCTGAATCTGAAGTTCTTTTCCTCCTTTGCCTAGTAGCAGCCTTAGGCAAATTGCTAGGAGTACTTCTGCTCCCTTCATCTGAAGTTGAGGGACTAGTGCCCTCACTCAAGTCCATCTGCTCTTGACACTGTTACATTGTCACTTTGATCGGACATACCGCAAAAGCCGATCACGACCTGTGAAGAGTTATAGATGAGATAGAAAAGATGAGCATCACAAAATGCAGAGGTTTTTGCAAAAGAATGACTCAAAAGTTCAGTCTTAGTTTTCCACATAAAGCATTTCGGATCCACCGATTTTCAAACTCGATGATACCGAAGCAGTTTTGGAACCTAAACTGATGATCTCGGTTGGACCGAGTTTCAGTTTGGTGGTACCAAGACTGCTCAATGTTGATGTAGATCATTTGGAGCAATCCTTTGGAGTGAGTTGCACTTTCAACTTGCCTACATGGGTTAGTCCCACAAGGAACAAACAAGAATATCCATAGACATAGAGTGATGCACACACAAGATGATGTCCATGAAAACATTAGATTACCTTGTCCCTTGCCTTACCAACATGAGGGTTTGTGACTCCTTGAACTAGTGCAAGATGTGAAGGTTGATTGCACTTGTTCTTGCCAAAATGATATGAGTGAAGAAGTTGGCGGAGTCACCCTCAAGAACTCTCTAGTTCTTCTTCGGGATCCACATCATCTTGATGGGAATCCTTGGAGTTGTAGTTGTACTTGATGAAGTAGAACTTGACGTAGTCTTGGGGACCCACTCGAACGAGGCTTTAGGTGCTTCTTAAAATGCATCAATCTCTTCTTGAAGCTTGTCCTTGCCTTTGTTCTTGTGGTCTTGTGGTGGAAGATCATCTTGAGCTTGTGTCCCCTTGAAGGAAGTAGGATCATACTTCTCTTGTTGAGGAACAAACTTTGTCTTGGGGTATTGATCTTCTTCCCACTCAACTCCATTGGCGTTGAACTTTCGTTCAAAACCAACACCTTGATTCTTCCGGTGCCTTCCTTGTTTGCGTACAATTTCCTTGAATTGCTTACTCCCGGCAAGGGTCTTGTAAACACCTTTCTCTATAATTCCCTTCAATAAACTATTTTCTTGCTCAAGAGTAACTTGGCTAAGAGAATCATTAGTGGAATCAAGAGAACTACTAGAAGCAACAACAATGAATTTGACATTATTATTGTTACTACTAGAGGAAGTATCTTTCTTGTACTTGTTACTAGACTTGACTTGAGGCATGTAAGTAGATAAGAGTAAACGCTTGGCAATGTAAGAAGAACTTTTCTTGCGGAGATCATCATTGATTGCCTTTAAGAACTCATGCTCTTGTTCAAGATTGAGCTTTTCAAAGCGTAACTTCTCATGAGCCCTTAAAAGTTCTCGATGATCTTCGAAGATAGTTTCATGAGCTAACTTAAGAGTGTTTAGTTCTTTAGTTAGAAGCTCAATTTTCTCCTTACCATTGTCATTCGTTTGATTAGCATGATTAATTGACGTTTCATCATAGTATTCATCACTAGAGTTGTCAACAAGTAAATCATCATCACCTAGCAAGTCATCTTCATCAATATCAAAATCAACATACTAAAAGGTGTGTTACCTTAGGACCTTTGGCCATGAAGCATCTACCAATTCCTTCATTTGGTGATTCAAATATGTCGTAGGAGTTGGTTGACACAAGTGCTAGACCGGCAACACCTTCATCTTGAGTATATTCGGAGTCGGAGTGATAGCTTCTCTCGGAGTGATTGTCAGAGTCGGAGCCGGAAACCCATTCACCAACATGAGCTTGATGTCTTCATTTTGTGTAGCTCCTTGATGACTTGTCCTTTCTTTCTGAATCCTTACTTCTCGGTGAGGGTCTTCATCCATAACGATCATCTCTACTCCTCCTCTCTCTTGGTGGTGATTCTTCTCTTTTGCTCCTTCTTCTTGGAGAATCTTCTCTTCTTTTGTAGGGTGCCGTACACTCATTGGAGTAGTGTCCGGGTCTCCCACAATTGTAGCAATTGCGCTCTCGACTAGAAGATCTCTTGTCATTGTAAGACCTTGACTTGGAGCTTCTTTCCTTGCTTCTACTTTTGTAGAATTTGTTGAAATTCTTCACCATTAAGCTCAATTCTTCATTGAAGGTTGGTTTCTCACTTGATGATGTGGGGGCTTCACTTGAGACTTTGTAAGCACCACTTGACTTGTTGTGAAGTTCCTCCTTATCCTTGAGTGACATCTCATGAGCAACAATCCTTCCAATGACTTCCGTTGGCTTGAGATCTTTGTAGTTTGGCATCATTTGGATCAATGTGCACACGGTATCATACTTTCCATCCAATGCTCTTAGGATTTTCTTGATGATGAATTTGTCGGTCATCTCTTCACTCCCTAAGCCGCAATCTCATTTGTGATAAGAGCAAGCCTAGAGTACATTTCAGCGACACCTTCACCATCCTTCATTTTGAACTTGTCAAGCTGACTTTGGAGCACATCCAACTTAGATTCCTTGACGGACTCGGTACCTTCATGCATATCAATCAACGTATCCCAAATTTCCTTTGCATTCTCAAGACGGCTGATTTTGTTGAATTCTTCGGGGCACAATCCGTTGAAGATGATGTCACATGCTTGAGCGTTGTTTTGTAGCATCTTCAATTCTTCCGCATTAGCTTCACGGTTCGGTTCTCTCCCATCGAAGAATTCACCTTGCAAGC
This sequence comes from Aegilops bicornis, assembly GCA_021605145.1. Classification (NCBI taxonomy): domain Eukaryota; kingdom Viridiplantae; phylum Streptophyta; class Magnoliopsida; order Poales; family Poaceae; genus Aegilops; species Aegilops bicornis. The sequence continues at coordinate 319,381,836 of CM038675.1, forward strand.
CAATACAAATAATTGCCCAAACGGCGGGTTATGTCCAAGAATATGTATTTTCATCTTATGCTTCCAACTAGCAAAATTAGTACCATCAAAGTAAGGACCTCTACGGTGATAATTTCCCTCGCTAGACGCCATACTCTCCTAGGTTGTGGAACCAAGGCTATGACTACCAAAAGCTATGGAAATCAAAGCAAATGGAGACCAACGCTCTGATACCACTTGTAGGACCTTGAAGTATGTCTAGAGGAGAGTGATTAGACTACTTGACCAATAAAAACTTAACCTTTTCCCAATTTTATAGGTTGGCAGATTTTAGCTATTTTAGGACAAGTCAAGCAATCATCACACAATTCAAGCAAGCATGCAAAGAGTATATAGGCAGCGGAAATTAAAGCATGCAACTTGCAAGAAAGTAAGGGAAGGGTTTGGAGGATTCAAACGCAATTGGAGACAGGATGTTTTTGTCGTGGTTCCGATAGGTGGTGCTATCGTACATCCACGTTGATGGAGACTTCAACCCACGAAGGGTAACGGCTGCGCGAGTCCACGGAGGGCTCCACCCACGAAGGGTCCACAAAGAAGCAACCTTGTCTATCCCACCATGGTCGTCGCCCACGAAGGACTTGCCTCACTAGCGGTAGATCTTCACGAAGTAGGCGATCTCCTTGCCCTTACAAACTCCTTGGTTCAACTCCACAATCTTGTCGGAGGCTCCCAAGTGACACCTAGCCAATCTAGGAGACACCACTCTCCAAGAAGTAACAAATGGTGTGTTGATGATGAACTCCTTGCTCTTGTGCTTCAAATGATAGTCTCCCTAACACTCAACTCTCTCTCATAGGATATGGATCTGGTAGAAAGAAGATTTGAGTGGAAAGCAACTTGGGGAAGGCTAGAGATCAAGATTCATATGATAGGGATGGAATATCTAGGCCTCAACATATGAGTAGGTGCTTCTCTCTCAGAAATGGTAAGTTGGAAGTGTAGGTTCGTTCTGATGGCTCTCTCCACGATTGAAGAGGAGGTGGAGGGGTATATATAGCCTCCACACAAAATCTAACCGTTACACACAATTTACCAAACTCGGTGGGACCGAATAGTTAAACTCGGTCGGACCGATTTAGTAAACCACCGTTAGTGGTTTTTGGTGGGACTGACATGCATCTCGGTGAGGCCGATATGGTTAGGGTTAGGGCATAACGTAATCTCGGTGAGACCGACTACACAAACTCGGTGAGACCGATTTGGTAATAAGCTTTCCAGAGAGTTGGTCAGGTAAACTCGATGGGACCGATTTGCTCTTTTCGGTGAGACCGAAATGTTACAAAAAGGAAACAGAGAGTTTACATTGCAATCTCGGTGGTACTGATCGCTCACTTGGTTAGACCGAAGCGTTCTGAAGGGAAAGCAGAGATTGCAACCCCATCTCGGTGAGACCGAGATCCCTATCGGTAAGACCAATTTGCTTAGGGTTTGTGGCAGTGGCTATGACTTTTGAAATCGGTGGCGCCGGATAGAAAGAATCGGTGTGACCGATTTTGGCTTTAGGTTTAGGTCATTTGTGGATGTGGGAAAATAGTTGAGGGTTTTGGAGCATATCACTAAGCACATGAAGCAAGAGGCTCATTAAGCAACACCTCATCCCTTCTTGATAGTATTGGCTTTTCCTATAGACTCAATGTGATCTTGGATCACTAAAATGTAAAATGAAGAGTCTTGAGCTTTTGAGCTTGAGCCAATGCTTTGTCCTTAGTATTTTGAGGGATCCACTTTCATCATCCATGCCATGCCATTCATTGAGCTTTCCTGAAATAATAGTCTTGGAATAGCATTAGCTCAATGAGCTATATGTTGTTATGAATTACCAAAACCACCTAGGGATAGTTGCACTTTCAGTAACTCTTGAACATATGTACCTATGAATCGAATAATGCATTGGTTGTTTGAACCTGATGGATATGAATAAAGTTGTAGCATACATTCAAATTCAAATCCAAATCCGATACAATTTGGAAAAATAGCAATTAAATTACGGTGAAATTACGCTCTCCAGGTTGTTATGGCACACATGGTTGGTAAAACACAAACGTTTGCGATATGCACCATAATCCGAGACGGTTCATAGAGAGGAAACGTGTGCAAGCATGCACACGATTGCCGTTTACAAAAGCATGTGCGATGTCAGACAATATCACAAACGGTGCGGGCAAACTAAATGTTTGTGTTAGTTGCCTTATCGTACACGATTCGCAACCATGAACTATTTCTGATGAAGTGTGCATTGTAAACGTTGCACCACAGAATACCGTGTGCGATAGTTGTCGTATACGACGATGTTACGACGGTCCGACGTTTCGTAATTCTGTCCGACACTCGTACGTTGATTAGCTAATCTTCTTAACGGTGAACCGTTTATGATGGGCCGCGCATCATACACATTCTATAATAGTGAACCGTTTGTGATGGGCCGCGCATCGTAAACGTAGCACCACAGAATACCGACTGCGATGGCAATGCGAGCAAAAAGTACTGTAGGGGCCCTATCCCCGACAGTTTCTGGGTCGTGTGGGAAGGACCCCCCTATCGCCCACACTCACTTGGCGACGGTTCCAAATGTCGTCGCGGAAAGAGGTTAAAAACCGTTTGTTTAGGACCGACGCACACCAGTGATAGCAATGTAAAATTGAGGTTTGAGTGGATTGTCAACCTTTTGTTTTTCCTATGAAACTTTGATCCAAAGAAAAATTGCTCCATTCATATAGTCCATTCCTTTGAATTACATGCATGAATAGTGTCACCATAGAAAAATATCTCAGTTGTGAGTTGTTCCCACACACAAACATCACCGAACAAATTCTAATACAATAATTGAGTCGACACGATGTATATTTAACTTATCATACAAATTCCAAAAAAAAAACTCCAACATAGAAGTATTCGCGGATGAATTTATTTGTCCATTGAATCCCTCCGATCCATATTACTTGTTGGTTCAGTACAAAGTTATATTTTTTGCGTGAAAAGGTGTTGCCTCTATCCCTCTTTGTGTGAGGTTGAAGCCACTAACCTCTCTCTATATTTCAAAAATAGAAAAAAAATGCTTCTCAAACTGTTGTTGTAATTGTATATGAGCTTGAAACTCTTCACCCTCTTGTTGCATCCGTTCGGCTAGATCTGCTTGGATCTTAATCATGAATTCTCTCATAGCTCTAACTTTCTTCTCAAGTTGTCTAGATCGGGTCTGAGTTCCTTCATTTACCATGATCAAGCTCTGTACTAAACCAACAAGTAATATGTATCGGAGGGAATAAAATGGTATATATCTATTGCATCAGTTCACTGAAAACATTCAAAGTTCTTGAAAAGCCCTTAGTTGTGCCATTGCTTTTTTGTTCGCGGTTGCTTGGGGGAATGGTAGCATCAATCATGAAAACACCACATATTCCCCATGGATTGCCGTGCCAAAAATTTCATATGCCACTTTGCGCTTAACTATGGAAAAGTAATATTTGAGTCTTATCTATTGATGAGAACACATATATCATGCCAATAGTCATCCATATCCATATTCATGACTCGTTCTCCATATGATGTGATCAACACCGCGTCACTTTTTTTCCTTCCTTCTCTTTTCATGTGACGCTTCCTATGGTTTCTAATTTTTTGGACCCCAATAAGTACCACACGTGTGGCACGAAGCAACTTGAACTAAACGCCCCTATCACCGCAGATCGCGCCATGTCACCGCGTGCATGCACAAATTATGAAACTGATGATGCTAGCGGGAATCTTTTAGGTTTCAGTTTTTAAAATATTTTATCTCTTAAATTAAAATTTTGATTAAAAAACTGTTTTCACCATTAAATCCACCGTGGCGACATATACAAAACTAGATCCCATATTGATATATTTCGACAACTTTTTAGATGGGTTAAAAGTTGTCATGTCTATTGTACCGAAGTTGCCATGATATGTTTCAATTACTTTTCTCTTCTACGTTTAAAGTAAATTTTGACATGTTATAGAAAAGGGATTAAGAAACTAAACTTGCCATGGTGAATTACTAAAATTTGCCATGATCCATGAAATAATTTTGACATGGTTCATAATTAAAAAGAAATTCATCGTCAATTACTTGAAAAATGCATGGTCAAGACTCAAATTTGACATGAACCATAAACTAAAATTGCCATGATGAATAATTTGCCATGATACATGCACAAAACCTGCCATAGTTCATACAAAAAAATAATTGCCATGGTGAAAATAAAAATTTTCCATGATCTGTAAACTAAAATTGCGATGATGAATTACTAAAAATTGCCATGATCCATGAAGTAAATTTATCGTGGTTAATTACTATAATTGCCATGATCAATTAATAAAATTTGCCGTGAAAAGTAGTTGAAATGCAATGGTTGCTTTAACTAGAAGAAAAAGAATAGATGAAATATATCATGGCAACTTTTGGCCCCCAAAAAAAGTCATTGAAACATATCAATATAGGATCTAGTTTTGAAGATCTCGTCGAGACGGATTTAATGATAAAAACGAATTTTAATCAATTTTTTATAGGAGATAAAATATTTTTAAGTTTGAAAAACCAAAAAGATTCCGCTGATGTCATATGATTGACGTAGCAAAATGGATGATAATGAAGGCGTTTGGCCCATGTTGCTTTATGCCACACGTGAGGCACTTATCATTTCGTATTTTTTTATCTTTTTCCCATTGCACATTGCATGCCCATCAGCCCATGCAATCCTGTAAAATTTTCCAGCTCCTTCTGGTATTCATCAAATCAAACAGGGGCCCTAAAAATGTACAGTTTTCTGCATTCTAAACAGGACATCAACTTCTTTGCACAGAACGACTGTTCATCGCGCAATCGGCAAAAAGGAGCAGTCACAACAGAAAGCAGAGACATGTAAACCTCAATGTCAGCAAGAGACCTCAGCTCAGGAATAACAACACCAAATCATGTACAACAATTGTGACCTGCTGCTGCTGTAACAGCAGCCTTAACACAACTGTACAGAATAGACAGACAATGCGCGGCTGCTACACAACCGGAGAAATAGTGAGGTTATATCTGACTGATTCGGACTCATCCGTCTCCTCTACTACCACAGGTACAAATGATGCACCATGCACAAGCGATATTACATGAAATAATTAATGGTACACGAAATCTGGTGTCAGCCATCAAGGCACCGGATCCCTTTGCGCACCTGGTGGAGCCGTCGGCATTGGGAAGTTGAACGAACAATAGGTTCCGCCAAACTGGGGAGCCTCCACATATGGACTCTAGCACAACAAAAGAAAATGAATTCTCAGTGTCTTGTGTGGAAGGAGGGAAAAATAGGTCAGGTAAGAGTTTTAACTATGGCCAAGGTTAGTTTGAAAAGTCAAAACAAGAAACAACTCTGGCCCAAGTCCAATACAATTCCACTGAGTCAAAATGACAATGTATTTACAATGGGAGTTTTCAGGAATTTCACAGGAGATGAAAATTTAGGGGCAACTACCTGGGTAAGAGGAGGGTTAGGAATGGGATTGAATGATGGCTCCCGTTTTGGTGACGAATCAGGGGAGCTACCGGCATTGTCATCCATGTTATCTATATTCTTCATGTGCGACCCTTCCCCCTCGCCACTGTTGAGCTTAACACCCTATTATGGAGAAGAAATAAAGCTCATTAATACGACATTACCAACACGTTAATTAAACAAATGAACGAGCAATACCTGGAAAATTTTCCCTAAAGTTTTCAGTCCTTTGGCACGAAGACGCAAGTCATCCTTCCTGGCCAAGGGGTCCTGAAGCACCTGGTATCGATACAATGTTACAAATCACTACTGATCAGCTTTTAAGTACTGAAGAATACAAGGCACATAACATGCATGAAAAGGTTGCAGGTAAGCTGGGACAGACCATCTGGCAGACATGTGATATGGTGGCTTCTATGTCAGCAACATTAAGCTTCCACAAGGAATCAACCATAACTTTTTTGTGGTTCTGCATGTACACTTCAAGTTCTTCCTCTGTGGTCTGGCCCTCAGCACCCATCTGCTTCTTCAAGTCTTCTTGCAGCTGCATAAGAGCTATTGCACCTGCAATACCGCAAGATAACCGAGTTTTATCACCAACATGATACTAGCATGAACACTCACAACCCAAAGAAGCACCGTATCACGTATGCGATCGAGATAAACCATATCAAAACAAGCTCACAAAATATTGATGAGACACTTTTACCTGCTGCAGCTGTTACTTGGGATTTGATAAAATGGCCTTTGTCTCTGAACCATTCTGCTACAAACGGAACCCCCAAATATATTGCCTTCTTTCCAAGTTCTTTTGCAGCTTGTCTTGAATATACATAACCAATAGTGTTCAGCATAACAAGCCCATATGCTGCAGGACAAAAAGAGGGAGGAACTTCAGATTACAGATATCAAGGGCCCATCTAACAGAGCATACAGGAGAATACAAACAGAAACATGTACTAAAGCAAAAGCATTAGACAGTTACGAAAAGGTTCAGTAAACACATTCTAGTCTACCTATAGCATTGTAGCATTGTCATGTACTTCAGGAAGGGAAGAGCAAATTAGGACTATATAATTGATTAAATATTATTTTTAGTTAGCGGATAAGAGGGACTATAAAGTTGATTGTCTTTACTTAAGCCAAATGCGAAGCAGCTCTTACCCCTGCCAACTTACCCCGTCGAAAAAACAGTAACTGCTTTTTCCAGACGATTCTAAGGATCCATCACATACACTATGCTCATGAACACATCAAATAAGATAATCACACACTGAACCATCGAAATTGCAGCTCCTTCAAACGCATAAACTGTCGGCTAAATTCTTACAGCAATAGGCAGGACAACCAAGGGAAAAGGATCCAGAGTTCAAGGAGGAAGGGTGCAAACCTGCATCACTAAGTCTGGACACCTCGGCCTCAGCAAGCCGAACGAATTCCTCTTTATTTCCTTGAACATAAAGGTGCAGACGGTTTTTAAGTATCTCTGCAAGTTTCTCCTCTCTTTCTTTTTGAACAGCCTGCGGTTGTAGTTTACCATTCAGCAGATTAGTGGTCGAAAGAGTATAAAATGCAATGAAAATGGATGGAAATCTGATCAACAACCAAACTAATGGTCATGGAGTCGGTGCATATTAGTAAATGATCATAGAATTTATCTAGACTAAACCTGCATTTTGTCTTGCAACTTTTTTGTGTCGATCTGTTCATCTTCGTCAAAATTATCAAGTGAAGCCATTGACGCCATTGCCAATTGACCAATATAATCCTCAAAAAGCTCACTACCGAATAGCATCGCGAAAATTGCTGCTGGATCAATTATTCCATCCCTGTAGAATGTTGACAAGCAAGTTAGTTAGAATATGATTATCATAAGATTATTTACAATATGAGGTGAAACTTTTTTTTTTCAAAAATTGCATCTTTTGGATTGAAGAAAATTATTTGCCTCTAGTCCTTTACAAAAGCCCTGACTAACAGTACTCATGCTGCTTTGCTATAAGTGTCAAGTCCACAGCCCTAAAGTTTCGAGTAGGTTTTGAAACCTCTAGATAATTTGTCAATGGAAATCAAACATACGTTGAGATGCCTGATTTCCCATGTGCATCATAAGCTTGGCGCTGAGCGGGGTCACTAAGCACTTGGTATGCCTCCCCTAGTTCCTGCAACCATAATTTCTCTGTGTAAACAGCAGTCTTATACTAAAGAAAAATTAGGCACACATCATAATATTCTTTCTCATAAAGTCAATAGAATCAATTCTCATTTTAAAACTACCATGAGAAATACATAATACGAACTACAGCAGCTATGGAGTGATAATGTTCAACAGATTAATTAATCATATAACAAGTTTTTCTATAACAATGTACTTACAGCTAAGTACTCCCTCCGTCTTAAAATAAGTGTCTTGAGCTTAGTACAAATTTATACTAAAGCTAGTACAAAGTTGAGACACTTATTTTGGGACAGAGGGAGTAGTACGTAGTGAGAAAAGTTCTTTAAAATATATTGAAAAATCATGCGGCATGTGATTAGCATAACATCATAGTCTCACAGTTATTTATGAACACAAGGTTACATTTTTTCCTGCTTGCAGGCTCAGACCAGTTTGCTTCTGGAAATAGTTAATTTGCCTATTTAGGTTCAAATGCCCTAGCTAGATTTTCCTGAAGAATATAGCAATACTAGTAAGAGCATCAAACCTTCATGACTGCATCAGAATCTGAACTAGAATAAATATATGAGTCAGTGCAAAGTTCGTATTGATGAGTGCAGCTTCAGTTGCTCACAGAGTATGATTTCCTTAAAAGTGAGGAACCTACTCCAGCAGCCGCCCAAGGAGACAAGCCGCACGTACGATAACTAGCACCCAACTCTTTCATGCATGTTTCTACCCAAAAAAACTCTTTCATGCATGAGAATATATAACTAACTGATGAAAGCCATAAAGGTTCATTACTGAAGAGTGTAAGCAATATCCTGAGCTACATTACCATGTTTTGTTGTTAAGCAGTTCACAATTTCACATGGTTGGCCCAGTTGAAGCTTGGCAGAAAATTCTTTCGCATCGACCCAAGACAATATGCAGGGTTGAAGGTGTGAAAGCATTTGTGAACTGGTGTGGCTTCTGATTTCTCAAATTGCATAATGTGAAAGCACACATATATTTGTGAAATTTACTATTTTTAGAGTAGCAACAAAAAAATATAATTTGACGGATGGCAATTCACACGATTGGCCAGTGGTCGGCGACGTTCTTTTTACTTTAAGAAAAACAGGTCTCAACTCTCAAAGCAACATGTTACAAGATGGTACATAAGGTTCACTATTTGCTCATAGGGAAGTATAGAGTAGCTATGACACAAAAATTATTGATTCGTTAAATATTTATGCCAAGAAGTAAATCAAAAGTGCTATTTAACATTGTTTGTTGCAATTGTTTATTTTAATTATCTCCTTAATTCGATGAATGTGTCCTCGAGACGAGATAAGCACTTAAAAGGGTCGTTGATCAGCAAGGAAGGCAAAACACCATTGGCACCAACAGACTAGTCAAACAAGAACACCTGCCTTCAAGACTCGTCTGGAGGCAGTTGGCATTATCCAGAGTTTTTTGCGTTTTGGCACCAATATGTAAGCCTATAATCGGGTTGAATCGAGGATTCTACACTATGGGATGAGTGCCCGAGTTGCTTGGCACAGCAGCTCAGATGTGAGCTGAGCGAAAGGTGGGCAGATTGCTGAAGGAGCAAAGGCAAAACACTTTACCTGGAACTTCCCTGCGGCCTGGGGGTCATTAGGGTTCTTGTCTGGGTGGACCTGCCTCGCCTGCAACAACACCACCACCACCACCACCAGCAGCAGCAGCAGCAGAAGGAATCAGATACTAGAAGGAAAAAAACGCAGCAAAGCAAGCGGCCGCGAGGAGGAGCGGGAGGACTACCTTGATGTAATAGGCCTTCTTGATCTCCGACTCGCTGGCTGTGGGGATCACGCCGAGCACGTCGTAGTAGCCCGTCTCCTTAACCATGGCCGGCGACTCTCGCCCGGAGCTTCGATCTGCCCCCTCCTCCTCTTCCCGATTCGGTTCCGGCGGTGGACGGATCCACCAACTGGCCGGCTGCTCGCTCGAGGGGGAGACGGGGCGCGTCGGACGGCGACGGCGACGGCGACGGCGACGGCGGGGGCGGCGGCGGTGGGACGCCGGGCGTGGGGGAGAGGACGGAGGAGCTGGCTGGTGGTCGACTGGTCGGGCTTTAGGATTTCGGCCACCTGCAAAGCGCGTGGTGTCGGACAGAACTTCTGACTTTGCTGGGAATCTACCGCGATTCCACGTCCGGCAGCCAAGATGGATTTGGGTCTGGTCAGGTCAGGTCAGTGGGTTGCTGCAGTCAGAGTCGTCGACCGTATCAACTACCTCGGCCTAAATCACCCCGGAGAAGTCTGCCAGACGATGTCAAACAAACTGCACACCCTATCGTCTATTGTGAGGATTGTTGAAAAAAAAATTCCCTTAACCTTGCCATCAGGTTTTTTTTTCTGGAGTCTTTGCCTCGCATTGATATTCAGTAATGCCAAACAAAGTCTGACATCAACGCCTGAAGAAAATCGGTTTAGGACATCGTTTTGATCATCTATGCAAACTCCCTGTGCCAACCACACACAACATAAACATGAGCGTGCATCGTCAAAGATTAAGAGGCTGTTTGGTTTGAGACTAAGTTTGCCAAAACTTGACACACCTAAGGTTAGGCAAGTTTGATCAACTTAGGTGTGGGTTTGATTCAAGCCACATCTTAGGCAAGCCACACTATGGTCCCACATCACATACACACAAAAAGTGCGGCAAGATTCCCTTAGGCTTACCAATTTGTGGCTCTTATTTTGAAGAACTAACCTTAAGCAAGTTTGGCTAACATTCTATGGCAAAGTGTGACACTACTAGGCCTAGAACCAAACAGCCCCTAAGCTGGATGGCCTAGTCAGAGGATGGGAGCGGTGGCCCTCCTCCCCTCCGCCCCACCACCCTCCGAGCCGCCTCACCAGAGGCAGGCTACTCTAGCCCCTCACACCTACGTCGAGAGAGTAAATTGTTTAAAGCCACCACATTTGTGGCTAGAGTACTCCAAAACCACCGTTTTTACCAAAAATCACAAAAAACCACCGACTCCGCGGCAAATGAGTAACAAATCGCACTAATTCAAAACTGAGACGCGTCTAACAACGGAACTGACGGGTTGGCCCCACATGTCAGGCTGATTTGGCATGCCTAGCTGGATAATATGTTGGGGTGGGAGGTGACCCCACCTGTCAGCCTTCCATATCCTTTAAACTGTTTTTATTTTTCTTATTACTCCTTCTTTTCTTCTATATCTCCCTCTCTCAAAAGGTTCCCGCTCTCGCTCCACCATGGTCGCTGGCAGGCAGAGCCCCTCGAGAAGCCCCGCCACCGGTTCCATTCGCGGTGGGCTCCCGCCTCGCCCTCGATCTCCCCCGCCTCCCTACTCTCTAGATCTGGCTGTTCCCCGCATCGTCGGAGTCCAAGTCACGGCCACTCGAGCAGCCGTCCTACGCGACATCATCCCGCGCGAGGAGACGCTCACTTGAGCCGCTCGCCAAAGATCACGCAATTGGGTCTGATCACGTTCGCCGCCGCCAGTCGTCGAGGAGCGCCCCCGAGCTCCACCATCCTGCAGCAGCATCAAGCTCAAGCCGCCGACGGATTGGAAGAGGGAGAAAGGGGAAGAGAGATGTGAGGAGGAAGATGGAGGTGTAGGGCTGACATGTGGACCCTTTGCCACCTCAGCATATTATCCAGCTAGGCATGCCAAATCAGCCTGACATGTGGGGCCAACCCGTCAGTTCCGCTGTTAGAGGCGTCTCAATTTTGAATTAGTGCGGTTTGTTACTCATTTGCCGCGGAGTCGGTGGCTTTTTGTGATTTTTGGCAAAAGTGATGGTTTTGGAGTACTCTAGCCACAAATGTGGTGGCTTTGAGCAATATACTCACGTCGAGAGGGGACCGGAGTCCTCGTGGCTTGGACTTCACGGACAGTCCCCTCTCATTCCCATCCCCGTCCCCACCCCTAGTTGCCATGGCTGCTCAACCTAGAGCATCATTCAAGGAGACCCTGCTCGTCGTACCTTTTGTTTGTGGAGCTTCAGCTGCCAGCGCCAGCTCCCCTCCTCCTTCGTTGTCGTCCATACCTTCTCTGCCTCGGTCTTGACGCTACCTAAGATGGTCGTGATCTCAGCATTAATGGAATTTGGTCTATTTTGGGCTAGCCCAATAGCCATTTTCAGAATTCCTAGTAAACCCTAGAGGTCCACTTAGCCCATTCATGCAAGGCAATGTTGGAAATATGCCCTAGAGGCAATAATATTGTATTATTATATTTCCATTATTCATAGTTAAGAGTTTATGTTCCATGCTATAACTGATATGATCCTGGAATATGTGATTCAGTGGAAAACTCATATGCACGTGTGGAATTATAAACGGTAAACAATAGGTTCCCGGTCTCGCCTCTAAGACCGGCTCAAGTGTTGTTGGTGATCACGTTTTCCAGATCTTAGGATATCGTTAAGTGGAACGATAGTCCTAAAAACAACATTGAGGGTATGACGTTAGAAGAACGATCATATTGAATCGACCCAATACGTGTCTGTTATACTATGTGATCATATCATCTGAAATCATCTGTTATAACATGGAGTGTTAGCATGTGTTTTAGTTCCTCAGACCATGAGAGTGTCTCGGTCACTTCCTACCGTATGGTGGGATTTGGGGTTGCTCAAACGTCATATGTAACAAGGTGATCATAACGACAATTTTCAGGCTCACCGGAAAGTTTGACAAGTGACTGGACAACTCGAGAGTGGGATTTGCTCCTTCGACGATGGAGAGATATTCTTAGGGCCCTCTCGGTGTGAAGGCATCCATCATCGCCTGGCCAGACACAGGTGACTACACCACAGGGATGCCAGAACACGTCAACGAGAAAGAAGAACAAATCCGGTAATGGGAGCAACGGTATAGTGAGCATGGTGATGACTCAAGAGGATATTGATGCACACCAGGTTTTGTAAAGTATCGCGAAGCAAAGGGAACATCACATGATAACCAAAGGTTCACTCAAATATCATTCGTGTAATCATAGGGACCAATATGGATGTCCACGGTTCCGCTATCGGTCATTGAACGAAGGGGTTCCGTTCATGTCTATGGTTACCGAACCTACGGGCTCACAAGCTTAAGGTAATCATGATCTGTTGTGTATTAGTAGGATGGGAGTGATGAGAATATATTTGTGTAATTGTTTTACTAATATCTGGAATAGTTGCGAGAGGTTCCGGAAGCGTTTCGGGGTCACCGGAATGGTTTTGGTGAATATCGGGTAATACCGGGTATTGCCGATTAATATATATAGGTGGAAAATATTTCCAGATATGTTAAATTATACATATTATGCTCTAAAAATGCTTAGAACAAAAATATATTTAATTTTATATCAATGGGCCAAATAAGGCCAAGAGGTGGAGAAGGAGTTGGGCCACAAGGGCCCAACAAGGGAGGCGCCCCCCCTTCCTAAAGGGGGGCCGAATCCTACTTGGAGGGGGAGTTGTACTCCCCCCCCCCCTTGGCCGGCGCCCCAAGTGGGATCTTTCCCCCTTGATGGCAGCCCCTCCCCCCCCCCCCCCAATCCTATATATACTAGAGGATTTCCACCCTATGATGACACAAGTTTTGGAGCTTCCTCTAGTTGATCTAGTGCACATTCTAGTTGGTCCTTGTTGACTAATTAGAGCGAGCCCTAGCCACCTCTAATCCTCATAATTATAAGGGCACTAATAAGCACCGGTGCGCCGGCCCAAACTTGGGTCGGTCGCACCCCGCCCGTTCGATTATTCGCTTTGAGCCGTTCATATATGATTCCTTCGTCCCTAACCTTTCGCCCCCACACAGCAAAAACAAAAGTAGGCTCCAAGCGCAGCGTGGCTGCCCTCCTCCACCGTCTCGGGCCGTCCTTCCCGGTTCACATCCTCGCCTACGCCATCTCCGGTCGTCCTTCCCTGTCCACATCCTTGCCTCCCCCCATAGATCGTTGTAGCTTGCCTCTGCCATGGTTGGAAGCATCTCTGTTTCAGGGGTACATCAATTTTTTTCGCTGGTTGTAGCTCACCTTCTCACCCCCCCAGCCATGGTCCACCGTCTTTGTCGGTTGCATCTCACCGCCATCGCATCTCGCTGCCGGAAGAAAGCTGATGCAACTTCCATCTGTTGGTCCCCTCGCTGTTGAAGGAAAAAAGGCGTCGGTCACAGCTATCCTAATTACCGGTTCCAGCAAAAGACCGACAATGCATCTCCCCATCATGCAGCTACCATCGCTGATTTGTAGCAAAAAATAGATGGGTTTCCAGCAAAACAAAAAACGGTGGTAGCAATACATTGCGAAACAAAATGGACGTCATCCCCAGCAAAAAATCAAAAACTTCGGTGGTAGCAAAAAATCAAACTCGTTCTAGCAAAACAAGACGCTAGTGGTAGCAAAGCTTGCAAATTTGGGTGTTGGTTCCAACAAATTCCAATGCCGGTGGTAGCAATAAAAAGTATGGGTTCCAGCAAAGAAAAATGACGGTTGTAGCAAAAAAATTGCAAAATTGGGCATTGGTTCCATCAAATCAAACTGCCAGTGGCAACACAAAATGGTGCTGGTTCTAGCATCTGGTCACCATGGTGGTAGCATTGCCAGCCGAGGTTCACCCACCCCATCGCCCCTGCCGTTTTCACCTCCCGGCATGGCCGGTTGCAGCTCCCGCGTAGCCGGATGTGGCTTTTTCATACACCGGTTGAGGGAGTCCTGTATTAGGGGGTCCTTGGGCGTCCGGGCTATGTGACATGTGCCGGACTCATGGTCCTTGAAGATACGAGATGGAAGGCTTTCCCCCATGTCCGGATGGGACTCTCCTTGGCGTGGAAGGCAAGCTTGGCGTTCGGATATGAAGATTCCTTCCTCTGTAAACCAACTCTGTACAACCCTAGACCCCTTCGGTGTCTATATAAACCGAAGGGTTTAGTCCGTAGAGGCAATCATAATCATATAGGCTAGACATCTAGGGTTTAGCAATTATGATCTCGAGGTAGATCAACTCTTGTAACCCCTATACTCTTCAAAGTTAATCAAGCAGGTAGTAGGGTATTACCTCCATCGAGAGGGACCAAACCTGGGTAAACACCGTGTCCCTGTCTCCTGTTACCTTCGATCCTTAGACGCACAGTTCGGGACCCCCTACCCGAGGTCTGCCGGTTTTGACACCGACATTGGTGCTTTCATTGAGAGTTCCTCTGTGGCGTCGATAGAAGGATCGATGGCTCGCCTTGTCGTCAAGGACAGTATCACTTCCGGAGGAGCCCTAGTTTCAGGGCAAACCCTCTGGCTTGGCAGCTTCACCATGCGTGCCTGTTTGGCCGTTAAGCCAAAGGCAACCCCCCAAGTCGCTGAAAACCATCTCCGTGTCGGCCCCGAATACTCCGACAAGATGGATCCGGCAGATCTATCGTCTTTGAACGAGCTACTAGATCGCATCGCTGCCCTGAGGGTCTCAATTGACTATGATCGGATCGGGCTTAAACCCGATCAGAGAGAAATCAAATCTCCACCGATCACCCATCAGGCAGCGGCTGTGGAGGAACAAGCCGACAATAACTCTTCTCCTACGTTGAGAACAAACTATGTTCGAATTTCCGAGCCCAGAGAGCTGGATGCCCATCTTCGGGAGGACACTCCCTGTCCTCCGAACACAAAATCGTACGTTAAGCATGAGAGTTCACCGGACACTCCGGAGCCCGGGCTGGTAACCTCGGAAATTCTTCAAACTCCGGATTCCACAGTGGGTCAGGGTGCGAATTTAAGCCCACCTACCCACCACAAGCAATATTCTCCAAGAAATTCCGGCCCTCCGGACATATGCGACCTAATGTATGTGCAGCAGCAGCCTCGGAAGACAGTCCATCACTTTTGGGCCAGATTACTCCTTGTTAAAAACAACATAAAAGACTGTTGTGACGACGACGCTATTTCAGTATTTCGCAACAACTGTACGGATGAGGGAATCCTTAATGCCCTCAACCGCCATCGCATACTGCACTTTCAGATTTGGCACACATAGTACAGAAGTACTGCACAATGGAAAGCGCCTGGAAAACTCAGACAGCCCGCTGGGCACCGCAGGCCTTTAAGCCATCTCCCGGATGGGCAAAAAGGATGCACCCTCGCGGGGCACCTGATCATCATCCCATGGACAAGCAAATTAAGCCCTTTATGGGACATAGAACTGTCTTCGAGTAATGGCTCGAAAGGCCATGTCAAATACACATGACGCCGAATACCGAACCAACGCACAATCTACGGGCATGTTGGATACTCCGGCAAGTGCCAAGAGCGGCGAGGGTATCCTCACCAACACTACCCCAGAGAAGTACTCTTCGGAGGACGACAATCTCAAAGTATTCATGGTCTTCGAGACCTTCTCGTCAAATAATCGGCGCAAAAGGGCGCTCCGTGACCTTGCCAAAGTCTACCAAGTAGCAGCAATAAACCCTTGGAATGATACGGTGATTACTTTCAATGCCGATGACGAACCAAGATCCCGCTCAGTCCGGGCACCAGCCGCTTTGGTCCTAAACCCAATTGTGGATGGCTTTCGGCTCACTAAAGTGCTAATGGACGGTGGCAGCGGACTGAACCTCATCTATGAGGACACGCTCAATAAAATGCAAATGGACAGGAGTCGCATTGAGCAGAGTAATACAACCTTTCGAGGCATTATACCCAGTCGAGAAGCAAGATGCTCGGGGAAAATCAAACTAGACGTGGTATTCGGCATGCCGGAGAACTATAGGTCCGAAGAGTTTCTCTTCCATGTGGCACCTTTCAACAGCGGGTATCACGCCCTGCTGGGGCGAGACACATTCACACACTTTCAAGCTATATCCCATTACGGGTATATGAAGCTCAAAATGCCCGGGCCCAACGGGGTTATCACTATCACCAGTGATCTGGACATAGCACTCCGCGCTGAAAACAAAACTGCCTCCCTGGCCCTCGAGGCACTATCGGAGACCCTCGTGGCCGAAGAATTAACCACCTTACGTTCCACAGTGGATAGGGACGACGTAATCCTCGATAAGAGACCTAAATCAACTTCCTTCAAACCAGCAGACGAAATAGTCAAATTTCAAGTTCACCCGACGAACCCCAAGAAGACTGCTTCCATCGGGGCACAACTGGATCTGACGCCACATTACGCGCGTTCCTGCGCGGGAATTGGGACATCTTCGCCTGGCACCCTTCTGATATGCCAGGAATCCCATGCGGACTGGCCGAACATAGTCTCAATATACTGAAGGGATATAAGCCAGTCAAGAAAACGTTGCGGCGATTTTCCGAACCCAAACGACAGGCTATGGGGGAGGAGCTAGCCAAGTTACTCGAAGCCGGGTTTATTAGAGAGATCAAGCATCCGGACTGGCTAGCAAACCTGGTCACGGTACCGAAGAAGGATAAATCCCGGCGCCTGTGCGTCGAATTCAAAGACCTTAATAAGGCCTGCCCTAAGGACCCCTTCCCACTACCTCGCATCGACCAGATTATTGATGCAACCGCGGGACACGATTCACTGTGTTTCCTTGACGCATACTCCAGATACCATCAAATTAAGATGAGGGAATCCGACCAGGCCGCAACGGCATTCATCACCTCGTATGGGCCTTTCTGCTTCAACACCATGCCTTTCGGGCTCAAGAACGTCGGCGCCACTTACCAACGCATGATTCAAATGTGCCTGGAAAAGCAAATCGGCAAGACTGTGGAGGCATATGTAGATGACGTAGTCATCAAAACCAAGCATGTTGAATCATTGGTGGACGACTTACGCCTTACATTCGACAACCTCCAAGCATATGATATACGGCTCAATCCGGAAAAGTGCGTTTTCGGCGTCCCGCCAGCAAACTGCTTGGGTTCATTGTCTCCAGTGGAGGAATTGAAGCAAACCCAGCCAAAATCCGAGCCCTGCCACAATTTGCAACACCAACTTACCTCAAGCAGGTCCCAAAACTAGCCGAGTGCGTGGCAGCTTTGAGCCGTTTTATCTCCAGATTAGGAGTAAAGGCATTGCCATTGTATCGCCTGCTCTGACGCACCGACCGCTTTGCATGGACGGATGCTACAACAGCCGGACTGGAGGAAATAAAAACTTTGCTAGCGAGCAACCCAATACTGGCCGCACAAAACGTCGGCGAACCAATGTTGCTCTACATATCTGCAACTCACCAGGCTGTGAGTGCGGTGCTCTTCGTCGAAGGAGAGGAAGAGGGACATAAGTTCCCACTCCAAAAACCAGTATACTACGTATCGACGGTCCTTCCACCATGCAAATCCCGATACCCGCATTATCAGAAGATAACATATGCAGTCTTTATGGCATCCCGCAAACTGCGGCACTACTTCCAAGAATGCTCGATCACGGTGGCTTCAGAAGTACCACTCAATGATATTATAAGCAACCAGGACGCCACCGGCCGGATTGCCAAATGGGCCATTGAGCTCTTACCATTTGAAATAGCGTACAAACCGCGCCGAGCCATTAAATCTCAAGTGTTGGCTGACTTTGTCGTTGAATGGACAGAGGCCGAACTCCCTAAAGAGTACGACACGTATTCCAACTGGGTGATGCACTTCGATGGCTCCAAAATGCTAGCCGGACTTGGGTCTGGTGTCGTCTTGACATCCCCCCACAGGAGACACAGTCCGTTATGTGCTCCAAATACTGTATACAGACTCTAACAATGCAGCCGAATACGAGGCCCTATTGCATGGTCTCCGGATGGTTGTCTCCATGGGCATACAATGCCTTGAGGTGCGCGGGGATTCAAACCTCGCAATAACCAAAATAAATGGAGAATTCAATGCAAAAGACCCGAAGATGGCGGCTTACTGCAACGCCATACTCAAAATATCAGCTCAGTTTGAGGGGCTCGAGTTTCATCACGTGGCTCGAGAGAGTAATCAAGCCGCGGACATCCTTGCTGGCATGGGCGCTAAATGCGACCCCGTCCCACCTAACACCTTCGTGGAAAGGCTCTTCAAGCCATCCGTGGTGTGGCAACACTGGTCCAAAGCCGATCATACCCCCAGATTCCAAACACAGTTCCGATATCATCGGGGGCTTAGGCACCGAAATAACACCATCGGCCCACGAAATCATGGTTGTAATTGCCCCGTGGACCGAGCCTTTCCTTGCCTACCTGACTAGGAATGAGCTCCCGGAGGATCAGACTGATGCCCGTCATATCGTTCGACGCTCAAAGGCCTACAAAGTTCATGAAGGAGAACTGTACAAGAAAAGTACTACCGGAGTCCTTCAAAGATGTATCTCCGAAGAAGAGGGACGACAACTCTTGGCTGAAATTCACGCTGGTCTGGGTGGCCATCATGCCGCAGCTCGGGCCCTTGTAAGTAAGGCCTTCCGTACGGGTTTCTTTTGGCCCACGGCCCGAGCAGATGCACATGACCTTGTACAGTGCTGCGTTGGATGCCAGCTTTTTGCTAATCAAAGCCATATGCCGCCCACTACCCTACGAACAATCCCCGTCACTTGGCCCTTTGCGGTCTGGGGGCTCGACATGGTCGGACCTCTTAAAGGGGGAAGCCATAAGGATAAATACTTATTGGTTATGGTCGACAAGTTCACTAAGTGGATAGAAGCCAAACCAGTTAAAACGGCTGAAGCCGGACCGGTGATAGACTTTATGTCCGGTGTCATACACCGCTATGGTGTCCTACACAATATTATTACTGACAGCGGCTCTAACTTTACAGCCGATGAGGTGAAAACTTGGTGCTCCAATTTGGGCATCAAGCTCGATTACGCCTCCGCATATCACCCTCAGACAAACGGTCAGGTCGAACGGGCTAACAGCATGATAATGAGCGGCATCAAACCCAGACTAGTGCGATCTCTGCAAGAATCAGACAAGCACTGGGTAGAGGAACTCGATTCCGAACTCTAGGGGCTGCGGACCACGCCCAATCGCACAACCGGATATACACCTTTCTTCATGGTGTACGGCGGGGAGGCCGTCTTGCCTTGCGACATTATTCACGACTCACCTCGAGTGCGCATGTACGAAGAGAGAGAAGCCGAGCTCGATTGGCAGGAGGACTTGGACGGCCTGGAGGAGCGCGATGTCACGGAGGCCCGTTTCGCATTTTACCAACAGCAGGCTCGGTGATATCAAAGCAGAGAAGTACGGGTGAAGACTTGCAATGTCGGTGAACTCGTTCTACGCCTACCAAAGAAGAAAAAGGACGAGCTCAAGCCCAAATGGGAGGGTCTCTTCATTATAGATTAAGTTCTCACTAGAGGAGCCTATCGCCTTCGCAATGCTTCGAATAATCGCTTGGAGCCAAACCCATGGAATGTTGCAAGGCTCCGAAGATTCTACGCCTAAGTCCGCACACATACCGTTTTTTCTCGTTCCTTCTTTTCTCCCTTTCACTGTTATCTTTTTTCTCGTTTTTATACGACTTCTAGCTCGTGCTCGGTAAAACCGCACACCTGCGGGGTATACATCCTTAAATGTACATACCCCACAATACCTGGGGGCTTCTTTTTACAGAAGCTTATTATTATTTTAAAGCATCAAGCTCACCATATATATGTGTCGTCTACTCATATATGTCTTTTCTTCGCCATTATATGCACCTTTATAACTTAAGTTTTTGCCAAGCTTGGTTGCCTGGCTCCTGTTCTTATGCCCTACGTTCCCGCTTGTTCGGCTTGTTATAGTCGGGTTATCCAGACGTGTATCTCAGACGGGTGAAGCCGAAAGCTAGCGTTCTTAAGGGAATAATGTTGGGGAACATAGTAATTTCAAAAAATTTCTTACGCACACGCAAGATCATGGTGATGCATAGCAATGAGAGGGGAGAGTGTTGTCTACGTACCCTCGTAGACCGAAAGCGGAAGCGTTAGCATAACGCGGTTGATGTAGTCGTACATCTTCACAATCCGACCGATCAAGTACCGAACGCACGACACCTCCGAGTTCAGCACACGTTCAGCCCAATGACGTCCCTCGAACTCCGATCCAGCCGAGTGTTGAGGGAGAGTTTTGTCTGCACGACGGCGTGGTGACGATGATGATGTTCTACCGACGCAGGGCTTCGCCTAAGCACCGCTACAGTATTATCGAGGTGGACTATGGTGGAGGGGGGCACCGCACACGGCTAAAAGATCAACTTGATCAATTGTTGTGTCTATGGGGTGCCCCCGTATATAAAGGAGCAAGGGGGTGCGGCCGGCCTAGGGAGGAGGCGCGCCGGAGGAGTCCTACTCCCACCGGGAGTAGGACTCTCCCCCTTTTCCTAGTTGGATTAGGACTTGGGAGGGGGAAGGAGTGGAGGACAAGGAAGGAAGGGGGGCGCCGCCCCCCTCTCCTTGTCCTATTCGGACTAGGGGGGAGGGGCGTGCGGCCAGCCCTTGCCTCCTCTCCTCTCTTCCACCTAGGCCCACTAAGGCCCATTAAGTTACCGGGGGGTTCCGGTAACCTCCCAGTACTCCGAAAAATACCCGAATCACTAGGAACCTTTCCGGTGTCCGAATATAGTTGTCCAATATATCAATCTTTACGCCTCAACCATTTCGAGACTCCTCGTCATGTCCCCGATCTCATCCGGGACTCCGAACTACCTTCGGTACATCAAAACATATAAACTCGTAATATAACCGTCATCGAAACTTTAAGCGTGCGGACCCTACGGGTTCGAGAACTATGTAGACATGACCGAGACATGTCTCCGGTAAATAACCAATAGCGGAACCTGGATGCTCATATTGGCTCCCACATATTCTACGAAGATCTTTATCGGTCAGACCGCATAACAACATACGTTGTTCCCTTTGTCATCGGTATGTTACTTGCCCGAGATTCGATCGTCGGTATCTCAATACCTAGTTCAATCTCGTTACCGGCAAGTCTCTTTACTCGTTCCGTAATACATCATTCCGCAACTAACTCATTAGTTGCAATGCTTGCAAGTCTTAAGTGATGTGCGTTACCGGGTGGGCCCAGAGATACCTCTCCGACAGTCGAAGAGACAAATCCTAATCTCGGAATACGCCAACCCAACAAGTACCTTCGAAGACACCTGTAGAGCACCTTTATAATCACCCAGTTACGTTGTGACGTTTGGTAGCACGCAAAGTCTTCCTCTGGTAAACGGGAGTTGCATAATCTCATAGTCATAGGAACATGTATAAGTCATGAAGAAAGCGATAGCAACGTACTAAACGATCGAGTGCTAAGCTAACGGAATGGGTCAAGTCAATCACATCATTCTCCTAATGATGTGATCCTGTTAATCAAATGACAACTCATGTCTATGGCTAGGAAACATAACCATCTTTGATCAACGAGCTAGTCAAGTAGAGGCATACTAGTGACACTCTGTTTGTCTATGTATTCACACATGTATCATGTTTCCGGTCAATACAATTCTAGCATGAACAATAAACATTTATCATGAAATAAGGAAATAAATAATAACTGTATTATTGCCTCTAGGGCATATTTCCTTCAGTCTCCCACTTGCACTAGAGTCAATAATCTAGTTCACATCACCACGTGATTTAACACCAATAGTTCACATCTTTATGTGATTAGTTCACATCTCCATGTGACTAACACCCAAAGGGTTTACTAGAGTCAATAATCTAGTTCACATCGCTATGTGATTAACACCCAAAGAGTGATCATGTTTTGTTTGTGAGAGAAATTTAGTCAACGGGTCTGCCAAATTCAGATCCGTATGTATTTTGCAAAATTCCATGTCTACAATGCTCTGCACGGAGCTACTTTAGCTAATTGCTTCCACTTTCAATATGTATCCAGATTGAGACTTAGAGTCATCTGGATCAGTGTCAAAACTTGCATCGATGTAACCCTTTACGACGAACCTTTTTGTCACCTCCATAATCGAGAAACATATCCTTATTCCACTAAGGATAATTTTGACCGTTGTCCAGTGATCTACTCCTAGATCACTATTGTACTCCCTTGCCAAAATCAGTGTAGGGTATACAATAGATCTGGTACACAGCATGGCATACTTTATAGAACCTATGGCTGAGGCATAGGGAATGACTTTCATTCTCTTTCTATCTTCTGCCATGGTCGGGCTTTGAGTCATACTCAATTTCACACCTTTTAACACATGCAAGAACTCTTTCTTTGACTGTTCCATTTTGAACTTATTTCAAAATCTTGTCAAGGTGTGTACTCATTGAAAAAACTTATCAAGCGTCTTGATCTATCTCTATAGATCTTGATGCTCAATATGTAATCAGCTTCACCGAGCTGTTTCTTTGAAAAACTCTTTTCAAGCACTCCCTTATGCTTTGCGTAATAATTCTACATTATTTCGATCAACAATATGTCATTCACATATACTTATCAAAAATGTCAGAGTGCTCCCACTCACGATCTTGTAAATACATGCTTCACCGCAAGTCTCAGATAAAACTATATGCTTTGATCAACTTATCAAAGCGTATATTCCAACTCCGAGATGCTTGCACCAGTCCATAGATGGATCGCTGGAGCTTGCATATTTTGTTAGTACCTTTAGGATTGACAAAACCTTCTAGTTTCATCATATACAACTCTTCTTTACTAAATCCATTAAGGAATGCAGTTTTGTTTATCCATTTGCCAGATTTCATAAAATGCGGCAATTGCTAACATGATTCGGACAGACTTAAGCATAGATATGAATGAGAAACTCTCATCGTAGTCAACACCCTGAACTTGTCGAAAACCTTTTGCGACAATTCTAGCTTTATAGATAGTAACACTACTATCAGCGTCCGTCTTCCTCTTGAAGATCCATTTATTTTCTATGGCTTGCCGGTCATCGGGCAAGTCAACCGAAGTCCACACTTTGTTCTCATACATGGATCCCATCTTAGATTTCATGGCCTCAAGCCATTTCATGAATCTGGGCTCATCATCGCTTCCTCATAGTTCGTAGGTTCGTCATGGTCAAGTAACATGACCTCCGAACAGGATTACCGTACCACTCAAAAGTGCGGATCTCACTCTGGTTGACCCACGAGGTTCGGTAGTAACTTGATCTGAAGTTACATGATCATCATCATTAGCTTCCTCACTAATTGGTGTAGGAGTCACAGAACAAATTTACGTGATGAACTACTTTCCAATAAGGGAGCAGGTACAGTTACCTCATCAAGTTCTACTTTCCTCCCACTCACTTCTTTCGCGAGAAACTCCTTCTCTAGAAAGGATCCATTATAAGCAAGGAATATCTTGCCTTTGGATCTGTGATAGAAGGTTTACCCAACTATCTCCTTTGGGTATCCTATGAAGACACATTTCTCCGATTTGGGTTTGAGCTTATCGGGATGAAACTTTTTCACATAAGCATCGCAACCCCAAATTTTAAGAAACGACAACTTTGGTTTCTTGCTAAACCACATTTCATATGGTGTCGTCTCAACGGATTTAGATGGTGCCCTATTTAATGTGAATGCAGCTGTCTCTAATGCATAACCCCAAAACGATAGTGGTAAATCGGTAAGAGACATCATAGATTGCACCATATATAATAAAATACGGTTACGATGTTCGGACACACCATTACGCTGTGGTGTTCCAGGTGGCGTGAGTTGTGAAACTATTACGCATTGTTTCAAATGAGGACCAAACTCGTAACTCAAATATTCTCCTCTATGATCAGATCGTAGAAAATTTATTTTCTTGTTACGATGATTTTCCACTTCACTCTGAAATTATATGAACTTTTCAAATGTTTCAGAGTTATGTCTCATCAAGTAGATATACTCATATCTACTTAAATTATCTATGAAGGTGAGAAAATAACAATACCCACCGCGAGCCTCAACACTCATCGGACCGCATACATCAGTATGTATTATATCCAATAAGTCAGTTGCTCGCTCCATTGTTCCGGAGAACGGAGTTTTAGTCATCTTGCCCATGAGGCATGGTTCGCAAGCATCAAGTGATTCATAATCACGTGATTCCAAAAGCCCATCAGCATGGAGTTTCTTCATGCGCTTTACACCAATATGACCTAAACGGCAAGTACACAAATAAGTTGCACTATCATTATTAACTTTGCATCTTTTGGCTTCAATATTATGAATATGTGTATCACTAACGATCGAGATCGAACAAACCATTTTCATTGAGTGTATGACCATAGAAGGTTTTATTCATGTAAATAGAACAACAATTATTCTCTAACTTAAATGAATAACCGTATTGCAATAAACATGATCAAATCATATTCATGCTCAACGCAAACACCAAATAACACTTATTTAGGTTCAACACTAATCCCGAAAGTGTAGGGAGTGTGCGATGATGATCATATCAATCTTGGAACCACTACCAACACACATCATCACTTCACCCTTAACTAGTCTCTGTTCATTCTGCAACTCCCGTCTCGAGTTACTACTCCTAGCAACTGAACCAGTATCAAATACCGAGGGGTTGCTACGAACACTAGTAAAACACACATCAATAATCTGTATATGAAATATACCTTTGTTCACTTTGCCATCCTTCTTATCCGCTAAATACTTGGGGCAGTTCCGCTTCGGACTGACCAGTCCTTTGGCAGAGAAGCACTTAGTCTCGTGCTTAGGTACGGACTTGGGCTTCTTCACTTGATTAGCAACTTGCTTGTCGCTCTTCTTGAAGTTCCCTTGTTCCCTTGCCCTTTTCTTGAAACTAGTGGTCTTGTCAACCATCAACATTTGATGCTTTTCTTGATTTCTATCTTCGCCGATTTCAAAGCATCATGAAGAGGTTGGGAATCGCCTCCGCTTATCCCTTGCATATTATAGTTCATCACGAAGTTCTAGTAACTTGTCGATAGTGACTAGAGAACTCGTCAATCACTATCTTATCTGGAAGATTAACTCCCACTTGATTCAAGTGATTGTAGTACTCAGACATTCTGAGCACATGCTCACTAGCTGAGCAATTCTCCTCCATCTTGTAGGCAAAGTACTCTCAAAGGTCTCATACCTCTCGACACGGGCATGAGTATGAAATACAAATTTTAACTCTTGGAACATCTTATATGTTCTGTGGCGTTTCAAAAAACGTCTTTGAAGCCTCGATTCTAAGCCGTAAAGCATGGTGCACTAAACTATCAAGTAGTCATCATACCGAGCTTTTGTCAAAACGTTCATAACGCTCAGATTCCGCTCTCGAATAGGTCTGTCACCTAGCGGTGCATCAAGGACATAATTCTTCTATGCAGCAATGAGGATAAACCTCAGATCACAGATCCAATCCGCATCATTGCTACTAACATCTTTCAACTTAGTTTTCTCTAGGAACATATCAAAATAAAACAGGGGAGCAAAACGCAAGCTATTGATCTACAACATAGATATGCTAATACTACCAGGACTAAGTTCATGATAAATTTAAGTTCGATTAATCATATTACTTAAGAACTCCCACTTAGATAGACATCCCTCTAATCCTCTAAGAGATCATGTGATCCAAATCAACTAAAGCATGTCTGATCATCACGTGAGATGGAGTAGTTTCAATGGTGAACATCACTATGTTGATCATATCTACTATATGATTCACGCTCAACCTTTCTGTCTCCGTGTTCCGAGGCCAAATCTGTTATATGCTAGGCTCGTCAAGTTTAACCTGAGTATTCCACATGTGCAACTGTTTTGCACCCGTTGTATTTGAATGTAGAGCCTATCACACCCGATCATCACGTGGTGTCTCAGCACGAAGAACTTTCGCAACGGTGCATACTCAGGGAGAACACTTATACTTTGATAATTTAGTGAGAGATCATCTTATAATGCTACCGTTAATCAAAGCAAGATAAGATGTATAAAATATAAATATCACATGCAATCAATATAAGTGATATGATATGGCCATCATCATCTTGTGCTTGTGATCTCCATCTCCGAAGCACCGTCATGATCACCATCGTCACCGGCATGACACCTTGATCTCCATCGTAGCATCATTGTTGTCTCGCCAATCTTATGCTTCTACGACTATCGCTACCGCTTAGTGATAAAGTAAAGCATTACAGGGCGATTGCATTGCATACAATAAAGCGACAATCATATGGCTCCTGCCAGTTGCCGATAACTTGGTTACAAAACATGATCATCTCATACAATAAAATTTAGCATCAAGTCTTGACCATATCACATCACAACATGCCCTGCAAAAACAAGTTAGACGTCCTCAACTTTGTTGTAGCAAATTATACGTCCCTGCAACGGGCTTAGCAAGAACAATTCTTACCTCGCATCAAAACCACAACGATAGTTTGTCAAGTTGGTGTTGTTTTAACCTTCGCAAGGACCGGGCGTAGCCACACTCAGTTCAACTAAAGTTGGAGAAACCGACACCGCCAGCCACCGTGTGCAAAGCACGCCGGTAGAACCAGTCTCGCCAGAAGCGTCTGGCGTAATGTCGGTCCGGGCCGCTTCATCCAACAATACCGCCAACCAAAGTATGACATGTGGTAAGCAAGATGACTTATATCGCCCACAACTCACTTGTGTTCTACTCGTGCATATGACATCTACGCATAAAACCTGGCTCTGATACCACTGTTGGGGAACGTAGTAATTTCAAGAAATTTCTTACGCACACGCAAGATCATGGTGATGCATAGCAACGAGAGGGGAGAGTGTTGTTCACGCACTCGTGAGACCGAAAGCGAGCGTTAGCACAACGCGGTTGATGTAGTCGTCGTCTTCACGATCCGACCGATCAAGTACCGAACGCACGACACCTCCGAGTTCAGCACACGTTCAGCCCGATGGCGCCCCTCGAACTCCGATCCAGCCGAAGTGTTGAGGGAGAGTTTCACAAGATGACGGGCGTGGTGACGATGATGATGTTCTAACGACGCAGGGCTTCGCCTAAGCACCACTACAGTATTATCGAGGTGGACTATGGTGGAGGAGGGCACCGCACGCGGCTAAAAGATCAACTTGATCAATTGTTGTGTCTATGGGGTGGCCCCTGCCCCCGTATATAAAGGAGCAAGGGAGGTGCGGCCGGCCTAGGGAGGAGGCGCGCCGGAGGAGTCCTATTCCCACCGGGAGTAGGACTCCCCCCTTTTCCTAGTTGGATTAGGACTTGGGAGGGGGAAGGAGTGGAGGACAAGGAAGGAAGGGGGGGGGCGCCGCCCCCCTCTCCTTGTCCTATTCGGACTAGGGGAGAAGGCGCGCCAGCCCTTGCCTCCTCTCCTCTCTTCCACCTAGGCCCACTAAGTCCCATTAAGTTACCGGGGGGTTCCGGTAACCTCCCGGTACTCCAAAAAATACCCGAATCACTCGAAACCATTCCGATGTCCGAATATAGTCGTCCAATATATCGATCTTTACGTCTCGGCCATCTCGAGACTCCTCGTCATGTCCCCGATCTCATCCGGGACTCCGAACTACCTTCGGTACATCAAAACACATAAACTCATAATATAACCGTCATCGAAACTTTAAGCATGCGGACCCTACGGGTTCGAGAACTATGTAGACATGACCGAGACATGTCTCCGGTCAATAACCAATAGCGGGACCTGGATGCTCATATTGGCTCCCATATATTCTACGAAGATCTTTATCGGTCAGACCGCATAACAACATACGTTGTTCCCTTTGTCATCGGTATGTTACTTGCCCGAGATTCGATCGTCGGTATCTCAATACCTAGTTCAATCTCGTTATCGCAAGTCTCTTTACTCGTTCGTAATACATCATTCTGCAACTAACTCATTAGTTGCAATGCTTGCAAGGCTTAAGTGATGTGCATTACCGAGTGGGCCAGAGATACCTCTCCGACATTCGGAGTGACAAATCCTAATCTCGAAATACGCCAACCCAACAAGTACCTTCAAGACACCAGAGAGCACCTTTATAATCACCCGATTACGTTGTGACGTTTGGTAGCACACAAAGTGTTCCTCCCAGAACGGGAGTTGCATAATCTCATAGTCATAGGAACATGTATAAGTCATGAAGAAAGCAATAGCAACATACTAAACGATCGAAAGTGCTAAGCTAACGGAATGGGTCAAGTCAATCACATCATTCTCCTAATGATGTGATCCCGTTAATCAAATGACAACTCATGTCTATGGCTAGGAAACATAACCATCTTTGATCAACGAGCTAGTCAAGTAGAGGCATACTAGTGACACTCTGTTTGTCTATGTATTCACACATGTATATATCATGTTTCCGGTCAATACAATTCTAGCATGAATAATAAACATTTATCATGAAATAAGGAAATAAATAATAACTTTATTATTGCCTCTAGGGCATATTTCCTTCAAATAATTGGTCAGCGAGCAAAAGACGAACTGCCCTCATTGCAATACAAAACCCCCAGACTAGGACGTGTACTATGATTGTTAGCATCACAACTTCGGCATGCAGAAACAAAAAAACGCATGCTGGCCTAGGGAAAGGAACCCTTAACAGAACTATTCTCTCTGGAAGATGTTTCTTACAATCAAATGTATTATAACATAACTCCCCGAATACACCTTGTCTGTTCAAGCAACTATGACCGGACTGCCTGGTCCGAACATACTTTGGTGTTTATCTACAATATAGTATTCGAAAACACTCCGAACCTCGGGTTTTCGGAGGTCGAAGTCGAAAGTCTACCATGACAATGGTTTTACAAATTCGGCTGGAGACAAGTTTGTCGATAAAAGTACATTGCTACTTGGACTCAAAAACTTCTTCTTCCTCTATACCCTCTAACAGGTTGTCTATTTTACAATCCTGTTGTGAAAACTTGGCGGCCATCTTCACTTGGTCGTACACCAGCCTGACCGGAATTTCCTGTCCATCGGATCCTCGAGGTTCAACCCGCGCCATATGACTTGGATCAAGTCCGGTGTACCATGTTTTCACCATGGCCCAGGCTTCCCGAGCACCTTCTCGGCATGCTGATATCTTCCACAGACCAAAACGGTGCCGATCTCCCTTGAATAAATTCACGAGTTCCTCCATACTTCCTGGAGGAGAATCGGCTGGCCATAAAGCCTTAGCGATGTTTCTCATTGCATTCCGAGCTTGCTCATGCACCTTGGACAGCTCTTGTAGCAGGTCGCCTTGAAATCTGGACACCTCTTCTTCGGGTCGCCCAGTCAACACACCTATAGAAATAAACTTGTTAAGATTCGCATTAGCGAACTGTACGAAAGTAAGTTAACAGGCATACTAAATATGCCGCCTCTCAGCTTTCTGTTCTCCTTCAAGGCGTCTGCCAGTTGGGCTCGCACGTCTTTCAGCTCTTCTCCTAGCTGGGTGTTGGCATCCTACAACTTGTTCTTCTCATCCCTGGTCCGTGTCAGTACACGTTGACCAGCGGCCTCTTGCCTGTCGGCATGTTGTTTATCCGCCTACGCGGCCTTTAGTTTCTCTTCCAGCTGATCCGATGATCCTGCCATCGTAAATACAACAATGTTTATTTGAATAAACATTACTAGCACATGATTATATTTTCCGGACGGAAGGGGACATTACCAGTCGGTGCCTCCTTGGACTTCTCCAGTTCGGCGGTAACAACAGTCAGCTGTGTCCGACACTTTTCTAGCTCCTGAGATAGCATGTTGTTCTTCTCCGTGAAACCTGATTATACAACAATCCTTAAAATCAGTTGCTTCAACTGTTTCAAGTCTTGGGGGCTACTGGTATATGATTATTAAATCTACACAATACGATCTTACCTGCATATCCTTTGAAAGGTGGTAAGTGGCTCCAGCAAGCCCATCCCGAGCTGCTCGGATGTATGCATCTGCCGAGCTGATGGCATTGAATGCCTCTTCAGTAAAGTTGGGGTCGCGCATAGCTGCCCTCCGGCGCCGATGGTTCATTGCACTCTCCACTTCGGAGTTGGTGACAGATACATTATCCGAATCTTCGGAGAGGGGACAATCTGGCATGGCATCCGTATCAACTCTAGCCCCGAAGGCAGGGTCCGGGGTCGAATTGGTGGACGCATGTCCGGCGAGGTCTCCGGATACAGTCCGGTGAATGCTCTTCCTGAAATATGGCACAACAGAAAACGTCACAATTCGGTATGATTGCCACGGGGCGTGTTAAAAAATTGTACCTTTTTGATGAAGGTAGGGGCTTGGAAGTATCGCCGTCCGCCTTTCTTTTTGAAGATCCGCCCTATGTAGGCGTCGCCTTCTTATGGAACGATCCTGATGCGGCGTGGCGAGACAAGCGCCGCCCCTTTGAAGCACGAGACAGTGCGGTGGGTGAGGCGCGATAGGAAAACTCTTTCGGAGGAGACGCTCCCTGGGTACTTACATGGGAAGAAGGGAGAAGGCCGGGGTAATCGGCTACAATGGCCACTTCTGTGCCGTCGTAGCTCGCCTGATAGAAGACCCCCTCCTTGAGCTCCACGAATATATCTGGATCCTCTTCAAATCTGGGATCCAGGTTCCGAATATGGTCCTCCGGCTGCAGAGCGGGTCTATAGATCCCCGCGGCAACCTTCCTCCATTCCTGTTAAAAATGATTGGGTTAAGTTCAACTAGGTACGACTCAGGAAGAGGATTGAGTAAGGTTATGGATTGAAAGCTCACCCAGCTAGGAGGGTTGTACATGGAAAAGCCCTCTGGGCACTTAAGGCGAGTGAATTCCTCTTTCTCCCCTTTATAAAGATCAGCCAACATGGTGGCCAAGGCGACAAAGTTGTCCGGA
Organism: Aegilops bicornis; assembly: GCA_021605145.1. Classification (NCBI taxonomy): domain Eukaryota; kingdom Viridiplantae; phylum Streptophyta; class Magnoliopsida; order Poales; family Poaceae; genus Aegilops; species Aegilops bicornis. Next base: position 319,413,233 of record CM038675.1, read on the forward strand.
CCCTTGCGCCCGCAGCGCGATGCGTCATCTTCCCCGTTGTAGTGCCACATGGGGAGTCCTCTGGATTGGAGTGGCTGAGCGCCTCGCATTATCGAAATTGCCATTACTTCGATTATCAATAGTCTGGACTGGGCGAGTGTTTTTATCTTGCCCATTAACTTTTTGACCTCCACACTGTCTTCCTCCTCGAGGCTCCGGGGGCGCCAGCTATGGCGTTTCCTTAATGGAGCACTGGAAAATTCAGGAAGGCCCCGTCTAATTGCGTCTGGGAGAACAACATCTTCAATATAAAACCACTCCGAAGGCCACTCTTCAGATGGCTTCTACGGAGTGCCGGACAGGTATCCTGTCCCGGCTATGCGCCACACTTCAGCGCCCCCACCTCGAATATGGATCCCTTTTGGGAGCGAGGGACGAGGCAGAAAAGTTTCCTCCATAACTCAAAATGGGCCTCGCAGCCTAGGAACAACTCGCAAAGAGCGATGAAGCCCGCGATATGCAGAATGGAGCCCATCGTAAGATTGTCCAGTTGGAGGCCATAGTACCCCATGAGGCCTCGGAGTAAAGGGTGGATTGGAAATCCAACGCCTCTTAACAAGAAAGAAACGAAGCACACCTACTCCCCCTTGGTAGGATTGGGGAAATTTTCCGCCAGGGCATCGCTATTGATGGAAGTTAATCCCGCCCGAATAGGGACTAAATCCACGGCAGGAAGATATCCCTGCATCTGAAGCTTGGTCAGCTGGGCGTGGGATATTGAGAAGCTCTCCCAATCACCTTTTTTAGGACCATGGGGGCGGGCGGAAGAACTAGGAGCGCTAGCCATATTTGCGTGGTTTGTTGTGGCAAGCTCTAAGGATTTTCCGCCTCGTGTGGAATGGCATCTGAGGTTCGATCTCCTTAAATAGACGCCTTCCCTACATGGCCCGGGTGTTATGTGTAAAAATACTTGGACCCTTCGTATTCGTCTGACATGTGGAGGCCGGGGCGACGATGGCGCAGAAGCCGAAGGATATAAACATTTAATGTAAAGCCAAGCTGTTTGAAGAACTCACCTTGCCAAGACCGAAGATGTAAAAGCCGAATACAGTCCTTTGGTTCAGATGCTTTGAAGTCTGCGGAGGAGGAACCCGCCTTGCAATGCCGAAGACAATTTGCGCGCCAAACACATCGTCATTGAAGACTGGTTTCAGGGGCTACATAGGGAGTCCTGTATTAGGGGGTCCTCGGGCGTCCGGGCTATGTGACATGGGCAGGACTCATGGGCCTTGAAGATACGAGATGGAAGGCTTTCCCCCTGTCCGGATGGGACTCTCCTTGGCGTGGAAGGCAAGCTTGGCGTTCGGATATGAGGATTCCTTCCTCTGTAAACCGACTCTGTACAACCCTAGACCCCTCCGGTGTCTATATAAACTGGAGGGTTTAGTCCGTAGAGGCAATCATAATCATACAGGCTAGACATCTAGGGTTTAGCCATTACGATCTCGAGGTAGATCAACTCTTCTAACCCCTATACTCTTCAAAGTTAATCAAGCAGGAAGTAGGGTATTACCTCCATCGAGAGGGCCCAAACCTGGGTAAACACTGTGTCCCTGTCTCCTGTTACCTTTGATACTTAGACGCACAGTTCGGGACCCCCTACCCGAGATCTGCCAGTTTTGACACCGACACCGGTTGCAGCTCCTGGCATGCTTCCTCCCTCTATCCTCGCCGTCCTGTGGTTCATCTCTGGTCTCTATGGCAACAGGGGGCGTTGGGGAGCAGGAAGGGGAAATGTTGATGAGCTATACAAGATAAAAAGGAGAAAATCTCGTGGGAGAGGGATGAAAATAGGAGCAGATGGGGGTCCGCGGGTGGCAGCCTCGCCGGAGAAGCCACGACACTCACCGGAGCCAGGGCGCAGAGAGAGAGAGAGAGAGAGAGAGAGAGAGAGAGAGAGAGAGAGAGAGAGAGAGAGAGAGAAAGAGGCATCGAAATGGGGATGGTGGAGAAAGGATAAGATGCGTATAGGATACGATGGGTGTGGACCGTGTGGAGCAGAGGATAAGAAGAAGAAAAAAGTCTGCATGTAGGTGCTTGTGTTGCGTGGCATGTGCGTGCCCGAGCGACCGGCCGAGTGATGACCCACAAGCATAGGGGATCAATTGTAGCTCTTTTCGATAAGTAAGAGTGTCAAACCCAACGAGGAGCAGAAGGAAATGACAAGTGGTTTTTAGCAAGGTAATGTCTGCAAGTGCTGAAATTGTAAGTAGCGGAGTAGTTTGATAGCAAGATAATTTGTAACGAGCAAGTAACGATAGTAGTAACAAAAGTGCAGCAAGGTAGCCCAATCCTTTTGAGGCAAAGGACAGGCCAAAACAGCCTCTTATGATAAGCAAAGCGTTCTTGAGGGTACACGGGAATTTTGTGGCACCCCAGCTCAGAGAAACCGGAACGCCCCGTATTCCAGCCCAGATATCAAGGAGAAGTCTTCTGGAATACGACACTGCTTAGCATAGAACAAACCAGCTTTCTATTATTACACGAATAAGAATACAAGGTCTCCGATATTACAATGAATAACATCGGCACGACGACACTACGCCATCCTTAGTTGCTCTATGCAAGCAGCAGAACAACTCGAAGCAGCGGAAAAACTTCTAGCCGTGGAACAACGATGACGGTGGTGAACTCCACTCCGCAGGGACTCTGGCTGGAACGCTTATCCTAGCTCGCACGAACGGAAACCACGACAAGCAATCAAGCAATCACGGCATGATTCGCAAACCGGCATGACATGCGGTCAAGACATTGAATGTACTTGCAAGCTCACAATAACCAGAAGCATTCAAGACAAACAACAGCATGGCAATTACAGGTTAAGCAGGAATTATCATGCGATCATCAGGATAACATGGCATGAACAACATGAACATGATACAACTAGAACAATATGAGCATGGCATGAACATATAACTCTGTCGATACTAGCATGCAACATGATGACACTATATGCACCACTTATTCTGCTCGGGTTATCTCATAACCATCACATGTAGCACTTACCAACCTCGGACATCACACGATCATCTCAAGATCAAATCAAGCTTGGTATAAACAATACCGTAGTAATCATTAAATGACCACAAGGAGCTTGATCTTTACCCATATTCTCGCACAACATCACAAATATCCAACAACTCGGTATCCTCGATACCACGGTGATCATCTCATGATCACGAACGGAACCACTCTTAGTTCAACGGGTTACCTCATAACCGAACGGTGATCTTTCCGACGATCACAACCAACTTATCTCCTCATCGAACCGGGGTTGTTATTGATCACATTATTATTATTATCACTGTTGACTCACAGTGTGACCGACACGAATTGGGCCCTTATCCGTGGGCGCGGCTATCAATAGATTTAGTATACACTCTGCAGAGGTTTTTTTTAACAAAGCAAGGCACCCAGAGTGTGCACAATTCCATTTCCAGCAATGACCATAGTACAGGAGATATTACATTGGCCTAAAGATCAGTAGAGGAGAACAGCCAAAACAGAGTAGCTGGAGAAAGAAGCAAAGATAGGTTGAAAGGGGATCAACCAGATGAACATCCGCTCGCTTAGCAAGAAAAGAAGAAAGAAAGGGAGAGCTAAAAGATACATAAAATCCTTCACATAGAGACCATCTAATGAGAAGGAAGCATATGGAGCGTAGAATGACAAGTGATCTCCTGGAGAAGTAGTGAATCCTCGTCCTGTTAAATGTGATAGCATCCTGAGAATATCTTTTGGAAAGAAGAGTCATAGAGATTTTAATCTGCAAAATTAGTATAGGACATTAGAAGCAGTACACCTTATGTATATGAAAACCTGAAAGAGCAATGTTCTGCAAGGAAGAAATAACAGGGCAAGGAGAATTTGAATGGGAATTATGGGAACAGTCCATAAGCATTCGGTAGCTGTTCTGAAAGACCTGCTTGGCAAGATTATGAGCCACCCCATTGTCATTCCAAGAAACATGAAAAATCTGAGCCTGCATATGAGACGTTAAGTTGAGAATATCATCTAGATTTTTCCTGATATTCCATGGCGCAGCAGAATGCAGAAAATTCCTGGCAGCAATCACCGAAGCAAGCGTCAGACAATCTGTTAAGAAGACAGGATGTTGAATCTGCAGAATGTTCGTCAGATGTGATGCAAACTCCATTGCAATCACTTCTGCATGGAGAGGAGTAGTTGTTGGCAGAGCAGAGGCTTGGCCCTGAATGTTTATTTCTCCTTGGGATAAAGGAAGACAAAAATACACCCCAATGCCTATTCGAGGCTGTCCGTTGTAAATGCCCGGAGCTTTTTTAGTTTTAAAAGCAGCATCAGTGTAGAATTTTGGACCTTTCAGGAGCATAACAGACTTAATAGTGCTACCTTGAGGGGGAAAATGTTGCAACACATGCTGGTTGTTCAGGTTATTAGGATTGTTCGAATGAAGCAAAGAATCATTTCGCAAGTAATGATCCAAGGTAGCAGCTAAAATATGAACCTGGTAAGGTTGGTGGTTCTTACGCTCAAACGGGAAGTCGTTTCTTGTTTTCCACATGCACCATAAGAAATTAAGAGTATTTTTAAAGAAGCATGAGGGTGATTAAAGGAGATAAGTCGAGCAATAACCATAATTGAGGCCCTGAACTATAACATGTGATCTAATAAACCAGGGCTTAGAGAACCAGGCTGCCCTAGCAAAGTCGCAAAGGAAAAAAGATGCAATTCATCCTCCTGCATTCCACATCTGGAGCAAAACTGAGAGATATGAACAGAAAAAAGACCTGCTCTCATACTTGTTGGCAAATCTCTTCTCAACAGTCTCCAAGCGAAGGTTTGAACTTTTGGCAATAGGTTTTTATCACGCCAAATAATCGTAAGCAAGTTCTTGACTTCTGAAGACACCTGCATTGGAGCTGTAATAGGATTGTTGTGAATCTCCTGCAAACAAAGTTTGTAAGCAGATTTAGGAGAACAAATGCCATTAGTGGCCAAAGGCCAGCAAAGAAGATCATCGATGTCGTCATGAATAATGTCTATAGCAACCACCTGATAAGCAAAAGTTTGATCAAACAGGTTAAGAATAAGGTCATGGTTCCAAGCTTTTTGTCCTGGGAGCCACAGCTCACTAACCAAAGAAGATCAACAAATCCTGTGGTTTGAGGAATAAGAAAATCATGAATAGACCTCCAAAGAGGACACCAAGGCATGTTCCATAAAGAAATGTTGCCTTTAGTAAGTTGATAGAAGGCATGATGAGTAAGCCTGGGGAGCATTTTTAAAATTGAAGCCCAAAAACCAGACTTAGGGGGAGAAAAAGTTGCCCTCCATATTGTGGTAGTAGGAAAATACTTAGCTCGAAGAATACAGTATAAGTGAGAAGAGGGGTTGTTTGCCAACCTCCAAGCTGCCGCAATGATGAGACTTTCATTAATGGCTTTAAGATTTATAATCCCTAGACCTCCTTCTTCCTTTGGATTTGCTATATCTTTCCAAGCTCTGAGACACAGTCCTTTCCTTGAGCCATTTTCCCTAATACATGTCCACCAAAAAGTTCTAATGATAGATGTGAGCTTAGCAATAGGCTTTTTGGAGAACAATATGTTTGCCATGTAATAGACTGGAATAGCAGAAAAGACAGACCTAATAAGTTCCAGATGAGCTGCATGAGAGAGCATATCAGCTTTGTAAGAAGGCAGCTTGTTAGAGAACTTGTCAATTACAAAGTTGTAAGTAGAGGCTCTATTTTTAGCAGGTAAAATCAAAGGATGACCAAGGTGGGTGAATCTATCATCAAGATTAGCCACTGGGAAAATATGTTTAATATTAGTAATAACATTTTGAGGAGTATGTGTGCTAAACAGAATAGCTAATTTGTCCCAACTAGGAGTTTGGCCAGAAAGGGAACAAAAGTGTCGAATCAAATCTGACATAGTCTGAGCCTCCTGCGTAGTAGCCTGTCCACAGACCAAAAGGTCATCTGCAAAAAGGAGAGAATGAATAGAAGCGCAGTTTGGACCTAGAGAAATGCCTTGCAAATGATTGGCCTGAGCAGCTTCATTAAGCATGATAGAAAGTTCATTGATGGCAAGAACAAAAAGGTAAGGAGACATGGGACAACCCTGTCTGATACCTCTGTGAGACTTAAATTTGTGAGACGGCTGACCATTAATGAGGACACAGAAAGTGGGCGAAGAAATGCAAGCATGCACAAGATTGATAAAATGACCATGCAACCCTTTACGAGAAAGAGCCGAGACAATGAAGTTCCATTCTAAACGGTTAAAAGCTTTAGCCAGGTCTATTTTTAGCATGAAGGCATTGTGATTCCAAGACCTAAGAGTAAAAGAGTGAGAAATTTCTTGAGCAACAATAATGTTGTCAGTAATCCGTCTACCCTCAATAAAAGCTTGTTGAGCTGGATCAACATAATCTGGAAGATGGGGCTTGAGTCTGTTTGCCAGAGATTTAGCAATACTTTTATAAATGACATTGCAAAGGCTAATTGGTCTATAATCCATAGGAACAAGAGGGACTAACTTCTTAGGAATGAGAGCAATGTTAGTGTCGTTAATGTGAGGAGGCAGAATACCTGTGGCATAGAAAGAAGACACCAATTGTGTTACCTCATCACCAATCCACTCCCAAGTTGCCAGATAAAACTCTACATTGAAGCCATCAGGACCCGGTGAAGCATTCAGTTTCATATCCTTAAGAATCTGAAAAATTTCAGATTTATTAGGAACGGAATAGGTGAAGTCATCATTATGTTCAAAGGAGCTGAGTTGAGGAAAAGGCCTACACACCACATCATTAGGAGAGGAGAAAATGAATCTGAAATAATTAACAAAAGTTTGCATTATAGCAGTTGGTTTATAATGGAGCACATTATTCTCATCTTTAACATAATAGATTGTATTTCTTTTCCTACGCTTAAGAACAGCCTGATGAAAATACTTAGTGTTTCTATCACCTTTGGACACCCAATTCTTTTTTCCACGTTGTTTGTAATATTGATTCAGTTGATTGAGAGTAAACTTGTACCTGGCAGTGAGGGATTGTTCCAAGTCTTGACTTTGATGGTGAAGATGCAATTTCTGCAAATCATTGATTTTGGTCTCTAACATACTGAGAGTCTGCTGTAGCGGCTTCTTTTTTTACACCAGGCCTTGAGAGTATTTGCCAAAGAAGTTGATTTAGCTGTAAAAGAGTTAAGAGTACTAGCTTCCCAGGCATTTTTAGCAAAAGTATTGAAGTCATCTTCAGAAAGCCACCAATTTTCAAATTTAAAAGACTGCTTAGGCTTGGCAAAGTGACTATCAGTGGAAATCAAAATAGGCGCATGCTCACTAAGAATAATGGGAAGATTAAGCACTTTAGTGTTAGGAAAGTGAGCACACCAATCAGAATTAACGAAACAACGATCTAGACGATGATGAATAGGCTTGGAAGTATTTTGTCTACCACGCCAAGTGTAAGCAGGACCACTATAACCAATATAAAAAAGGCCACATTTCTTGATAATAGAACGAAAAGCATGCATACGGTAGTAGTTGATATTGCCATTACAATCGTCGACTTCATACAGGATATCATTCAAGTCTCCCATACAAACCATGGGCTTACCTAGGTTATCATAAACAAAAGACGCTACTTGGTCCCAGATGACATTAGTCTGCTTATGATAGGGGTCACCATATAAACAGATGAGACAAAAGCTGACCCCAGATGCCACATGAACTACATTAGCTAAAATATAGTGGAAAGCAGCAGTATGCACAGAAACTCTGAGCTCATTGATCCACATAAGCCAAAGCCCCCCTGAATCCCCTCTAGAAGGAACAACACAAGCATTAGCTACATCAAACCTATTAACAAGATCAGTAGAAGTAACCTTAGAAGATTTAATTTCAGAAACAAAAGTTACCTGAACTCTCGTAGACCGCATAAGATTAGCAAGGTAAAGCATCCTTTCACTGCCAAGGCCCCTGCCTATACCTCGGCAGTTCCAAGAAATAGCTTTCATGGCGGAGGAGGAACGTTAGGGCCTTGCGCCGCTGCCCAAGAAAGGTTGTAATCCATCCCTTGGCCTTGCTGAATAGAGTTGGAGTTGTAAGGCTGTTGCTGATTTTCACAGAGATAATTTGCATCCCTTTGGCCAGTGGAACTAATGTTATGTTGATCTTGCACTGCGGCTTCACCTCTGGCGCCATGTGTGCCACCACGAACATCCAGATCCATGTGTGGAGGCGATCGATCCCAGGAGGAGAGATAGGACCTTGATAGGAGTTGTCCGCATCTGCGCTAAGAGAATTCAAAGGCGTCCTGATTGGCCAAGGATCATAGCTTGCTCCTGCTTCATTGCCATGTTTCTGAGAGATTCTGCCTTGGTCAGCATGAACTGCGACACCCAGACTTTCCACAAGTTTGCCGCGGCCTCTGCACATACAATTGCTGCCATCCAACGGATTGGTGCCACCGTCATGGTGCCAAGTGGTAGCACCGTAGCTACGGTGACGAAACTGACCGAGAGCGGGATGCATACCTCCAGATCGCCCGGCTGGGGGAACATCCCATTTACTAGCAGCAGATCGGCGGCGGCCTGTCGACTGAAATGCAACGGCTTGTTGAGAGGATCCAGATTTGGTTCCTGAGACGGAGCAACCAACTCAGGCTGCTCGAGGAGGTCCTGCAGAGAGGTGAGGGGCGGAGCCCATAGGGCTAATTCCAGCCGGAGCTCCGCCGGCCGGCCCGCCACCAGCCGCGGGGAAGGAGGCCGGTCTGAGCGGTGGTGGTCCGAGGAGGCCCTGCCCAGCAAAGGCAGCACCGGGCGCCGAAGGGGAGGCTCGGAGCAGACTCGAAGGAGCTCCCCCAACTGGTTCCTCCCTCGCGGAGGACTCAGTCGCTCTCCATTAGTGGAGAGCTTGATCCTTTTGGGTGGGGGCAGAGGTGGATTTGGGAGTGCAACAAGCGGTCATTTGGGAAAGCATCTTGGTGGAGAAGGATTCTGCAGGTGGATTGTAGTGATGGTGGCAGAGACAGAAAAATTCTCCATATTGGCAGGGAAAGCAGGGGAATAGCAGAACTGGGAAGTAAGAGGAGCAGACTATGTTTGTAGAGCAGGCAGATTTGGGGAGGAAATAGGATTTGCAGGCTCGTGCTAACGAGCGGTATTCAGGGTTGAAGACGAAAGGGCAAGCGATGTGGTATTGGTGAAAGTACCGAACTGCCCTTTAGAAGACTGGGCACCTCCAACAGGCTGTTGGGCTAGAAGTGGCCCAGAAGTTGGCAAAATATTCCTTTCCTTTCCAGAACTAGACTGTGGGTCCGTTGGGTTGCTCGAAAATGGGCCTGGAACTGAAACATTCGCCTCCTCCATCTGAACCTGGACCGGCAAGCCGGAGTCAGTTGAGCTGCTCTGTCAGACACTTGAATAGAGTTATCTCCCGCTTTATTGCACCACTCTATCCCTGGCAGAGAAATAACGGCAGTAGGTAAGTGAGCAGTACCTCCACCGCCCTGAGTGTGGACAGTAGCTCTAATCTGATGAACCGCATTGTGAAGCTGCTCATCTTGTTTCTGAAACTCCTCTCTGGAAGAACTCCCTTTCTGCATGAACTGAATCTGCATGTTAGCTTCTCTCACAGAGAAATCATGATGCTTATAGGTCTCCTTTATTACATCCTTTCCTTTCTCCAAAGATTGCTTCTGCAGCCTGACCAACTGAGGATTCTGAAAAGTTGAGAAGGCAGCCTGCTGTTCTTGAGCAAGATCATCTAAGCTTCTAGGAATAAGCTCTGATTTATTCATCCATGGACCCAGACGAGCTAAGGGAATGTGGTCCAGTTGAATTTGCAGTCTCTGCCTAGTGATTAGGAGATTATTCCTAGAAGGACAGTACTGCACACTATGGAACATCAGACCACAGAAAGTACATATTCGACCGATTCTCTCATAAAACAGATAGATCCAGGCAGCTGAATCTTTATGAAAAGAAACCCAACTTTGTCCCTAACTGGATTGGCAACTTTCATTTTAACAGTACCCCACATATAGTCAGATTTGGTAGAAAGCATATCTTGGCTGAAAGGGTGAAATTCAGATTGCTGACCAAGACTATCTAAAATCTTGTACAGAAGCTGCTGAGATCTGAACCGAGGAGGAACACCATACACTCGAACGATAACAAAAACAGAATCAAACTTGTAATCCTGAATATCTTTAGTTTGATCATCAGGATCCATAAATTCCACCAAAAGATTGTCAGAACCCAGACTCCAAGGCTGACGAGTGAAAACAAACATGGCAGCATCCAAGGTTTGGAAATGAGCAACAAAGATATATCTGGAAAGCTACGATATACCTTGGTAATTATCCCTCCAAGCTCTTGCCATTGATTGCTGTAACATGTTGAGAGTGATAACTCTTGGGGATCCTCCTGTGACCGTGAGTTTCATCAGGATATTGTAACGAGAATCTTGCGGCTGCTCCTCTTTTTCTTCTTGGAGCATCTGGATCTGAAGAACCTGAGGATCTTGCAGCGATAGGCTTTGCATGTCTAGCTCAATCCCCGGATCTGGAGGTAGATTCTGAGGAGAGAGCATAGGAACATGAATCAGAGGCTGGCTTCGAGAGTCTTTGTCGTCCATCTACAGACAGACGGGAGCGAAAGAGAAGAAGGGAGAGAGCACAGGAACTAGGAATATGCTTGGTGTTTGGGTCGAATTGGGAAGCTGGAGAGTAAGAAAGCAGGGGAGATGGCAGGAGAAGGAGAGAGGGGAAACGACATGACGCCAGTCCAGAAAGTCTAGGAGGGGTGGAGGATCCCTCTATCTCGAGTAGTGGTTAGTAGGTGCGTAGCAGTCTAGCAGAGGTTAGTACGCTGTACCCACACCACGGAACCCATGGCCTCGCACTCCCATTCGGGTGGACCAACAGCATTCCGACAAAACCGATCTACTGCCATGACACTCTCCCAGCCACTCCGACTCACTTCCCACTGGGCTAGTCCTGGGTGGCCCCATGTCTACCAAAGACACCAACGGCCACCGTCGTGGCCAAAACATAAATGGTCCCAAACAGGGACCCGGTACCATAATAACAACGGGCACACAAGGCTTATGTCCGCCTACCTGATCAGGGTAGCGCGCGCCCATAATCTTCCCTCATTGGAGGCACCGGCGAGAGGCATGACAATAGACCCAGTTAGGACCTTCCCATAAAGGTAAGCGTGGTTGCACTGGTCAGCTCGATATGGTGGCACCATGACTCAGCCAACAGTTGTTCAAGTTCAATTTAATCCGGTTAAACTTGAATGCAATATGTTGAGCCATGATAAAATAACATGATGTAATTACAAAGCATGAGCATGATATAAGCATGGGGTGTGACAACCATATCAACAATGAATCATATCCAACTGAGCATGGCATCATGACGAGCATGAATATCACAAGTAGAACACTACTCATAGCATAACATGACCACTAGCATCAACAATAAATACCATGCAAGAACACATCAATATCATTACCGAGTAAATACTTATCCAACTAACAGCAAAGGACAATGCATATTAACAGTACTCGGTAACCGACGTTAGTCATGCACTGAAGAACATGACCAACCCAACATGTACTACTATCAAGCATGGCAACTTGAAAGTAATACTGGCAAGTAGAACATAATAACAGAGTGCAAGGAAACGTAGCATGACGGTAATCACCGATCCACAGGCATAACCGAAATAACGACAACAGTAGCAGAACAAGCATATAGTTATTAAAGATTAAAGTTGAAAACCGATGCTACTGCATGGCTATCATGCAAATGGTGGTTGTGGATTGCCTGGGGATGAAGAATGCACCGAGGAGAAGTGCGGAAACATCGCAGAAAGATTTGTCGGAAACACTTCTCTCTCGAAAGGGGCTTGTTAACGACAAGGGAAAAATGGTCATTTTAAGAATGTTGAAACATAATGAAAATGATACCAACAGAACGGTCTCGAGGAGACGAAGAAGTGGGCTTTGGATTCACCTCATTTGGAGTTGTGGTTGAAAAGTTATAAAGTGTTTTCTGCCAGGGACCTATCTGTAATGAAAATATTTTCAAACAGGGCCTGGACAGAATAAACAGAAAGCGCATTTAGAGGAATACGCCTTCAGAGAAGAGAAAACGCATTCTGAGCTGAAAGAGAAAGAAAGTGTGCTTTCTAGCTGGGAAGACGTATTCCGAGGAATACGCCTCCACTTATCCAGTGTGGCAAGGCGGGACCGGGCAGCTGTGAGACTTACAGGCGGGGTCCACTTTATCCTCTCTCTCTCGTCTCGGTCCTTCTTCCTCCTCCCCGACGCACGCAGAGGCAGAGGCGAGGCCGGCCGCCCCGACGACGACCGCCGACGACTCCGTCCACCTCACGTGTCGTGCTGCCTACCGGCGAGATTAGCAGGCCGAGCCGCGGCGTCGAGGAGAGCTGCGGCTGCAGCGGACAGGGCTTCGGCTAGAGTTTGAGGGTGAGGCTATGGCATCTTCGGTGAGGAAAGGGGAGCTGAGGGAGAGCCTCTAGTGGCTGGGTGATCTACTAGAGGTGGTGGAAGAGAGAACGGGGCTTGGGGTCGCCGAAATCGGAGTGAGCAGAGGCGGCGGCCATGGCGGCGATGGTGGACACAGAGAGCTCCGCGAGCTCGTTTGAGAGGCTGGGGAGGAGTAGTGGAGCGAGGCAAGGCCGCTGGAGTGCTGGGGAGGGGCTCGAGGATGGCTATTTATAGCCGGGCGAGGGAGGCCGAGCTCGGGTGTCGCTGCGGGGATCCAGCCAACGCTCTGGCGATGGCAGCGAGCACGGGGTGGCGCGAGAAGGCGACGAGGGAGGCTATGGACGAGCTACAGAAGTGCACAGAGCAAGGGGGGCCGAGGGCGCAGAGGAGAAGCGGCCACGGCGCCATTAAATCTCGGCGGCCACAGTGCGCCCGTGGGCGCGTGGCCACGAGCGCTGACGGAGGGGCTGACGGAGGGGGAGATGGCTCCAGGAGGACGGAGACGACATGGTAAAACGGTGAGACCTGCTCAAGAGCGCGAAGACAACAAGAGGGAGAGGGGCCCGAGCAAGAAACCATCCAGCTCACGTCTATGGCATGCCAGACCTCGTGATCACTGCGCGCACTGGTGCACACAGTGCCACACGGCCGACCAAAGGATGTCTGGGAGTTTGTCCTTCCTGGGGAGGTTGCAACTGCGGTGGTAGCTCGGTGAAAACTGCTATGGTTAAATGGTAATCACCCTCTGAAGTTTACTGCAGTAACTTGGGTGAGCACTGGTGATCAACAGGAATGTGATTGGGATCAAAGGAGTTGTCTGCGAGGTTTAGGGTAAGAAGGACTTTCATCCTGGTAACTTTGAGAAGATTAGGACCAAGATTTAATATAGTTGCTTTGCCACTGCCAAATCTGGTCTAGAAATGAGATTTGGATGATGCACTCACATGGTGATGCCACTTGAGCTCAAATTTGGCAAGGCTTAGTGATTTGGTCATATAATGATACTGTAAAAGTTTCATACCAAATGGACAAGCCAAAGTGGTACTTGTTTCAAAATCATCCTCACTGACGAGAATCTTGCAATAATTTTAGAGAAATATTGGCTTGATGAAATGGTTCCAAATTTGGTGGAGAGATGTTATTTCGGTAGGAGAACAATCTGGTATTTTCTCAGAATTAATGAAGCAGTATAAAATGCACTTGCTTCACAATCTGAAAATATTGCCAGAATCAAAGATTTGGTCATGTGCTCACATAGATCAAGGGATGGAGCTGAAATTTGGAGGAGGCTAATTATATGAGCACATGAAGAGGCATGAAAAAATTTCAACTCATTTGGATAATCCTAGCTAGCACTTCCTTCACAATTCCTTCTGACTGACAGAAAGTTTGAAAAATTGCTGAGGAAGATTGGCTAGGCAAATAAAGTTGAATTTTGTCATGAGGCAATTATTTGGACAGAAAAGAATGCCCAACAAGTTTGGGAGCAAACAATATTGGATAGGTGGCACTTCCTTCACAGAAAGGCACACTGGATAGAAATGAAGATTAATTATTGGGGGATTATCCTTGGGCTAGGACAGGAAAGTTTGGGCATATTTGAGCAATATATGACCCAAAGAAATTATGAGAATTATTTGGGAATTTTTTGATGGACAGAAATATAGGTTGCTTCACAACCTAGGGCAGACAGGGTTATTCCTTTAATAGAAAAAGGAATTTTCCCTAGAAAAAGAAATTAGGGTTTGGTCAAGCAGTGGAGTGACATGATCTTGGCAAGGTTTTGAGAATCATGAGTCACTTGGGAGAGGAAATGAAGATGATTTCCCAGGTGACAAGGCCACATAACCACTCCAAAAAGAAAAACAGAGCAAAAACCAATTAAATTAAAAGAAAAAGAAAAGGGCCAAAAACCATGTTGTTACATATTTCATCTAGTCACTTTCACCATGTTGGTTTGATTTGTGTTCGCTAGTTTGATAATTTGATACGTGGGTGGACCGGTGCTTAGGTGCTGTTCTTACTTGAAAGAACCTCCTACTTATGATTAACTCCCCCGCAAGCATCCGCAACTACGAGAAAACCATTAAGAGTAAATTCTAACCATAGCACTAAACTTTTGGATCCAATCGGTCCCTTACGGAATAGCGCATAAACTGGGGTTTAAGCTTCTGTCACTCTCGCAACCCTTCAACTAATTGCTACTCCACAATGCATTCCCTTAGGCCCAAATATGTTGAAGTGTCATGTAGTCGACGTTCACATGACACCACTAAGGGAATCACAACATACATACTATCAAAATATCGAACACATATCAAGTTCACATGATTACTCGCAACATGATCAAATGTAACTACTCACAAATGATAATCATGCTCAAGATCAGAGGGGTATTAAATAGCATAATGGATCTGAACATATAATCTTCCACCAAATAAACCATATAGTAATCAACTACAAGATGTAATCAACACTACTAGTCACCTACAAGCACCAATCTATAGTTCCGGTAACAAGATTGAATACAAGAGATGAACTGGGGTTTGAGATGAGATGGTGTTGTTGAACATGTTGATGGAGATTGCCCTCCCCAAGATGGGAGAGTTGTTGGCGATGATGATGACGATGATTTCCCCCTCCGGAAGGGAAGTTCCCTTGGAGGAATCGCTTCGCCGGAGGGCAAAAGTGCTCCTGTCCAAGTTCCGCCTCGAGACGGCGGCACTCCGTCCCGAAACTCTTCTCCTTATTTTTTCTAGGTCAAAATGACCTATATACCAGAAGATGGGCACCGGAGGTGGGCCTGGGTGAGCACAACCCACCAGGGCGCGCCTGGGCTCCCTGGCGCGCCCAGGTGGGTTGTGCCCACCTGGTGGGCCCCCTCTGGTACTTATTTCCTCCAATATTCATCATATATTCCATAAAAAATTTCGTGAAGTTTCAGGTTGTTTGGAGTTGTGCAGAATAGGTAGCCTAACGTAGCTTTTCCAGGTCCAGATTTCCAGCTGCCGGAATTCTCCCTCTTTGTGTGTACCTTGCATATTATGAGAGAAAAGGCATTAGAATTACTCCAAAAAGCATTATTATGGATAAAAATATCATAAATAACAGTAGGAAAACATGATGCAAAATGGACATATCAACTCCCCCAAGCTTAGACTCGCTTATCCTCAAGCGAAAACCGAAATCGAAGAACATGTCCACATGCTTTGAGAGAGAGGTGTCGATAAAAACAAAATACGGACGTAGAAGCATCATGTAGATTATTAAAACAACAACAAAGTTAAAAATAAGACTTTTATCATAGAGCTTTTATCATAAACTTCTCATGAATAAGTAACTGTTCATCACACAATCGAAGTATAAAGCATAAACTCTATTAGAAACCAACAAACTGTGTTCTCAGTCAACTTTGTAACTACAATTCATCATCTTTTCAGGAAGGGTCACATATCGGAGCCTTTAGGCAAGTCCACATACTCAACCATCATATATTCTTGTATGATTGCTAACACTCACCGCATACACATGAGCAAAACATTTCAACCGGACACATAGAAAGAAAGGGGCTTATAGTTTCGCCTCCCAATGTACTCACCTCAAGGGTGATGTCAACAATAATAACCCATGCCACCCATATTCACTTGGACATATGTGCCTAGATCTTTCCTCACCACATGATGCTTGCCAAAGGAGAAAAAAAATAAAAAGGAACAGAGAGAAAACTTTGACTCTTTGCATAAAAGTAAATACATAAAAGTAAAACATAGGCCCTTCGCAGAGGGAAGCAGAGGTTGCCATGCGCTTATTTGTTTGTATGGTCAACCCCTTAGTGCAAAAGAATGTCACGTTGAATTGCCCCTTGTGATAGCGACCTTTATTATGCAGTCTGTCGCTTTTATTCTTCACCATCACAAGTTCGTGCAACGCTCAATTTTCTCTTACACTAAATGATCTCACACATTTAGAAGCAATTTTTATTGCCTTTTTGCATCAATGACAACTTACTTGTGGGATCTTGATCAGGGAAGGTATGGTGGACTCTTGAAAATAAGATTTGGGTTTAAGGGTTTTTGGATGCACAAGTAGTATCTCTATTTAGTGCAGAATTTTTGGCTAGCAAAGATAGGGGGAAAGCACCACATGTTGAAGGATCTATGACAATATCACTTCTATGTGAATATGAACAAACATAAATCATTAAGTTGTCTTCCTTGTACAACGTCAACAATTTTGGCATATAATATTTTGATGGGGGATCACAATCACAAAAGATTTCGAGGATAGTGTATTTATATGTGAATCTTCTCTTCCCTTATTAATTCTTTCATGAGTTGCATCATTGACCAATGCTATGTTTGTCAATCTCTAATAAAATTTTCTACTTATAGTTTTCCTTATGTGGTGCGATCACCTACCATAAGATTAGTGTTGGGGAACATAGTATTTCAAAAAAATTCCTACGATCACGCAAGATCTATCTAGGAGAAGAATAGCAACGAGCGGGGGGAGTGTGTCCACATACCCTCGTAGACCGAAAGTGGAAGCGTTTAGTAACGCGGTTGATGTAGTCAAACGTCTTTGCGATCCAACCGATCCAAGTACCGAACGTACGGCACCTCCGTGTTCAAGACATCGCTCAAGACGATGACGTCCCTCGAGCTCTTGATCCAGTTGAGGCCGAGGGAGAGTTCCGTCAGCACGACAACGTGGCGATGGTGATGATGAAGTTAGCGGCGCATGGCTTCGCCTAAGCACTACGAAGATATGACCAAGGTGTGTAACTGTGGAGGGGGCACCACACATGGCTAAGAGAAGACTTGGTCTGTCTTTGGGGTGCCCCCCTCCCACGTATATAAAGGAGAGAGGGAGAGAGGCCGGACCACACCAAGAATATATGAATCTTCACCTCTCGACCATTCTGAGACTCCTCATCATGTCCCTGATCTCATCCGGGACTCCGAACAAACTTCGGTCATCAAATCACATAACTCATAATACAAATCGTCATCGAACATTAAGCGTGTGGACCCTACGGGTTCGAGAACTATGTAGACATGACCGAGACACATCTCCGGTCAATAACCAATAGCGGAACCTGGATGCTCATATTGGCTCCTACATATTCTACGAAGATCTTTACCGGTCAAAACCGCATAACAACATATGTTGTTCCCTTTGTCATCAGTATGTTACTTGCCCGAGATTCGATCGTCGGTATCCTCATACCTTGTTCAATCTCGTTTACCAGCAAGTCTCTTTACTCGTTCCATAATGCATCATCCCGCAACTAAATCATTAGTCACATTGCTTGCAAGGCTTATAGTGATGTGCATTACCGAGAGGGCTCAGAGATACCTCTCCGATACTCGGAGTGACAAATCCTAATCTCGATCTATGCCAACCCAACAAACACCATCAGAGACACCTGTGGAGTATCTTTATAATCACCCAGTTACGTTGTGAAGTTTGATAGCATACAAGGTGTTCCTCCGGTATTCGGGAGTTGCATAATCTCATAGTAAGAGGAACATGTATAAGTCATGAAGAAAGCAATAGCAATAAAACTAAACGATCATCATGCTAAGCTAACAGATGGGTCTTGTCCATCACATCATTCTCTAATGATGTGACCCCGTTCATCAAATGACAACACATGTCTATGGTTAGGAAACTTAACCATCTTTGATTAACGAGCTAGTCAAGTAGAGGCATACTAGGGATACTCTGTTTGTCTATGTATTCACACATGTACTAAGTTTCCGGTTAATAAAATTCTAGCATGAATAATAAACACTCATCATGATATAAGGAAATATAAATAACAACTTTATTATTGCCTCTAGGGCACATTTCCTTCAGTCTCCCACTTGCACTAGAGTCAATAATCTAGTTCACATCATCATGTGATTTAACACTAATAGTTCACATCTTTATGTGATTAGTTCACATCTCCATGTGACTAATACCCAAAGGGTTTACTAGAGTCAATAATCTAGTTCACATCGCTATGTGATTAACACCCAAAGAGTGATCATGTTTTGCTTGTGAGAGAAGTTTAGTCAACGGGTCTGCCACATACAGATCCGTATGTATTTTGCAAATTTCTATGTCTACAATGCTCTGCACAGAGCTACTCTAGCCAATTGCTCCCACTTTCAATATGTATCCAGATTGAGACTTAGAGTCATCCGGATCAGTGTCAAAGCTTGCATCAACGTAACCCTTTACGATGAACTTTTTGTCACCTCCATTACCGAGAAACATATCCTCATTCCACTAAGGATAATTTTGACCGTTGTCCAGTGATCCACTCCTGGATCACTATTGTACCCTCTTGCCAAATTCATTGTGAGGTGCACAATAGGTCTGGTACATAGCATAGCATACTTTATAGAACCTATGCCTGAGGCATAGGGAATGACTTTTCATTCTCTTTATATTTTCTGCCGTGGTCGGGTTTTGAGTCTTCACTCAACTTCACACCTTGCAACACAGGCAAGAAATCCTTCTTTGACTGTTCCATTTTGAACTACTTCAAAATCTTGTCAAGGTATGTACTCACTGAAAAAACTTATCAAGCGTCTTGATCTATCTCTATAGATCTTGATGCTCAATATGTAAGCAGCTTCACCGAGGTCTTTCTTTGAAAAACTCCTTTCAAACACTCCTTTATGTTTTCTAGAAAATTCTACATCATTTCCGATCAACAATATGTCATTCACATATACTTATCAGAAAGGCTGTAGTGCTCCCACACACTTTCTTGTAAATATAGGCTTCACCACAAGTCTGTGTAAGACTATATGCTTTGATCAACTCATCAAAGCGTATATTCCAACTCCGAGAGGCTTGCACCAGTCCATAAATGGATCGCTGGAGCTTGCACACTTTGTTAGCACCTTTTGGATCGACAAAACCTTCTGGTTGCATCATATATAACTCTTCTTTAAGAAATCCATTAAGGAATGCAATTTTGACATCCACCTGCCAAATTTCATAAAATGCGGCAATTGCTAACAGGATTCTGACAGACTTTAAGCATAGATATGAGTGAGAAACTCTCATCGTAGTCAACACCTTGAACTTGTCGAAAACCTTTTGCGACAATTCTAGCTTTGTAGATAGTAACACTACTATCAGTGTTCGTCTTCCTCTTGAAGATCCATTTATTCTCTATGGCTTGCCGATCATCGGGTAAGTCAACCAAAGTCCACACTTTGTTCTCATACATTGATCCCATCTCAGATTTCATGACCTCAAGCCATTTCGCGGAATCTGGGCTCATCATCGCTTCCTCATAGTTCGTAGGTTCGTCATGGTCAAGTAACATGACCTCCAGAACAAGATTACCGTACCACTCTGGTGCGGATCGTACTTTGGTTGACCTACGAGGTTCGGTAGTAACTTGATCTGAAGTTTCATGATCATCAGCATTAGCTTCCTCACTGATTTGTGAAGGAATCACTAGAACTGATTTCTGTCATGAAATACTTTCCAATTCGGGAGCAGGTACAATTACCTCATCAAGTTCTACTTTCCTCCCACTCACTTCTTTCGAGAGAAACTCCTTCTCTAGAAAGGATCCATTCTTAGCAATGAATATCTTGCCTTCAGATCTGTGATAGAAGGTGTACCCAATAGTCTTATTTGGGTATCCTATGAAGACACATTTCTCCGATTTGGGTTTGAGCTTATCACGTTGAAGCTTTTTACATAAGCATTGCAACCCCAAACTTTAAGAAATGACAGCTTAGGTTTCTTGCCAAACAACAGTTCATATGGTGTCGTCTCAATGGAGTTAGATGGTGCCCTATTTAAAGTGAATGCAGTTGTCTCTAATGCATAACCCCAAAACGATAGTGGTAATTCGGTAAGAGACATCATAGATCACATCATATCTAATTAAGTGCGGTTACGACGTTCGGACACACCATTACGCTGTGGTGTTCCAGGTGGCGTGAGTTGCAAAACTATTCCACATAGTTTCAAATGAAGACCAAACTCATCACTCAAATATGCACCTCCACGATCAGATCATAGAAACTTTATTTTCTTGTTACAATGATTTTCCACTTCACTCTGAAATTCTTTGAACTTTTCAAATGTTTCAGACTTATGTTTCATCAAGTAGATATACCCATATCTGCTCGAATCATCTATGAAGGTCAGAAAATAACGATATGCGCCGCGAGCCTCAACACTCATCGGACCGTATACATCAGTATGTATTATTTCCAATAAGTCAGTTGCTCGCTCCACTGTTCTGGAGAATGGAGTCTTAGTCATATTGCCCATGAGGCATGGTTCGCAAGCATCAAGTGATTAATAATCAAGTGATTCCAAAAGCCCATCAACATGGAGTTTTTTCATGCGCTTTACACCAATATGACCTAAACGGCAGTGCCATAAATAAGTTGCACTATCATTATTAACTTTGCATCTTTTGGCTTCAATATTATGAATATGTGTACCAACACGATCGAGATTCAATAAACCATTTATTTTGAGTGTATGACCATAGAAGGTTTTGTTCATGTAAATAGAACAACAATTATTCTTTGACTTAAATGAATAATCGTATTGCAATAAACATGATCCAATCATATTCATTCTCAACGCAAACACCAAATAACATTTATTTCAGGTTCAACACTAATCCCGAAGGTAAAGGGAGTGTGCGATGGTGATCTTATCAACCTTGGAATCACTTCCAACACACATCGTCACCTCGCCCTTAACTAGTCTCTGTTTATCTTGCAACTCCTATTTCAAGTTACTACTCTTAGCAACTTGAACCAGTATCAAATACCCTGGGGTTACTATTAACACTAGTAAAGTACACATCAATAATATGTATATCAAATATACTTTTGTTCAATTTGCCATCCTTCTTATTCGCCAAGTATTTGGGGTAGTACCGCTTCCAGTGACCATTCCCTTTGTAGTAGAAGCACTCAATTTCAGGCTTAGGTCTAGCTTTGGGCTTCTCACGGGAGTGGAAACTTTCTTGCCATTCTTCTTGAAGTTCCCTTTCTTTCCCTTGCCCTTTTTCTTGAAACTAGTGGTCTTGTTAACCATCAACACTTGATGCTATTTCTTGATTTCTACCTTCGCCGATTTCAGCGTCGTGAAGAGCTTGGGAATCGTTTTCGTCATCCCTTGCATATTATAGTTTATCACGAAGTTCTAGTTACTTGGTGGTAGTGACTAGAGAACTCTGTCAATCACTATTTTATATGGAAGATTAACTCCCACTTGATTCAAGCGATTATAGTAACCAGAAATTCTGAGCACATGCTCACTTCCTGAGCTATTCTCCTCCATCTTGTAGGCAAAGTATTTGTCAGAGGTCTCATACCTCTCGGCATGAGTCTGAAATACCAATTTCAACTCTTGGAACATCTTATATGCTCCATGGCGTTCAAAACATTTTTTGAAGTCCCGGTTCTAAGCCGTAAAGCATGGTGCACTAAACTGTCAAGTAGTCATCATACCGAGCTTGCCAAACATTCATAACGTCTGCATCTGCTCCTACAATAGGTTCGTCACCTAGCGGTGCATCAAGGACATAATACTTCTGTGCAGTAATGAGGATAATCCTTAGATCACGGAGCCAGTCCGCATCATTGCTACTAACATCTTTCAACTTATTTTTCTCTAGGACATATCAAAAAAATAAACAGGGAACTACATCGTGAGCTATTGATCTACAACATAGATATGCAAAATACTATCAGGTACTAATTAAAGTTCAACTAAAAGAACTCCCACTTAGATAGACATCCCTCTAGTCATCTAAATGATCATGTGATCCATATCAACTAAACGATGTCCGATCATCACGTGAGATGGAGTAGCTTTCAATGGTGAACATCAGTATGTTGATCATATCTACTATATGATTCACGTTCGATCTTTCGATCTCAGTGTTCCGAGGCCATATCTGCATATGCTAGGCTTGTCAAGTTTAACCCGAGTATTCTGCGCGTGCAAAATTGGCTTGCACCCGTTGTATGTGAACATAGAGCTTATCACACCCGATAATCACATGGTGTCTCGGCATGATGAACTGTAGCAATGGTGCATACTCAGGGAGAACACTTATACCTTGAAATTTAGTCAGGGATCATCTTATAATGCTACCGCCGTACTAAGCAAAATAAGATGCATAAAGGATAAACATCACATGCAATCAAAATAAGTGATGATATGGCCATCATCATCTTGTGCCTTCGATCTCCATCTCCAAAGCACCGTCATGATCACCATCATCACCGGCTTAAACCCTTGATCTCCATCGTAGCATCGTTGTCGTCTCGCCAACTATTGCTTCTACGACTATCGCTACTGCTTAGTGATAAAGTAAAACAATTACATGACGACTGCATTTCATACAATAAAGTGACAACCATAAGGCTCCTGCCAGTTGCCGATAACTTCTACAAAACATGATCATCTCATACAACAATTTATATATCATCACGTCTTGACCATATCACATCACAGCAAGCCCTGCAAAAACAAGTTAGACGTCCTCTACTTACTGTTGCAAGTTTTACGTGGTTGCTACGGGCTTGTAGCAAGAACCGTTCTTACCTACGCATCAAAACCACAACGATTTTTCCTCAAGTGTGCTGTTTTAACCTTCAACAAGGCCCGGGCGTAGTCAAACTCGATTCAACTAAAGTTGGAGAAACTGACACCCGCTAGCAACCTGTGTGCAAAGCACGTCGGTAGAACCAATCACATGAACGCGGTCATGTAATGTCGGTCCGGGCCGCTTCATCCAACAATACCGCTGAATCAAAGTAAGACGTTGCTGGTAAGCAGTATGACTATTATCGCCCACAACTCTTTGTGTTCTACTCGTGCATATAACATCTACACATAGACCTGGATCGGATGCCACTGTTGGGGAACGTAGTATTTCAAAAAAAAATCCTACGATCATGCAAAATCTATCTAGGAGAATGTAGGATCTTGAGAAGAGGTGTCTAGAGGGGGGGTGATTAGACACTAAGTACCAAAGTTGCTGTTTTTAACCTTATTAAAGTTTAAGTGGAGTTTAGGCACAAGTTTAACTTTTTAAATACATGACAAGCAAGCATGCAAAGAGTATATGAGCAGCGGAAAGTAAAGCATACAACTTGCAAGAAAGTAAAGGGAATGGTTTGGAGAAATCAAACGCAATTGGACACACAAATATTTTGGGGTGGTTCCGATAGGTGGTGCTATCGTACTTCCACGTTGGTGGAGACTTCAACCCACGAAGGGTAACGGTTGCGCGAGTCCATGGAGGGCTCCACCCACGAAGGGTCCATGAAGTAGCAACCTTGTCTATCCCACCATGGCCGTCGCCCACAAAGGACTTGCCTCACTAGCGATAGATCTTCATGAAGTAGGCGATCTCCTTGCCCTTACAAACTCCTTGGTTCAACTCCACAATCTTGTCTGAGGCTCCCAAGTGACACCTAGCCAATCTAGGAGACACCACTCTCCAAGAAGTAACAAATGGTGTGTTGATGATGAACTCCTTGTTCTTGTGCTTCAAATGATAGTCTCCCCAACACTCAACTCTCTCTCTCATAGGATTTGGATCTGGTAGAAAGAAGATTTGAGTGGAAAGCAACTTGGGGAAGGCTAGAGATCAAGATTCATATGGTAGGAATGGAATATCTTGGCCTCAACACATGAGTAGGTAGTTCTCTCTCGGAAATAGGATGTGGAAGTGTAGGTTCGGTCGATGGCTCTCTCCACGAATGAAGAGGAGGTGGAGGGGTATATATAGCCTCCACACAAAATCTAACCGTTACACACAATTTACCAATCTCGGTGGGACCGAATCATAAAACTCGGTCAGACCGATTTTTGTATATATAGCCTCCACACAAAATCTAACCGTTACACACAATTTACCAATCTCGGTGGGACCGAATCATAAAACTTGGTCAGACCGATTTTAGTAAACCTAGTGACCGTTAGGGTTTTCGGTGGGACTGACTTGCATCTCGGTAGGACCGATATGATTAGGGTTAGGCATAACGTAATCTCGGTGAGATCGATTACACAAACTCGGTGAGACCGATTTTGGTAATTAGCTAACCAGAGAGTTGGTCAGGCAAACTCGGTTGGACCGATTACTCAAACTCGGTGGGACCGATTTTGGTAATGAGTTAACCAGGAAGTTTGCATTGTAATCTCGGTAGTACCGATTCGCAAACTCGGTTGGACCGTTTTTGATAATGGACATACACAGAGAGATTACAATCCCATCTCGGTGAGACCGAGATCCCTATCGGTAGAACCGATTTGCCTAGGGTTTGTGGCAGTGGCTAAGACATCCAAACTCGGTGGCACCGGATAGGAAGAATCAGTGGGGCTGAGTTTGACTTTAGGTTTTAGGACATATGTGTGGAAGTGGGAAAGTAGCTGAGGGTATTTGGAGCATATCACTAAGCACATGAAGCAAGAGGCTCATTAAGCAACACCTCATCCCTCCTTGATAGTATTGGCTTTTCCTATAGACTCAATGTGATCTTGGATCACTAAAATGTAAAATGAAGAGTCTTGAGCTTGAAGCTTTAGCCAATCCTTTGTCCTTAGCATCTTGAAGGAGTTCCCACATCCTTTAGTCCATGCCACTCCATTGTTGAACTTATCTGAAACATACTAGATAAAAGTGTTAGTCCAACAAGAGATATGTTGACATTAATTACCAAAACCACCTAGGGAGCACTTGTGCTTTCAATCTCCCCTTTTGGTAATTGATGACAACATACATCAAAGCTTTAGATAAAGATATAAAGAATAGCAAGTAAAGCTTTGGAAAGACATGTAACAGGCATAGGCTCCCCCTACATGTATGCAATCATGTGAATATGGAATATAGAAGCATGTGATAGCATAACCATGATAGAGCAGGCAATGTGTTACATGTATCTTGGCCATATGCATCAGAGCAAATAATATTAACGAAAATACCTTCATGCCCATGAGCCCTTCTTGCGAACAGTATGTACATCAGCAAGAATTTCTCATACACATGATTGTGATGCATATACTTACCTTGTAGTCTTGAGTTGGCTTAGGATGGAATGAACTCATGTAAACAAGGTTAGATAACACAGATGCACCTACTAGCCAGAGAAAACTAAAGAAACCACAAGAATACCAAGACTGGGATGACATGTAGAGAGTGAGTACTAAGTACTACATTGGATTTGACATGTCCCCAAGAATAAAGATATGCAATGAATTTAGATGATTTCTTTCCCTTAGATGTCTTGCTCCCCCTGAATCTAGTATGGGATACTGGGAGAAGATAGGGAACAGGAAATCAGAGTTGAAAAGAAAATCAGAGCTGAAAGATATAAATGAACAGAGCTAATGCAAGCTAATGCAGA
The DNA here is from genome assembly GCA_021605145.1 of Aegilops bicornis. Classification (NCBI taxonomy): domain Eukaryota; kingdom Viridiplantae; phylum Streptophyta; class Magnoliopsida; order Poales; family Poaceae; genus Aegilops; species Aegilops bicornis. The sequence goes on from CM038675.1 coordinate 319,439,196, forward strand.
TAAGCACTTATGAACATGTCTTTCCCCTCAAGAAGACATGTGGCATCTCTCCTCTTGAACACCAATCAACTGGGATCCTTGAGAATTACTTTTATCTAGTATTCTCTCCCCCTGGAGATCTCTCTCTCCCCCTGAAGTATCTCTCTCTCCTTCTCTGATGTGATCTCTCTAAGTGATAAGCTTTGATGTGATCTCTCTCCCCCTTTGACATCAATTTTCAAGAAGGGCTTGAAAAGAAAAATTTTAGCTCTCTCTCCCCCACTGGAATTTGTCGTGAATGGGTTTGATCCTTGAGTCACAACCTAAAGCAATGATAAAAATGTGATGCTTGTAGAGGACAAGATTCATTGAGTGGAGCTGGATCAAAAGAAACACGTAATAAGTGGCAAACTATTTTTCCTGTTGTGAAATCAGTGGCACCAAGTGGTATGCTTGATTGGTACAAAGTTTTCGGTTGGACCGAAAATAACAAATCGGTGTAACCGAGTTCATCACAGAGAAAACACTTGTCACCTCAGCTCACTTGTCTAATAAGATCTCACAAAGATTTGCAAGGAATTGACTGAAAGATTTGCAATAAATTGGAATGTAGAGAATGCAGAGCAAATAGAAAGAAATCTAGATGAAGTTTTTTTTGAAAGGGGAAACACATATGCATAAGACGAATGCAAAAACACAGAAAAGAACACAAGAGAACTTCATCTAGAGATGGTCAGCAACAAAGTCACCTATGTTAGAGTATATTGACTTAGGAGTCAAGTGAGATCACTTGATCATAGGTCATACTCATCGTTTAAGCTCAAAATGGGGTTGCCATTTTTCATTTAAGAATCTTGATGTATTCACATCTCGTCGAGTTGCTTTAACTCATGACTTGGAGTAAAGCTTCTCTAAGATGGAATAACATACCTTGGTTGGTGGTGTCGTCCATGTAGTTGAACTTGTGTGGGTTGCTCAAGGTTGATGTAGCTCATCAAGAGTTGGGAGAACCACTTGGAATTTGAGTCCATCTACCTACATGGGTTAGATTCAATAAGGAAGATCACTTGTGTATCCAACAATGACAATCATGAAGCTCAACATAAAATATGTCAAAGGATATGTTTAAATGGTTTTGTGCTTCCTTGGCTTCAACCACCTTGTGTAGAGACTTGGTGATGTAGAGATTGCTCAAGATATGAGTGGTTTACAATCTCATGGATTTTAATTCAACCAAGTACCTACATGGGTTAGATAACATGCAAGATACAAATATATCCAAGACATAAGATTTCCATCATAGGTGAGATATCAAGGATTAGGCATAAGCTCATGTCTTGCATGTATCCAATGGAGTATCTACTCCAAGTTTGAAGCATCAATGATGTTCAATTCTCCTCTTAACCTGCAAAACACTTTCTCATCAAGAGGTTTAGTGAATATATCCGCTAATTGCTTTTCGGTGCGAACATGCTTAAGATCAATGTCACCCTTAGCAACATGATCTCGAATGAAATGATGACGAACTTCAATATGCTTAGTTCGAGAATGTTGCACAGGATTATGTCCTATTTTGATAGCACTTTCATTGTCACAAAGCAATGGAACATGTTTCACATATATCCCATAATCTTTAAGAGTTTGGGTCATCCAAACTAATTGAGCACAACATGATCCAAATGACAATGTACTCCGCTTGGCAAGAGATAAGGATACCGAGTTTTGTTTCTTGGAGGACCAAGACACAAGAGATCTACCAAGAAATTGACAAGTACCCGAAGTGGACTTTCTATCAACCTTGTCTCCGACATAGTCCGAGCCGGAGTAGCCAACAAGATCGAAAGAGGCCCTCTTAGGATACCAAATGCCAAAATTTGGTTTATGGATTAAGTATCTCACTATCCTTTTCACGGCCTTAAGATGACATTCTTTAGGAGCAGCTTGATATCGTGCGCAAATGCACACACTTAGCATAATATCGGGACGTGAAGCACATAGATATAACAATGAATCAATCATAGAGCGATAAACCTTTTGATCAACCGGCTCATCATCTTTGGTCAAGTCAAGATGTCCACTAGTGGGCATGGGTGTAGACATACCTTTGCATTCTTGCATATTGAACTTCTTGAATAAGTCCTTAGTGTACTTTGTTTGAGAGACAAAAGTACCTTCCTTAGTTTGCTTGATTTGCAACCCAAGAAAGAATTTGAGTTCACTCATCATTGACATCTCAAACTTCTCCGACATTAGCTTTCCAAACTTTTCACTAAAATGAGGGTTAGTTGATCCAAATATGATATCATCAACATAAATTTGGCATACAAATAATTCTCCATTAACCCTTTTAGTAAAAAGTGTGGAATCAATTTTCCCAATTTCAAAGCCTTTTTCAAGAAGAAACTTGGTCAAGCATTTATACCATGCTCTAGGAGCTTGTTTAAGACCATAAAGAGCTTTGTGAAGTTTGTAAACATGATTGGGTTTCTTAGGATTGACAAAGCCGGAGGTTGCTTAACATAGACTTCCTCCTCTATTTCTCCATTTAGAAAAGCACTTTTAATGTCCATTTGGTACAAGGTGATATCATGATGATTAGCATAGGCAAGTAAGATGCGAATGGACTCAAGTCTAGCAACGGAGCATAAGTCTCACCATAGTCCATACCTTCGACTTGTGTGTAGCCTTGGGCGATTTAGACGTGCTTTGTTGCGTAACTACTTGTCCATCTTCATCTTGCTTGTTGCGAAACACCCATTTGGTACCGATGATGTTGTGGTTGTTGTCGGGCTTCTCAACCAATGTCCAAACTTGATTCCTCTCAAAGTTGTGTAGCTCTTCATGCATAGCATTTATCCAATCCGGATCTTACAATGCTTCTTCAACCTTCATAGGTTCAATTCTAGAGATGAAAGAATAGTTTTCACAAAAGTTAGCTAAACGAGTTTTAGAGCGAGTGATTCTCCCGGTTTGAATATCATTGTAGATTTGCTCGACGGGATGGCCTTTAGAAATTCTTGCTCGAACTCGTGAAAGCTTTTGCTTGGGTCATCGTTGAACATCTTCTTCATCTTGTTCTTCTTCTTGGCCTTCTTCATTGTTGGCGTTGTCGTTCTCTTGTCATGGTGGAGAAGGAGGTCGTTGACGTTCATCTTGATGCACTTCCTCGTTTTCTTCATCTTGGTGTGTCCCACTTGTGGATGCTTCCGTATCAACTCTTGGTTCACCTTGTCATGAAGTAGAAGCTTCCACTTGGACGGACGAGGTACTCTCCTTCACCTCTGTTGGACGGACCTTGCCAATAGACAAGTCTTGGATTGCTTCCGAAGGGTCTTTGTCTCCTGCATCAATTGGCAATTGCTCTATTTGCGAGCCGTTAGATTCATCAAACTTCACATCTACCGTCTCTTCAACCTTTTGGGTGAAATTGTTGTAGACACGGTAAGTGTGACAGTTTGAGCCATAACCTAGTAGGAAACCTTCATGAGATTTAGGAGCAAATTTAGAACGACGATGCTTATCAAGAATGTAGCACTTTGAGTCGAATACTCGAAAGTATCCAACTTGGGGTTTGTTACCGGTGAGGAGCTCGTACGCCGTCTTGCCGAGTAGCTTGTGAAGATACAAGCGATTTGTTGCATGACAAGCTGTCTCAATCGCTTCTGCCCAAAAGTGCTTCGGTGTCTTGTACTCATCAAGCATCGTTCTCGCCATTTCGATGAGCGTCCGGTTCTTCCTCTCAACAACTCCATTTTGTTGAGGTGTGTACATAGCTGAGAACTCGTGTGAAATCCCTTATTCGTCAAGAAAGGTGTCCACATTTGCATTCTTAAACTCCGTTCCGTTGTCGTTGCGAAACTTCTTGATCTTCACTTCAAATTGGTTTTGGGCCTTCCTAGCGAAGTTTTTGAAGATCTTTTGGACCTGCGATTTATCATCGAGAAAGAACGCCCACGTAAATCTTGAAAAATCATCAACTATAACTAGACCAAAAGAATTTCCACCGAGACTCTTGTAGGAGTTGGGACCAAAGAGATCCATGTGAAGTAGCTCGAGTGGCCTCTTTGTGGTCATGATGTTCTTCACGGGATGCCTTCCTCCAACCTGTTTACACCTTGACAAGCACTGCAAAGTCTATCCTTATCAAATATGACATCGTTAACTCCAAGGATATGATTCCCTTTAATAAGCCTGTCAAGGTTTCTCATCCCAACGTGACCTAATCGTCTATGCCATAACCAACATTTTGAGGATTTAGCAATGAAGCAAGTTTTAGGTTGAGCCTTTTTAGTGAAATCAACAATGTATAGATCACCTCTACGCTTTGCCGGTAAAGACCATTTTATGATTGTCTCGTGAAACACTTGGCAATCAATTTCAAAAATAGGACATTGAAACCGAAATCAGCAAGTCTAGATACTGAAAGTAAGTTGTAGCCAAGAGATTCAACGAGCATGACATTTTGAATGGAGCTATCATGTGAGATGGCCACCTTACCGTGGCCAACCACCTTACCCTTTGAGTTGTCACCGAAAGTGACAAACTTTCGAGGACCATCATTTTTAGCAAGCTCATGAAACATGTCTTTATCTCCGGTCATGTGATCAGTACATCCACTATCAAGAATCCGTTCCTTTCCTCCTGACACATATCCCCAAATATTTGCCATAAGACCAAAATGTCTCATTGCATCATCAAGATCGAAGTCACTATCATCATCCTCATCATAGTATCCATGTTCAACATCGTCATGTGGTGGATCAAATCCTAGAGAGGGTAATTCATTAGAGCGAGTTTGACAATGATCTTGCTTATGAATTCTTATAGCTTCGGAAATAATATCACCAATAATTCCAACATCTCCTTTGGCACGCATAAGGTTGGTAAGTTCAAATAGACGATCACCAAACATAGGATCACTAGTATTCATTTTACTCAAAGCAATAGACTTATAGAGAATTTCATCTAGATTTTTCAAGGAATAATTTGGAAAGCGTTCCTCAAGAAATTTCCATATAGTGTAGGCACACTCAAAAGTAGGCAAGATTCTAATCAAGTTTCTAGGCAAGCCTCTAGTGATAAGATTAACAGTTCTAAGATTCCTAGTCATGTCAATAGATTCATCAAGGGTAGGATGCATAGGATCAACATGAGGAGCACAAGGGCTAGCAATGTAATTGTTCAAATGATATTGATTGAAAATTACAAGCATCTCATTTTTCCACTCATGAAAATACTCTCCATCAAGAATAGGCACTCTATGACTAAGACTCCCCAAAGTAGACTCATCCATCTTCCTCCAATGGTGATTAAACCAAGGCAATAGAGACCAAAGCTCTGATACCACTTGTACGATCTTGAGAAGAGGTGTCTAGAGGGGGGTGATTAGACACTAAGTACCAAAGTTGCAGTTTTTAACCTTATTAAAGTTTAGGTGGAGTTTAGGCACAAGTTTAACTTTTTCAATACATGACAAGCAAGCATGCAAAGAGTATATGAGCAGCGGAAAGTAAAGCATGCAACTTGCAAGAAAGTAAAGGGAAGGGTTTGGAGAAATCAAACGCAATTGGAGACACTGATGTTTTTGGCGTGGTTCCGATAGGTGGTGCTATCGTACTTCCACGTTGGTGGAGACTTCAACCCACGAAGGGTAACGGTTGTGCGAGTCCACGGAGGGCTCCACCCACCAAGGGTCCACGAAGTAGCAACCTTGTCTATCCCACCATGGTCGTCGCCCACAAAGGACTTGCCTCACTAGCGATAGATCTTCATGAAGTAGGCGATCTCCTTGCCCTTACAAACTCCTTGGTTCAACTCCACAATCTTGTCGGAGGCTCCCAAGTGACACCTAGCCAATCTAGGAGACACCACTCTCCAAGAAGTAACAAATGGTGTGTTGATGATGAACTCCTTGTTCTTGTGCTTCAAATGATAGTCTCCCCAACACTCAACTCTCTCTCTCTCATAGGATTTGGATCTGGTAGAAAGAAGATTTGAGTGGAAAGCAACTTGGGGAAGGCTAGAGATCAAGATTCATATGGTAGGAATGGAATATCTTGGCCTCAACACATGAGTAGGTAGTTCTCTCTCGAAATAGGATGTGGAAGTGTAGGTTCGGTCGATGGCTCTCTCCACGAATGAAGAGGAGGTGGAGGGGTATATATAGCCTCCACACAAAATCTAACCGTTACACACAATTTACCAATCTCTGTGGGACCGAATCATAAAACTTCGGTCAGGACCGATTTTAGTAAACCTAGTGACCGTTAGGGTTTTGATTGGGATCGACTTGCATCTCGGTAGGACCGATATGATTAGGGTTAGGGCATAACGTAATCTCGGTGAGACCGATTACACAAACTCGGTGAGACCGATTTTGGTAATTAGCTAACCAGAGAGTTGGTCAGGCAAACTCGGTTGGACCGATTACTCAAACTCGGTGGGACCGATTTTGGTAATAAGTTAACCATAAAGTTTGCATTGTAATCTCGGTAGTACCGATTCGCAAACTCGATTGGACCGGTTTTGATAATGGACATACACAAAGAGATTACAATCCCATCTCGGTGAGACCGAGATCCCTATCGGTAGAACCGATTTGCCTAGGGTTTGTGGCAGTGGCTAAGACATCCAAACTCGGTGGCGCCGGATAGGAAGAATCAGTGGGGCCGAGTTTGACTTTAGGTTCTAGGACAGATGCGTGGAAGTGGGAAAGTAGCTGAGGGTATTTGGAGCATATCACTAAGCACATGAAGCAAGAGGCTCATTGAGCAACACCTCATCCCTCCTTGATAGTATTGGCTTTTCCTATAGACTCAATGTGATCTTGGATCACTAAAATGTAAAATGAAGAGTCTTGAGCTTGAAGCTTTAGCCAATCCTTTGTCCTTAGCATCTTGAAGGAGTTCCCACATCCTTTAGTCCATGCCACTCCATTGTTGAACTTATCCGAAACATACTAGATAAAAGTGTTAGTCCAACAAGAGATATGTTGACATTAATTAGCAAAACCACCTAGGGAGCACTTGTGCTTTTAGAGAAGCATAGCAACGAGCGGGGAGAGTGTGTCCATGTACCCTCGTAGACCAAAAGCCGAAGCATTTAGTAACACAGTCAATGTAGTCGAACGTCTTCGCGATCCAACCGATCCAAGTACCGAATGTACGGCACCTCTGTGTTCAGCACACGTTCAACACAATGAAGTCCCTCGAGCTCTTGATCCAGTTGAGGCCGAGGGAGAGTTCCGTTAGCACGACGGCTTCGCGATGATGATCATGAAGTTACCGGCGCAGGGCTTCGCCTAAGCACTACGAGGATATGACCGAGGTGTGTAACTGTGGAGGGGGGCACCACACACATCTAAGAGAAGACTTGGTCTGTCTTTGGGGTGCCCCCTCCCACGTATATAAAGGAGGGAGGGAGAGAGGTCGGCCCCCTAGGGGCGTGCCAAGAATATATGAATCTTTACCTCTCGACCATTTCGAGACTCCTCGTCATGTCTGTGATCTCATCCGGGACTCTGAACAAACTTCGGCCATCAAATCACATAACTCATAATACAAATTGTCATCGAACGTTAAGTGTGCGGACCCTACGGGTTCGAGAACTATGTAGACATGACCGAGACACATCTCCGGTCAATAACCAATAGCGGAACCTGGATGCTCATATTGACTCCTACATATTCTACGAAGATCTTTATCGGTCAAAACCGCATAACAACATATGTTGTTCCCTTTGTCATCGGTATGTTACTTGCCCGAGATTCGATCATCAGTATTCTCATACCTAGTTCAATCTCGTTTACCGGCAAGTCTCTTTACTCGTTTCGTAATGCATCATCCCGCAACTAACTCATTAGTCACATTGCTTGCAAGGCTTATAGTGATGTGCATTACCGAGAGGGCCTAGAGATACCTCTCGGATACTCGGAGTGACAAATCCTAATATAAATCTATGCCAACCCAACAAACACCATCAGAGACACCTGTAGAGCATCTTTATAATCACCCAGTTATGTTGTGACATTTGATAGCACATAAGGTGTTCCTCCGGTATCCGGGAGTTGCGTAATATCATAGTCAGAGGAACATGTATAAGTCATGAAGAAAGCAATAGAAATAAAACTAAACGGTCATTATGATAAGCTAACGGATGGGTCTTGTCCATCACATCATTCTCTAATGATGTGATCCCGTTCATCAAATGACAACACATGTCTATGGTTAGGAAACTTAACCATCTTTGATTAGCGAGCTAGTCAAGTAGAGGCATACTAGGGAAACTCTGTTTGTCTATGTATTCACCCATGTACTAAGTTTTCAGTTAATACAATTCTAGCATGAATAATAAACATTTATCATGATATAAGGAAATATAAATAACAACTTTATTATTGCCTCTAGGGCATATTTCCTTCAATTAGTATATGATCTTTTTCTTTTATTTCCTTTCTTTTTATTACAAGATGAAAGTAAAGAAAGCAAAAACTCAAACAAAACTTTATTATATATCTTGCACACGATTGCAGGGATAGATCACTAGGCAAGCTCTCAAAAAGAAAGGATCGAACTAAACTTTTATTCTTCTAAAGTAAAAGATCGAACTAGAATAGGTAAAGGCAAAAAGATAGTGGTGATGATACGATACCAGGGCACCTCCCCCAAGCTTGGCGGAAGCCAAGGGGAGTGCCCATACCCGATACTCAATTTTCCTTTGGTGGTGAAGATGATGGTGGTGGTGATGAAGTAGAGATCTTGTCCTTCAAGATCAAGAGATTTTCCAATCTACATATGATACTCCGAAGGAAGATGATATACTCTTGATGCAGAATATTTTCACGAGTGAGGTATTTATTCTGCACACGGACCGGTTCAACGATCCGAAAAGTTACAATCTCAGTAGGGGTAAGATGAGTAAGGTAAGGCTTAAGGATATCTTCTTCCTCCTCCTCGGCCGGCAGTGCTTGTTCTGCCACCGAGGGTGGATCTATGTTAGCCTCCTTGCCCTTGTCTCCCTTGACGGCATCCGTGGGCTCCTCCCTCTTTTGCTTAATATTCATCAGCCAAGCATCTTCTTCCATGTTGTTGGAGGAGGAGGAAGACATGATGCCTGGCTTGATAGATCTGACCAAAAATAGCAAGAAAAGAGAATAGAAGATTTCTCCGTGATACGGTGGTCAACAGATTCGGGGGTATATAAAGATTTTTTATCTTGGGGGACAAGCAAACGGAAGAAAAACGGACCTGGAAGGTGTCCCCCCACCTGGGCGCGTCTGGCAAGCCAGGCCCGCCCTGGTGTCTTGTGCCCACCAGGGTACGCTTCCTGGAAGTTTCTTATTTTCCTAATTTTCTAAATATTACAAAACTGACAAAAAATATTTTTGCGGAATTTTCAGAGTCTGTTTACTTACCGTATCACGTACCTCCTTATTTTCACGATTCTCTGTTTACTTACCGTATCACGTACCTCCTTATTTTCACGATTCTGGAGTGTTCCAGAAGGACTCTTTTATGTGTTCTTCCGGTGTCAAAGTTTGGATAATATTACTTTCAACATTAATGGGCGTACCTGAGATATAGTGTTTTATTCGTTGCCCATTAACAACCTTCAGGTTAGTACCTTTGACATTATTTATTTTGATAGCTCCAGACCGATAAACCTCCTCGATGACATAGGGGCCTTCCCATTTAGAGAGGAGTTTTCCTTCAAAGAACCTGAAACGAGAGTTGTACAAAAGAGCATATTCTACGACTTTGAACTCACGCTCTTGGATTCTTTTATCATGCCATCTTTTAACTTTTTCTTTAAATAACTTGGCATTTTCATAAGCTTGGGTTCTCCATTCATCTAAAGAGCTAGTATCAAATAACCTCTTTTCACCGGCAAGTTTGAAATCATAGTTGAGTTCTTTGATTACGCAATATGCTTTATGTTCTAACTCAAGAGGCAAATGACAAGCTTTTCCATAAACCATTTTATAAGGAGACATACCCATAGGATTTTTATAAGATGTTCTGTAAGCCCAAAGTGCATCATCTAATTTCTTAGACCAATTCTTTCGGGACCTATTGACAGTCTTTTGCAAAATTAATTTTATTTCTCTATTGCTAAGTTCAGCTTGGCCACTAGACTGAGGATGATAGGGTGATGCAATTTTATGGTTAACATCATACTTGGCAAGCATTTTACGGAAAGCACCATGAATAAAATGTGAACCACCATCAGCCATTAAATATCTAGGGACTCCAAACCTTGGGAAAATAACTTCCTTAAGCATTTTAATAGAGGTTTTGTGATCAACACTACTGGTTGGAATAACTTCTACCCATTTAGTAACATAATCAACAGCAACCAAAATATGTGTATACCCATTAGAGGAAGGAAAAGATCCCATGTAATCAAATCCCCAAACATCAAATGGTTCAACGGCAAGTGAATAATTCATACGCATTTCTTGATGCTTAGTGATATTACCTATTCTTTGGCATTCATCACAAGATAAGACGAACTTACGGGCATCCTTGAAGAGAGTAGGCCAATAAAATCCAGATTGCAATACTAGTATGATGCCCTCCATAAGCTTCGGGGTGACATTTCCGTAGGATTTCGCCTTGTTCATGCTGAGGTACACAACGTCTAATAATACCATCTACTCCTTCTTTATAAAGATGTGGGTCATCCCAAAAGTAGTGTCTTAAATCATAGAAGAATTTTTTCTTTTGTTGGTATGTAAAACTAGGTGGTAAATATTTAGCAACAATGTAATTAGCATAAACAACATACCAAGGAGTATTATTAGAAACATTTATTGCAGCTAACTGCTCATCAAGAAAACTATCATCAATAGGTAGTGGGTCATCAAGCACATTTTCAAGCCTAGACAAGTTATCAGCTATGGGGTTCTCAGCTCCTTTTCTATCAATGATATGTAAATCAAATTCTTGTAGCAAGAGAACCCATCGAATAAGTCTAGGTTTAGCATCTTTCTTTTCCATAAGATATTTAATAGCAGCATGATCGGTGTGAACAATCACTTTTGAATCAACAATATAAGATCTAAATTTATCACAAGCAAACACCACTGCTAAGAATTCTTTTTCAGTAGTTGCATAATTTCTCTGAGCACTGTCTAGAGTTTTACTAGCATAATGAATAACATTCAGTTTCTTATCAACCCTTTGTCCTAGAACTGCACCAACAACATAATCACTAGCATCACACATAATTTCAAAAAGGCAAGTTCCAATCAGGTGGTTGAATGATAGGTGAAGAAATTAAGGCATTCTTGAGTGTTTCAAAAGCTTCTAAGCAACCATCATAAAAAAAGGAACATCCTTTTGCAAAAGATTTGTGAGAGGCCTACAAATTTTAGAGAAGTCTATGATAAATCTCCTATAGAAACCAGCATGACCTAGGAAACTACGAATACCTTTGATATCTTTAGGACATGGAATTTTATCAATTGCATCAACCTTAGCTTTGTCCACTTCAATACCTCTTTCAGAAATTTTATGACCCAAGACAATACCTTCATTAACCATAAATTGGCACTTCTCCAAATTCAAGACAAGATTTGTTTGTTCACATCTCTGCAAAACTCGATGAAGACTGTTTAAAAATCATCAAAAGACTTCCCATAAATAGAGAAGTCATCCATGAAAAACTCTACAATCTTTGCACAGAAATCAGAGAATATAGCAGTCATACATCTTTTAAAGGTAGCAGGTGCATTGCATAAACCAAAAGGCATACGTCTATAAGCATAACTTCCAAAGGGACAAGTAAAAGTGGTCTTTTCTTAATCAGGTTGAGAAACAGGTATTTGTGAAAAACCAGAATATCCATCAAGGAAGCAAAAGTGTGCGTGCTTTGATAATCTTTCTAACATTTGATAAATAAATGGCAAAGGTAGTGATCTTTTCTAGTTGCTTTATTTAATTTTCTAAAATCAATTACCATTCTATAGCCTGTAACAATTCTTTGTGGAATAAGTTCATTCTTATCATTAGGAACAACAGTAATACCTCCTTTCTTAGGAACACAGTGAACAGGTCTTACCCATCTACTATCAGCTATAGGATAGATTATACCTGCTTCCAGAAGTTTTAAGATTTCCGTTCTTACCACTTCCTTCATTTTCGATTTAACCGACGTTGGTGATCAACAATGGGTTTAGCATCAGGTTCCATATTAATTTTGTGCTGACATAAAGTGGGACTAATGCCCTTCAAATCATCAAGATTATATCCAATAGCAGCTCGGTGCTTCCTTAGAACTTTCAATAATCTTTCTTCTTCATGTTCTGAAAGGTTAGCACTAATAATAACAATATATATCTTCTTTTCGTCAAGATAAGCATATTTCAAAGTGTCTCGCAATTGTTTTAATTCAAACACAGGGTCACCTTTAGGTGGAGGAGGACCTCCTAGAGTTTCAATAGGCAAATTGTGTTTAAGTGGAGGACGTTGTTCAAATAAAATCTTATCTATTTCATTTCTTTCTTGCATATGTAAATCATTTTCATGGTCTAGCAAATATTGTTCTAAAGGATCAGTAGGAGGAACAACAATAGAAGCAAGACCAATTATTTCATCCTTACTAGGCAATTCTTTTTCATGAAGCTTTCTACTAAACTTGGAAAATTTAAACTCATGAGACTCATCACCAAAACTAACACCGATAGTTTGTTTCTCACAATCTATCTTAGCATTAACGGTGTTCAGGAAAGGTCTACCAAAGATAATGGGACAAAATTCATCTTGTGGGGAACCAAGAACAAGGAAATCAGTAGGGTATTTTATTTTCCCACACAAGACTTCAACATCTCTAACAATCCCAAGTGGTGTGATGGTGTCTCTATTAGCAAGTTTAATAGTGGCATCTATTTCTTCTATCTCAGCGGGTGCTATGCCATCCATAATTTCTTGATATAAAGTAAATGGAATAGCACTTACGCTAGCACCTAAGTCACATAAACCATGATAACAATGATCTCCTATTTTAACTGAGACAACAGGCATGCCAAAAACATGTCTATGTTTATCCTCTTTATCAGGTTTGGCAATTCTAGTGGCTTCATTACAGAAGTAAATAACATGCCCATCTATATCTTCTTCCAAGAGATCTTTAACCATAGCAACGCTAGGTTCTACTTTGATTTGTTCATCAGGTTTAGGTGTTCTAATATAACTTTTGTTAACCACATTTGAAACTTTAGCATGTTCCTTTATCCTAACAGGGAAAGGTGGTTTCTCAATATAGGCAGTAGGAACAACTGGATCAATATTACAAATTATAGTTTCTTATTTAATTGGTACCGGTTCTTTAATTTCTTCTTTGATAGGTGGGTGATATTTGAACCACTTATCATTAGGGAGATCAACATGAGTAGCAAATGATTCACAGAAGGAGGCTACTATCTCAGAGTCAAGTCCATATTTAGTGCTAAACTTCTGAAAAGAATCGATATTCATAAAAGATTTAACACAATCATACTTAAGCTTAATACCTGACTCTTCACCTTTGTCGAGTTCCCAGTCTTCGGAGTTGCGTTTAATTCTTTCCAAAAGATCCCACCGGAATTCAATAGTCTTCTTCATAAAAGAACCAGTACAAGAAGTATCAAGCATGGATTGATCATCACGAGAAAGCCGAGCATAAAAATTCTCGATAATAATTTCTCTTGAGAGCTCATGATTGGGGCATGAATATAACATTGACTTAAGCCTCCCCCAAGCTAGAGCGATACTTTCTCCTTCATGAGGCCAAAAATTATATATGTAATTTCGATCACGATGAACTAGATGCATAGGATATTTTTTTGGTGGAACTCCAATTTCAATCGATTCCAATTCCATGATCCAATATCATCGCATAGCCTATACCATGCCAATGCTTTTCCCTTCAAAGATAAAGGGAAAACCTTTTTCATAACTTCATCTCCGGGTAGACCTGCAAGCTTCAACAATCCACAAATTTGTTCCACATATATCAAGTGCATATCAGGATGTTCTGTTCCATCTCGTGCGTAAGGATTAGCTAGCAGTTGTTCTATCATACCCGAAGGAATTTAATATTCAATATGTTCAGTAGGTGCAGTAGGTTGAGGGGTAGCTAATTGTGGTTCCAGACGAGGTGAAGATACCCCGAAAAACCCCTCAAAGGATTGTTCTCCATAGTAACAAGTGACAATAAATTTCAGCACACTATATAAATGTTTCCTTACCAAATTCCACTTACCAAAGGCGCTTCACTCCCCGTCACGGCGCTAGAAAATAGCCTTGATGACCCACAAGTATAGGGGATCAATTGTAGCTCTTTTCGATAAGTAAGAGTGTCGAACCCAACGAGGAGCAAAATGAAATGACAAGTGGTTTTCAGCAAGGTAATGTCTGCAAGTGCTGCAATTGTAAGTAGCAGAGTAGTTTGATAGCAAGATAATTTGTAACGAGCAAGTAACGATAGTAGTAACAAAAGTGCAGCAAGGTAGCCCAATCCTTTTGAGGCAAAGGACAGGCCAAAACGGTCTCTTATGATAAGCCAAGCATTCTTTAGGGTACACGGGAATTTCATCTAGTCACTTTCACCATGTTGGTTCGAGTTGTGTTCGCTACTTTGATAATTTGATATGTGGGTGGACCGGTGCTGAGGTGTTGTTCTTACTTGAACAAACCTCCTACTTATGATTAACCCTCCCACAAGCATCCGCAACCACGAGAAAGTATTAAGAATAAATTCTAACCATAGCATTAAACGTTTGGACCCAATCAGTCCCTTACGAAATAGCGAATAAACTTGGGTTTAAGCTTGTGTCACTCTCGCAACCCATCATCTAATTGTTACTCCACAATGCATTCCCTTAGGCCCAAATATGGTGAATTGTCATGTGGTCGACGTTCACATGACACCAATAAGGGAATCACAACATACATACTATCAAAATATCAAACACATATAAAGTCCACATGATTACTTGCAACATGATTTCTCCTGTGACCTCAAGAACAAAAGTAACTACTGACAAATGATAATCATGCTCAATATCAGAGGGGTATTAAATAGTATAATGGATATGAACATATAATCTTCCACCAAATAAACCATATAGTAATCAACTACAAGATGTAATCAGCACTACTAGTCACCTACAAGCACCAACCTATAGTTCTGGTAACAAGATTGAATACAAGAGATGAACTAGGGTTTGAGATGAGATGGTGTTGTTGAAGATGTTGATGGAGATTGCCCTCCCCAAGATGGGAGAGTTGTTGGTGATGATGATGACGATGATTTCCCCCTCTGGGAGGGAAGTTCCCCCGGTGGAATCGCTCCGCCGGAGGGCAAAAGTGCTCCTGCGCAAGTTCCGCCTCGAGACGGCAGCGCTCCGTCCCGAAAGTCTTCTCATTATTTTTTCTAGGTCAAAATGACCTATATACCAGAAGATGGCCACCGGAGGTGGTCCTGGGTGAGCACAACCCACCAGGGCGCGCCTGGGCTCCCTGGCACGCCCAGGTGGGTTGTGCCCACCTGGTGGGCCCCCTCTGGTACTTATTTGCTCCAATATTCATCATATATATTCCATAAAAATTCTTCGTGGAGTTTCGGCTTGTTTGGAGTTGTGCAGAAATGTAGCCTGACGTAGCTTTTCCAGGTCCAGATTTCCAGCTGTCGGAATTCTTCCTCTTTGTGTGTACGTTGCATATTATGAGAGAAAAGGCATTAGAATTACTCCAAAAAGCATTATTATGGATAAAAACACCATAAATAACAGTAGGAAAACATGATGCAAAATGGATGTATCACTGAGCATTCGAACGGTCGGCCGATGGCAAACATTTCCCTAATATAAGCACAGTGTGGTTTTAATCTTCTCCCTCTAACTCTCCGGAGACGATTAGCTCTGGACGGCGAAGCGCTGCCAGATCATGAAGACTGTACGATTGCAACCAAGTAGAGAGGCCGTGCTTTCGGTCTTCTGTTCAAGGGATCGTTCGTGGGTGGTTCGCGGGATCGTCATCAATGTTCGAGGGACTTCAAGTACGATCTACACCAACTCATCTACTTCCGCTGCACTTCCGAAGTCGGTAACGATCGTTGATCACAACCCGTTATGCATCTTCATATTGTTCTTGTGTGTTCATAGGTGCGATTTTTTTTTGTTTTCTACTACGTTTCCCAATAGTGGCATCATGAGTAGTTTTATGAGTATATGTAGGTTACAATCTAGATAACATCTGATATGTGAGGGTTGATGTTCTTTATATGCTTCCCACGAGTGTTGCTCCGGTTCAGTTCATCGGCAGAATGATGTAGTTTTGCTACAAGGTTCTAACAATCGATCGGCTCTGTTTACCGACGATATGTTAATAGTTCCTTGGGCTACATCATAGTAAGGAATGGTGAACCGTCGCATACACAAGAGGGTGTCGAAGATGGATGATCTTCTAGGGGGTCACGCGTATTGACAAAATTTAGTGTGGGGGATGAGACTTTTAATTAAGTCTCTCTTTCACACACCCCGAAACTTAATCTAGCATCAAGAATATCACCTTGTTGTGCTTGCGTAGGTAGCTAGTCTTTATTGATAAAAATGGTTAGCCACGTAAATAAAATTTTGCTAAAACCGATTAGAGGACGTCTAACTTGGTTTTGCAGGGTTTGCATATGATGTGGTATAGCCTTCGTCATGATAATGAGTTTATGTATGAGATGGTTATATGTTGTAATGTTAAGTGGCTTGCGCGTAACAGTGTGATGGCTGGAGCCACAAGATTGCCACCTTAATGTAAATATCGTAGAGATAGGTTATAGGTAATGGTGGCCAGACGTACACAGAGGACCCCAAGGAGGAGAAGGTGCACCAAGGCGCGGGACGAGGAGCTATATATAATTTCGTGCCACGATGGAATTTCAGATTTTGGTGCCACGACAATGCTTTCTAAAACGGTTGCCACGTCAAAGTTTTCTGTGATTGCCGCCACGACAACGTTTTTGAAACTTTTGCCACAGCAATGAAATATTGGCCATCACGTTGCTTCAACTGGAGATTGAAGATGATCACGGACAACTCCCTTAACCCAGGGTGTGACGCCCTTGATTCAATTGTACACTAATCATACACGCAAATGTGTACGATCAAGCACGCCGGACTAGGCTTAATAGAGAGGTCAAGCACGCCGGACTAAACCTATGCCCCCAGGGGTCATGGGCCATCGCCCCGGGAACTCCTGCATGTTGCATGGGCGGCCGGTGAGCAGATCTAGCTACCTCCTTCAAAAAGGCAGGTGCTTACGCAGTCCAACCCGACGCGCGCCGCTCAGTCGCCGACGTCTATTAAGCTTCGGCTTATGTATACAACGCAGAATGCCCATACTATGCCCACGTGATGGTTAGTGCTATCAGGCCAGAGGCCCCTCGGATCAAATATCCAAATCGTAGTGGATTAGGAACGTGCGGTAACAAGCAGATACTCATGAAAGATGTGACCCTGTCGCCCCGTCTCGAGGACTTGTGGCAAGGGATAAGAATGCCCGGCCACGCCTCGTAATTATCTTGCGGGCACCCTCCAGGTCAACCCGACTCCTCATCACTCGCAAATATGCTCGCGGTACCCCTCGTGGTCGACCCGCCTTTAATGTGGTTCGTGTAAAGTCATAGTAACCATAGTAACTATGTGTCTAACACCAAGGGAAAATCGAGGAATCACCCTTGACGGATTCCACTCGATGTAATCATCAAGGTGAACGTAAGAGGATCCACCCTCGAGGTTCACACTTGAGGGGTTGCACCAGTCGTGTCGATCGGAAGTGGTTAAGGCGGAATCACCCTCGATGACCACGCATCAATAGCTACACTATAGGGTTAACATCGGCGTCGATGAGGTCTCACCCTCGGCACTCAATAGTAACCCAGTAGTGTCGAGCAACTAAGGGGAAAGTGATGTGCGGTGCCGGGGCCTGGTCTTCGATCCTTTTGATCGGGTCTTCGATGATGAAGAAGGGGCAACAAGGACAAGGTGGGGGTCACTGATGGATCACTAACCAACCTATACTAAGCAGTTTAGGATAAGCAGGTAAGGTACAATGAGCAGGTTACAAAAGCAGGCTATGCATCAGAATAGGAGCAAACAATAACAGTAGCAAAATCTAATGCAACCATGAGAGAATGGAATGGGCGATATCGGGATGATCAAAGGGGGGGGGGGGGGCTTGCCTGTAAGCTCTGCTGAAAAGGAAGAAGTGTCATCGTCGACGTAGTCCATCACAGGGGCAGCACCGGTCTCGGGGTCTACCGGAGATAAGAGGGGGAAGAAATAGTAAATATAAAGCAAACATTGCATCACAAAGCATAACGTGGCAATATGTTGTGCCGGGTGTGACCTAATGTATGGCTACACGATATAGGTGAAGGGGGAATTCAACCGGGAATGTATTCTCGGTTCCGGACCTGTGTCAGACAGATGACCGGAGAGGAATGTTCCATGTTCAGATAGTTAGAGGCATCTGACAGGTATGTGGTTAGCGTATTCGGGTTCGTCTCGTCTTTCTGAGCAACTTTCATGTATAAAGTTTTTCCATCTGAGCTACGGTTTATTTTCTATGAATTTCAAAAGATTTAAACATTCCTGAAATTACTTAATTTTAACAGAAACAAAATTATGACGTCAGCATTGCGTGGGGGTGACGTCAGCAGTCAACAGACTCGCTGACTAGGGTCAAACCTGACCTGTGGGTCTAGTGGGACCCACATGTCAGCCTCTGTTAGTAAAACAGTGGATTAAACTAATCTCGCAGGGTTAATTAGGGGTGTGGGCCCCGGGTGTCAGTGAGTGTTTAGGTTAATCTAATTACTCTTATTTATAAAACGTTTAGACTAATTAACGGAAAGGGGCCCACATGTCAGTGGCTAAGGGCTGCCCAGTCAGCATGTTGACTCAGTCAACCGGTCAACTGGGGCCTCCGGCCCACCAGTCAGTGGCACGGGGCGGTGCCACGTGGGTGCCAGCTCGGCACCGGCCGGAGACGCACCGGAGCTAACTCCGGCGACCATTCCAACGGCGGAGCGAACGGGAGAGCTGTGGGATTCGTCCACACCGCACCATTCTGGGCGCGGTCGGGCTCGTTCGAACGGCAAGACGACAGCGAGCGATCTGTGACGGTGTCGGAGGTTGCGGTGGCCGAGGCTGAGCGCATCGAGCTCATCAGCGGCGAGGTTCTTCGGGTAGGTACAGGAATGGGGCTATGGGGCGCAAAGCGAGCTGCGCGAAGTGCCTACGGTGCCTACTCGACGCGAGAAGCAGAACGGTGGCACGCACGGGACCAAATGGTCACCGTGGCCACACCAGCGACGAGGCCAGGTGGCAGCGCATTCAGGTGAGCATGGAACGGGCGCTACAGGTGATCAGAGGAGACAGGGGAGGGTGCATCCGGCGCAGAGGCTCATCGGGGGAGCGTGGGGTCTGGTCAGAGGGCTCGGGGAGGACCGGTGGCGTAGTTCAACGACGAGGACGATGCGGTGACCGAGCCGGAGAAGAAGAAGAATGCGGCAACGCGAGGGGCTCCGGGGCTCGATCCAGTGGTTTAGTCGAGGCAGACGAGCAAGCCGGAGCGATAGGGCGCGTCGGCGAGGCGAACGAAAGGCGGTGGCCGTGTGGACGAGAGAGAACAGCAGCGACCGCGTCGGTCTCCTCTCCAGAATGAAGGAGATGGAGAGGGGAGAGATGGATCTGGGGGAGGAGAGGCGCAAGCGGGGGAGTGGGAGTGGCGGTAGGTGACTGGGGGACTCGAGGAGGCGGGGAGGCGCGGGGCCTTATCCTCTCACGGGGGGCGTCGCCGGCGAGGCGGCTAGGCGGCGACGGTCGTGCGCTGACCCGCCCAATCGGAGGAACAGGAAGCGACCGGGGGAGGGGGAGTGGGCCGGCCTAGTTGGGCCAGATGGCTCGGCCAGGCACTGTGAAGTTGGCCCAGTGCACAGTGGTGTGTGCTCTTTTTTTAGCATCAGTTTCAAATAGCTTAGGCCATTTAAACACTTTAAAAAAAGGGTTCACCACAAATATTCATTATGGATTATTTGGCACAAGATGAACATTTTAGTTTTCATGTCTGACAAATACATTTTTTTTACTTTAGATTGGATTTGAATTTGAATGGTGATTTGGATCAACTGAAGGTTAGCAACAGTAACATGATGACATGGCACCATTAACAGGGGATTACTGTAGCATGACACTGGGGGTGTTAGAAATCTCCTCCACTACAAGAAATCTCATCCCGAGATTTTAAGTGTGGAAGTAAAGAGTAACTTCGGGAGAACTGACCCTTATAGGGTTAATTATCTGGTGAACAATGGGAATGTGGCAGCAGTATCTCTCGAGTTGAAACTTAAGAAAACATCGAGAGCAAAATATGAAGGTACAATAGGAAGTTTCAAGCGAATGGACAAACGATCGATACCTGAACAAAGTGTGAGAAGGGGGTTCAGAGCATCGGGAATAGATCATCTCTCGGACGGTGGCTTGTGACAACACACAAAGCCAAGAGAAAATGATGCTTCAGAATAAACGATATACAGGAGAGTCAGGTTTCGATCCTGTGGAACTATGGGTTATGGGCCCACCATGTGGGTTAAAAGTGGAAAGGGGGCCGATAGCAAGGCATGTCAGATGATAGACTGTCAGTTATGTTATCAACAATGTTGGTACCAAGGGCGAGGGACGGAGAGAACTATTTTCCTGCTCGTTGAACGAGGCGGACCAATAGGCAAATTCTCGTCCATCGGTGGTTACCGGAATGTCATTAACAATAGTAACAGGGTCTTACTGACAGAGTTGTACACCGAGGTGCTTACTTAAGCAAGGATTTATCTCTGCTCAGACAAGTTAGATTACAAGAAAGGTGAAACAAAACAACGGAAAGGAGATTATTATGATAATCAGACCAATGGAAAGGAAAGATGTTTATACCCAAGTATTAGAGTATAACTTTCCCAAGGAAAGGCAGAGCATGATAGGGCTCCAAGTATTAAACCGTTTAGACAAAGGGGCAAGGAATTTATGAGGTTTACCCATACAACGGTGTTTGGATAATTGATCAAGAACAGTTAGCATTGTGCTCCCAATGTTCTTGTTGATGATCGGAGTACCACACACATGCTTCGGGATAGTGTCGACATGGTCATCAGGGAAAGGTCAGACTTCGGATACACAAAGGATCCATCGGAAACAACTTAGAGAATAAGTTTTACAATTTCCTCATGGGAGAATGGCTAACCTTGCTAAAATGGAACTATATCAATATGTCCTTCGACCAGGTATGCTAGGCATGACATCACCTTACCGGGTCATAAAAAGCCCAATGTTATAACTTTTGGAAATATGTTCCAACCATCATATCTGACCGAGTTTCAGATTTGATTGGTGTCAGGATACCTTAGAGTCAGGATGCCTGAGAAGAAGAGGTGCAACACAATTGACGAGATAACATTATATGATTCTCGTGAAATGAACTATGGAAGCGAGTTCCGAACAAGGGTTCATCATTAAGCCAAAGAGAGGATGAGGAGGTGGCTGATGGACTCAGCGATAATTCAACGAGATATCCAAAAAAGATGGATCTCCACAATTATGTGGATAAGGAGATAACATTTGCCAGATCAAATGATATAATGAAGTATGCTCGAGGTAAACGTACACAATTAAACATTGGTTTAAAGGTGCGCCCGAAATATGGGTTGGGTTGCACGACCAATATCAGAATGGTGATTCAATAATCAATAGTCTAAGACCGAACGACCGACCATTACCTTTAAAGCAATAGGGTCGCTAGAAGTTTTGAATTTGCACCTCCAAGTTCAATTGTCGGTTTTTTGGTTGGAAACAACACGGGGATCAAGAAGGAATGGTGATGGTGAAAGCACAAGTGCTCCCTAGGTGGTTTTGGTAATTAATGTCAACATATCTCTTGTTGGACTAACACTTTTATCTAGTATGTTTCAGATAAGTTCAACAATGGAGTGGCATGGACTAAAGGATATGGGAACTCCTTCAAGATGCTAAGGACAAAGGATTAGCTCAAGCTTCAAGCTCAAGACTCTACATCTTACATTTTAGTGATCCAAGATCACATTGAGTCTATAGGAAAAGCCAATACTATCAAGGAGGGATGAGGTGTTGCTTAATGAGCCTCTTGCTTCATGTGCTTAGTGATATGCTCCAAAACCCTCCACTACTTTCTCACATCCACATATGACCTAAACCCAAAGCCAAACTCGGCCCTACCGATTCTTTCTATCCGGCGCCACCGAGTTCAGATGTCATAGCCACTGCCACAAACCCTAGGCAAATCGGTTTCACCGATAGGGATGTCGGTCTCACCGAGATGGGATTGTAATCTCTCTGTGTATGTCCATTACCAAAATCGGTCTCATCGAGTTTGTGCAATCAGTACTACCGAGATTACAATGCAAACTTTCTGGTTAGCTTATTACCAAAATCGGTCCCACCGAGTTTGAGTAATCGGTCTCACCGAGTTTGCCTGACCAACTCTCTGGTTAGCTTATTACCAAAATCGGTCTCACCGAGTTTGTGTAATCGGTCTCACCGAGATTACGTTATGCCCTAACCCTAACCATATCGGTCCTACCGAGTTGCATTTTGTTCCACCGAAAACCCTAACGGTCACTAGGTTTACTGAATCGGTCCGACCGAGTTTGTTGATTTGGTCCCACCGAGTTTGGTAAATTGTGTGTAACGGTTAGATTTTGTGTGGAGGCTATATATACCCCTCCACCTCCTCTTCATTTGTGGAGAGAGCCATCAGAACAAACCTACATTTCCAACTTACCAGTTCTGAGAGAGAACCACCTACTCATGTGTTGAGGCCAAGATATTCCATTCCAACCACATAAATCTTGATCTCTAGCCTTCCCCAAGTTGCTTTCCACTCAAATCTTCTTTCCACCAAATCCAAATCCTGTGAGAGAGAGTTGAGTGTTGGGGAGACTATCATTTGAAGCACAAGAGCAAGGAGTTCATCATCAACACACCATTTGTTACTTCTTGGAGAGTCGTATCTCCTAGATTGGCTAGGTGTCACTTGGGAGCCTCCGACAAGATTGTGGAGTTGAACCAAGGAGTTTGTAAGGGCAAGGAGATCGCCTACTTCGTGAAGATCTACCGCTAGTGAGGCAAGTCCTTCGTGGGCGACGGCCATGGTGGGATAGACAAGGTTGCTTCTTCGTGGACCCTTCGTGGGTGGAGCCCTCCGTGGACTCACAAGAACTGCTACCCTTCGTGGGTTGAAGTCTCCATCAACGTGGATGTACGATAGCACCACCTATCGGAACCACGACAAAAACATCTGTGTCTCCAATTGCATTTGAATCCTCCAAACCCTTCTCTATACATTCTTGCAAGTTGCATGCTTTACTTTCCGCTGCTCATATACTCTTTGCATGCTTGCTTGTTATGTATTTTGAATGTTAAACTTGTGCCTAAACTCCACTTAAACCTAAAGAAGTTAAAAACTGCATCTTTGATACTTAGTGTCTAATCACCCCCCCCCCTCTAGACACCTCTTCTCAAGATCCTACAAGTGGTATCAGAGCATTGGTTTCCATTGCCTTGGTTTAATTACCATTGGAGGAAGATGGATGAGTCTAGTTTGGGGAGTCTTAGACATAGAGTGCCTATTCTTGATGGAGAGTATTTTCATGAGTGGAAAAATGAGATGCTTGTAATTTTCAATCAATATCATTTGAAAAAGTACATTGCTAGCCCTTGTGCACCTCATGTTGATCCTATGCATCCTACCCATGCTGAATCTATTGACATGACTAGAAATCTTAGAACTGTTAATCTTATCACTAGAGGCTTGCCTAGAAACTTAATTAGAATCTTGCCTACTCTTGAGTGTGCCTACACCATATGGAAATTTCTTGAGGAACGCTTTCCAAATTATTCCTTGAAAAATCTAGATGAGACTCTCTATAAGTCTATTGCCTTGAGTACTAGTGATCCTATGTTTGGTGATCGCCTATTTGAACTCACCGACCTTATGCGTGCCAAACGAGATGTTGGAATTATTGGTGATACTATTTCCGAAGCTATAAGAATTCATAAGCAAGATCATTGTCAAACTCACTCTCACGAATTACCCTCTCTAGGACTTGATCCACCACTTGACGATGTTGAACATGGATACTATGATGAGGATGATGATAGTGACTTCAATCTTGATGATGCAATGAGACACTTTGGTCTTATGGCAAATCTTCAGGGATATGTGTCAGGAGGAAAGGAATGGGTTCTTGATAGAGGATGTACCGATCACATGACAGGAGATAAAGACATGTTTCGTGATCTTGCTAAAAATGATAGTCCTCGAAAGTATGTCACTTTCGGTGACAACTCAAAGGGTAAGCTGGTTGGCCTCGGTAAGGTGGCCATCTCACATGATAGCTCCATTCAGAATGTCATGCTCGTGGAATCTCTTGGCTACAACTTACTTTCAGTATCCAGACTTGCTGATATCGGTTTCAATGTCCTATTTACTGAAGTAGATTGCCAAGTGTTTCGTCGAGACAATCAAAAAATGATCTTTACTGGTATACGTAGAGGTGATCTTTACATTGTTGATCTATCTAAAAAGGCACAACCCAAAACTTGCTTAATTGCTAAATCCTCAAAAGGTTGGTTATGGCATAGACGACTAGGTCACGTTGGTATGAGAAACCTTGACAAGCTTATTAAAGGAAATCATATCCTTGGAGTTAATGATGTCATATTTGATAAGGATAGACTGCGAGGCTTGTTAGGCAGGTAAACAGGTTGGAGGAAGGCATCCCGTGAAGAACATCATGACCACAAGGAGGCCACTCGAGCTTCTTCATATGGATCTCTTTGGTCCCAACGCTTACAAAAGTCGCGGTGGAAATTCTTTTGGTCTAGTTATAGTTGATGATTTTTCAAGATTTACGTGGGTGTTCTTTCTCGATGATAAATCGCAGGTCCAAAAGATCTTCAAAAACTTCGCTAGGAAGGCCCAAAATCAATTTGAAGTGAAGATCAAGAAGGTTCGCAGCGACAATGGAACGGAGTTCAAGAATGCAAATGTGGACACCTTTCTTGATGAAGAAGGGATTTCACACGAAGTTCTCGGTTACGTACACACCTCAACAAAATGGAGTTGTTGAGAGGAAGAACCGGACGCTCATCAAAATGGCGAGAACGATGCTTGATGAGTACAAGACGCCGAAGCACTTTTGGGCGGAAGCGGTTGAGACAGCTTGTCATGCAACAAATCACTTGTATCTTCACAAGCTACTCGGCAAGACGGCATACGAGCTCCTCACCGGTAACAAACCCCAAGTTGGATACTTTTGAGTATTTGGCTCAAAGTGCTACATTCTTGATAAGCATCGTCGTTCAAAATTTGCTCCTAAATCTCATGAAGGTTTCCTACTTGGTTATGGCTCAAACTCTCACACTTACCATGTCTACAACAATTTCACCCGAAAGGTTGAAGAGACGGTAGATGTGAAGTTTGATGAATCTAACGACTCGCAAGTAGAGCAATTGCCAATTGATGTAGGAGACAAAGACCCTTCGGAAGCAATCCAAGACTTGTCTATTGGCAAGGTCCGCCCAACGGAAGTGAAGGAGAGTACCTCGTGTGTCCAAGTGGAAGCTTCTACTTCACGACAAGGTGAACCAAGAGTTGATCCGGAAGCATCCACAAGTGGAACACACCAAGATGAAGAAAACGAGGAAGAACATCACAAACGTCAACAACCTCCTTCTCCACCACGACAAGAGAACAACGACGCCAACAATGAAGAAGAAGAAGAACAACAAGATGAAGAAGATGTTCAACCGAGACCCAAGCAAAAGCTTTCATGAGTACGAGCAAGAATTGCTAAAGACCATCCCGTCGAGCAAATCTACAATGATATTCAAACCGGGAGAATCACTCGCTCTAAAACTCGTTTAGCTAACTTTTGTGAAAACTATTCTTTCATCTCTAGCATTGAACCTATGAAGGTCGAAGAAGCATTGGAAGATCCAGATTGGATAAATGCTATGCATGAAGAGCTGCACAACTTTGAGAGAAACCAAGTTTGGACATTGGTTGAGAAGCCCAACAACAACCACAACATCATCGGTACCAAATGGGTCTTTCGCAACAAGAAAGATGAAGATGGACAAGTTGTTCGCAACGGCATCGCGTCTAAATCGCCCAAGGCTACACACAATTCAAGGTATGGACTATGGTGAGACTTATGCTCCGTTGCTAGACTTGAATCCATTCACATCTTACTTGCCTATGCTAATCACCATGATATCACCTTGTACCAAATGGACATTAAAAGTGCTTTTCTAAATGGTGAAATAGAGGAGGAAGTTTATGTTAAACAACCTCCCGGCTTTGTCAATCCTAAGAAACCAAATCATGTTTACAAACTTCACAAAGCTCTTTATGGTCTTAAACAAGCTCCTAGAGCTTGGTATAAATGCTTGACCAAGTTCCTTATTGAAAAAGGCTTTGAAATTGGGAAAATTTATTCCACACTTTTTACTAAAAGGGTTAATGGAGAATTATTTGTATGCCAAATTTATGTTGATGATATCATATTTGGATCAACTAACCCTCATTTTACTGAAAAGTTTGGAAAGCTAATGTCGGAGAAGTTTGAGATGTGAATGATGAGTGAACTCAAATTCTTTCTTGGGTTGCAAATCAAGCAAACTAAGGAAGGTACTTTTGCCTCTCAAACGAAGTACACTAAGGACTTATTCAAGAAGTTCAATATGCAAGAATGCAAAGGTATGTCTACACCCATGCCTACTAGTGGACATCTTGATTTGATCAAAGATGATAAACCCGTTGACCAAAAGGTTTATCGCTCTATGATTGGTTCATTGTTATACCTATGTGCTTCACGTCCCGATATTATGCTAAGTGTGTGCATGTGTGCAAGATATCAAGCTGCTCCTAAAGAGTGTCATCTTAAGGCCGTAAAAAGGATAGTGAGATACTTAATTCATACACCAAATTTTGGCATTTGGTATCCTAAGAGGGCCTCTTTCGATCTTGTTGGCTACTCCGACTAGGATTATGCCGAGACAAGGTTGATAGAAAGTCCACTTCGGGTACTTGTCAATTTCTTGGTAGATCTCTTGTGTCTTGGTCCTCCAAGAAACAAAACTCGGTATCCTTATCTACCGCCGAAGCGGAATACATTGCCGCTGGTTCATGTTGTGCTCAATTACTTTGGATGACCCAAACTCTTAAAGATTATGGGATATATGTGAAACATGTTTCATTGCTTTGTGACAATGAAAGTGCTATCAAAATTGGTCATAATCCCGTACAACATTCTCGAACTAAGCATATTGAAGTTCGTCATCATTTCATTCGAGATCATGTTGCTAAGGGTGACATTAATCTTAAGCATGTTCGCAGTGAAAAGCAATTAGCGGATATATTCACTAAACCCCTTGATGAGAAAGTGTTTTGCAGGTTGAGAGTAGAATTGAACATCATTGATGCTTCAAACTTGGAGTAGAAACTCCATTAGATACATGCAAGACATGAGCTTATGACTAATCCATGATATCTCTCTTATGATGAATATATTGTATCTTGGATATATTTGCATCTTGCATGTTATCTAACCCATGTAGGTACTTGGTTGAAACAAGTTCCACGAGATTGTAAACCACTCACATCTTGAGCAATCTCTACATCACCAAGTCTCTACACTATGGTGGTTGAAGACAAGGAAGCACGGAATCATTCAAACATATCCTTTGACAAACTCTATGATTGAGTTTCATGATTAACATTTTTTTGGGATACACAAGTGCTACTCCTTGCAAGAACTAACCCATGTAGGTAGATGGACTCAAATTCCAAGTGGTGCTCCCGACTCTTGATAAGCTACATCAACCTTAAGCAACCCACACAAGTTCAACTACATGGTCAACACCACCAACCAAGGTATGTTATTCCATCTTAGAGAAGCTTTACTCCGAGTCATGAGCTAAAGCAGCTTGACAAGATGTGAATACATCAAAATGCTTAAACAAAAAATGGTAACCCCATTTTGAGCTTAAACGATGAGTATGACCCATGATCAAGTGATCTCACTTGACTCCTAAGTCAATATACTCTAACATAGGTGACTTTGTCACCGACCATCTCTAGATGAAGTTCTCTCGTGTTCCTATCTGTGTTTTTGCATTTGTCTCATGCATATTTGTTTCCCCTTTAAAAAAACTTCATCTAGATTTCTTTCTTTTCTTTTCAGTTGCTCTGCATTTCCTGCATCCAATTCATTGCACATCTTTCAGTTAATTCCTTGCAAATCTTTGTGAGATCTTACTAGTCTAGTGAGCTGAGGTGACAAGTGTTTTCTCTGCGATGAACTCGGTTTCACCGATTTGTTGTTTTCGGTCCAGCCGAATCTTCTCGGTACAACCGAAGCATACCACTCGGTGCCACCGATTTCACAACAGGAAAAACAGTTTGCCACTTGTTCTATGTTTCTTCTAATCCAGCTCCACTCAATGAATCTTGTCCTCTACAAGCATCACAATTTTATCCAGTGCTTTGTGTTGTGACTCAAGGGCCAAACCCATTCACAACAAATTCCAGAAGACCCTTCTTGGAAATTGATGTCAAAGGGGGAGAGAGAGATCACATCAAAGCTTATCATTTCCAAAAAGGGAAAGAGTATTAAGGGGGAGAAAGATATCTCCAGGGGGAGAGAATACTCAAGGATCCCAGATGCTTGATGTTCAATAGGAGAGATGCCACATGTATTTTTGGGGGAAAGACATGTCCATATGTGCTTATTTGCATTAAGTTCTGTTCATTTATATCTTTCAGCTCTTATTTGTTGTTCCCTATCTTCTCCCAATATCCCATGCTAGATTCAGGGGGAGCAACACATCTAAGGGAAAGAAATCATTTAAATTCATTGCATATCTTTACTCTTGGGGACATGTCTAATCCAATGTGGTACTTAGTACTCACTCTCTACATGTCATCCCAGTCTTGGTATTCTTGTGGTTTCTTTTGTTTGCTCTGGCTAGTAGATGTACCTGTGTTATCTAACCTTGTTTACGCAGGTTCATTCCATCCTAAGCCAACTCAAGACTACAAGGTAAGTATATGCATCACAATCATGTGTATGAGGAATTCTTGCTGATGTACATACTGTTTGCAAGAAGAACTCATGAGCATGAAGGTATTTTCCTTAATAATTTTTGCTCTGATGCATATGGCCAAGATACATGTAACACATTGCCTACTCTATCATGGTTATGCTCTCACATGCTTCTATATTCCATATTCACATGATTGCATACATGTAGGGGGAGCATATGCTTGTTACATGTCTTTCCGAAGCTTTACTTGCTACTCTTTATATCTTTATCTAAAGCTTTGATGTATGTTGTCATCAATTACCAAAAAGGGGGAGATTGAAAGCACAAGTGCTCCCTAGGTGGTTTTGGTAAATTGTCAACATATCTCTTGTTAGACTAACACTTTTATCTAGTATGTTTCAGATAAGTTCAACAATGGAGTGGCATGGACTAAAGGATGTGGGAACTCCTTCAAGATGCTAAGGACAAAGGATTGGCTCAAGCTTCAAGCTCAAGACTCTACATCTTACATTTTAGTGATCCAAGATCACATTGAGTCTATAGGAAAAGCCAATACTATCAAGGAGGGATGAGGTGTTGCTTAATGAGCCTCTTGCTTCATGTGCTTAGTGATATGCTCCAAAACCCTCCACTACTTTCTCACATCCACATATGACCTAAACCCAAAGCCAAACTCGGCCCTACCGATTCTTTCTATCCGGCGCCACCGAGTTCAGATGTCATAGCCACTGCCAAAAACCCTAGGCAAATCGGTTTCATCGAAAGGGATCTCGGTCTCACCGAGATGGGATTGTAATTCTCTCTGTGTATTTCCATTACCAAAATCGGTCTCACCGAGTTTGTGCAATCGGTACTACCGAGATTACAATGCAAACTTTCTGGTTAGCTTATTACCAAAATTGGTCCCACCGAGTTTGAGTAATCGGTCTCACCGAGTTAGCCTGACCAACTCTGGTTAGCTTATTACCAAAATCGGTCTCACCGAGTTTGTGTAATCGGTCTCACCGAGATTACGTTATGCCCTAACCCTAACCATATCGGTCCTACCGAGTTGCATTTCGGTCCCACCGAAAACCCTAACGGTCACTAGGTTTACTGAATTGGTCCGACCAAGTTTGTTGATTCGGTCCCACCGAGTTTGGTAAATTGTGTGTAACGGTTAGATTTTGTGTGGAGGCTATATATACCCCTCCACCTCCTCTTCATTTGTGGAGAGAGCCATCAGAACAAACCTACACTTCCAACTTACCAGTTATGAGAGAGAACCACCTACTCATGTGTTGAGGCCAAGATATTTCATTCCAACCACATAAATCTTGATCTCTAGCCTTCCCCAAGTTGCTTTCCACTCAAATCTTCTTTCCACCAAATCCAAAGCCCGTGAGAGAGAGTTGAGTGTTGGGGAGACTATCATTTGAAGCACAAGAGCAAGGAGTTCATCATCAACACACCATTTGTTACTTCTTGGAGAGCGGTGTCTCCTAGACTGGCTAGGTGTCACTTGGGAGCCTCCGACAAGATTGTGGAGTTGAACCAAGGAGTTTGTAAGGGCAAGGAGATCGCCTACTTCGTGAAGATCTACCGCTAGTGAGGCAAGTCCTTCGTGGGCGACGGCCATGGTGGGATAGACAAGGTTGCTTCTTCGTGGACCCTTCGTGGGTGGAGCCCTCCGTGGACTCGCGCAACCGTTACCCTTCTTGGGTTGAAGTCTCCATCAATGTGGATGTACGATAGCACCACCTATCGGAACCACGACAAAAACATCCGTGTCTCCAATTGCGTTTGAATCCTCCAAACCTTTCCCTTTACATTCTTGCAAGTTGCATGCTTTACTTTCCGCTGCTCATATACTCTTTCCATGCTTGCTTGTTATGTATTGTGAATGTTAAACTTGTGCCTAAACTCCACTTAAACCTAAAGAAGTTAAAAACTGCATCTTTGGTACTTAGTGTCTAATCACCCCCCTCTAGACACCTCTTCTCAAGATCCTACAGATGGTGAGAAGTATCACTTGTATCAAGAATTCTCAAGAGGTGGTAAAATTCCCACGACATTCTTGACATAAAAGGTGGTATTATTCCAAGGTAAATAAGAACAAATGCTGGATAGCAAGGAACTCAAGGTATAACACAAAACACAAACAAGTTTGTGTTGGAGGGAAGGCAATAAAGTGGCTGATGATAACAAAAATCATCGAGGGTAAGGATGGTATTTCTCATCATGAATTCGATTGATATCCTGGAAGAGCTCATAAGGTTGATGATTACGACACATTTGTCGAAAGATTTCATGAAGACATAATCAATCAGCGACGACATCAAGTCAAAGAAATGATGAAGTGAAGGGTTATTGGAACCATGGGTACGACACAAACTCAGAATCAAGTTTGTGGTACGAGGTGAAACGATAAGACAAGGAAATCGATGTAAGCTTAGCTTATTGTCGAAAGATGTGCTCCGGTTATAAGGAACGGGTGGCACAATTAAAATTTAGCACGATAATGATATAGCCAATCAGGCTAGGAATGACTTGAAGGATTATTAAACTCATAAGGAACAAAAATTACTTAGAGTTATTGAATCGGAGTGCGGAATCGATTCACTTATCGGTGTTCTCGAGTGACTATTAACTCATATCCCCGGGGGCATTGGAATCGGCGAGAATAATAGTTGATGAAGAACTCATAAGAAGTTATGTAGTTCCTTGATATTCTTGAGATACCTGGGGGTATACTCGAAGGTAGAGCGGAATAGAGGTTGGATAGATGTATTGACCTGCAGAAGACAAGTACTTCAACTTGTTCGAGAAATGGGATCAAAGAAGAACAATATGGTAGGAACCATAGCTACAGGGGATCCAATTTAATGACACTGAAAGAATTACCCAAATGATTAAATATTTTGCAAGAAGCTTCCATGATAGGATGTACATGGTGTCCATGGGCATGAACACAAAGTTCAAGGTAGACTCCCACTTCTTTAATGCATAACCTCTGTCGGTGTAGGAACGACACCTATGGGATCACATGAATCCCTACTACGGTTGCGGGGCGCGGGGTCGTGAGAAGAGCGGATCAAACAGATAGCACACGGTCTCTTTATCCAGGTTCGGCCGCGAGGATGCGTAAAACCCTACTCCTGCTTTGGTAGTTTGTTTATCTGGTGTTCTTGAACTAGCAATGGGGCGTGAAGAGCTCCAAAAAGCTGAATCCTCCCCCTGGTCGCCTTGGGCCTCCTTTTATAGGGAAAGGGGTTGCCACAGTGGCACACAGGAGGTGGAAAGGGTAAAGTGATGCGATTCTATCCCTCGCATTACATGACAAGGCGCCTTAAATGCGTCTTGCTTAGGTGTCCTTGCTTTATAGGGGACGGGGGAGAGCCCTGTCTCGTACGTCGCCGCTCCCTCTCGTGTTGACACGCGTTCGCCAGCGGTGCCAGCGGTGCCATGTAGGCGAGCAGCCGAGGTGGCGCAATGGTGGGTCTCCACGAAGATCCGCTTGCCGCCACGCAGTGCCTGCCCAACTGGTTGGGTCGGCAGCTGCATGCTTAACGGGCGCTGAAGGTTTGATTGGCGTGGGCCGATGGTGGCCCTACGGGTGTCCTTAGCAAGGGCATCGCCGTAGCCCCGACAAGGGTTCAGCGGGCCCCGACAAGGGTCTTGCCGGGCGCTGTTGTCATCCCCGGCAAGGCTCTTGCCGGGGGCCTTGTGGTCCTCCTTGCCTGGGATCCCACCAAGTGTCGTCATCTTCTATAGTGTGTATCTGATCTTGAATATCTTCACAAAGATCTGCTTGCCACCACGGGGATGTCTCCCGAATCCTTGCCCCATGGGGGCAGTGGACTCAAGGGTGATTCGCTCCGTAGGTGTGGGACGAGCTGCCACGGCAAGGGTCTTGCTAGGTTTGCTAAAACCGCCTCCCAGCAAGGGTCTTGCCGGGTTCGCTTCGTCCCCTTTGCTCTTTGTGGTCTTGGTCTTGGCGTCGTCCTGCTCCTTTCGAGCTTTGGCCTTACCTTGGTTCATCTCCCTTGCCTTGCTTTCGGTCTTGGTGGTGCCCGCGGCTCAGACTGCCCGTGCACAGTTATAGGGGTACAAAAAGCGCACCCCTCTTTTTGTACACCGACAGGAGCACCCGGGCCTGGGCCACACGTAAGCGCAATCGCATCATTGGGCTAGGCCCAAAAACGGTGCGCGGGCAGGCGGGGTGGTTTTTACCGTGGTAAGTTTCTTCGCGCGCTGCGCTTCCCATGCCTCCCGCGCGTGGCTCGGCGTGGGGAGGCGTGCGTGACGTGGGCGGCATGCGTGGGGCTGAGCTCTGCGCGCATGCGTCACGTCGTAGTAAAGGGGGCGGTTCGCGCCTTCCCCATAAACGGAGGGAGGCGTGGAGGCGCGGCCCATTTACTGAATGGGGCCGAGGCGCGGTCTTCAAGGCATCCACTCCTCACGATCACGGGGTGGGGAGAGGTCGCCTCACCCGTCGTCTTGGTCCCGCATGCCTGCCACGTGGTTCTCATGCGCTTGGGGTGGCGAATGGCGGAGGCGGGAAACCGGGCCGTCGCGGGCTGGGGCAGCGGGTTGGTCCCAGTTCCCTGCGCCTTCCGCGTCTTGATTGGATGAGCGGGGCGGCCGAGCCCCCACCCCGTTCCTTTATAAAGAGCGGGGGGGGGGGGGAATGCGTCCCGCATTCTTCCATCTTTTTCTTCCTTCATCTTCTGCTCCCCCTCCATTCGCCATGGAGAGAGG
Source organism: Aegilops bicornis (assembly GCA_021605145.1). Lineage (NCBI taxonomy): Eukaryota > Viridiplantae > Streptophyta > Magnoliopsida > Poales > Poaceae > Aegilops > Aegilops bicornis. The sequence goes on from CM038675.1 coordinate 319,473,085, forward strand.
GAATTCTGGCCCCTCAACGGTGGCGGCGAGGGTCGCCGCTCGACAACGCATCCTTCCTTCTCCTGCACCTGCGGTGGCAGAGCCAGCCGCGAGGGCAAGGGGGAGGGGGCGAGGCCGTGGGCGAGGCCGAGGCGCTCGGGGAAGAGGAGGTCGGGGCGGCGCGCCGGTCTCGCCTCCGCCCGTAGTTCCTCCCCCCATGGAGGGCCATGTTGGGGATGATCCTTGCAAGTTCTTTGTCAGGTTGCACCAGCCGCCTCGCCGTCGCCTTCGTCTCCCGACTCCATTCGCGAGCGAGATGGAGCTGGATCCGCCGGAGTCATTGCGGCTGCACATGAGGGGCTGTTGGATCAGCGGTACGCGAGTTCGCGTCGACTTCCCAGCCCCTCACGTGATGTATCTTTGTCGAGGATGGAAGACGTTCGCTCATATCCACCGCTTGACGGCGGGGCTCACTCTCCATTTCAAGCTGATGGAGGGCGGCCTCCTCTCCGTCAAGGTCTTTGGGTGCTTCGGGACTCGAGCAAGGTGCTGCGTGGAGAGCTCTTCTGATAGCGAAGGCTCCTCCTCGAGCGGGAGTGGCGAGGAGGACAGCGGCAGCGACGACGATGGTAGCAGGTGGCAGGATGAAGGGTCCGACTAGGTGTCGGGCGCCGCTCCGTGCGGCACCGGCGATCCCATCATCCGCGTCACCGGCTTCCTGAACTTCTCGGGGTCGTCTCCTTGGGCGGCTGGCGTTGGGAGGCTGCAGAAGAGGAAGAGGGGCGGCAAGGCCGTCAAATCAGAGTACGCGGGCACCGACGCCTTCGACGTGTGTTGACGTCCTGCCGCCTCGTCTTCGAGCTCTGCTTCCGGCGCCGCCATCACCATCCAGCCTTCGGACGGCCACCGAAATGTTCTCTTGGTGCCTCCTGCCACCCGTAGCCTGCCTAGGCGCCCCTTTTGCCCTTTTCGCCTCCTTGACCTACCTCCTGAGGAGAGGGACAAGAAAGGGGTTACGGGCACCTTATCTTTTTTTAGTTTGTAAGCCTTTGGGCCTTAGCTGGATTTAAAACTTGTAATCCCATCATTCATGTTTTTCATTCCCCATGGACTGTATCTGAGTGGAATGTTTTTAATGAAAAAGGGATGCTTGCTGGTCATTAGTTTGCGGGTAGAACCCACGACAAGGAGTAAATCCTTGATATCCCTAAGATAAACATTTCCTTGCCCGACAACAGGCCCTGCCGCCTTCCCACTTCGCCGACCTTTCCCACGCTTTTACGGAGGCAGGGATGAGGTGGAGTTCAGCCCCTCGTTTCATCCTTTTGCTCGCGACTCTGACCAAACCTGGCCCTGTGAACGAGCCCTAGGGCCTAGAGTTTTTAGGGAGCACGGTAGCTTTGGGAAAAACGAGGTTTCACATACCTCGATCCATAAGAGAATGCATGATAAGGGATGAAGAACTTATCTGAAAGTTGTAGCCCGGCAACTCGGGTTTGCCGTGGGTGAATCTTTATTTGCAGCCCTCGGCAATCACCGCTTGCCGGGGTCTGGATGCCGGTTTGTCCCTCTTCTCTTTTTCGTCCTCAAGTGATCCGGCAAGGATATCTGTGAGTCATGCGAACCAAAGAAGACAAAAGAATGGCAAAGAGACGCACACTCGACCTCTAAGCTAGGGGTTAGTCACGGCTAAGCACTATCAACCCTAACCAAGGACGAGACTCGACCTAGCATGCATGCTATAACTTAGGGCGTAACGCTTCATTTATTTATGCTCGTGGTCTGCGCTGGCTTTGTACAAGGGTTACATGCATCATCGGCGATGCTTGTACAAAAGGTGGCTTGTCGGGGCCCGGCAAGCAGCGCCTCACGGGTAAAACTTGCGAAGATGCTCAATGTTCCGTGAGTTACTCACCGAGCGGCATCTTCGGTCTCCAGCGGATCGCGCCAGTTCGGTGACTCGTATTACCCGATAAGGGCCTTCCCACTTTGGCGTCAACTTGTTGGAATTCTTGGCCGATTGAACGCGCCGAAGGACAAGGTCGCCTTCCTCAAGGCTTCGAGCACGAACCTTGCGGCTATGGTAGCGGTGCAAGGCTTGCTGGTAGCGTGCTGCTCTCACAATGCCGAAGACGATCTTCCTCAAGGAGCATTGCGTCATCTTGCCGCAGCTTGCTCTTGCTCAAGCTCATTATAAGCGAGCACTCGAGGTGACCCGTATATGAGTTCGGTGGGAGAACTGCTTCTGCCCTGTATACCAGGGCAAAAGGTGTCTGGCCGGTGGCTCGATTTGGCGTCGTCCTGATCGACCAAAGAACCGCCGGCAACTCATCAATCCAGTGCCTTCCACTCTTGTGCAGCCTGTCAAAGGTCTTGGTCCTTAATCCTTGCAGTACTTCAGCATTTGCCCTCTCAGCTTGACCATTGCTTCGTGGGTGAGCAACGGAAGTGAAACAAACTCTGCTGCCGAGGTCTTGGGTATATTGCATGAAGGTGCGGCTTGTGAACTGTGTGTCATTGTCGGTGATAACACTGTTGGGTACGCCAAAACGGCACACTAGTCCCTTGAAGAACTTGACGGCTGACTGAGCTATGACCTTCCTCACTGCCTCCACCTCTGGCCACTTTGTGAACTTGTCGATTGCAACGTACAAGTACTCAAAGCCCCCGACCGCGCGGGGGAAAGGGCCCAGTATGTCGAGCCCCCAGACCGAGAAAGTCCAGGAGAGAGGAATGGTTTGAAGGGCTTGTTCTGGCTAATGATGCTTATTTGATTGGATCTGACTCGCTTCACACCGGTGACTAGTGTCGCCGTGATCCTGGAGGGCGGTGGGCCGAAGAAGCCTTGCCGGAATGCCTTGCCGGGCGAGGGCCCTTGACCCGATGTGGGATCCACATATGCCTCCGTGTATCTCCGCCAACAGCTCCAGTCCTTCCTCTCGAGGGATACACTTCAATTTCACACCGTTCGCCTCTTTACATGCAGGACGTCATCGATTTAACTGGTACATGGTAGAGCGACGGGCTACTTTTTCCACTTCTTCCTGCTCTTCAGGAAGTTCCCCTGTTTGGAGGAATCAGACGGTGTGCTATGCCCACGCTGGAGCCTGGGGCTCGACGGCGAGGACTAAAGGCATCTCCTCCGCTATAGGAGCGGCTGCCTCGACGGCAAGAGCTTGACGCTCCACCGGAGCCAGTCGTCCCGTGGCGGGCTCAGTATCCCCGGCAACATCCTTGCCGGCGGCTCGGGAGCTTCGGCGGGAAAGTACTTGCCGCCCTGATTTCCTCCTCTTATTCTCGCTCGCTGACGGATCAACAGATGGCTGGAGTTAGTGAAGCACAAAGGTACCTGGTTCCACGAGTAACTTGAGGGCGCTGCGTTTCGGCGTGTAATCCGCGATATCATTCTCCGCTCGGGAACGTGTTAAGCTCATATACCATCGAACGCTCTTCCAGCTTTCTCTTCATCGACGTAGGCCTTCATCAACGGGCTCGTAATCCTTGTTGACTTGCTTGACGACAAGCTGCGAGTCCCCCGACGATGAGTTTCTTGATTCCGAGGTCCGCCATGATCCTAAGACCGGCAAGCAGCCCTTCAGATTCTGCCGTATTGTTTGTTGACACCTCCACGGGAAATGCATCCGGATCACGTGCTTGAGGTGCTCTCACGGTGGGCGCGACAAGCGACGCCAGCCCCGGCGCCTTGTAAGGAGAAAGCTCCATCAAAGTACATGATCCAATCACAACTTGCCTCCTTGCCGGGAGAGCGATCTCTTGGGCTTCTTCACAAAGGCGTTGCGGTCCATTCTGCAATGAACTCCGCTAGGACTCGGCTCTAAATCGTCGAAGTACGTTCAAACTTCAGGCCAAAGCTGGACAGCTCCAGTGCCCATTCCACAATTCTTCCCGTCGCATCCGGATTGTGCAATATCCGTTGCAGGGGGAAGCGAGTGACGACAGTGATCTCGTGTGCCTGGAAGTAGTGATGCAGCTTCCTCGAGGCCATAAGAAGGCCGAAGAGCAGTTTCTGCACACTCTTCACTCTTCACTCTTGTGCTCGATATCCTCTTCAACAAGGATTTGCGGCTCCAATCCCTTTATTTTTCCAAAGGTAAAAGATGGAACAGACCGAATCCAAGCCACCGGAGTACCTTGATCTAGCCCCCTGTAGGAGGGAACTAACAAAGTAGACCGGGTGCTGCATCATTTTCTTCTTCGGCGGCACGTCAACTGGCTGTGTCGTCTCTGCATTGGTGGTGTCGGGCTCTGCCGCTGCCATAACCTCGTCGCCAACCTCTCTCAGTGCCACTGGTGGCGGCCGACCACCGGGTCCGCTGCCGCCAGTATAGCAAAGAATCGCCTCCGTGGTCTAGGCGTAACTAGTATTGGCGCGGAAGAGAGGTATTTCTTCAAACCTTGCAATGCTGCTTTGGCTTCTGGCGTCCACTCCATTGGGCCCGCCTTTTTCAGGATCTTGAAAAAGGGAAGGGCGTGCTCGGCAGACTTGGAGATGAACCTGCCCATGGCGGCAACGCAACCAGCAAGCCGACGCACATCCTTGATTCGCTTAGGTGCTTCAATCTGCTCTATAGCTTTGATTTTGTCCGGATTGGCCTCTATCCCATGCTGTGACACCAACAACCCGAGAAGCTTGCGGGCGGGACGCCAAAGACGCACTTCTCAGGGTTCAGCTTGAGATTGATCTTGCGCAGGTTTGCAAATGTTTCTTGCAAATCTGGTATGAGGGTTGCCCTGCCCTTGGTTTTGACCACTATGTCGTCCATATAAGCTTCCATATTTCTATGGAGCTGGGGTTCAAAACCAATCTGGACCGCCCTTGCAAACGTCGAACCAGCACTCTTCAACCCGAAAGGCATCCGCATGAAACAATACGTACCACATGGGGTGATGAATGCTGTTTTCTCTTCGTCTTCTCTTGTCATGAAGATCTGGTGGTAGCCGGAGTAGGCATCGAGGAATGACAACAGATCACACCTAGCCGTGGAGTCAACAATCTGGTCGATGTGCGGCAACGGGAAGGGGTCTTTAGGACAAGCCTTATTGATATCTGTGTAATCAATACACAGCCTCCACTTCCCATTTGCCTTGCGCACCACGACCGGATTGGCCAACCATGTTGGATGGAGCACTCCTCTTACCAAACCCGCCGCTTCAGCTTCCGGATCTCTTCGTGATGAACTCTTGTCGTTCCAAAGCTTGCTTTCGACCTTCCGCTTGACGGGCCGCACATGAGGGCGCATGACAAGGTGGTGCTCTCCACAGGAACACCGGGATGTCGGAAGCTTGCCATGCAAACACATCGACATTCGCCGCAGGAAGGTGACGAAAGCGTCATCCTATTTGTCGTCAAGGGTGGAGCTTATGGTAAAGCTTCTACCGTGCCGTCCTCATTGATGAAACCTTCTTGGTTCCCGGCGGTATGGCCCTGGGCTTCTTGTTTCCGCCGGTGGAGCTCTGGCACGTCCTCGACGGCAGCGCTACACTCCGAAGAGGTGCGCTTGCCGGAGTGGGTGTCCGAGGTCTCACCGGTCTTCTTCTTCTTCTTCCCTCCCGGGATCCCAGCGGCAGGAGCAAGTGCTCTAGTGGCGGCAGTTGCTGCAACTACTTGCTGGTATAGTTGGTCAGCGCAAATCAGCGCATCTTTCTTATCGAAGGGGATGGTGATGATCGTCACAGGTCCTGGCATCTTCAGGGTGTTGTAGGTGTAGTGTGACGCTGCCATGAACTTGGCCAGCGCTGGGCGGCCAAGATCCCGTTGTAGGGCAAGGGGATCTTGGCAACATCAAACACGATCCTCTCTGTCGGGGATATACCCCGCGGTGTAAACCGGCCGGAAGTTAACCCGGCCGGTCTGGACGGCTCACTGGTAACCCGCCCAGAGCTTGGCGGTTCACGGGCTACCCGCCCGGTCTTGGCGGTTCATTAGTAACCCGGCCGGCGGATCAAGGCCGTTCAACTATTGTGGGCCGTTTTAACAGAAAGGCATGAGGAATATTTTACAAGGAGTTAAGACCAGGACTTGTATCCGGTTTGTATTTGAGATAGACTAGTCCTAATCCTAATAGGACTCCACATGTAAACCGCCTTCAACATATATAAGGAGGGCAGGGCTCCCAAAGAGGGACAGGTTCCACAAGTTGGACAAGTTAGGTTTAGACAATGGCTCTCGAGTTAGAGCACTCTTGTAACCGTGATCATCATCATCAATATCAATGAAGCGGGACGTGAGGCTTTTACCTCCACCGTGAGGGGCCGAACTGGGTAAAACCTCGCGTCTCGTCCCGCTCAACCCCTCTCAAGCTACCACATAGATGCGTTGGCCTCGCGACTAAGTCCTAACACTAAGGACATCTGCCGTGACAATTCCACGACAGTTGGCGCCCACCGTGGGGCCCACGCACGGTGGTGTTGAGTTCTTGGAGGGATCTTTCATAGGGTTTTGAGAAGTTCACAGTTTTTTCCGGATGAAGAAGAACCGGTTTGAAGAGTCTACATTATCTCAATGGCAAACAAATGGAACGTGATAAGCGGCGAGATTTATTCCGATCGTAATCACAAGTCGCCAAAGTTCACAAGGATTCGATCTGCTTGGTCATGCTCCGGACGAAGAAGAGCTGGCATGGAATAATGATGCGGTATAATCCATCTCGGAAGATCTTGGGCAGAACCACATCCGGTCAAGAAAATTTGTTGCTCAGCTTTGGATCTAGCAGACAATATTTGAGGTCGAAATAAGTCACCGCTCGTTAAATGCGAGCGAGTAGTCAAGTCACAAGTCATCGGGAACATAGTTTTCGCTGCGGTTTGTCTCACGACGCGTAAAATCCGGATTCATAACTCACGAAACCAACATGGTTAAAGTCTCCATTGCGACGGGTCACCAAGTCAGATGGGAATTCGGAGAAATTTTTATGCCACGCTTTTGGGAATCAAGCAATCTGGGTCCACATGTTACGCAAGATTGAAAGAAAAAAATCGGTCAAGGCAATGACGACGGAGAAGGACGGGACTCGAGTAATCGATCGCCGTGGTTTCCGCCTCTACTACAGCTGCAACAACGCCCCGTGCCTCCCGGCTTGCCTTGGCCGTTGACCCGCCAACAAAGACCGCTTCACCTCGTCGGTGTCACCTTCGAGCCGCGCTACATGGCCGCAGCCGCCTCAAGTCAGCTCCGCCTCAACTCGCAGGGCCGGTTTGTGCCCATCGCGCCCAGCGCTTCTTACACCTCCGCCTCCGTTTAGTCGCTGCGCCGGGTCGTCCCTGCTCTCCAAGATACCTGAAATCCAACGCTTGATCAGATTGACAAGTCAACGCCAAGCTTCGACGAGGCCATGGACTAGGTTCGGCTTCGTTTTTCATCTCTGAACCGCTGTCACCGGGTGCGTCTCTGACGGCCGCCCGTCCAGCGTCTGGCGCCTCTCCAACTTGCTGCCGATTCAACACGCGACCTTCAATTTCAGCTGCGCCCGTCGCCGCCGAGCGGCTTTGTTGTTGCCATGGCTGCACTGCTTCTACATACGGGTAATCCGGACTCAAATCCATCACCAGGACGGCCACGGCTTCTCAGCTCCGTCAAAGTTGCGGCCATGACCCTCGTGATGCCTCAAATCGCCACCATCGATATGCCGGGCCAACTCGGCATCGATCGCTAGACACAAACTGCGGCTGCGACCTGCGACCATGACACCTGCCGCGCCGCTCCTCTGTTGTCGCGGGCCGCCTCCGCCCGCTGGTTCCGTCTCGCCGACCTCGCGCCGCCTCTCTGACCGTAGGCTCCCGAACCACCTACCAAGTCGCCGTCCCAAGCTGCTGCTCCACTTCCCCGCCGCTGCTCACGCCGGCTGCCATTAGGCGTTCAGCTTGTTCAAGAAAAGAAAGGCAAAGGAGGAAGAGTCACGTGGAGGCCTAAGGCACTTCAAAAAAAATCAATCATCGATGTGATCCGTCAAAGCGCTTAGTTGGAAAGGGCAGAAAGCGGCCGTCGTGCATAAAAAAATTCATCGGTGGTAACCCACAACGTCCTCGTTGTTCACATGGTTTCTTGGCCATTGTCATCTCCACCTGTTTGCTGGCCATTGTCATCTCCACCTTCAAATGCGTATGAGTCGGCATAATTTTTGTTTATCACTTCTCCTCAAAGCTCAATACCCAAGGAGACAGCAACGGAGTAGTACTAATGAAAAGTGTTATCCAACAACAAAGCATCCGACATCCAAAGATCCAACAACAAAGATCCAAAGATTATATGACACCAAATACCACGATCATCGTAATAAATCAAGTTACAACAGAGGGTCACGTGGATATTATGCTACATCATATCAGCGGAGCTCAACGTGCATATTATATAGCACCAAAGATCTGCGTACATTCGACAAAAATAAAATCAGTCCGGTTTACATCAACGCGCCGCCAACTCGCCCGTCTGCATTCTCCTTACAACACCACGGACGGCTCGCCCGTCCGCCGCCACCGGTTCATGCGTCCGCGACTGGTTTACAACACGGAGGACAACTTGCTCGTCGCACCGGTTTACAACACCGCGCCGGATCATCCGCCTTCTCGTCTGGGCGACTTGTCCATGATTGATTTCAGCATCACCGCGGTGATCATCAACTCCGCGTGGATAACTCGACCCAACATATCAGGTGATATCCATCTAAAGCCTATTTTATTAGCACATATTATTTTTGTCAACGAACAATTACTTTGGCATGTGATATTTTTGACGAGGACAATTGTTCATTACAAATGAGGTGTTATATTACGCACGGAGCACGTGCTAGCGACATTCTCGCACCGGGCGTTTCGTGCAGGTCATGCCACCGATGAAGGAACGTGAGCAAGTTGCCGTCCACTGTGGCCCGGTTTACATCAACTTGCCGGGCCACGCCACGATTAACTCGCCCGTCTGCGGTTGGTTTATGACACCGGTGCCGATTTTCCCGTTCGCACCGGGTTTACAATGTCGCGCCGATTCATCTATCCGAAGTCGCCTCGATGTTGCGGTCGTCTTTGCCGTCTGTCTCTCGCGACCTGGTCTACATCAACATGCCAGCCGCACTGTCTCGCATGAGCAAGTCACAGCTTGGGTAGCCCGGTTTTCTTTCAACACAATGAAGACAAATTATCATATACTATCAACCGCCGCCCGCCTTTGGATGGCTCAATGGGCAAAGCGCAGTGACCACCGCTACGGTTTGGTTAACTTCAAATCACCGGTCGGAAGGAACCATTGGCCGAAGTTGTCGACACGGCTCATACGGGATCACTTATAACCCGCCATACCACCTCAACCTTCTGTGGATTCACATCATGCTATCAACATCAATGATATACAAGTTATGCCGGTTTCTATCACGGTCAAACATGGAGAATCTCAAGCCAACTCCTCGAGTCACCTTTGAGACTCGGGGGCTACGATGACATAACTCAAGAAATCTTGCCGTTTCAACAAAGTTAAAAACTTCAGGATGATGGAGGGAAAGATAACCCGTCCCGGAGGTTATCGTTATATTGATGAAAATTTAAAGGCTGTCGAAAATTTCCGGTTTAGAAAGTATATAACAATTACAAAATCCGGCTCAATGAAGAAGGTCCGGTCGCCGTAAAGGATTCCATTTAGAATCCGCTAAAGGGCGATCGATCTCACCGAAACTCTCAAATATCCGGTCTAAAATCCGGTTCAAGGGAAATCTGTTCTCTCTCTCAAACTCAAGCTCTCAAATCCGGTTTAAAGAATTTCCGGTTCAAAAGGAATTAACTTCTCGCAAGTCCGAGTTTAAAGGCCGTCGGAAAATTTCCTACTGAAAATGAAGATTCGGTCTAAAATCCGGTTCAAGGGAAAGATGTCTCCCACAAAGCTTTGAAGCTCTCAATATCCGTTTAACATCCGGTTCAAGAAGGATTAATCTCTTACAAAAGTTAAAGGTGCCAAAGAGGACCTGCTTCCATGACGCTGCGGTTCAAACATGGGTATCATGCCTTGATGGTTTATCATATTATTGATCACTTGGGGGCTTGGTCGTATCCGAACCATAGTCACACCTCTTGATCGGCGCAATGCCACAATATCACTTGGGGCTTGGTCGTGTCCGAACCAATGCAACACCTCTTGATAGGCGTAAAGCCACCAGATCACTTGGGGACATGGTCATGTCTCGAACCAACACGCCTCTTGATCGGCCTCATCGCCACAAAGATCACTTGGGGGCTTTGGTCGAACCCAACCATCGCTACACCTCTTGATCGGCGTAATGCCAATGCATCATTTGGGGACCTAGCTGACTCGAACCATAGCTACGCCTTTTTGGGGGCTTGGTCGTGTCCGACCATGGTAATGCCTCTTGATCGGCTCAAAGCCTCATTTGCAATGGTTTTATATTTGCCTTTGCTTGAATTTTGTTCTCTTTTAAATTATTTCTTTTGTTGTGTTTTCAAACCGACATTATTAATCCGGTTCAAACTGTCGATTACAAATTGGCGGAACACGGTCAAATCTAATCCGGAGACTATTTGCCCGGTTTGATGTTACCATCTTATTATGGAGTAAACCGTGTTCATTAACCCGGCTTGACTTTCAATTACAAGTCAAGACATGATCAACTCATAATCCGGAGACTATCAGCCCGGTCTGGTTTGACTACGAGTCGCCAAGATTATATATGGTTAAACCGGTGTTTATCACAACCCGCACGGTTTATCATCAATCGACACAATATGAAAGGAGTTATTATTACTCAAGATTGGGGTTATCACTCTTACTACAAAAAGTTGGTAAAACCAGCAATGTGATTCAATATCACGGTATGATATATTTCATATTTGATTATTCTTAAGTGCAACCTTGGTTATAAACCCAGGTTATATGTTGGGCATTAGGACCCGTCCGTGATAAACCGCCAGACACTTTAAACTTGTTGTATGCGTAAACAGGTTGAATAAAGCATGATTGTAAATCATCGACGTTTGTTAAACCGGCACGGCTTTGGATTATAAGTCGCCAAGACATATTTGGATTGCGCCATTGGAATCACGCGCTTATGAATCATTGGGGATATTATTCAAATAGCCAACATGGCTGGATTTCTATTATGGTTATCAATACCGAGTATTGTGATTACGGTTTTCGTAATTGCTTTGGAGCAATGGCTATCATATTATCAATGGATATAATTTTTATGCTACAATTGAAGGAATAGTCCCGAGTTGTCGCAGGCTTACAACCCGCACTTGGGGGCTACATTATTTAAGTTGAGATTACATCCAATATGCAAGTCCATGTCGCTGCAAGCATGCACCATGACACTTGGGGGCTAATGCAAAGTCATTCTTTGTATTATCTTATTGAAGACCCGACTCATCACATTATAATGAGCCGGCCCTTGGGGGCTACCAATTGCTCCTGTCAAACAATTCAAGTCCCTGCTTATTAGTGCATAATGACCCGGCCCTTGGGGGCTACAATCGTTGAAGTTTTTATGAGCATCAGACAATTACAAGTCCCGGTTGTTGCAAGCATGACAACCCGGCACTTGGGGGCTACATATGTGGAATACTCAATTCGACTAGTGATTGAGATGAACAACCTGGATTTCTTCAAGATTGTGATATTTAAGCAAGTCTCAAGCTGTTGCTATGCTACCTTCTTAAGACTTGGAGGCTACAAGTGATAGGCATATAAGAGGTATATTTTCAAGTCGGATGTTAACTACAAGTATGACCCGGTCTTTGTCAATATTTATAAACCGTGATCTTAGCAAGGATAAACCGCAAGTTCTACGCCCTTAAACCGCTGAAGATCGGATGAGTATTTCAAGGACCAATATTGTTTTTAAGCATTGGGAGCGGAATCAAAGGAATTATTCTTCACAATATATTTCCTATGAGAAACCAACATCAGCAAATCGGTTATGAAGCTGGTTATTGACCCGGATTTTCTAGAAGAAGGAAATGACAAAGACGATCAGCGTAAGTTTACCATGGATAAATCCAAGCTAAACTTGGGGGCTAATGTCGGGGATATACCCCGCGGTGTAAACCGGCCGGAAGTTAACCCGGCCGGTCTGGACGGCTCACTGGTAACCCGCCCGAGCTTGGCGGTTCACGGGCTACCCACGGTCTTGGCGGTTCATTAGTAACCCGGCCGGCGGATCGAAGGCCGGTTCAACTATTGTGGGCGGTTTAACAGAAAGGCATGAGGAATATTTTACAAGGAGTTAAGACCAGACTTGTATCCGGTTTGTATTTGAGATAGACTAGTCCTAATCCTAATAGGACTCCACATGTAAACCGCCCTTCAACATATATAAGGAGGGCAGGGCTCCCCAAAGAGGGACAGGTTCCACAAGTTGGACAAGTTAGGTTTAGACAATGGCTCTCGAGTTAGAGCACTCTTGTAACCGTGATCATCATCATCAATATCAATGAAGCAGGACGTAGGCTTTTACCTCCACCGTGAGGGGCCGAACCTGGGTAAAACCTCGCGTCTCTCGTCCCGCTCAACCCCTCTCAAGCTACCACATAGATGCGTTGGCCTCGCGACTAAGTCCTAACACTAAGGACATCTGCCGTGACAATTCCACGACACTCTCCGTCCTGAAGTTCAGGTCGCTTCCAAAAGTCACGGGCAGCGTGGCCTTTCCCTTGGGTTGGCTTCTTCCTGGGTTGACCCCCTGAAACGTGCCCGTCTCTTTGAGGTCTCCATCAGGAATCTACAGTTTCTCGATCACGGCAAAGTAGATCAAGTTCAAACCGCCCCGCCATCGACTAGCATCTTCGTCACCTTGAGGTTGCGTATTGTTGGTGAAACCAACAACGGCAAGCACCCGACCATGATAGTGCGATCGTGGTGATCCTCGATGTAAAAATGATAGGTGTGCTGGACCACTTCAGCCGCCTTTGGGCATCAAATGACGGCTCTTCTGTAATCTCTCGCTACCACCGCTTAAGCCGGGCGGTGAGAAGTATGCAGCGAGGCACCGCCGTCGACGCACATGGCCTCTGTAGCTTTCTGAAACTCTTGGTCGCCGGATTCGTCGTCCTCTTCGTGATCGTCGTCTTCTGGCTTTCTGTCACGGCCCCGGGCAGGCCTCTCCTGTTGCTTATCCTTGCCGCGACGGCCCGCCTGGCCGTCACGCTTCTTGCCGGACCCCTCAGCACCGTCTGGGCCCTTCTCCTTGTCCCGCCTCATACTCAGCCCTTCGCTTCTCGGCCGAGGAGCTCAACCTGTCGGCAGTCCTGGAGAGCATGGCCTTTGGTGCGATGGATCTTGCAGTATCCCTTGTCAGAGTTTCCTGGCTTCTCGGCAGCCGCCAAGGCCCGGCATGCGACACATCCGGCAACCTCCTTGCCGGGGTTGTCTGCCTTGGTTTTCTTGGTGGAGCCGGCGTCATCAGATCCCTCGACGGCAAGCACGGCTTTTCCTTTGCGCTTCCTGTTGTGGCGCCGGCCTTTCTGGTGGAATGCGTCGATGATGGAGGCAGGGTGAACATCAGGGATATTGTACTGTACCTAGCTGAACCTCTATATATACTTGCGGAGACTCTCGCCTCCCTTCTGGGGAATGATGTGCAGGTCGCTTGCTTGGCCATGGTCTTGGTGGCCTCCAGTAAAGGCGCCCACGAACTCATGGCACAAATCCTACCAGGAGGAAATAGAGTCTACCGGCAAGTGCATCAACCATGACATGGCGTTGGGTTTAAGAGCCAACGGAAAGTAATTCGCAAGCACCTTATCGTCGCGGGCCCCGGCAGCTTGCATCGCGATGGTGTAGACGCTGAGGAACTCGGACAGGTGGGTCTTGCCACTGTACATTTCGCCCACGTCGGGTTTGAAGGTGCGGTGAGTGAGCCACTGGAACTGCCGCAGCTCACGGGTAAAAGCCGGACAGCCTACCTCGTAAGGTAGGTCTCTGTGGCTCCCGGTCGGTAGCTCACAGCAGGCCCCGCTCGCCGATTGGTGGCGCGCTTCGCCGGCCGCCGATAGTGGTTCGAGCGTCTTCATGTTCTCGTTCGAAGAACTTGGCGCTGGTCATAGTGGGCCCGCTGGTCGACGATGCTATAGAGATCTCGCCCCCGTAACGCCGCTGGCGGGTCGACGTCCCGCGGTACCGGGCGAGGAGGAGGCGAGTGCACCGTGGTTGCGGCGCCGCCGGCTCTCCTACCACTGGTGCGTGGGACTCCGTCGGAGTGTCGACCCGAGGGCTCCACCGGGCTCGGTTCGTCTTTGTTGGCCACCGCAACAAGGCTTCAGATAGTGGCTCTCCATTCGTCGAGTTTCCCCGTAGTGGGAGGAAAATCGAGGAGCAACTGCGCGCGCGTCAGGGCTTCTGCTGGCGTTGGTGGCAGCGAAACCTGCACGGATCGCAACGCCCTTCGACTTCTGACCATGTCAGAAGGAGCTCTATCATGACCCCGCAGTCGCATGCCATCTTCACCAGTGCCTCGGCGAGCGGGCAGGTCTTCTAAATCCCGGGAGTGGCGCTCGGGGCTCTTTCCACGGCGACGCCCAGGGTCCTCGGCGTGATTACGCCGTTCATCGCGTGCCGCTTGAGAAGAGCGCGCCGTCGGCGCCGGCGTGGGAGTCTTGGAAGCCCTCGCGTCACCTGAGAGCGGGGTGGCAGCGATCTTGGAAGGCCCCGCGCCACCCGCGGAGGGCCTGGCTCCGTCTTTGGATTTGGCGGCGCGGCGTGCCCGCTGTTGCAAGACGAACATCGCCGCCTCCTAAACTTCGGCTGCTGGGACGGTGTTGGTGTTCGCGAGCGGCGCCCCGGGTTCTTTCTGCGACCGGTCCGCTGCTCGTCCGCGTCGGGACGGGATGCCCGGCTTCCGACGGGCCAACCGCCACCATCATCTTCTTCTTGGGCGCCATGACGATGAAGAAACGTCGAACTAACTGCTAGAGCCGATTCTCACAACTGCACCCCCTACCTGGCGCGCCAAAGATGTCGGTGTAGGAACGACACCTATGGGATCACATGAATCCCTACTACGGTTGCGGGGCGCGGGGTCGTGAGAAGAGTGGATCAAAAAGATAGCACACGGTCTCTTTATCCAGGTTCGGGCCGCGAGGATGCGTAAAACCCTACTCCTGCTTTCGTGGTTTGTTTATCTGGTGTTCTTGAACTAGCAACGGGGCGTGAGGAGCTCCAAAAAGCCGAATCCTCCTCCTGGTCACCTTGGGCCTCCTTTTATAGGGAAAGGGGTTGCCACAGTGGCACACAGGAGGTGGAAAGGGTACAAAGGATGCGAGTCTATCCCTCGCATTACATGACAAGGCGCCTTTAAATGCGTCTTGCTTAGGTGTCCATGCTTTATCGGGACGGGGAGAGCCATGTCTCGTCTGTCGCCGCTCCTCTCGTGTTGACACGCAGCCAGCGGTGCCGCGGTGCCATGTAGGCAGCAGTGCAGCCGAGGTGGCGCAATGGTGGGTCTCCACGAAGATCCGCTTGCCGCCACGCAGTGCCTCGCCTAACCGGGTTGGGTCGGCAAATGCATGCGAACGGGCGCTGAAGGTTTGATTGGCGTGGGCCCGATGGTGGCCCTACGGGTGTCCTTGGCAAGGGCCTCGCCGTAGCCCCGGCAAGGGTCTTGCCGGGGCCCCAGCAAGGGTCTTGCCGTGGCGCCTGCTGTCATCCCCGGCAAGGCTCTTGCCGGGGGCCTTGTGGTCCTCCTTGGCTGGGATCCCGCCAAGGGTCGTCATCTTCTATAGTGTGTATCTGATCTTGAATATCTTCACAAAGATCTGCATGCCATCAAGGGGATGTCTCCCGAATCCTTGCCCCATGGGGGCAGTGGACTCAAGGGTGATTCGCTCCGTAGGTGTGGGACGAGCTGCCACGGCAAGTGTCTTGCCGGGTTTGCTAAAACCGCCTCCCGGCAAGGGTCTTGCTGGGGAGTCCGCATTCCCCTTTGCTCTTTGTGGTCTTGGTCTTGGTGTCGTCCTGCTCCTTTCGAGCTTTGGCCTTACCTTGGTTCACCTCCCTTGCCTTGCTCAGTGCGGTGGTGCCCGCGGCTCAGACTGCCCATGCACAGTTATAGGGGTACAAAAAGCGCACCCCTCTTTTTGTACACCGACAACCTTTCATTCACTTCTTGCCTTCAACGAAGTTGTGGTGTTAAAATTTTATCTGACATAACACCAGTAGAGTATGACTCGTAGTAGTTTCTGGGTTCACACAGATTAAAAAAGGCATAGGTTCAACCCATCGGGGCCTCTTAGTAACATATACCACAAACTTCAAGAGTAAATAACACAAGCTCGAAAGCAGAGCATGTTTGATAAAGTAGAGGATACAATTTACCAAAGGCATTACATATCTGAGAAAAGACTCACGAAGTTATTGAATATGAAGGAAGTCGTCGGATAAAATCCAATAAAGGATCTGGTGGTCCACAAGGGATCTGATGTGAGCATAGGTACTCAACCAGAAGAAGAAAGAAAGCAAGGAGACCGGATTATAAAAACAACGGACTAATTCAAAGCTCAAATGCAAAGGAATTATGAGCTCCAAATCAAGGGATCAAAAGCAAACACTCTGGTTAATGATGGATAAGTTTATAGACTTAGGGGTACAATCGACGACAATTAGATTGGTCGAGAACCATCTCCGGGTCAAAATGACGTATGAGCCGGGAGGATAAATTCGAGGATTCGACTGAGGATTGCAAGCAATTGCAACATATTGAAGCAAGGATCTCGAAATTACAATAACGAAGGATACTAATGAATATTGCTAGTCATATGGAATGCAACCATAATGTAAGCAGACAAGTATTTGCAAATCAATAGCGGGCAGAGGATTATTGAAAGATCAGATAGTATTTCAATGCATCTTGTGAATCATATGAACAACTGGGAAAGAACGCATACTCGGTAAGTGTGAGGAATTATCCATAGGGGATATTCATGTGGCAAGAACTGCAAGGCAATAAGATCAAAGGATTCTTTGAATAATAAAGATAATTTCGGGGTATCTTGTAATAACAAGATCAATTGGGGATGAATTTAAGAATGGCAAGGGCATGTAGTTATCTATAGGGGTTGACGTTGGAAGGGAATTGCACAGGCGATGAGTACAAGTTCTCAGGATAACGTCGGAGAGTATCTTCGGGGTCTGCTGATGAATCAAGCCATCATATGCAATGAAGGGGCTCTCCGGGAGGAATTAGTTACGAGAACCTAGAGCTCAGAGTTAGCAAAATCGTTTAACCTGAATAAAAGAGAGATCAGAATCCCAGAGTATAGACGAGGAATAAAAGATCCTAATACCACCCAATGGCGACGTGGGCCCGTAAGACACACATCCATGTTAGTAAAAGTTTTTCAATGATTAGACTCAACTTCGGCCAAGGAGTGTGGAAGGGGGATTCCTACAGGCAGTCGGCTCTGATACCAACTTGTGACGCCCTTGATTCAATCGTACACTAATCATACACGCAAATGTGTACGATCAAGATCAAGGACTCACGGGAAGATATCACAACACAACTCTAGACACAAATTAAAATAATACAAGCTTTATATTACAAGCCAGGGGCCTCGAGGGCTCGAATACACAGAGTCAGCGGAAGCAACAATATCTGAGTACAGACATAAGTTATACAAGTTTGCCTTAAGAAGGCCAGCACAAAAACATCTACGATCGAAAAGGCAAGGCCTCCTACCTGGGAGCCTCCTAACTACTCCTGGTCGTCGACGGTCTCCACGTAGTAGTAGGCATCGACGGTGGCATCCGCTCCCTGATCCGGCATCTGGTTGCATCAACCGGAAAGAAGAAGAAAGGGGAAAAGGGGAGCAAAGCAACCGTGAGTACTCATCCAAAGTACTCGCAAGCAAGGATCTACACTACATATGCATCAAGATCAATGAAATGGGTCAGATTCAGGACCTGAATCGCAGAATGCCAGAAGAGAAGGGGAAAGCCTAGCCTATCAAAGACTAGCATCTTCAAGCAGCTCCAAGCATCTTGCAGCATCGGAAGAGATAAGAGTAGCGTAAAGTAAAGTAGTAGTATTGTTTTCAACCTCGGCCAGAGATCCTTTCTTGACTCCCTGCGAGAAAGCAATACCAGAGCCATACTATCCATTTCTCATATCCATGTCTCATCTCAAGTATCTAGTTCTAGTTGTATCAATCGGGATACAACTCCAAGTGTCCGTTACAGTAAGACATGCTATCGATAGATGTTTTGTTCCCTGCAGGGGTGCACCAACTTACCCACCACGCTCGATTAACTCCGGCCAGACACACTTTCTTGGGTCATGCCTGGCCTCGGCCAAAAATACGCCGCAACCCGACCTAGGCTTAATAGAGAGGTCAAGCACGCCGGACTAAACCTATGCCCCCAGGGGTCATGGGCAATCGCCCTGGGAACTCCTGCATGTTGCATGGGCGGCCGATGAGCAGACCTAGCTACCTTCTTCAAAAAGGCAGGTGCTTACGCAGTCCAACCCGGCACGCGCCGCTCAGTCGCTGACGTCTATTAAGCTTCGGCTGATGTATACGACGCAGCACGCCCATACTATGCCCACGTGATGGTTAGTGCTATCAGGCCAGAGGCCCCTCAGATCAAATATCCAAATCATAGTGGATTAGGAACACGCGGTAACAAGCAAAGACTCACGAAAGATGTGAACCCGTCGCCCCGTCTCGAGGACTTGAGGCAAGTCTAAGAATGCCCGGCCACGCCTCGTAATTATATCGCGGGCACCCTCCAGGTGAACCCGACTCCTCATCACTCGCAAATATGCTCGCACAGGTACCCCTCAGGGCCGACCCGTCTTTAGTAACAGGGTTTAGTGTAAAGTCATAGTAATCATAGTAACTGTGTGTCTAACACCAAGGGGAAAACCTGAGGAATCACCCTTGACGGATCACTCGATGTAATCATCAAGGTGAACGTAAGAGGATCCATTATCGAGGTTCACACTTGAGGGGTTGCACGACAGAGTCGTCTCGAAAGTGGTTAAGGTGGAATCACCCTCGATGACCACGACCGAATAGCTACACTACAGGGTTAACATCGGCGTCTTGATGAGGTCTCACCCTCGGCACTCAATAGTAACCCAAAGAGTGTCGAGCAACTAAGGGAAAGTGATGTGCGGTGCGGCGCTGGTCTTCGATCCCGTTGATCGGGTCTTCGGCGACGGCTAGGCAACAAGGACAAGGTGGGGTCAGCGATGGATCACTAACCAACCTATACTAAGCGATTTAGGATAAGCGGTAAGGTACAATGAGCGGAGTTACAAAAGCGGGCTATGCATCGTAATAGGAGCAAACAATAACAGTAGAAAAATCTAATGCAAGCACGAGAGAATGGAATGGGCAATATCGGGATGATCAAAGGGGGGCTTTCTGGAAGCTCACTGAAAAGGAAGAAGTGTAAATGTCGTCGGCGTAATCGATCACAGAGCTTGTCGGTCTCTGGGTCTACCGGAGAGAAGAGGGGGAAGAAACAGTAAATATAAAGCAAACATTGCATCACAAAGCATAACATGACAATATGATGTGCCGAGTGTGACCTAACGTATGTCTACACGATATAGGTGAAGGGGGAATTCAACCGGGAATATATTCTCGATTCCGGACCTATGTCAGACAGATGACTGGAGGGGAATGTTCCTTTTTCAGATAGTTAGAGGCATATGAAAGGTATGTGGTTAGCGTATTCGGGTTCGTCTCGTCGTTCTGAGAAACTTTCATGTATAAAGTTTTTTCATCTGAGCTACGGTTTATGTTCTATGAATTTCGAAAGACTTAAACATTCCTGAAATTATTTAATTTTAACAGAAATAGAATTATGACGTCAGCATTGCGTGGGGGTGATGTCAGCAGTCAACAGACTCGCTGACTAGGGTCAAACCTGACCTGTGGGTCTAATGGGACCCACATGTCAGCCTCTGTTAGTAAAACAGTGGATTAAACTAATCTAGCAGGGTTAATTAGGGGTGTGGGCCCCGGGTGTCAGTGATTGTTTAGATTAATCTATATACTCTTATTTTTAAAACGTTTATTAGACTAATTAACAGAAATGGGCCCACATGTCAGTGGCTGGGGGCTACCGAGTCAGCATGTTGACTCAGTCAACTGGTCAACTGGGGCCTCGGGCCCACTAGTCAGTGGCACGGGGCGGTGCCACGTGGGTGCTAGCTCGGCACCGACCGGAGACGCGCCGGAGCTAACTCCGGCGACCATTCCAACGGCGGAGCGAATGGGAGAGCTGCGGGATTCGTCCACACCGCACCATTTTGGGCGCGGCCGGGCTTGTTCGAATGGCAAGACGACGGCGGAGCGATCTCTGACGGTGTCGGAGGCTGCGGTAGCTGAGGCTGAGCGCATCGAGCTCACCAGCGGCGAGGTTCTTAGGGCGAGGTACGGGAACGGGGCTATGGGGGCGCAAAGCGAGCTGCGCGAAGTGCCTACGGTGCCTACTCGACGCGAGAAGCGGAACAGTGGCACGCACGGGACCAAATGGTCACTGTGGCCACGCCGGCGACGAGGCCAGGTGGCGGCGCGTTCGGGTGAGCGTGGAACGGGCGCTACAGGCGATCAGAGGAGGCAGGGGAGGGCGCATCCGGCGCAGAGGCTCACCGGGGGAGCGTGGGGTCTGGGCAGAGGGCTCGGGGAGGACCGGTGGCGTAGTTCAACAGCGAGGACGATGTGGTGGCCGAGCTGGAGAATAAGAAGAATGCGGCAATGCGAGGGGCTCCGGGGCTCGATCTAGTGGTTTAGTCGAGGCAGACGAGCAAGGCAGAGTGGTAGGGCGCGTCGGCGAGGCGAACGAAAGGCGCTGTCCGTGTGGACGAGAGAGAACGGCACCGACCGCGTCGGTCTCCTCTCCAGAACGAAGGAGATGGAGAGGGGAGAGGTGGATCTGGGGGAGCAATTTGACCCTGAAGATGGCCTCCGATGAAAAAACGTTCAAGATGAAAGTTGCTCGTCTCGTCAAAACAGTCAAGATTGCTTTTGGACTCATTTCCATCCGAGGTCGTTTACCACCACAAAAAGGACCCGCAAGGTGCAGCCAGTTTAAACCGAACAGTTTTGGAAAGTTCAGATAAAACCAATCCGAATTTGACTAGGGTTTTGGACGTGAATCTAAGCCTTTTCCTTGCGCGGGAAGTCCAGCTGCCTCTTATATACCTAAGTGGTGACAGCCAATTGAACAACACACAATCGATCAAATCATCTACCACTTTTTATCTTTTATCTTTTCTCCTTAACCCTAGTTCTTCTTCTTCCTCGTTCTTCGTCTGTTCTTCTTGTTGCAGGGCGGCGAACCTCGAGGCCCTAGGGGCGATCAGGCCGACCTAGGGCAGCCCATAGCCGCCGCGCGCCCTGTCGGGGTCCCTCCCGGGCGTGTGGGGTTTCGGGTCTACAAAAGCGCCCGCTGGATTGTCTTACGTACCGCGCTTCTGGCGGGTCTCCTTCGACGCGAGCTGCGGTGCATCACCCACGGTGTCGAGGGTACACGGTGACGTGTTCGTGTGCGAACACACTTTTTGGCGACTCCGCTGGGGACGAAGCTTTGAACGGCCTCCAGCCCGTTCTTGCTACGAAGAGATCGTCATCTAGGGTTTGCAATCTACAAATGTAATATGAATACCCAATTCCCTTATGTAGATGCAAATAATGCATATGTTGTTGCTAGATCTCTTAATGAGCAGAATGTATCGGCTAGCCCTAGTTTTATCAATTATGCATCTAATTATGCGCAACAGTCGATTCAGAATAATCTTCATGCTTCAACTTCACATAATTTTAGCAACGTACAACATATGTATCCTAACTCTCATGCATCGGCAACCCCACAAATCCATATGTCGATGAACAACATGATGGGTTTGGTTAATCAATTTGAAACACCTCATGTTAAAATTTCCAATTGCATACGAGAAAGTGTTTTGCCCTTTTATTCATCGGCAACTAATTTGCAATATCTGAATCCAACCTTGCCGATGGATGGGATAATTGGCCATACTGCTACTAGCTATTCGGCTAGTTACTCTCAACCATCATATGCTACACCTCATGATAGTAATATTTCAGCACCATACACAACTGTAGATGTTCATAATTCGGCTTCACACCTTTCTGGTCATAGCCGAATAAATGTAAATTTTACAGGAGCGGTTGTGCCAAATATTGTAGAAGATGAGATAGTGGTGGCTGCATTGAAGAGTTTAGCCCAGAATAAGAGGATTAGTGCTCTTTGCCTTGAATAACATGAAAAAGGGCTATTTCCTGATTATGTGGCAATAAAAGCTAGAGTTTTGCAAGAATATGAATGTTTGCCAATTGATAAAATTGGCAAGCAAAAATATTGTTTTACAACAATGCATATGCCTTCACCTAGTACTACATCATATTATACACCCCCTACACAATTGCAAAATTTTAGCAACACTCGTGTGTCATTGCCGAAAGAATCTAAAAGCATTGGGGGGCAATCATATCCGGAGTGGGCTAAAATTGAGAAAAAACTTAAAGCCAATTTTGCCGCTCGCCGCCAGAAACAAACAGGGAAAGAATTGGCTCAAATAAAAGAATCATTGCCAATTGGTAGAATCAATGAAAAGAAGGATGATTTGGAACATGAAGGTGCTTCGGTTGAAAAAGCCGAATCAAGTAGTTTATATTCTGAGTCCATCAAAACCCAAAGAGGCAAGCACTATTGAGAAAGGGCATGGAAAGCATAGCAAAACGACCATGCTTGATTTTTCTGAAGTTAAGGGAACCTACTTCCTGCCCTATGAGTTCGTGCCATAGAAATTGACAAGCCTTAAGGACAAGAACAAGTAGCAGAAAAAAGTTCGGCCGAAAAAAACCTTCGGTGTAATGACGCACGGAATCAAGAAAAAGATGATGAAGAGGCGTTGGGAAGCCATCCAAAGATGAAGCAAGATATTGTTCAAGTCACACCACGATCATGCTCTCCCAACATATTTGAAGAGGTATGTTTAGCAAGTAATTTACCTATTTTCAGATTTGGTCAGAACTTTATTGTTGATGCATCTATTAGAAAAATCTTCTTAAGTAATTTTGAAAGACCAATGAAGAAGGGTAATTTACTTGTATAAAATTGTTATAGAACATATCGGTCAACCCATTGCGCCATTTATAAAGACTGATACTGACTTATTGTTGCAATCAAGGCTTTCCTCATCTTTTTATTTAAAGTTCATATCTACATGGGTAGCTTTGCTTGTTTCATACTTGGCTTACTCTTGGTCTCAATTGAGGCATGCATGTTCTATCTATTTTTGTTTCAGAAACATAAAGCCAAGGTTAGATTCTTTTTAGAAAACCGATGCTAGTATAATATCTTATCCAATGACATCGATAAAAGAATGCAAAATAAAAATCATAGCCGAATGGGGTGATACAAAATCTGAACCATTCGTTTGCTTAACTCCAAAGCCGTTTTCACAGCAAGATCGGCTAGAAAATAAAAAAATTACCTTCAATTCCAATATGTGTGATCAAATCTTTGATTTATTGTTGAGAAATAATTATATTAGAGTTCTTGATCACCATGTTGAGCCATCTTTCCAGGGACGAATGTATGGTAAGTTGCATGATTCGTCCAAGCATAATTTTAAGGATTGCAACATGTTTCGTCAAATAATTAAATCGTCCATTGATAAAGGACGATTGAAATTTGTTGAGACACCAAGAGATGACCAGTCTATTCCGATTGGTCCCGATGGTAGAAAGTTTTTGCATCGGCTGCTTCAAGCCGATCCACTAAAAGAGAAGGTAAAAAATGCAGGTGATGAGATCAAGCTTTCAAGTAAATAAGTTGTTGAAGAGCATAATGAACATAATCTTGAGGGCGAGAATTCCATCGAAGCTACAATGGAGAAGCAAAGGACTAGGGGTGAAAGCACAAGTGCTCCCTAGGTGGTTTTGGTAATTAATGACAACATATCTCTTGAGGGAAGAGACATGTTCATATGATCTGTTGTGCTAAATTTTGCATTAGCATACATTAGCTCTGAACTTTAGCTCTGATCATCATTCATATCTTTCAGCTCTGTTTTCCTTCAGCTCTGATTCTCCGTTCCCTATCTTCTCCCAGTATCCCATGTTAGATTCAGGGGGAGCAAGACATCTAAGGGAAAGAGATCATTTAAATTCATTGCATATCTTTACTCTTGGGGACATGTCTAATCCAATGTGGTACTCAAGACTCACTCTCTACATGTCATCCCAGTCTTGGTATTCTTGTGGTTTCTTCTGTTTGCTCTTGCTAGTAGATGTACCTATGTTATCTAACCTTGTTTGTGCAGGTTCATTCCATCCTAAGCCAACTCAAGACCACAAGGTAAGTATATGCATCACAATCATGTGTATGAGGAATTCTTGCTGATGTACATACTGTTTGCAAGAAGGACTCATAGGCATTAAGGTATTCTCTTTAATACGTTTTGCTCTGATGCATATAGCCAAGATACATGTAACACATTGCCTGCTCTATCATGGTTATGCTATCACATGCTTCTGTATTTCATACTCACATGATTGCATACATGTAGGGGGAGCCTATGCTTGTTACATGTCTTTCCAAAGCTTTACTTGCTATTCTTTATATCTTTATCTAAAGCTTTGATGTATGTTGCCATCAATTACCAAAAGGGGAGATTGAAAGCACAAGTGCTCCCTAGGTGGTTTTGGTAATT
This sequence comes from Aegilops bicornis, assembly GCA_021605145.1. Lineage (NCBI taxonomy): Eukaryota > Viridiplantae > Streptophyta > Magnoliopsida > Poales > Poaceae > Aegilops > Aegilops bicornis. Next base: position 319,497,768 of record CM038675.1, read on the forward strand.
AATGACAACATATCTCTTCTAGGACTAACACTTTTATCTAGTATGTTTCAGATAAGTTCAACAATGGAGTGGCATGGACTAAAGGATGTGGGAACTCCTTCAATATTCTAAGGACAAAGGATTGGCTCAAGCTTCAAGCTCAAGACTCTTCATTTTACATTTTAGTGATCCAAGATCACATTGAGTCTATAGGAAAAGCCAATACTATCAAGGAGGGATGAGGTGTTGCTTAATGAGCCTCTTGCTTCAAGTGCTTAGTGATATGCTCCAAATACCCTCAACTACTTTCCCACTTCCACACATATGTCCTAAACCTAAAGTCAAACTCGGCCCCATCGATTCTTTTCTATCCGGCGCCACCGAGTTTGGATGTCTTAGCCACTGCCACAAACCCTAGGCAAATCGGTCTCACGGATAGGGATCTCGGTCTCACCGAGATGGGATTGTAATCTCTCTGTGTATGTCCATTATCAAAATCGGTCTCACCGAGTTTGAGCAATCGGTACTATCGAGATTACAATGCAAACTATCTGGTTAACTTATTATCAAAATCAGTCCCACCGAAGTTTGATAATCAGTCAAACCGAAGTTTGATAATCGGTCAAACCGAGTTTGCTCGACCAACTCTCTGGAAAGCTTATTACCAAAATCGGTCCCACCGAGTTTGTGTAATCGGTCTTACCGAGATTACGTTATGCCCTAACCCTAACCGAATCGGTCCCACCGAAGTTGCATTCCGGTCCACCGAAAACCCAACCGGTCACATTATTTGCTAAATCGGTCGACCGAAGTTTAACGATTCGGTCCCACCGAGTTTGGTAGATTGTGTGTAACGGTTAGATTTTGTGTGGAGGCTATATATACCCCTCCACCTCCTCTTCATTCGTGGAGAGAGCCATCGACCGAACCTACACTTCCAGCATCCTATTTCTGAGAGAGAACTACCTACTCATGTGTTGAGGCCAAGATATTCCGTTCCTACCATATGAATCTTGATCTCTAGCCTTTCCCAAGTTGCTTTCCACTCAAACCCTCTTTCCTCCAGATCCAAATCCTATGAGAGAGAGTTGAGTGTTGGGGAGACTATCATTTGAAGCACAAGAGCAAGGAGTTCATCATTAACACACCATTTGTTACTTCTTGGAGAGTGGTGTCTCCTAGATTGGCTAGGTGTCACTTGGGAGCCTCCGACAAGATTGTGGAGTTGAACCAAGGAGTTTGTAAGGGCAAGGAGATCGCCTACTTCGTGAAGATCTACCGCTAGTGAGGCAAGTCCTTCGTGGGCGACGGCCATGGTGAGATAGACAAGGTTGCTTCTTCGTGGACCCTTCATGGGTGGAGCCCTCCGTGGACTCGCGCAACCATTACCCTTCGTGGGTGGAGCCCTCCGTGGACTCGCGCAACCATTACCCTTCGTGGGTTGAAGTCTCCATCAACGTGGATGTACGATAGCACCACCTATCGGAACCACGCCAAAAACATCCGTGTCTCCAATTGCGTTTGAATCCTCCAATCCCTTCCCTTTACATTCTTGCAAGTTGCATGCTTTATTTTCCGCTGCTCATATACTCTTTGCATGCTTGCTTGCTATATGTTGTGAATGTTAAACTTGTGCCTAAACTCCACTCAAACTTTAAAGAAACTTAAAAACTGCAACTTTGGTACTTAGTGTCTAATCACCCCCCCCCCCTCTAGACACCTCTTCTCAAGGTCCTACAGGGGGGCAGCAAGCAAATCCAATGATCGACGAAAGCAAACCAAAAGAAAACAAAGGCCGAAATAAGCGCAAGTGTAAGAGATCAAAAATCACCTTCGCTAAACTATTGGATAAATATCAGAAGAAGAGTGAAGAGAAGAATACTTATCGGCCAAATCATGCAAAGAAATAAAGATCACCCCCAAGGCGCAAATATGAGGAATTGTATTGGCAAAGTGAGAATTTTAATGCAACATATTCATATATCCTTATTTTGGGCCGCCAATGCCAATGCCTTGGATGCCTCCCTATGCTCATATAGATCCATATCCATCATGGGACATGCATGATACAAGGGCACATTCTCCATCTTATTTTAGACCATCTCACCAATATTATGCAGCGCCGAGAAGATCAACATTTGAACAATCACATGTTAAAGACCTTTTCAATCATAAGGAATCGGTTCAGAGCTCAAGGAAGAAGAAAGAGGTGGTCAAGCAAGTTTACCGTGTTAAAGAGATGGTCGTAAGAGTGCAACTTCAGATTTGATCTCAAATGAAAAACACCCAATTAATGTGTTGACATTGGCTACTAAAGACAATGAGACAAAGCAACCAATTATTGAGAGTCGAAGTGCCAAATCTGAAGAAAAGAAGTTGAGAGTGCACAAGGCCAAAAAGGAATTGCCATTGGTCAAAACAGAATCACAGCCGAGATGCCTGCTCGGCTTATCATATTGGCAAAAGAAGAAATTACAAAATATTAGTGCACAAGAACTTGAAGAAAGGAACATGGCATGGGTTCCCAAAGGAAGTGCTCAAAATAAGAATTATGTGCAAGCTTCCATTACAAGAAGTGCACAGTGAAGAAGGAAAAGAGTGAAAACTATGAAGGACCAAGCCAAAGGTTTCAACAACTTTGGTCTACACATTATCCATATTCTTCAACTATGCCATTAACGCCTATGTCATGAAATTCGTCATCAGGTATGATTGGTAACCCTCAATGGGCTTATTTTAATCCACGGATGCAATATAATTTCTTACGTCATGAAAGGGTATTACCAAGTCATTATACATTTGATTAGCTACAAGTTTGTTGCTGGTCCAAAAGGCCGAAATACTTGATTTGTCATTTCATTTGTTTATTTTGGCTATATGTGCTTTGAATGAAGTTTACATGGTAATGGCCGATATTTATCTATCTCCTAAGAGTATGTCAATGCATGGCCGGTGTAGTATTCTAACATCATCCTTAGTTCGATTGGAGAGCGAGACAAGGTACATGCTCATGGAAATTAATTTATATGTATGCCTATATTACGATTGAATGGAGTTGAGACATCATGACCAATGTCATTGAATATATGCTGCATAGACCAATTCATAGCTGTAGAATTGGTTAGTGGGCTTATACTTTGTTTGGATATGATTTGGCTTATGCATCTTTGAGATCTATAAAAGGCCAAATCATAGCTGATTTTATTACTGAACATCGGATTAATGTCATGCATAATATTGATATTAGCCTTGTCTCTCTAGTACTATGGAGATTATATTTTGATGGTTCAATTCATAGCAATGGCCAAAGTGTTGGTGTTGTTTATATATCTCTTTATGGTACTATTTTTGAAGCCTCATGCCGCTTAGAATATTTTTATGCACGATTAATCAAGGTCGAAAATGCATTGTTATTCGAATTGACTCTTTTACTTGCTATATGTGCTATACATATTGAGGCTTTCGGTGATCCGTTATGAGTAGTGCAACAAATATCCAAGGGTTATCAATGTTTTGACGAATCACTTATAGTTTATCTTGGGGTATGTCTAGATGCAAAATTTACCTTGGGTTGCATTAAAATTGTTCATATATTTAGACATGACAATTGGAGAGAGTTGGCATAGTAAGCATCCGGCTACCATGTCCTTCATGGTGTATTGCACATCTATCAATAGCCGATGCTTATTCTTGCCAACATAGGTAAGGCCGAATTGGAGCTCACCACCTCGGCCACTAATGAAACTTTTATGCAGGCAAAGCAAGGATTGGAGAAAGTTCATTCTTGATTGTTTGCAAAATCCTAGCGAAAGGGTGAATAATATGGTTCGAAGGATGACTTTGAGATACATATCTATGGAAACTTGTCATAGGATTGTTATATAAGTTGAGAAGTTTTCACCCAAGTTGCATCAAGAGGTTCAAATAAGCAACGACCGATTTATGACTATCGTCCTAAGCAAAGACATGGCCGATAAATAACTATCGCCCTTAGCATAAACATGGCTGATACATAATTATCGCCCTGGGAAATATAAATGGCCGATGGAGTGTTGACATCGTCCTTAGAACACATACATTGCAAATTATTTTTCGGCACGCAAATTTTGCCGAAAAACAGGGGGGCATGTGTTGACACCGGATTTTGGCACGGTCAATAACTTAATTAATATGGCCTCAAATGGAGAAGTGATCTACATAAAAAAGTTTTGTATTGTCGATATGAACATCTTTGAAGTTTGGGCCATCGCTACCCGATCTCATCTCGAAGGCCGAAATTGTGTTTGAAATACTGAGATTTTGTATTCAGAACACTATTCGGCTCATTACTCCCCCAAGATCGCCTCTATGGAAAAATGATCTACACAGATTGTCTTCGTCTCGTCGAATCGATCGATTTGATATAAAAATTGTTCCAATCCGAATTCGTATGCAAAAGTTAAAGCCATCATAATGCAGCTCTGTCAAGAGGCAGAAAATGGCGCGCCCCACAAGACGCGCGACTAGGATAGAAAAAGGGCCTGTGGTGAAAGAATAGAAAAAACAGCCCTGAGCCGTTGGATCAGAGGTGGATGGCACAGCGAATCAACCTGTGGTTGAGTTGGTTAGGTGGACAGTGGTATCCCCAACCCACCAGGGTTCAAATCCTGGTGCTCGCATTATTCCTGGATTTATTTCAGGATTTCCGGCGATGCGCTTTCGATTGGGAGGAGACGTTCGTCGACGACGAGGCGCCTGGTGACTTCAGAATCTCAAGATGATATGCCGGCTCAGTCTCTCGGAGGTGCTCATAAGGGTAGGGTGTGCGTGTGTGCGTTTATAGGGATGAGTGTATGCGCGTATATATGAGCGCTTATGTCTGTACTGATGCTAAAAAAAAAGAGGTGGATGGCACAGATTCTGGTTGAGGGGTCTCAAGCCGCTTAATGTATTTTTATGAAAACCCCCCTACCAACAATCAGTTATATAACAAAAAATTTGCAGCAACCACCTCAAACATCTCATCTTTTTCTCCATTCGTTCTGTCCGGTGACCATTTATAGATCTGCAGTTCCGTCCAAAAACCACTTAATCTGCACACTGATGGTGCCCCATATCTTGTTAGTTTTATAATAAAAATCTTTGCGCATATCTACTTCATGAAATCCATGTATATTTCAGTACATTAGTGGCTTGTATTCCCTCCGTCCGAAAATATTGTCATCAAAATGGATGAAAAATGATGTATCTAGAACTAAAATACGTCTAGATACATCTCCTTTTGTCCATTTTGATGACAAGTATTTCCAGACGGAGGGAATACTACGTACACCACTAATTATGCAAGGAAGTTGAATATGTTTGTCACCACAAAGTGTGTCAATATGTATCACAAATATGTGAGTACATACAGAAAATTAAGCCTCCCCTTTTAAGCATAACTAAATGTTAGTCTGCGGTCTGGACTAACATAAAAGACATACATTCGCATATATCTTGATGATACATGGTGGCACCATTTTTAGTACACGACAAGCAAGACACTATTAGGGACTAATATGATCACTATTCAACTGGCATTGCTATTTTAAAAAAGACCAGCTTTACTATATTGATGGTACATTACAGAAAAGCTCTAGCCTTTCCCTAGAACTGCTTCTTGCTCACCAAGCTTCATGTGCTGGGAGAGATCAAACCAAACAAACATGATTCGGTTGGACACAAGACAGGTTTAGGTGTATGCAGAGAAGTTCTTGCAATCTTAAGGAAGGGAAGACTTTGAGAAAATCTTCTTTTGTCCATCTGTAGTCCTGATGTTTCCCGTTGTCAGAGCATCATCCATCTACAAATACAAGAAAAACAATTATAGTTTACATCACAAGGCAAGAAATAGAAATAATTATGTTCTCTTACGGACTGAAAGGTTGTAAAGCTTCGAATTATGGTCCAGTCATGCACATACATTTCTGTAGTGTTTGCTGAGTAGTAGCTAGCACATAATATAAGAGCGTTTTTGACACTATAAGACTATCATGGCTTCTATATATTTCAACTCAATTTATCACAACAGTTTCCCTACTGTTGCAACAGAAAATAGTAGTTGAACTACCTTTTTTTCACCTTTTGCAACAGCTAATTTTGTTCTCCTATTATGCATGAAGTGAGGCTGAGATTTATCTATTTGGACAATGAGTCACGTCTTGGATGGGTCACCTGGAGAAAATAGGAATATATGCTACAGATTCACACATGGTTAAAGCTTGCACGGGCATGCATATACCTATGATCATTATATTACAATTTCAAGGATTAGTCAAAAGCATAAATGAGGACAGCAAACAAGTGGCATCAAGCTAAAGGGAGTTTTATGACTGCCCTGCAGAAGCAGATTATTCCATGATATTACACTGGGGCTTATATAGAGAACCCTGCAACACAAATTCTAAGTTTAATATCATCGACCTTATGTCACAAACACGATACCATATTGATCTGTGAAATACTACTCCCTCCGTTCAGAATTACTTGTCGCAGAAATGGATGTATCTAGATGTAATTTAGTTCTAGATACATCCATTTTCGAGACAAGTAATTCCGAACGGAGGGAGTACATGCCATTTACTTATGAGCTCTCATTTTCTGTCACATGTAGTAATATATTTGGAAGCAAACTAAAATTTAACTACTATTAGCCAGATGCAATGCACATTCAACAAGTATTGCAGGTTGTGAGCAGTATAGGTACCTCTTGAGAGAACGATTCTATCTTTTTTGGACTACTGAAATCATCAATGAGAAGCATGGGGAATTTATCTCTGCAAACGAGGTAGCATCGTTGTAATCTTGATTTCGAACGTTGTTGATCGATTCCACGGCTACAAACAATTTTTTGGCAAACTGCATCACACAAGGGATTAACAGAATGTTAGGTACATCAATGTACTTTCTTAGACCGATGTTCTCATCTTATAGTGCTGGTGCACATGCTGTGGTCATTGCAACCATGGGGTCTACTAAAGGCGATGTCACGCTTCTCCCCTCCATTACTGGATTCTGAGATGAGAATTGCATAGTTAGAAATGATATCATCATTTAAAGTCAGACGTTAGGCACATGGACCAGATAAAGAACATAACCTACAGCAACAGTTTGTGAATCAGAATGTATACCATGACACTTCCTATTGTTGACCCTGAGTATTTATGATGCACAAATTGTTTGCCCTCGATCCCACCATTTTGGGAATATAATCTATATACTAGGACACTTCCTATTGTTCCCTGTTATAATACTTTTTGTGTACTATGTTTTGCTTTCTCAAATATTAGTGCTTGGTATAGCACAACAGCTACATATATCCTTGTTTAATCTGTATTAAAACAGTATAGTGTTGATTATGATTTATGAAGAAATGCATGGCACACATATCTTACTTGCCGGTCCTGGCGTGCTAATGTTGTCATTTTTACTTGGCACTGCTCTCAAAGTGTACTCACAATTAAAATGGATGTATACCATCATCTTTAATACTTTGAGAGCTAGTTTAACATATAACTGAAACATGTTATTACTGGAAAGATCCAAAGTAACATGAATCCAAATTTGGATATGCCGATAAATCGACCAATTTCATTTTTTTCTGTCTAGTAGAATCAGTTTACTTCCTTTCAAGCTTGTCAAGCTACTGACTCTTTATATCGAACTGCGGGTACTGAAGTTTTTAGTGAATTATCATAAACTTCAAGACCCTAAGATTATCCAACCGCCCTCAACCTTCCAACTTAGTTCTACAGAGTACTACTTAAAAGTGAAACAAAATTTCCAAATTAGAGTACGAAATCACCAAGAACAGGAGCAATACACCATCAAATCGAAGTTACTAAATGCATCATGCACACACAAGCAGATTTGACATGAACAAGTGCAGGAAAATAGAGCTGTACAGATAAATTAAACTGGGATGCAACACAAATAGCAAATAAAGTTGACATCTATTTGCCGCTGACGAGGGGGAGGAGGACACGAGGTGATCCTGGTGCGTGAGGCGACGAACCGACAACTACCGAAGATTCAAATGAGAGGTTGCGAGCCTGTACGAGCACACTGCAGGGTGGAGCATAGTAGCCGACGAGATCTTATTTGGTCTGCCTCAAACCGCGCCGCCGGCGACATGACAGTCAGGAGCCATCGGAGATTTTCTGACTTCGCCTAGCTTGAGGATGGATCTGGGCCGCCGCCGCCAGCGTTGGGGCGACGAAGCCATCGAGACCAAATTTGCTTGCAGCGAAGGACCTTTTTGCAAACTATGCAGACAGATTGCTTCACCTAAATCTGGGCCATCAGTCTCCCGTCGGGTGGTCGAGATCTATTTTTTCTATTTTTCTTTACCACAAGCAAGTTTTTTATTGTAGTTGCTCCCCATGTCTGATGGGTAGCGCAAGTATAGCCTGTTTTGCGCGAGGTAGCGCGAATAATAGCCTGTTTTATACGAGTGATTTGACCCTCAGGATGACCTCTGATAAAAAACGTTCAACATGAAAGTTGTTCGTCTCGTTGAAATGGTCAAGATTGCTTTTGGACTCGTTTCCTATCCGAGGTCGTTTACCACCACAAAAAAGACCCGCAAGGTCCAACCAGTTTAAACCGAGCAATTTTAGAAAGTTCGGATAAAACCAATCTGAATTTGACTAGGGTTTTGGACGTGAATCCAAGCATTTTCCTTGCACGGGAAGTCCAGCCGCCTCTTATATACCTAACGGGTGACGGCTGATTAAACAACACACAATCGATCAAATCATCTACCACTTTTTATCTTTTATCTTTTCTCCTTAACCCTAGTTCTTCTTCTTCCTCGTTCTTCGTCTGTTCTTCTTGTTGCACGGCGGCAAACCTCGAGGCCCTAGGGACGGTCAGGCCGACCTAGGGCAGCCCATAGCCGCCGCGCGCCCTGATAACCAGCACCTCGATATAGGCTCGATATAGTGAGGTGGCATGGGCCATAACTAGCATTCACGTCTAGTAGTACGGCACACGCCACCCACACGAGTCCCATCTGACACCAATTTTCTTGGAGTCCATGCTACAGCCATCTCTTCTCCCTCCTGTTTTCTCAGCCATCACGCGGTGGGCGGGGTGGGGGTTCTTAGATAGTCGTTTTGCTCAAGCTGCGGTCCCACTTGTAAGTGAAAATGCAACACAACACACATTCCCCTTGGCGGCCTTGGGACCAACCGTGTGGGGGTGCGGCCTTGAACACGATAGGCTTTTCCTTTTGAATTTGTAACTTGTAAAATTTGGTTCTGCTCCATGGCGCGACCGATAGATAGAAATAACGATTTTCCCTAGAGTAATGAGAAGTTTGGTTCTGGCGCGGTTCATGCATGGAGTACGCACAAAAATTATGAAATTGATGCGAAAGGTAAGATAATTACTAATAGTACCATATACTACTATATGGATTTGACGGAAAGATAAAGATACATATGGATCCATCAACAACATCCTCACGCCCTAGTGCGCCGGATCACCAACCGACATGTGAGGAGCAGCGGCATTGGCGATGAATGCCGCTGAGCTCAACGTGCTTCTGAACAATGTTGTCCAAGGTTGCCATGTGGTCTAAGAAGGCCAGCGTCCTATCGTCCTCCTCTTGCACGTAGTAGTCCTTGTGGACGATTTGCGCGTAGACATGGGTGATTATGTCGATGGTGTCTTGTTGCGCTGGTACTGCTGGCGGCGTGACCTCGAGTGGACATTCTCCGGCCTTGACGGCGACGGTCGAAGAAGGGCCACCAGTGCGTCGAAGAGGTTGTCACCATAGAGGCCGTTGAGGGTGGTGGGCATCGCAGAGCCTGGGCACGTGGGCTAGAGGCATACGTCAAGGTCGTCCGTGAGCTTCTTGACAATGGTGAACTTGTCGAGGAAGCCGACGAGGACCTCGTCGAACAAGGAGACGAAGTTGTCGTCCAAGCGGCCTCTCGCCCTGGCGGCCTCAAGCACGACCTGGAGACATTCCTCGGTGCCAGGCCGCAGGCCGGCATCATGGACCATCTGACACAGGCGGCTGATGCTCGCTTTCATTGTCTCCATGGATCTAGCTTCTAGTCAACTGATCTTGCGATTGGAGTGGTCACTCTTGCCCTTGGTTAGGGTGAGTAGGTGCGTAGGATTTCGTAGGTTGGACTGGGCGGGAGCCTTTATATGAGAAGTGCAGACTGTGTTGCATTCACGTGTGTGTTGGCCATCTACTCCTCGACCCTCTACTGCACCTGCCTTTGGCTGCATGACAGGTGGGCCAGCCACCTGTTGGGCCCACATGTCATACACCCAAAGGCAGGTGCAGTAAGTCAATGAAGCAGCGTCCCCCTCCATGCCGGTGCAGTATAGTCATCTCATCGGACCTCTAGTTGGGGCCAAACAAGAGAACTTTGATGTTTACTGATTTATTGGCCCCCTTTGCATTTTGCGCCAAGTTTTGACCTTTGATTTAGCTAATAAAATGTTAATGCATGTAACCAAAAATGTTGTGCTAAGTAGTCTCAAGTCATTGGATGCATAAGCACCCCACGTCTCGTATTGGGTGATTTATTTTTTTGTGGCAAAAAACAGGGAACGAGGTGGGTAGTTAATGCACCGCGCCTAAAAGTTTTGGGATTACTAGGAGTATTTGGTTTTCGTAACGTGACTAATGCACCCGTATGGAGGGAGTACAATAGTAGTCTTTGATTGCAATTTTTTGTTGGTACATTACCAAGCCGAGCGCTCGGTGAGTACAATAGTAGTCTGATTGATGGGACTTCAGATTTGAGCCATCTACCGGAAGGAATAAAACAATACACCATGTATTTATTTACAGAGGGAGTAGTATATTTTTTGTGACATGCATTACTAGATATTGCTAGTCAAATACTAAATCCAGATGGATGTGGTAGTACTACTAAATCCAGACGGACGTGCTAGTAGTACTACCAATGTAGTAGTACTGTACTACCCGTTGGTCAAATTATTACGTGCTGCTCCTCACAGTGAAGTGACAAGACCCTGCGCCAGAGATGACACCTGAGTGTAGGCGCCGTGTTCGGCATACCAAAGTCAACCTCACCGTCTGCAGTCACTATCATCATGGCTGTAGAGCTAGCTTGCTTAGAACTAGCCGTGTTCGACATAATTCCCCGTGCGTAGATGCCAGTGCATGGCACGGAACACCAAGATTGGGGGTGGACGACGCCGGCAGCGGCCATCGCGCCGAATTTTTCCATGGCCTTCTAGATGTGGTGGGGGAGATAAGGCTGGTTGTGAGAGACAAGGAGTTGTTTGTAAATAGGGAACAAGTGCGGGCATCTTTTTTGCAAAACTGCAGAAGTTTGGTTTGTATGCGTCAGATCTAGATCCGAAGGCTATTGGTGAAAGATGGCAGGCACAACATCATCACCAACTCAGGACCTCTTTGATTCATAGGATTTTGAAAACGCAGTAATAGGACACGGCAATATTACAAGTTTCAAACTGATATTACAAATGTTAGGAGTAATGCTGCACCTACAAAGAGGGAATTACTAGGAAGTTTACTTTAGGTGGATGCAGCATTATCGTACAAACTAAAATCCACCGCCCTGACAAGTCACTAATGGGCAAATAAATTTTCGAGTCTCTGGCCACTTGATGTTTCAAAAACAAATTCAACCTGCGGAGACTTTGCCATTTAGGCTTAGGCGGCTTGTGGTGATCGGACACCATTCATTGTTGTGCGAGAACGCGTAAACCTCATTACCTTGAGCACACTTTCCTCCAGAACAAAGAACCTGACCAATTTAATCTCAGATGTGCTGCCTCGATAGTCGATCAAATCAATTTCTGTAAGATGGAGATCAAGGCATTCGATGAGATTGTTAGAGTGCGACACATTTTTCACTTTTGGGTCTTTTTTTATTTGCAAAAGAAGAGAACATATTAGAGCAGCTGGCTGTATAAGATTGTCGTGTCATCAAGATGTACCAAAATGATTCCCTTATATGATAGGGTTGGCTGGCTAGTGATATTTTTTCACTCTCTCTCTTTCTCTTTCCGCTCATTTGCCTAGGAGAACGTGAAGAGCTTGGGCATTTGTTGACTTCCACTATGTGGCCGATGCCATATTTCTCAAAAGTATGCCACAATAATATGCATCGATGTCAAATCAAAAGATTTTGACACCGCTCTAGCGATGTGAGAGAGTTGGCACCGTTGTGCACACAGACCCACATGTATAAACAAATCAATCAAACCAACTATATCAGCCTCTCACTCTCCCAAACAAGTGTTTTTATTGCCTCAGTCCTCTCCCTCTTCCACACAAGTGTTTTTTCATTGCGTGAGTTAATTTGGCACCGAAGCAAAGTAGATGATCCAGAGTGGGGCACCAGGTGAGCAATGGAGGGGCATCGATGCCAAATGCATCACAAGTGAATTTGGCACGTGTTTTCGCCTACATAGTTGAGGGTCGTTATAGCCCACTTTTGTACTACCTCGTATTTTGTGTAAAATTTTGACCATAGATTTAACTAAGAAAATGCCAATGCATGCCACCAAAAGTTATACCCATTTGAAATTATGTTCAAATACAAATCCAACGATATAATTTTTAGTGACATGCATTAACATTTTGTCAGTTAAATCTATGGTCAAATTTTGATACTACAAAATAGGAAGAGTAAACCAGGACGGAGGTAGTACTTGCTCTTAGGGTAACCATAGAGTTACTAGTCTAAGTTACTTGCCACTATGACTAGCCTAGGCTACTATATTAGTACAACAAAAGACGATGCTGGTGATCACGTGAGAAAAAATTATAAAAACATTTCTTTCGGTGCAGTGCGTAGCTGCAGTTTTGAACACTACACTTGTCATCGTAATTTGGGAAAATTACGAAAAAATTGAGCTACTTTGTGATTACCGTTTACTAATAGGAAAGAAGTTCCACCTCGATGAGTAGCTTCTCCGTGCACGGAAAGCATGTAAGGAATCCAACAACTTGATCCAGATTGGGGCCGATACATTTTATTGCCAAGATCTTCACTGTGCGCACGGAATCATTTTCTGGATGACAGTCGTAAATACATCAAGAAGAAATTTAAAAAAATGTGAATTTCAAGAAGACGGAGAAGAAGATGAGTGATGTACCTGAACGATTACGGATCCAATAAAGAGTTTGAAGAATTTGGCAGACTAGTACACCAACGGTGTCAATTTCGGCGCATCAATGACCCTGGTTTTTGTTGGACCTTCTAGATCAGATACAAGCAATCTCTCAAGGAAAGGCGCATTCTCAATGGCCATAACATGGAACAGTTGGAGTGATCTCTTCCCAATTGATGTCTTGTTGCGGGGCCAGCAAGACACATAAATCCATCGGAGATTCATCGAGGCGATGTAGAGGCTAATGAACCCATGGATCTGCTCAAGACAAAGGTACTCGAGAGTAGTACAGCTACGGAGCAAGTGCTCCATAGCCTTCTTCGAGATGCCAATGTCGAAGAGGCCGAGCTACTTGAGTTGAGGGAGAAGAAGGGCGGGCGCGGCATTAATCTGGGGAAGATAGCAGGAGCTGAAGCTGGCGCGGCGCAACGTTGGCGTGAGGCGGAGCACGGACGACGGCAGAGAGCGACATCGTCCAGCTTCAAAGCTGAGCTCCTTGAGCTGATCTAGGGCAGGGGTTAAGAACCACTCATGGAACTTGGCTTGGACCTTGCAGTTGGTACTATGCGTCTGGGTGGCCCAGGGTGCGATGAAAGGATCTTGGAGACTGCGGCCATGCGTTTGCAATCCCCGTCGCAGAGGCGGCTGCTGAGGAGAGGTTGAGGGGGACACGGCGCCAGAGGGGGCGCCACCGCCGGGAGAGCAGGGTGGTCCGCACGGCAAATTTGGTGGGGAGAAGGCCGATGATGATGAGCAACATGTCGTCGGGGAGGCTACTGATGAAGTCCAGGCTCACCAGATGCGGTTTTGGCTCGAGCCGCCTCCGCTTGCTGGTTGCCTCGCCGTCCATCTCAGCCGTGGCGAAATTTGAGTGTACACGTGTCTTTGGTGGGTGTTGTGTCTTTGGGTGTGCGTGAGTGCGTCATACATGCCTGTCGGCGTAGTGGTGAATTGTCTTGTGAGTGCTTCCTTCACACAGGCGGTGTGCCCTCAATTTACTAGTGTGCGGTGCTACCCAGTGGTTTCAACTTTGTTTACTTCACCGCATGTCGAGATGGGCCTCTAGTTTACTTATTTTCACCCAACGCCACATGGGCGGCACTGCGAAAATAGAGAACACGAGCTGACAAGGCAGCATGTGGACTAGTTGACCGGTCAACTAAACAATATACGGAGCTATACGCTGACACAATGACCATATAATCCGTCGGTATAGAGAATTCGAGTGAGAGGGGAGGCCCGTGAGAGATAGTAGCAGAGAGAGAGGAAGAGCTACTCCCTCCGTTCGATAATGTAGGGCCTACATTTTTTTAAAGTCAAACTTTTGAAACTTTGACCAAGTTTATAAAGAAATTACTTATATCTACGATACCAGAGATAAATGATAGTATGAAGTAAGTACATGTCGTGATGAATCTAATGATCGTTCCAGATGTAAATGTTTTTTCTCCACATATACGTGGTCAAACTTTTCTGAGGTTTGACTTTTCAAAACATCCATATGCTTATGGACATGAGAGAGTACCTAACTAGAGAGAGAGAGAGAGAGAGAGAGAGAGTGAAATAGAAAGAGTGACTGAAAAAAGTGTGTGTGCATGTGTGAAAGAGACATGGACAACACACGATAAAAGTAGAGAAAAAGTGTGTGTGTCTTATGCAAACATATCACACATGCATCTTCGACAGCGGAAGCAAGGTGAGGAGATAGTGTAGAGTTGTTTGCAACCGAGAGAGAAAGACCCCTAGAACGTGGCCAAGAGGCAAGAGGGGTCTGACAAACAAGGGAGAGAGGTCGAGAGAGACGTACGGAGAAAGTGCAGCCATGGGGAGGAGAGAGTGTATGTTTGTCATAGAGAGATCCCGTGGAGATCGTGATGTGACTACATGGGAGGGAGATTGAGTGACAAGGTGTGTGCGTGTTAGAATATACCCCGAGAGATATCGAGATAGGCGTATGGATGGAAGGAGACAATACGTGTGTTCTTGATGGCTAGTGAGAGATAGTCATACTTAGGGGGGAGTGCGTGCGCCTATGATGGAGTAAGGGGTTATGGTACTTAGGGGGGTGCATGTCACATAGAGAGAGAACAAGGGCGGAGAGTGTTAGATGGGTCTATGTAGCGCGAGTAAGACATGTGTATGTGTGAACTAGGGAGATATAAAGTTTGAGAGAGATAGAGGAGCCCTAATAAGGCTGAGTGGTGCATCAGATAGCTGAGAGGGGGAAATAGATATTCCATCAGATCGATAATGTAGTGCATATAAATTTTTTAGAAGTCGAACTTTGGAAACTTTGACCAGGTTTACGCAAATATTATTTATATCTACAATACCAAAGATACATCATACGAAACTACATCTCATGATGAATCTAATTGTATATGTTTGCCATTCTAGATGTAAATGTTTTTCTCCACGTACATGGTCAAACTTTGTGATGTTTGACTTTCAATAAATCTATATGATATGGTCCGAAGAGAGTGCCTAAGTCAAGAGAGATCAAGTGCGTGTGAAGGAGAAAGAGTGAGTGTGCAAAAAGAGTATGTGTGTGAAAGATAAAGGGACAACAAACGATAAATTAGAGAGAGAGAGAGAGTGTGTGTGTGTTTGTTTCTTATGCAAACATATCACACATGCATCTCCGAGATAGAAAAGTGAGGTGAGGAGATACACGAACATAGCTAGTGCGTGATTGTTTGCAACCGAGAGAGACACCCCTATAGCACATGTCCAATAGAGGTCTGGCCAACAAGGAACAAAGGTTGAGAGGGACGCATGGGGAGGGAGAGAGGGTGTGTTTGTGATAGAGAAATCCCCTCGAGATCGTGAGGGGACTATATGGGTGGGAGATTGAGGGATGAGGTGCGTGTGCGATAGAAAGATGCCCCGAGAGAAATCGAGATAGACCATGCACATGTTTTTGATGGAGACTAAGAATTAGCTAGTCATATACATATAGGGGGACTGCGTGTGCCTACAATTGAGTGAGAGACCATCATACTTGGCTAGGCATGAGATTGTGTGTGTGTGCATGTGAGATGGAGAGAGAACGAGGGAGAGAGATAGAGTTTTAGATGGGTCTATCGAGTGCGAGTGAGATATGCATGTGTATGTGTGACCCAGCCACCCAGGGAGTTGGAGAGTTTGAGAGAGAGAGAGAGAGAGAGGGAAGAGCTCCGAGATGACAGAGTGGTGCGTGAGAGAGAGTTACGTGCAATGAGCCAGGGAATTTGTGTGTGTACGATGAGTGCACCCAAGATATTTAGCTTGGACTAGAGAATCATACATAGTGTGCGGAGAGAACTATAGATGGAGTATATATGCACGCGAACTAGAAAGACCCCCCCCCCACACACACACAAAGATAGATAGAGAGAGAGGGGGGGAGGGACCAACAAGGTTTGTGTGTTGAATGCGTGCGACAGAATTGAAGATTGTCGGCGAGAGAGAGAGAGAGCAGGAGTCCGGGAGAGGGGGAGGTCGGGTTTTATGCATCAAAGACTGATATAAACCATGTTTCGATATAAACTTGCATTCAAATATTTAAATTGGAGAACATGTTGTCTGCAATACACACATGAACGGAGATATGCGTATCAAACAAGTTCATTAATTTGACTTTCAACATGTTCATGGAGTACTATAATATTGTACAACATGCTACTCGATTGAGGTGTTCAATTTTGGATTTAGTTCACTATTTTGACCTAGTGAACGAGCCATTTCATTGAATCGAGATATTTCATTTTGGGTTTGATTCCCGTTTTTGAGTGGGTCAACTATTTGTCATATAGTAAATTGATACGTCTCTGTTGTATCTACTTTTCCAAACACTTTTGCCCTTGTTTTGGACTCTAACTTGCATGATTTGTATGGAACTAACCCGGACTGACGCTATTTTCAGCAGACTTGCCATGGTGTTATTTATGTGCAGAAACAAAAGTTCTCGGAATGTCCTGAAACTTCCACGGAATGTCTATTTGGAAATAATAAAAAATCCTTGCAAAAGATGAAGACCAGGGGGCCCACACCCTAGCCACGAGGGTGGGGGGTGCGCCCCCTACCTCGTGGGCCCCCTAGACCTCCTCCGACCTCAACTCCAACTCTATATATTTGCTTTCGAGGAGAAAAAACTAGAGAGAAGGATTCATTGTGTTTTACGATACGGAACCGCCGCCAAGCCCTAAAACCTCTCGGGAGGGCTGATCTGGAGTCTGTTCGGGGCTCCGGAGAGGGGGATTCGTTGCCGTCGTCATCATCAACCATCCTCCATCACCAATTTCATGATGCTCACCGCCGTGCATGAGTAATTCCATCATAGGCTTGCTGGACGGTGATGGGTTGGATTAGATCTATCATGTAATCGAGTTAGTTTTGTTAGGGTTTGGTCCCTAGTATCCACTATATTCTGAGATTGATGTTGCTATGACTTTGCTATGCTTAATGCTTGTCACTAGGGCCCGACTGCCATGATTTCAAATCTGAACCTATTATGTTTTCATGAATATATGTGAATTCTTGATCCTATCTTGCAAGTCTATAGTCACCTACTATGTGTTATGATCCGGCAACCCCAGTGACAATAATCGGGACCACTCCGGTGATGACCATAGTTTGAGGAGTTCATGTATTCACTATGTGCTAATGCTTTGTTCCGGTACTCTATTAAAAGTAGGCCTTAATATCCCTTAGTTCCCATTAGGACCCTGCTGCCACAGGAGGGTAGGACAAAAGATGTCATGCAAGTTCTTTTCCATAAGCACGTATGACTATATTCGGAATACATGCCTACATTACATTGATGAATTGGAGCTAGTTCTTTGTCACCCTATGTTATGATTGTTACATGATGAACCACATCCGGCATAATTCTCCATCACCGATCCAATGCCTATGAGCTTTCCATATATTGTTCTTCGCTTATTTACTTTCACGTTACTCGTTACAATCACTACAAAATACCAAAAACATTACTTTTGCTTATGTTACCTTTTGTTACCGTTACCACTACTATCATATTACTTTGCTACTAAATACTTTGCTGCAGATACTAAGTTATCCAGGTGTGGTTGAATTGACAACTCAACTGCTAATACTTGAGAATATTCTTTGGCTCCCCTTGTGTCGAATCAATAAATTTGGGTTGAATACTCTACCCTCGAAAACTGTTGCGATCCCCTATACTTGTGGGTTATCAAGACTATTTTAAAGCGCCGTTCTTGAAGCATAGCTCTATTCTTTGAGTCACTTGGGATTTATATCTGCTGGTCACTATGAAGAACTTGAAAGACGCGAAGACAACAATTTATCCCTCAACTACGAGGGAGGTAAGGAAGCGCCATCTAGCTCGCACTTGATTCACCTTACATTTGAGTAAGCTTGCGACACCTAAACACCTTACGCTATTAGATTACGATATGTCGCATGTTATTGATGATGCCACTACGCTATGCATGATACTTATGATGAAACTTCTTCTATGCTTGATACTACTTGTGCAACTTAGTGAATTTCTTGATGAACAAATTGCTAGGGCTAGAGAGAAAGAAATTATTGAAACTGATTATGTTGATGAAAGTGATGATGAAGACTTTTTGTTATTCACGAGGGTTATGTTTTTGATAAAGAAGCTACTTTAGCTATTTTAGCTTGCAAAGATAGATATGAACTCAAGAGGTTATTAGCTAAATGGAAGCAGCAATCTCTTAATGATAGAATGAAACCTGACCTCGCTTTTGCTACTTCACCTATACGTATTCTTGATAAGGATTATGAATTCTCTGTTAATCCTGATATAATTACTTTGGTTGAATCTGATCCTTTTCATGGCTATAAATCTGAAACTGTTGTGGCACATCTTACTAAATTAAATGATGTAGCCACCTTGTTCACTAATGATGAGAGATCTCACTACTTCTATATCCTTAAAATATTTCCGTTCTCATTAAAGGGTGATGCTAAGATATGGTTTAATTCTCTTGATCCTGGTTGTGTGCGTAGTCCCGGGATATGATTTATTACTTCTCTGCTAAATATTTCCTGCTCATAAGAAACAAGCTGCTTTAAAGGGATATATACAATTTTGTGCAAATTGAAGAAGAGAGTCTCCCACAAGCTTGGGGGAGGCTTCTCAAGTTACTTAATGCTTTGCATGATCATCCTCTTAAGAAAAATGAAATAATTGATATCTTTTATAATGGACTAACCGATGCTTCCAGAGATTACACGGATAGTTGTGCGGATTCATTTCGGGGAAAGAACACCGGATGAAGCTGAAATTCTATTGAATAATATGTTGACAAATGAAAATAATTGGACACTTCCCGAGCCAGCTCCGGAGCCAATTCCTAAACCAACTCCTAAGAAGAGAGGTGTTCTATTTCTCAGTCCGGAAGATATGCAAGAGGCAAAGAAATCTATGAAAGAAAAGGGTATTAAAGCTGAAGATGTTAAGAATTTACCTCCTATTGAAGAAATACATGGTCTTAATTTACCGCCTGTTGAAGAAATATGTGATCCTAATCCATTACCTATTGAAGAAACTCATGGTCTTGATAACCCGACACAGGTAGTGAAGGTAAATTCTCTCTATAGATATGATAAAGCTGAAATCCCTCCTACTAAAATTGCTAGCCAATGCTTGGATGAGTTTTATAACTTTATGGTTAAGCAAGAACATTTCAATGCTTATTTTGGTAGACAATTAAAACAAAATGCTTATATGATTGAACACTTGGGTGATTATATGGCTAATGTTAAAGGTGAACTTAAACTCATTAGTAAACATGCTTCTATGGTTACCACTCAAGTAGAACAAGTACTTAAGGCTCAAAATGATTTTCTCAATGAAATGAATAGTAAGAAAAATGATTATGCTGTTAGAGTGGCTACTAGAACTGGTAGAATGACTCAGGAATCTTTGTATCCTGAAGGCCACCCTAAGAGAATTGAGCAAGATTCTTAGAGAAATAATATTAATGCACCTAGTCCTTCTAAAAAGAAGAAAAAGAAAAATGATAGGACTTTGCATGCTTCTAGTGAACCTGTTGCCGAAACACCTGAGAATCCAAATGATATTTCTATCTCGATCTTTGAAACACAATCTGGTAATGAACATGAACCTAGTGAAAATGTTAATGATGATGTTCATGATGATGCTCAACCTAGTAATGACAATGATGTAGAAATTGAACCTGTTGTTGATCTTGATAACCCACAATCAAAGAATCAACGTTATGATAAGAGAGACTTCGTTGCTAGGAAACATGGTAAAGAAAGGGAACCTTGGGTTCAGAAACCCATGCCTTTTCCTCCCAAACCATCCAAGAAAAAGGATGATGAGGATTTTGGGCGCTTTGCTGAAATGATTGGACCTATCTTTTTGCGTATGCGATTAACTGATATGCTCAAAATGAATCCTTATGCTAAGTATATGAAAGATATTGTTACAATTAAGAGAAAGATACCTGAAGCTGACATTTCCACCATTCCTTCTAATTATACTTTTAAGGGTGGAATACCTAAGAAACTAGGAGATCCATGAGTACCCACTATACCATGCTCCATTAAAAGAAATTATGTTAAAACTGCTTTATGTGATCTTGGAGCCGGTGTTAGTGTTATGCCTCTCTCTTTATATCGTAGACTTGATTTGAATAAGTTGACACCTACTGAAATATCTTTGCAAATGGCTGATAAATCAAGCTGCTATACACATCGGTATTTGTGAGGATGTGCTGTTGTGGTTGCAAGCGTCACTATTTTAACGGACTTTGTTATTCTTGATATTCACGAGGACGATAGTATGTCTATTATTCTTGGAAGACCCTTTTGAATACTGCGGGGTTGTTATTGATTGCAACAAAGGCAATGCCACTTTTCATGTTAATGGTAATGAGCATACGGTACACTTTCGAGGAAACAACCTCAAGTCCACAGTATCAATTCTATTGGAAAAATTCCATCAATTATTTTTGGAGGTTTTGAATTTCCTCTTCCCTCATCAAGAAGAAATATGATATTCTTATTATAGGGGATGTGCATATCCCGTTGAGGTAACATGATATTATTCGAAATTTCTCCGGTTCCATGTTATTGAAGCGAGTTTGTTAACAAGACTTGATCAACCTTGTTAGTGGATTCCTTTTGATGAGCATGAGATGGATGAAACTAGAAGGCACAACCTTCTGCCCTCTCTCTATTTTTCTGTTATTTAGTTGAAATAAAGTAAAAATATTATTTTTTTACATGCATTTTCTGATTTATCCGTGCAATATAAAAATACCCCGAAAATAAAAGTTCTCCAAATGCCCTGAAAATGGAATATGCTTTTTTGGAATATTTGAGAATACCTGGCACTGAGAACACAGCAGGAGGGGCAAGCACCTGGCCACGAGGGTGGAGGGTGCGCCCCCTGCCTCGTGGGCCCACGGTGGCCCCCCTCCACTTATTCATGCACCCACACACTCCTTCTTCCTCCCACAAACACCAATATCCAGCTCAAGCACGAGTTCTAGCTCATTTTGCTACGATTTTTGATCTCCTTGCTCAAAGCACCTCTCACAAAACTGCTTGGGGGATTGTTCCTTGGTATGTGACTCCTCCATTGGTCCAATTAGTTTTTGTTCTGGTGCTCTATTCATTGCAAATTTGTGCTGCCTAGGTGACCATGTTCTTGAGCTTGCATGTCAAATTTATATGGTTCCAAGTAGTTCTAATGCATGATATAGGCTCTAGGCACTTGCAGGAGTAGTTGCTATCAATTTTATTGAGCTTGGTTCACTTTTGTTTGAAGTTACTAAAAATCTCAGAATTTTTTAGAAAATAATGAAAATATTTTTTAGGGGCTCATCGAGCCGAAGCTCGAAGGAAAAGCAAAGTGAGGAAGCACAGAGGCCCAAATATAATTTGCCTCGCACCGCGGAGGTCCGGCCGTGTGAATGGCCTTCCGATGATTTCTTGAGAGAAGCCGGGATTTATGATGATTTCTATTCATTGGCTGAGAATGCTGGCCTCACCGACTTCCTCCGCGGCCAACATCATCAGTATCTCTTACTCACCAATACTTTTGTGCAAAACCTCTACTATTTTCCTAAAGAAACACCTCCTTCGATAGAGTTTCATTTATATGATGTTGTTAAGAAGATGCCACTAGATGAATTTTGCAAGGTTTGCAAAAGACCCTTCGAGGGTACCTTAGATGAACCACATCATAAAGATGTGGACGGGTTTATTAACACCATTACTGTGGGGGAAACCAGGAAGGTTTCCGATGCAAGAATCACTAGCATACATTTTCCTGTTTTACGCTACTTTGCCATATTTGCTAGTCGTTGCTTGATTGGTCATGAAGCTGTGGAAACCTTAGTGTTCCTGATATTACCATTTTGTTCCATGGTTTATTTTCCGATAACACTGTTAGTATGGGCGATATTATTGCTAAACGGTTAAGTTTGAACCGTACTAAGGGTCCCATCTTTGGAGGTATTTATGCTTCACGCCTTGCTGCACATTATAACATACCTATTAGGCTCTATGAGAAAGAAGAAAAATTGCTGCCCAATGCTTATTTAGATTATAAGAGTATGGTAGCGCATGACTTTATTGTTAAGAACAAGGAAGGGGAGCTTAAATACAAATTGTTCTTTGATAAACATTACCCTGAGACTATTACCTTGCCTGCTCCTTCCTTGTTTCATTTATCTGAAGGTCCATATATCGTCCCATGAGCGGCCATTTACACTTACCGGAACCGTACACCAGCCCCGGAGCCGGAATCACAATTTGAGCCTCCACGATAGTCTGATTACTTTTGGGATCCGGAGATGACTGCCAGCCAGTGGCAGTCAGAGTCCTCTTCATCTCAGTACGACCCCAACTACAACTACGGATACCCGCCAGGCCATCCTTGGCAATAAACCAACTTAGGCCAAAAGCCTAAGCTTGGGGGACTACGTATCTCTCACCGACATTACATTTATGTTCACACACTCATTGCTAGATGTCGGTGCTCATACTTTTTCACTTTAATATCCATGCTAGTTTATTTTCTTTTTCTTGCTTTCTTCTTGTGTGTTTGTTAAACCTTAAGAAAACCAAAAAAAATAGTGTAGCTTTTAGTTAGTTTACTTTTCTTGCTGTAGTAGTAATAATTAAAAAGAAAACCCAAAAAGATTTCCCGTTCTTCTTTTGCTTGTTGGGAGCTTTCCGTGTAAATAGTTTTATTTCTTTTCTTTTCTTTGAAATTCGATAGGAGAAGACCATAACTAAATTGTTGAAGTGGCTCTTATATGCATTATTGTTGATTTAACCAAGAGCCCATATTGCCTTGTCTTCTCCTGTTTATTGAATGCTCGCATGATTCGGCTTAGTCCAATGCACGTGCACTCTTATTATTATTCACATCATTCGGTCGTGCAAGCGAAAGGCAATTATGACGATATATGAGGGACTGACTGAGATGAGAAAAGCTGGTATGAACTCGACCTCTCTTGTTTTTGTAAATATGATTAGTTCATCGTTCCTGATTCAGCCTATTATGAATAAACATGTTTGCAATGACAATTAGAGATCAATAATTGCTTATGCCATGCTTGATTAGTTATGAGTTATAATGGTTTACCTTGCGTGCCAACATGCTATTAAAATGGTTGTGATGTGGTATAGTGGGGTGGTATCCTCCTTTGAATGATTTAAGTGACTTGACTTGGCACATGTTCACACTTGTAGTTGAAACAAATCAACATAGCCTTCACGATATTTATGTTCATGGTGGATTATATCCTACTCATGCTCGTACTCAATCTTTATTAATTTTAATGCATGTTCATGACTGTTGTCGCTCTCTAGTTGGTCGCTTCCGGTCTTTTGCTAGCCTTCACTTGTACTAAGCGAGAATCTTGCTTGTGCATCCAATCCTTAAACCCCAAAGTTATTCCATATGAGTCCACCATACCTTCCTATATGCGGTATCTACACCGCCGTTCCAAGTAAATTTGTATGTGCCAAACTCTAAACCTTCAAATGAAATTCTGTTTTGTATGCTCGAATAGCTCATGTATCAACTAGGGCTGTCTGTATCTTCCATAATAGGCGGGTTATTCTCAAGAGGAGTGGACTCCGCTCCTCACTCACGAGAAAATGGCTGGTCATCGGGATGCCCAGTTCCATGCTTTATGCAAACTAAACCAAAATAATTGCAAACAAAACTCCCCCTGGGACTGTTGCTAGTTGGAGACACTCGTTGTTTCGAGCAAGTCGTGGATTGATGCTTGTTGGTGGAGTGGGAGTATAAACTTTACCATTCTGTTTGGGAACCGCCTATAATGTGTGTAGCATGGAAGATATCTTGTTATGTTGACAATGAAAGTATGCCGCTCAAAATATTATTTATCTCTATTTAAAAATCGAGCTCTGGCACCTCTACAAATGCCCGCTTCCCTCTGCGAAGGGCCTATCTATTTACTTTTATGTTGAGTCATAACCCTCTTATTAAAAAGCACTAGCTGGAGAGCGCTGCTGTCATTTGCATCCATTACTATTAATTTATATTGGGTATGACTATGACTAGATCTCTTTTACCATGAATTACAATGTCTAGTCAGTCCTTGATCTTTAAAGGTGCTCTGCATTTATGTTTTGCGGTCTCAGAAAGGGCTAGCTAATATTACTCCCGAGCATCATCTCTCCATCTAAAAAAAACTGGCAAGCTAATATTTCATAATTTGATTCGAATCGACTTGGTAAGGTAGACATAATTGCTCGTTCTCCCAAAATTTGAATGAACTGTTAAACACCCTCTGCTCGGTGGAATTCGCCCAAGCAAATAAATGGGAGACGCAAAATTACCGGCCTATGTGGGACAAGCATCAATTTGCCCATTGTACATCGAGGGTAGGTTCGTAACTTCATCCAAGCGCGCCTTCTCCTCAGCCGAAATGACATGTGTCAAATAATTCATAAACCATGGGTGGCAAAACACCCTCTCCTCGCCCGAAATCGCTCGCGCCCACTATTTCAAAACACGCCCTCCTCGCCCGAAATAGCTCGCTCCCACTATTTCAAAACACGCCCTCCTCGCCCGAAATCGCTTGCACCCACTATTTGGGAGAACAAAGTTACTCTACTATCCCCGACCCTCAGTACACAGACCCAAGCCGAGAAGCCTAAAGGCAGGGGTAGAACTGTAACTCCCCCCACATTTCATACAAATGCATCCGTAAGACATGGTTTCCCCTCCCAATTCCCCATTCATACGTCGTGGGCGCCAAATCACCTTCTCTCCGGAAGCTCCCTTCTCCCCAGCCACGAAACCTCAGCCCGTCCTCCTTGGCGCCCCCCACCACACCAAATTCACAGTCGCCCTCCTCCCTAATGCCGGAGACGCTGTCCATTTGCCGCCGTGCACTGGGTCCTGTGCCTTTACTCCGTGTTGCCAGAGCTACCTCGACGACAACCACATGAACCGTACCGGAGCCGATTCACCCCCGCCGTTGTTCACGGCGTCGGAGCGGCTCCAACTTCGGATCCGTCCAGAGCCCCGGCGCTGCTTCCCCGTAGCCGTCGACCGTCGCGACATCTCTGCTTCCCTGCCGCCGGTAGCCACCGCAACCGCGCCGGCCTCACCGACTCGGCAGCTGGAGCTGCCTACTTCACCGGGCCGCCAGATAGGTCGCACCCTCATCTCAAATCACTTTATTTAGGCGTCGGTTATGCGAATTTTTATTACAGGCCAATCGATTCCCAATGGAAGCAAAGACTCCTCGGTAGCGAGCTCCTAGGCTGCCAGTTGGCTGGTGTCTAACGTAAGGGTGCAGGGGCGCAAGTTCGCCGCGTAAGCAACGCTTAGATGGCTATCTTAGAGTTGCGTGGGTTGAAGGTACTGCCACCGCTGGATCTGGATGACGGCGAGTCTTTGTGGATTGGCCGGGGGCAGCGAAACCACAGCAGTGCGGTGGGGCGGGGAGCGGGGTTTTGGTCAGAGCTCTCGAGGCCATGGACGGCGGAGGCTAGCTGCTCTGTTGGTGGTCGCCGGCTCTTCGCGGAAGATTCCGAACAATGTCGTAGGAAGGCACTGTCTGACCATCAAGCCGGTAGGCGTGGTCAGACGATACCAAAATAAAATAAAATCGTGTGACCCCAATTTAGTCTTTAGTCAACAGACATGTGAACACTCTCGTACCTTGCTGTTCATCTCTTAGGGTATTTCTTCAGATCAGACAGATGTGTCATTTTTAACATTATGCATTTTCTGCATCTTCAGCCGCACCATCTTCCAACTCACCGTAGCTGCTCCAATAAGGGAAGCATACACCAGAAGGGAGCTATAGTCCCCACTCAACAGTTCCCTGCATCGAATGCGCGTGCCTGACATGGACATCCACAACAACTATAGAGCCATCGACAAGTCAGCACATGATGCTCACTCCTATGGATGGCAGCCAGATAGGTTGTACCCTCATCTTACTTGTGTGCAACATTTATGGCTTTGTTATTCATCTAAGCATGGAAAATAGATTATCACATTTCACTGTATATTCATGTTGATCTCTTATGGGTCTTGTTCAAGAGTTAACATTTTTCCATAGTTCAGCTAAGAGACGTGTTCTTTAGGTAACGCTGTTCCATAGTTATCATCCATCAGCCAATGCTATCCCATAGGCTGGTGATTATAGTATTATACCACTTCTAATATTACCTATGTTATTCTTTAATACTTTTGTGTGCCATCTAGTTAATCTCGAGTACAAACGATACATATTCTGTAGCTTTCATCTATGTTCTCCCTTTAGTTTTTGAGACCTATTGCTGCTAGTTAACCGTAGTCCTACTATTTATGTTGTTTCCTACAGGCACTCATTACATAAATCTAACAGCTAGTTGTCTTCCATGCATGTCAGATATAATTGCACACACTGATTTATCCACAAGAACCTCGTGGAGCAATGTAACGGCCAACAAACTTGACGTCAATGATACCCAATATGATGGAACATGTAAAGGCAATCCTTCACAATACTTGCAGAAAGATGATGAATCTATTCACCCCACAAGGTCCTTGCTCTAACTTGGCCCGTGATATGGGTACAACATTCATATAATGTCCTGGAGTGCATCTACTCTGTTGCAATGCCTCGTGCTTAGCCTGCTGATCATGCATGTAAATATGGCATGCCTTCCTGTTTTTCAGTACCTATTCCATTCATGATAACATGTTTTCAAATTCAAGTAGTGTCATTCTACTCTATCGCAATGCCATCTACTTAGTTTGGACATCATGCTTCTGAATATCTTATGCATTGTTACTCATCTGTATGTACTTCATCTGTCTACCATACCATGTTTTTTTTACATTGAAGTGTTGTTCTAGTGGTCTGTTGCAATGTCATCTTAGTTTCCCAATCATACACGCATATGTTGCCTTCGTGTTTTCTGTATGTATTCTGCTAGCATACAATTTTACATTCAAGTAGTGTTTTTTTACACTGTTGTCCTGTCGTATCCCTAGCTCTTACATCATACTCCCTCCATCCAGATTACATGTCGCAGAAATGGATAAAAATGGATGCATCTAGAACCATTTATCTTCGGATGGAGGGAATACATGTCAATATGTCATGCCTTTCTATTCTTCAGTACCTATTCCATCTATGTTGTAGCATGTTTTATAACTGAAGCACCATTCTTCTATATAAGGCATGCAAGGGGAAGACGGCTATGTTAGAATCTGAAGGGTTACAAACCAGGTATTTGCAAAAGATCCAAACACCAGGAGATAGTAAACCAACTCCAGTTTTCATAGATACCGCTCCAGCATAGAGAAATCCAACTCCCACTGATAATAAGCAGATTCCAATGGCCAAAGAACTAGTCCGCTCCAGTCCAGCAAAAATACGTCAACTCCGTTCTAAGAAGCGTGTGCGTATCCTCGCATCATGAAATTTTATAGCATTCTGATCATATTTTCTACATGTTTCTTACCCATCTCTCTTTTAGAAAATATGGTTATACGATAGAAGACTTCCTCCACTGGGATCGTATTCGAGGAAAGTATCTTGCGGGAATTCTCTGTGCTCCAATGCTGATGTAAGTACCTGTTGTATATCACAGGATGTATTTTGTTAATCAGCGTGAATCCAACCTTTATCTGATCTAAATCTAGTTGTAGCAAAATGTTAAAAGCGACAATGTTGATTTTTGTAAGGAAAACTGCGTGGTAGTTTTGCATACTGAGCTGGATGAGTGTACTATCTCATATGATGCACATTACTGAATTGTAGTGCTGCTCTGGTTGCCCATTCATTCATTGGTTAATGTTGCTTTCGTATTACCTCACCTAGGTGATGATATTTGTGCCATATTGTGTTAATTTGGTGTAGGCTGGTGTGGTTTGGTTTCCCAAACGTTTGTTGTGTCAATGTTGCTTTCCTATTATCTGACCCGGCCAATGATAGCAATGCTAGTGTGTTAATTTGGTGCAGGCTGCTGAAGATAAGAAGACAAACTCTGAAAACAGCAAGCCAACCCCATTGTTTCTTTCCAATAAATCTAGGCCAGGTAATATGACAATAACTCTTGATTAATCTGTTCGGTTGCCCTCCTAATTTATGTTATGATGCAGTGGTCGAAACACTCTCCACTATCAATAATACAAGACTGCCAAAATCGCCATCTGAATCTGTTTAGTCTACTCTGTCTCGAATGCAACAAAAAAATGTATGTTTGTGAACCAATTAATGGCTGAAGCAATGATGGAAATGGAGGAGGAATCAGAGGTGCACATTCGTGCGCAAAAACAACGGATCAATGTTTTCAGAGATAGTGTACCAAAGCAGCAAGAACTTGCCCACATGCTTATGGGCGTCATCCGCACTGAGGTTGCAGATTGTGATGTTGTAGATCGTTAGGTTCTGTTCATTTATTTGCACTGGCATCAATCTTTGATTGCCCAGTGGATGTTAATTTCCTGTAATATATGTTGGATGTGCAACGTTTTTCCCTGTATGACATACCTTTACTTGATCGGTTTTGGTCGTATGCATAATTGCTCGTCGTAATGGGCTCAAATTATCTAATTGGGCCTAAAGACATGTACGAACTTTAGTGGGCCCTTTAAGTTAATGGTTCGTTACCAGGCCGAAAGTTAATGGTCGGCCCTATTACCTCCCGGGTCGTTAACAGGCCGACATCGAAGCAGGCAACAAGTTGGCCCATTTGATTTCACGGGCCGTTAACAGGCCGATACTAAGGTCGGGCTACATATGGCCCAACTATACTGGCCATTACAAGGCCGAAAGAGATAGCGGGCTCGTACTGGACCATGAAGAGCATTGGCCGCTAAGAGCCTGAAAGTCAGGTCGTACTGTAAATGGCCCAACTGTGTTGTGGGCCTTTAGCAGGCCGAAAGAGAAACCGGGATGCTATTGGACCATAAAGAGCATGGGCCATTAAAAGGGCCAAACTCAGGTCCAATTGCAAATGGCCCAACTCATTTATGGGCCGTCAACAGGCTGAAAGACACACCGGGCCGAAAATTGGCCCAACACTTAAATAGGTCGCTAAAACGCCGAAAGATGTACATCCTGAAAATGGGCCCATCCCTTAAATGGGCCGTTAACAGGCCGAAACCACATCGGGCCGATATTGAGCCCAAATATATAGCGATACATTATGAGGCTCGAGCGGCGATGGGCTGCAATGGTGTCAAATCGTTAACGGGCCGTTGACGGGCCGAATTGGCACATCTCGTATGGGTCGTGGGCTTAAATGGACCTGACACAAGTAGGCCTTATATGGGACGGCCTGCTAATTTTTACTAGGCCGGCCTTTTTCACCGGAATGGGCCACTGTTGGGCCATGCCATGTGTCAACCTATCATAGGCGCCTCCTGTCCAATGAGTGGATGACATCTGTCCCAACGGTGAGCCAACACGTGTTTCCTCCAGCCAATGAGAATTTTACACGTGGAAAATCCCCATTGGTTCGGGATGTTAACGGGTTATTGGATCCAAACCGGAACCCGATAGCTTAACGGTCACCCGTTACCGTGAATGCCACGTGTCGGTCACCCTTGATGAAAGAACTTCCATGACGCGTGATTTATCATCATGGAAGTGGACACTTCCGTGATTATAATTTTGGTAATGTCATAGAACACTTCTATGTCAACACATGTATGACTATCTTGATTATGTCATAAAATTGTCATGGATGTACATGCATGATAGAAAACATGACCTACTGTGACAAACACGTATCATCATGGAAGTGTATTTTTTTGTAGTGACTATATGTACATGACATATTGTTGATTGGAAGTTATATAAATTTCTTGACACGGATTAAGACTTTACTGGAACTAGTTTTTCAGTAAAATACTTAGGCAATGAATAGTCTTGGTATTAGACATAATGATCTATGGATATAATGATGTCTAATCGGACTTAGCCAAAATATATACTGACAGAATACTAAAGCGGTTTAGTATGTAAAATGTCAAGAAGAGTTTCTTGTCAATGTCACATGGAAGGAGTCTTATCCTGAAATACTGATGAGCGAAATATGATTTCAACCACACTTGTATTCCATGGTATGTAAGCAACCAGATATTTCCAATACACCAAGTTAGTTGTAAGTAAAAGTTACTAGTATGGTCAAATTGTTGATCATAGTACAACAATGAAAATGTTGTTAAGGATTAACGACATCTGTCTCACACACGGATAAAATGAAGAGATTTTTGTAAGGATTTACATTTATGAAGGCTCATTGTAAGTAGTACATTGACAAAATCTTCATCTATGCTCCAAGTGACTTTTTGATTTCAAATTAAAAGTGATTTGTGGTGGCATGGTAAATTAAAATTGGTCCAAGAAAGTTACTGTGGTGAATTCTATAACAGAAGGCTAAGTATATTATTGCTTTAGAAGCAAAAATGAAGGGTGATGAATCGAAAGTTCATTTATGAGCTTGGTATGGTTTCTAGATGATTGTATCATGGGAACACTATTCTTAATAGTGGTTCCATGACTCAGTCTAAGGAATCAAAGGTTCTACCAGTGATTCAATATATATACAAAGCCGGTTTCACACAAATTATGAATTCTTGTGAAAGCATGATATATGCATAGAAATGCAAATGATACACGCGGATCTAAAGTTGTAAGATTCGATAGGACGAAGTCTATACCACAAGCAAAGCATGGACTGACACCAGATTGCCATTGGTGTAAAAGTTAAAAGTGCTAACTAGATTATTGACTCTAGTGCAAGTAGGAGACTGTTAGAAATATGACCTAGAGGCAATAATATTGTATTATTATATTTCCATTATTCATAGTTATGAGTTTATATTCCATACTATAACTGCTATGATCCTGGAATATGCGATTCAGTGGAAAACTCATATGCACGTGTGGAATGATAAATGGTAAACAATAGGTTCCCGGTCTCGCCTCTAAGACCGCCTCAAGTGTTGTTGGTGATCACGTGTTCTGAATCTTAGGATATCGTTAAGTGTAACGATAGTCCTAAAAACAACATTGAGGGTATGACGTTAGAAGAACGATCATATTGAATCGACCCAATTCTTGTCTGTTATACTATGTGATCATATCGTCTGAAATCATCTGTTATAACACGAAGTATTAGCATGTGTTTTAGTTCCTCAGACCATGAGAGTGTCTCGGTCACTTCCTACCAAATGGTGGGCTTTGGGGTTTCTCAAACGTCATCTATAACAAGGTGATCATAACGACAATTTTCAGGCTCACCAGAAAGTTTGACAAGTGACCGGACAACTCGAGAGTGTGATTTGCTCCTCCGACGATGGAGATATATTCTTAGGGCCCTCTCGGTGTGAAGGCATCCATCATTTTCTGTCCAGACACAAGTGACTACGTCACAGGGATGCCAGAACACGTCAACGAGAAAGAAGAACAAAACCGGTAACAGGAGCAACGGTATAGTGAGCATGGTGATGACTCAAGAGGATACCGATGCACACCAGGTTTTTTAAAGTATTGCAAAGCAAAGGGAATATCACATGATAACCAAAGGTTCACTCGAATATCATTCGTGTAATCATAGGGGCCAATATGGATGTCCACGGTTCCGCTATCAGTCATTGAACGAAGGGGTTTCATTCATGTCTATGGTTACCGAACCTACCGGGTCACAAGCTTAAGGTAATCACATATATTTGTGGAATTGTTTCATTAAATATCCGGAATAGTTTCGAGAGGTTCCGGAAGCGTTTCGGGGTCACCGGAAGGGTTTAGGTGAATATCGGGTAATACCGGGTATTACAAATTAATATATATATATATATATATATATAGGTAGGAAATGTTTCCGTAGATGTAAAATTATATATATTATGCTCTGAAAATGTTTAGAACAAATATATATTTAATTTAATATCAATGGGCCAAATAAGGCCAAGAGGTGCAGAAGGAGTTGGGCCACAAGGGCCTAACAAGCGAGGCACCCCCTACTTGGAGGAGGAGTCCTACTCCTCCTCCCTTGGCCGGTGCCCCAAGGGGGCTCTTTCCCCCTTGGTGGCAACCCCTCCCCCCCTCCCCCCCCCCCCCGCAATCCTATATATACTAGAGGATTTCCACCCTATGATGACACAAGTTTTGGAGCCTCCTCTAGTTGATCTAGTGCACGTTCTAGTTGGTCCTAGTTGACTAATTAGAGAGAGACCTAGCCACCTCTAATCCTCATAATTAGAAGCCCTATGTGGTTCTAATCTGCTCCCTCTAATTTTCCGGCGACGATTAGCTCTGGACGGCGAAGCGCTGCCAGATCGTGAAGACCGTACGCTTGCAACCAAGTGGAGAGGCCGTGCTTTCGGTCTTCCGTTCGAGGGATCGTTCGTGGGTGGTTCGCGGGATCGTCATTAACGTTCAAGGTACTTCAAGTACGATCTCCACCAACTCGTCTACTTCCTCTGCACTCTCGGGGTCGGTAACGATCGTTGATCACAACCCGTTATGCATCTTCATATTGTTCTTGAGTGTTTGTAAGTGCGAATTTTTTTGTTTTCTACTACGTTTCCCAATAGGCAAGAGGTGAGACTAAAGTTTAGTCCCATACTGCTCACCTGTTAGAAGTTGGACCTTCTTATAAGGGAGGTTGTTTCTCCACATTTATGAACATGAGAACAAGAGAGACATTCAAGCGCGCTCCTCCTCCGCCGCCCGCCACGCCGCGAGTTGCGGGAATGAGCCGAGCCGTTGTCTGAATTTTTGCCACACGTGACTGGTATGTGAAAGAGGTCGCACAGGAGCTGAAACATTTCTGCTATAGTGGAGAATGAATACGAATGCTGCACCCTTTAGCTACTTCGTTTCATCTTCCATCGCTGCCAGTTCGCCTCCTCCTCCTCCTGTGTCTATAAAACAGAGGTTGCTCCTCTCCAGAGAGACACACTAGACAACACTTGCCTCATGCCATCAAGCTCTTGAGCACTGAGCTACTGCTACGATCTTCCCCATCCTAGCTTGCGGCGTGCACCGCAAGTCGGGGGCAGTAGGCTGATAACCCATAAATATAGGGGATCGCAACGGTTTTAAAGGGTAGAGTATTCAGCCCAAATTTATTGATTTGACACAAGGGGGGCCAAACAATATTTGCAAGTATTAGCAATTGAGTTATCAAATCAACCACACCTGGAGACCAAATATCTGCAGCAGAGTGATTAGTAGCATAGTAATATGGTAGTTTGATAGTAGTAGCAATGATAGTAACAATAGCAGTAGCAATAATAGTTTTGTAGCAATTGTGACAGTAGCATCAATAATAGTAACTTAGTAATAAACAATATGTAAAAAGCTCGTAGGCATTGGATCGGTGATAACATTGGATAACATTCATCATGTAATAGTCATAACCTAGGGCGACATAGAACTAACTCCAATTTCATGAATGTAATGTAGGCATGTATTCCATATATAGTCATACGTGCTTATGATAAGAACTTACATGACATCTTTTGTCCTACCCTCCCGTGGCAGCGGGGTCCAAAAAGAAACTAAGGGATATTAAGGCCTCCTTTTAATAGAAAATTGTAACAAAGCATTAACACTTGGTGAATACATGAACTGAAAGGATCGATGCGGTTGACTAGAGGGGGGTGAATAGGCAACTACCAAAATTTAGCTTTTCTTAACAATTTAGGTTTAACAACAAATAGGTTGTCTAGATATGCAACTAGGTGAGAAACCTATATGATGCTAGCAATAACAACCACACAAGCAAGCAAGATAAACAACACAAGTAAAGCTTGCACAAAGTAAAGGTAAGATATAACCACAAGTGAAGCGGGGAAGACGAGGATGTGTTACCGAAGTTCCTTCCCTTTGGGAGGAAGTACGTCTCCATTGGAGCGGTGTGGAGGCACAATGCTCCTCAAGAAGCCACTAGGGCCACCGTATTCTCCTCACACCCTCACACAATGCGAGATGCCATGATTCTACTAGTGGTGACCTTGAAGGCGATGAACGAACCTTTAGAACAAGGTTGGGGCTCTCTCCATAATGAAATTGGAGTCTCCCAACACCACCACGAAGCTTCACCACAATGGAATGTGGCTCCGAGGTGACCTCAACTTCTAGGGTGCTCAAACACCCAAGAGTAAAAAAGATCCATAAAGGGATTAGTGGGAGGAACCAAATTTCTCTTGGTGGAAGTGTAGATCTAGGCCTTCTCAAGCAATCCCTAAAGAATGAACAAGTTTGATTGGCTAGGGAGAGAGATCAGGCGACAATGAGCTTGTGAGCAACAATTGAGATTAGGGGAGGAAGAGGTGAGTCAACTTGGGGAAGATGACTCCCTTATATAGTGGGGAAAGAAATCCAACCGTTATGCACCCACAACCCATGCACAAGCAGTAGTACCTCTCGGGTGAGCGGTACTTCCGCTGGCACGGAAGTTCCAGCAACTGTGTTCAAATGAGTAGGTCAGGGAGGCGGTAGTGCAGTCGGAGCGGTACTACCACTCCCACCAGCGGTACTTCCGCTTGGTGTTGAATAGCAGCTGGAAAACAATGGTAGAAGAGAAAGGCAGGGTGGTAGTGCCACCCTGGGTGGTACTACCGCTGAGAACTGCCGTTCTACTTCCGCTCGAGGGGCAGAGCTTTCCAGAAGGTAGAAAACAAGTGGTACTCCTTGCGGCAGAAGACCGTGGTAGTTCTGTCAGAGCGGTACTACCGCGCCGCTGGAGCGGTACTTCCGCTTAGCTATATAATGCCCAGTAAACCTGTGGTATTGGAGTGGTCAATCAGACCCGTAGTACCACCGGAGTGGTACTACCGCGCTGAACTGCCGCTCTACTACCGCCCATTTACAGAACACAAATAACAAGTGGAAGTGAGGGTAGCACTGACCAGCGGCAGTACCGTTGGAGCGGTACTCCGCTGGGCAGAGTGCTACTACCACTTAGTATGCTCTAGAAAGCCAAAGCACAAGGGAAGGTCAAGCTCAAATGTCGAGAAGGAAAGAGGGTGTGAAGGGACTGTGTACATGTTGATTCCACCAAACTTTTCTGAAGCGGACCCCCTCTTTATAGTACGGTGTTCCAAAGTATCAAATCCACCACCGGAAATGAAACGAAGGAAAAACACCATCTTCGCAATAGCTCCAAGGGGCATGAATCATCTTGTGCTATATGATAGATTATCTGAAATGCTCAATGCACATGATTAGTCTGCAAAAACATTGTCATCAATCACCAAAACCACTAACGGAGAAATATTCCCTAACAGTCTCCTCCTTCTTGGTGGATTGATGACAACACGGGATTTGCACAAATATAGAGCAAGAAAGTATGCGATCCCAAGATCTACAAAATATAGATGGGCTCCCCCTAGATGTGTGTGCACTAATTGAGTATGCTTTTGAAATGCAAAGCACACACACTAGGATAAACACTCCCCCTATATTTTATAGACTAACAAAACTTGCATTAACATAAAGAGACATATAAGTATAGATGCAAGGAAATAACATGTGAGCATAAGGATACGACAGAAGATAAATAACATCTGACAAGCTAATACGATACTTGACACAATGATAGAGATAGGGTAGCATATGTCTCACACCATACACTGCCAAAAAAGACACATCCGTGACATTATGGACCGAATGGAAAAAAATTATGTCATGGTTATGGCACTTCTATGATGATAATTGTGACAAAAACATGTCATCATAGATGTGGTGGGCTCCTACTTCCATGATAAAAAATCATGACAGATAATGGGCATTTCGTCCAGGGCGGGCCGGGGACGCACCTGAATGACATTCTTTGGGCCGTCCATGACATAAAAAATCATGGTAGAAGTGAGGGCGATGAAATTTTTACGGAGTTCCCTGTTACGGTGGGTGGTCGGGGTCGAGCGATGTAGTGTGATTTGAGCCTTTCTCTCATATGTAGGCGCGCGCGCGCGCGCGCGCGCGTGTGTGTGTGTGCGTGCGCGCGCAAGGCATCGGCTCTAACTGAACCCGAGGGAGGCGTTCGCTTACTGAACCCGAGCGATTGCACTAGCTACGTTACTGAATCCGAGTGATCGATCCCTTCGCTGCTGACTGAACCCGAGCGATTCCTTCGCTCCTGACTAAACCCGATCGAGTGATTCCTTCGCTACTTCTGCTAACTGAACTCGAGCGATCGATCGATGCTGCTGCTTACTTGAAGCCAATCGAACCCCCGTGCGAGATGTATCTAGCTAGCCGGTTGGGTTGCCTCTGGATGAAGAGTGCCCGTTGCTACCGCACACGTGATACGTAGAACGAGTCGAGACGTGGTGAGTCCAGCCGGTTGGTTGGCTGTGGATGAATAATTCCTGGTGAGGGTTGGATGAACAGGACTCCGCCCGTGTGTAGGCGGTTGCCACTGGATGAACATGACCCTGTGGTAGTAGGCAGTTGCCGCTGGATGAACAGGACCCCAAGGAGGCCGCCACACACCACAGTCGGTTGGGGGTGGATGAACAGGACCCCGTGGAGGCTGGTTGAACAGCAGTTGGTGGAGGCTGGATGAATAGTAGCCCGTGGATGAACAACGGGTGGTGGAGGCTGGAGGAGGTCGGCGGTGGATGAACAGTAGAAGGTGGAGGTCGGAGGAAGTCGACGGTGGATGAACAGTAGTCCCTGGAGTCCCGTTTTGCGGTATGCCACACCCCTCCCGATCAACAGGACCCCGTTTCGACCGTAGGTGCTCGAACAGAAGTCTGTTTCCTCTGTTTTGCGGCACGACGGACCCCTCCCGATCAACAGGACCCCATTTTGACTGTAGGAGCTCAAACAGAAGTTCGTTTTTGCGGTACGCTAGACCCCTCCCGATGAATAGGATCCCGTTTCAACCATAGGCGGTCGAATAGAAGGTTGTTTCCTCTATACTGTGGTACGCCGGACCCCGTTTCGGCTGTTC
This sequence comes from Aegilops bicornis, assembly GCA_021605145.1. Lineage (NCBI taxonomy): Eukaryota > Viridiplantae > Streptophyta > Magnoliopsida > Poales > Poaceae > Aegilops > Aegilops bicornis. The sequence continues at coordinate 319,535,334 of CM038675.1, forward strand.
CGTCCAAGCCAGTTGGCTCCCATTGAACATAACACATTTCGATCCAGTCGGTTGCCTCCCGATGAACACGACGCTGTTTCCCCGCTCTGGCCCAGCCGGTTGGCTGCAGATGAACCGGACGTCTTCGTTGTACGTGTTCAAGACCACGCCCGTATGTACGTACGTGGCCGTCTTTTTTGCAGCGTGGTTGTCGTATGTGTACAAGATTTAGACGGGACTGCCTGAACAGCTACCGCTCCTTATTGGGCCACGGTTCATCATGGCAGACAGATCGATGGACCAGTATGGACGTACACATTTGCGACCAGAATGACAACGCTACATACGCTTCGCCTGGGTGGGTCCCAGCTGTCAGGGAGGATAAGGAGGCACTTCCTTGCGTAGGAATATATAGATGGTGGGCCCGAGCTATCAGGGGGAGGATTCATTTTTTTGCGCGTAATAAGGAGGCACTTCCTTGCGTGCGAAGATGTAGCTGGTGGGTCCAGCTATCAACCTCACCACGTACATTCTTCTTCCGATGGCTGTCGTTCGTTGACCATGTTGACCATGTCGCGCGGACAACACCCAAGCGGTGGACAACGGTGAGGTAGGGAATGACGTGGGGCCTGGGAAGACGCAGAGGGTAGTATGAGGGTTGACTGGTTCGGCTGCGGTGTGATGCTTCCGTCGCCGCAGAATAACAGGGGGTGTGGGTGAGTAGAGGTATGGCTTGGCCAGCGATAGGAGTAGGAGGGGTAGTGAGGCCTGCGCATCAACATAGCCGGCCACGGGAGGCAGGAGCACGCGGTGGTTTGGACGGCTGGAGTAAGAAAATCAGAGGTTCAGGAAGCAGGACGACCATTGGATGTTAATAAATTTCCACAGAACTTGGGCGATGTGTTTCTTGCAAAAAGAAAAGACTATTTGGCAATGTGGAGCTAGCTCTGTACCATCCTTACTCAATTGTTCTCAACTTCTAGCTCAGCCGACCGCCATACAAAATCAATGATCCTATTGGAGCATGAAAACTGTGACATATTGGATAGTTTAAAATTTTAATTCATAGCAACACACATGTATTATAGTAGATGACGAACAAAGAAGAAGAGTGAATTTATCTTTTCGGTAAAAAGAAATCGACTACGTCATTTAAAATAATACATCAGATGTGAATGATGTTTCACATAATTACTGTTTTCCCGTTGTAACGCACGGGCATTTTAGCTAGTTCCATTTAGAAATCTGAATAGCTAATTGCCCGTGCGTTGCAGCGGGACATATTGATAATAAAATGGTTATTATTATATTTCCTAAATCATGATAAAGGTTTATTATTCATGCTAGAATTGTATTGATCGGAAACTTAAATACATGGGTGAATACATAAACAAATACCGTGTCCCTAGTAAGCCTCTACTAGACTCGTTGATCAAAGATGGTTAAGGTTTCCTAATCATAGACATGTGTTGTCATTTGATAACGGGATCACATCATTAGGAGAATGATGTGATGGACAAGACCCATCCGTTAGCTTAGCATAATGATCATCCAGTTTATTGCTATTGCTTTCTTAATGTCAAATACATATTCCTTCGACTATGAGATTATGCAACTCCCGGATACCGGAGGAATACCTTGTGTGCTATCAAATATCACAACGTAACTAGGTGATCATAAGGATGCTTTACAGGTATCCCCAAAGGTGTTTGTTGAGTTGGCATAGATCAAGATTAGGATTTGTCACTACGAGTATCAAAGAGGTATCCCTGGGTCCTCTCCGTAATACACATCATAAGCTTGCAAGAAAAGGACTAAAGGAGTTAGTCACAAGGTGATGTATTACGGAACGAGTAAAGACACTTGGCAGTAACGAGATTGAACTAGGTATGAAGATACCGACGATCGAATCTCGGGCAAGTAACATACCGATGGACAAAGGGAATTACGTATGTTGTCATAACGGTTCGACCGATAAAGATCTTCGTAGAATATGTAGGAGCCAATATGGGCATCCAGGTTCCGCTATTGGTTATTAACCGGAGAGGTGTCTCGGTCATGTCTACATAGTTCTTGAACCTGTAGGGTCCGCACGCTTAACGGTCATTGACGATATAGTGTTATATGAGTTATATGTTTTGGTGAACGAATGTTGTTCAGAGTCCCGGATGAGATCACAGACATGACGAGGAATCTTGAAATGGTCGATAGGTAAAGATTGATATATAGGACGATGGTATTAGGACACTGGAAGTGTTTCGGGACGTACCAGGAAGGAATCAGGTCACCAGAAGGGGTTCTAGGCACCCCCCGGCAAGTTATGGGCCTTATGGGCCAAAGGAGGGGACAAACTAGCCCACAAGGGGGCTGGTGCGCCCCCTCCCTTGTTTGGCCAACCCTAGGGAAGGAAAAGGGGGAGGGCTAGCCCCTCCTGCCTTTCCCTCTCATGGGAGAAAGGAAAGGGGGGGGGGTGGCGCCCTCCCCTGCCTTTCCCCGCACTCCAAATAAGGAAAGGGGGGCACGGCTTGGGAGGGACCCCAAGTAGGATTCCTCCTACTTGGGTGCCTCCTTTGGCTGCTCCTCCCTCTCTCCCACCTATATATATATGTGGGGAGGGGGCGCCACATAAGGACACAACATTGTCTTAGCCGTGTGCGGCGCCTCCGTCCACCGTTTACTCCCTCGGTCATATTTTTGTAGTGCTTAGGTGAAGCCCTGTGGAGATCACATCACCATCACCGCCATCACACCGTCATGCTGCCGAAACTCATCTACTACCTCGCCGTCTTGCTAGATCAAGAAGGCGGAGGACGTCACCGAGCTAAACATGTGCAGAACGCGGAGGTGTCGTGCGTTCGGTACTAGATCGGTTGGAGCGCGAAGAAAGTTTGACTACATCAACCGCGTTGTGAAACGCTTCTGCTTACGGTCTACGAGGGTACATAGACACACTCTCCCCTCTCGTTGCTATGCATCTCCGTGGATAGATCATTGCGTGTGCGTAGAATTTTTTTGTTTTCCATGCAACGATTCCCAACACATATATATTCTAGTGGTCCAATACCAATCATCATGTAAACCTCTTCCCTCTCTCACTCTTCCTTTCTCTCTCTAGTTATGTTTTGTTTCTTTTTATATACTATAAGACACAAATCAAACAACCAAAAACAACACATTTTTAGCAGCAACATACCCCACGCGGATTGGCCGTTGGATTTGAGCTGGACAGAAGTCATTCCCATGCATGTGGATGTTGCTTGTAGAGCTTCAAGGCATGCCATCATTTCCGCTTGCATAGCACTGGCCACATGTTCCATCCGAGCAGCTCCTAATCCCATAACGTCCCCGTTATTATCCCTCATCATAAAGCCCCAGCTACCACACATTGCTGCTTCATGAAAGGCCCCATCAACAATGATTTTGAGGACGTCGGCCATTGGTTTCTGCCACTCTCTCTGCTCCCAACGTGTCGATGGATTCTGATGCCCAATACTCCATAACCGTAGCATTCCTCCTGCAGGCCTCCTTTTTTTCTCCATCATTTACCTTGTTTCGGCGGTTCCACCACCTCCATAGCATGCATGTAACTGTCACACCTGGCCACTTGTCCGCCACTTGTCCAGTGTGACGTGGCAAGGATCGGGCCCCATATGTAATAGAGCGTGAGTGAGAGCGAGGGAGAGATAAAAGGGGCAGCCAGCCGTCTGTGGCAAGGCATGCGATGTAACAGACTGTCACTTCTCCCCAATCCTTCCTCTGAAAGCAATCTCATCTTCCTCTCCAAGCCTCGCCTCCCCTGCTCTCTCTCTCTCACCTACCCCGATCCCCTCTCTGGTTCGTTACAGTTGGTAATCAGAGCCAAAATCGCCCCAAAATTTTTCTTCCCATCGCGCTGGTTGCAGATCGGTAACATCCACCGCGCCGGTGTGTCAGCCTTGACAAGCTCACCCGAAATCCGTCATGAGTTCGATCTCCTCAAGCGGCGACAGCGCCCTCAAAGCTTGGCGGTGACGCGTCAGTCTTGGCCGCCATGGAAGAGGGCAACAGCTACATCACCAAGATGCTCGAGTCTCTCCTCGCCAAGATGGACGAACAGAAGGCGGTCCACGACAAGCAGATCGAGATTCAGGCCGCCTTCAACGCGCAGATCTCGCAGGACGTGCGCGGCCTCACCCGCCAGATCGATCTGACGCAGGCCGACGTCGACGCCACTCGCAAGATGGTGGAGGGCTCGGCATCGCCGTCGGGGTCGGTCACCACCGTGCTGCACCAACCCGCCGCTCCGCAACAACCCCCACCACCGCCCCCGCCGCCTCCACACTCGCCGCGCGTGGCCACCGAACAGGGCCGCCCGGCGACCGCCCACACGCGTCTCGGGGACCATCGGCCCCCGTTGATTCCAGTGCCTCCGCAGGGCGGACTCGCCGCTCCGGCTGCCGCTCCCTCTCCAACAGCGGGCCACTACGGCAACGACTACCACAAGCCCCCGAAGCGCGACTTACCTCGATTCGATGGCTCCGCCCCGTACCTGTGGCTGGATCGCTGCCTGGCGTACTTCGAGCTCTACAAGGTCGCACCGCACAACTGGGTGGCCACCGCGGCGCTATACATCGAAGGCCAAGCAGCCTTGGCTGAGCCTATCGCCAAACACATCGCGGCATCACCTGGGAAGTCTTCACGTCCGCCGTGCTCGAGGAGTTTGGGGCCGATGAGTTCGAGGTGGTCATGCACAAGCTGCTCCAACTCCGTCGGGCACCGCGATCGCCGAAAATCACAGCAGCGTTCGACGAGCAGATGTACCACCTGCTCGCGCTCGATCCGTCCATCAACACCAAGTTCTTCGTCACCCAGTTCATCCTGGGTTTGAAGGACGAGCTCCGCGCCCCGGTCCGTCTGCAGGCGCCCTCGAGCATCACCAGGGCGTCGGTGTTGGCGCGCATTCAAGAGGAGGAGTTGGGCACGACATGCGCGCGCCCACGCATCACACCAGCGGGGCGACCCCCACCGGCGGCGGCTCCACCACAACCATGAGCGGTCGCACCCAACCGTGCCCCCACAGACGACTACGCGCGCGAGCGGCAACTCCGCGACTATCACCGCGCCAACAATTTGTGTTTCAAGTGCGGTGACCGCTACTCGCGGGAGCACCGGTGCGCTCAGCCCGCCCAGCTGCTCACCATCAGCATCGGGGTTCACGGCGAGGTGCTCTTCGACGACACCATTCATGCTCTGCAACTCCTCGACGACCCGGACGGTCAGCGCGATGCCCGCTCTGCTGGGGCGCTCACGAATCTTGCCTCCTCTCGTCGCACACTCTGGACGACACGGACTCGGCGACTACGATCCGACTACGCGCACTGGTGGGCAACCAGGTTATGCTGCTTCTCCTTGATTCGGGCAGCTCGCATAGCTTCGTCAACAAGTCCTTCGTCGATCGTCTCGGGCTGGCGATAGAAGAAATGCCGAGGGTGGACATGCGCATCGCCAACGGTGACCGTCTCTCCTGCAACCGCATCGTTCCCGAGCTCAAGTGGTGGATGCAAGGGCACACGTTCGCCACGCCGATGCGCGAGCTCGACATTGGCGCGTACGATGGCATTACGGGCATGGGCGGCTTGCCCGGCTGGCCCCATGACATGCCACTGGCAAGACAAGTGGGTCAAGTTCACCCACGACGGCGAAGAGGTGACGCTCCGGGGTGCACCCACCAAGGCGCCCACCACCATTAAGGCGATCAAACCCGACGAGCTACGCAAGATGATCGCGGGCAACGACGTCTGGGCCATGACAATGGTGGACACGTGCGGGCGCGCACCGCCACCACGGCGCAAGTGCGCTAGCCAGACGCCCCTCCCCGATCTCCTGGAGGAATTCGCCGACGTCTTCGCCGCTCCCCAAGGCCTGCCGCCCCATCGCCAGTACGACCACGCCGTCACCCTGGTGGAAGGCGCAGTCCCCGCCAATACTCGCCCGTACCGCTACTCGCTGCTGCAAAAGGATGAAATCGAGCGCCAGGTCAAGGAAATGCTCGACGCTGGCATCATCACGCACAACGTCAGTCCGTACGCCGCTCCGGTCCTCTTGGTCAAGAAGAAGGACGGGACGTGGAGGTTCTGCGTCGACTACCGTCGCCTAAATGATGCCAGATCAAAAACAAGTTCCCGCTCCCGATCGTCGATGAGCTCCTTGATGAACTCGCGGGAGCAGCAGTCTTCTCCAAGCTGGATCTCCGCACTGGGTACCACCTAATTCGTATGCGCGAAGAGGACGAGGCCAAGACCGCGTTCAAGACGCATCACGGGCATTTCCAGTTCAGGATCATGCCATTTGGCCTGACGAACGCCCCGACGACCTTCCAATGCCTCATGAACGCCATATTCAGTAAGTATGTGCGCAAATTTGTGATCATTTTCCTTGACGACATCCTTGTCTTTAGTGAAACGATGGAAGAACACATCGAGCACCTCCGGATCGTCTTCGAGCTGTTGCGGGCGCACCAACTGTTCGTCAAGGAGAGCAAGTGTAGTTTTGCCTGCGACCACATCGACTACCTTAGGCACGTCATCTCCAAGGAGGGCGTGGCCACTGACAAGGAAAAGACGCAGGTCATGGAACAGTGGCCAACGCCGACGAACACCATCGAGCTGCGCGGGTTCCTGGGGCTCACCGGCTACTACCGAAAGTTCGTGCCGCACTACGGCATCATCGCCAAGCCCCTCACGCAGCTCCTCACGAAGAAGGGCTTCGCTGAGCGGCGGCGCATAGCGGCGTTCGAGCGGCTCAAGATCGCGATGGCGACGACGCCGATTTCGCTCTGCCCGACTTCGACAAGCCATTCTCCATCGAGACCGATCGTGCGACACAGGCGTCGGCGCCGTCTTTGGTGCAGAAGGCCACCGGTCGCGTTCTTGACAAAAGGCGCTCGGCGTGCGCAACCTGAAGCTCTCGACGTACGAGAAGGAGTTCTTGGCGGTGATGATGGCGATCGACAGTGGCGCCCCTACTTGCAGAGGGCCCCTTCGACATCCTCACTGACCACAAGTCGCTCTGCAACCTGGGGGAGCAACACCTCGAGACCGAGCTGCAGCGCAAGGCCATGGCGAAACTTGTCGGGCTGCAGTTCCGCTTTCAATACAAGCGTGGACTCGACAACGGCGCGGCCGACGCCTTGTCTCGTGTGGGCAAGCAACTCGACCTGGCCGCGCTCTCAGCGTGCCAGCCGGCTTGGATTCAGGAGGTGCTCAATTCCTACTCCACCGAACCGGACGCCCAAGATCGACTGCAAAAACTCGTCATCACCAGCCCTGACGACGACGGCTACGAACTTCACCATGGCGTCATCCGTCGCGGGGGCCGCCTGTGGATCGGCGCCAACACTGCGCTTCGCACCAAACTCATCGCCGCGCTCCACAACAACGTGGTCGGCGGCCACTCCGGCGTCACAACAACATACCAGCGCGTGCGCAAGCACTTTGAATGGTGAGGGCTCAAGCGCGACATCGAGGAGTTCGTGCTGCAGTGCGTGACTTGCCAACAGGCCAAGCATGAGTACACCAAGCCTGCCGGACTCTTGGAGCCGCTGCCCATTCCATCCGCGCCCTGGGAAGACCTCACCATGGATTTCGTGGAGGGGCTGCCGCCGTCAGAAGGCTTCGACACGATCATGATCGTGGTGGACCGCTTCACCAAGTTCGCCCATTTCATCCCGCTTCGCCACCCCTTCCACGCGGCGCAGGTGGCGCGCGCGTTCTGGGACAACGTGGTCAAGCTGCACGGGGTGCCCACCTCGATCGTCTCCGACCGCGACAAGGTCTTCACCAGCCATCTCTGGCGGGAGCTGCTCGCCGGCGCCGGCACCAAGCTGCTATACTCCACCACCTACCACCCGCAGACCAACGGCCAGAGCGAACGGGTGAACCAGTGCATGGAGATGCATCTCTGGTGCGCGGTGCACGACACCCCGGGCAAGTGGCGTCGCTGGCTTCCCATGGCGGAGTTCTGGTACAACTCAACCTTCCACTCGTCGCTCAACTGCACCCCATTCAAGGCGCTGTACGGGAAGGAGGCCAATCTGGGAGCAATGGCGGCGTGGCCAAGCGACGCTCCCACCGGCGACGACCTGGAATGGGCGGCGCACACATCACACATAGGCGCCCAACTGGAGCGGGCCCAGAAGCGCTGCAAGAAACAAGCTGATCGTAACCGCACCGAGCGCCAGTTCCAAGTGGGCGAGCAGGTACTCCTGAAACTGCAGCCCTGCGTCCAGCAATCAGTCGTCAGCCGGCCCTGCGCCAAACTCGCCTACAAGTTCTTCGGTCCCAACACGGTCACCGAGCGCATTGGGCTCATGGCGTACAATCTCGATCTGCCGGAATCCAGCCGCGTGCACCCGGTCTTCCACGTCTCGCAGTTGAAGCCGTTCACGCCGGATTACACGCCGGTGTCTGTTGAATCGCCACGAGTGCCCGATCCGTCTGCGTGGCGACCACGGCACCCACACGCATCCTGGAGCGACGCATGATGAAGAAGGGCAATGCCCCAGTCGTCCAGATCAAGGTGCAATGGGGGACCGTCACTACTTCAGCTACGACATGGGAGGACTACGACACCTTGCAGCAATGCTTTCCAGCAGCTCTCATCTGGGAAGACGAGGACGACAACCCTGAAGACGGAGCTCGCTCTCAAGGAGGGGAGAATGTCACACCTGGCCACTTGTCCGCCACTTGTCCAGTGTGACGTGGCAAGGATCGGGCCCCATATGTAAGAGAGCGTGAGTGAGAGCGAGGGAGCGATAAAAGGGGCGACCAAATGCATGGCAAGGCATGCGATGTAACAAACTGTCACTTCTCCCCCAATCCTTCCTCTGAAAGCAATCTCATCTTCCTCTCCAAGCCTCGCCCCCTGCTCTCTCTCTCACCTACCCCGATCCCCTCTCTGGTTCATTACAGTAACCAGCACCCTTTGATCTTCTGGCAAGTCTAGTACTTGTACTACTTCTTTAGCATATCCATATGCAGCCGACATGTGGACGTAGTCCTTCAAGCTCTAAACTTCTCCATAGTTTCTTGACTTCCTTGCATCTTATGAACAAGGGCCCGTCCTCACCTAATCTTTTGCAGCAGTAGCACACAAACAAAAACACACACACACACACACACACAACGTTTCACACTCTATTCCTCCACGCTTCAGGGAGAGTCTCAAAGGGAAACGACAATGGCTAGCCTCCACAAGAACTGCTGCACTTTTGCTTGACATCGTATCTCCCAGATCCTTTTCTCAGCCATGCTTGTTACGGAGTTGTCACTTGTTGCGGGGATAGTGACATGTGCAGAAGAACCTGGAAAGGGTTAGGATGTGATTGCTTAAAAAAATTCAAATGGCATCAGCACTTAGCAACACCTATTCCCAAGTGAAAATAAGCTGGAGGTTGTTCAGGCAGAGGTTGATGCAGGTGACGTCGGTGCTGATGGCGTCGTGCCGCATTAGCTCCTCGCCGCATCCCGAGTTTCCACACCCGACCTCAACGACCTGCAGGCTGCAACACAACAAGCAACATATATGTTCAAAAATCAGGAGTCCCTCACGAGATTGACCTCAAGAATGGGGGAAGATTTAAAGGAGCATGAACTGGGAGGGAGAGGAGAAGAACAGGGCGTGGCCAGCGGCCCCATCGACTCTGTGTCCGCCTGACGAGACGAGCCCACCAACGGCAGCCCCGGGAGGACATGATCTCTCGCCCACCGCCTCCTCGACGCTAAGGGCAAAGTAGCTCCGGCGGCGTGGCGAATCCTCGGTGTCGCTGTGGTGACCTTGGGGTGTCGTAGCAAGAGTCCGTGGAAGGGGAGCACGCGACCTCCCGCCGTTCGCCAGATGGGGGAGCTTGTGGCGGCGGCCAGATCAGAGGTGGGATAGGGTTAGGGGAATCAATTTGCATCGGTTTTTTAGGAGGGAGAAAAGAAAATCGCTACGGAGTGGAGGGGATTGTACGAGAGGTTGGACGAAGAGAGGCGAACGTAAGAGGGGAAATGAAACACTATGTTTCTTTTAGGTAATAGAGAGAGAAAAGGAAATCGCTACAGAGTGGAGGGGGTCGTACGAGAGGTTGGACGAAGAGGGGCGAACGTAAGAGGGGAAATGGAACACTATGTTTCTTTTAGGTAGTAGAGAGAGAAAAGAAAATCACTACGGAGTGGAGGGGGTCGTATGAGAGGTTGGACGAAGAGCGGCGAACGTAAGAGGAGAAATGGAACACTATGTTTCTTTTAGGGAGATAGGTAGTAGAGAGAGAAAAGAAAATCACTACGGAGTGGAGGGGGTCGTATGAGAGGTTGGACAAAGAGCGGCGAACGTAAGAGGAGCAATGGAACACTATGTTTCTTTTAGGGAGATTGCCCTGCTTCAAATGACGGAAATGCCCAGGAACAGCTGCCGCGCACCGCCATCCCCTCCGCATCGACGGCCACCAACCAGCTCCCCTTCCTCTTCTCACCTCCCCAGGAGATCACGCGGCGAGGGAACGAAGCCCACCACCGACGACCCCCTCCTTCCTCTCTTCCAGCTTCCCCTCCTCCGGCGCCGGTCCCGCGGCGGCAATGGGGATGGTGCGGGAGGCGTGGTTTCTGCTCCTGTTGGCGCTGCTCGCGGCGGCGGACGCAAGGAGGCAGAAGGGCGGCGAGACGGCCTGCGACAAGGGGTGGGAGTGCAGCGGCAGCAGGTTCTGCTGCAACGAGACCATCACCGACTACTTCAAGGCCTACCAGTTCGAGGAGCTCTTCGCCAAGCGCAACAGCTCCCTCGCCCACGCCGCCGGCTTCTGGGACTACCAGGCCTTCATCACCGCCGCCGCACTCTTCGAGCCTCGCGGGTTCGGCACCACCGGCGGCAGGGAGATGAGCATGAAGGAGGTCGCCGCCTTCCTCGGCCACGTCGGCGCCAAGACCTCGTGTACGTTTCTCTCTGCTCCTCATTCTAATTCACCTTGATGTGCCTTCCGGGATATAGAGAAATCGACATCTACCAGTAACAGTTTTAACTATAGGCTTCATGAATTTCAAGCCAGGGTTAAACAATGTGTGGGCTTTCCGGATGCAACGAAATGTGAATTAGGTGGTACAGTATTTAGTTTCCATTGGGATAGTGTTTCATCAGAATGGTTCCTACCAAGATCTGAAACTTGACATCTGCAAAGCATCGTTAGTAGTATAATTATTGCCCATCAAGTTTTAATTTGTATAATTCTGTACAACTGACTAGAGATCTTCAGAAGATTCATTCTAATTGCCTTACATAGTTACATGTTTACTGGGAGTGTAACACATCGTATAGTTTCAAATGTATAAGAAACCTAAAGATGATAATCAGGAGTGGCATCTCATATTACTGGATGGTTGCTCCTACAGGTGGATATAGTCTAGCTGACGGTGGTTCATTGGCTTGGGGTCTTTGCTACAACCATGAAATGAGCCCAAGCCAGAGCTACTGTGACGACAGCAACGAATTATACCGTTGTGCTGAAGGTGTTGAGTACTATGGTCGAGGCGCCCTTCCTGTTTACTGGTCAGTCTGATATGTTCTTCTGCCAGTTGTTGTTAATTAGGAACCGGCTGGGTCTAGCTATTGATTTTGAATCTTCTTGTTAATGATCCTCAGGAACTACAACTATGGTATCGTGGGCAAGGGTATCAAGCAGGATCTGTTGAACCACCCAGAGTTATTGGAACAGAATGCCACTCTAGCATTTGAAGCAGCGATCTGGAGGTGGATGACTCCAGTGAAGAGGAAGCAGCCATCAGCCCATGATGCCTTTGTTGGCAACTGGAAACCAACCAAGAAAGACACTTTGTCCAAGAGGTATCCTGGCTTCAAAATGCGACAATGAACATTTTGTATGGTGATGCCATCTGTGGTAAAGGGTCCATTGATAATATGAATGGCATTATATCCCACTATCAACATTATCTTGATTTGATGGGAGTTGGTGCTCTGCACTCTGGAGATAACTTGGATTGTGCCGACCAAGTGCCATTCAATCCATCATCAAAGAGTCCCGACTCATAAGCAAGCTGCATGCTAGATCCATGTATATTTCCCTGTAAATTTGAGGCACAGCTATCTTGCATCGGTAACGATAGAAGTATTGTATGCGAATCTATATGATAGTATTTATTAGTAGCTCTGAGGACGACTGTTGCGTTTGTTTAGTCTGTAACCTGTTTATGTAAACCCGTAACCTTCTCATTATGTGTTTTTGCCATGTATATTACAGCAGAGAACTCGCATTTGAACACATGATGACTTCCTTGTAAATTATATTACTTCTGTTACTAAAGGTAATTGATAATTCATCGCCCTTTGCTTTTATAAGTTCACTACTGCTTTGCTCCTGTCATGGATGTTCTTCCAGCAAAAACCTGCCATTGCTCTCTTGTTCTGTGAAAATGACTGCCGGGCAGCAATGATGATTTTTAAATCGATCTGAGTGGAGAGATCTTGCCTTGGTTTGTTTTCTGAGTTCTGTGGACCAGAGTTTTTTTTTTTTGGTATTTTCTCTATTTTGGGGTAATTTTGTGATGTTAATTTTCAGAGGCAGAAACATTGACCATAATTTGTTATGGTATAAACAGATATATGGGAGCATGCGTGAAAAAAAAGACATCACAGCAAACATAAAACACAGTCAACACCTCAAAATCTATTGTGAATTCACAGAGATAACAAGTGTGGGAGTTCATAGGCATATTCTTACAGCACTACAGATGGATGGATATTTACCACTGAAGCGGCTTATCCAAGTGCCTTCCTGGGGACCGTCAGCTGGGAACCACACATGGACCTGGATAGCCAGGTACAGATAGGCTGACTAGTGAGCTGCGTCCTTTTCCTCTTCCATTTCAGGGCACCAGCAACCATTACCGGCATTCAAACAAGGCAAGCAGGAAGGGGATGGAGCTCACCAACATCCCCCGTCTCGCCTCCCCCTCCAGTTTCTTCTCCAGCTGCAGTCCTTGCGCCTGCAGGTAATGTTTGCATCCCCTCTCATGCCGGCTATGGGCGGCGAATAACATGTGGATATTGTGGTGCTACAGGAGTAGAAGAAGAACTGGGAAGGCTGTGACAACAGCGTTTGCTGCTGGTAGCAAGTGCAGTGCTGATTCTGCATGCCCAGAGCCCATTGAACAGCATAATGTAGACAGCCTTTCAGGTATGGCGCATTTCATGGCTAATTTTTTGAAGTAAATAGCACGATAGTGTCAAGAACGTCGACACATTGTTCATTTTTTGTTGCCTTGGGGAATCTGTACAAAGAGAAGTTGCTGATAATGAGTATATACTTCCCACCTAGAGTTTGAGGATTGAGACTAGTTTTGAGGGGTTAGCTAATTGCTACAGCTGAACATATTTCACTTGCCTCTGTTTGAGACTAGTTTTGAGGGGTTAGCTAATTGCTACAGCTGAACATTTTTCACTTGCCTCTGTTCTCTCACACAATAAACTTGTATTACGATCCAACTATTTGACAAAACAAATACTCCCTCCATTCTAAATATAAGTCTTTTTAGATATTTCAATTGGGACTACATACAGATGTATATAGACGTGCTTTAGAGTGTATATTCACTTATTTTGCTCCGTATGTAGTTCATATTGGAATCTCTAAAAATACTTATATTTAGGAACGGAGGAAGTATATAGGAAGAACTAAGAATTTTCTTCCAGTCTGCTAATATATTGTTGGCCAATTAAATTTTCTTTGCGTATAGTGGCCTCAGGTCCTGCAAATACCCAATGTTATAAAAGGAGAGATTTTGCTGCTGTTGCTTTGCTCCCTTTTCTACTTCCTCATGTTGATATGGCGAGTGCGTAAGTACAGTATTCAGCCACTATTACATTCCTATGTTGTACTTAATTCTCATACCTATGAGATAGAGTTCCTATCAATCTAATGCTATTAGCCTACATTTATGTGAGCATTTTCTTTATGGTCAATTTATTGAACTGTACAATCATAGACTAGAATCAAATATAAGAAGTGGATCATAGGCCAATCAAGTATGAGTATGATCTAGAATATCGATTTGCAGAAAAGAGTAACCTACTCAAAGCTGTTTCTTGTTCTTTAAACATCCCTATGAACTTTGAGGTAGTTGTTTCTTGATCTTTAAACATCATCACCGTGATGATCTCAAAGAAGTTCCCTAATTAGGGTTGACTTTGTAGGGCTGACTCATATGATGGATCAATTATTCAAAATGGTGTGAGGAATGTCTTATCCAAGGTGAAAGCAGCTGGCGTGCTTCGTTTGGTTTTCCATGATGCAGGGACATTTGATATTAGTGACAAATCAGGTTAGATATTATTTGTATGTTATCGAAGTTTAATAACAGAGCAAGGTTTGCATGTGTTTAAAAGGCTAATGGTCTAGAATTGGGAATTCAAATATGCTAAGGTTGAAGATATCTAAAAAATGGTTGTTGCAAAGTAGAAAACACAAGAGAAACATTGATGATTGATGACGATATCTTGCAGGTGGCATGAATGGCTCCATAATCTATGAAGCTGACAGACCTGAAAATGCAGGACTTAGTAAATCCTTAAAGGTTCTTTTCCTCTTCAGAAAGTACCTTTACAACACATCTTTCTTCTTTGCTTGTTGTCATGGATAGTGCCATATCCTATCAAGGAACACCTAACTTGACATTTCTGTTGATTGCTTTAAAACCAACCAGATACTGCGAAAAGCAAAAGAAGGAATCGACCAGGTTCAGCAAGGTATGTGCTTTACACATGTGTTGTCTGTATTTAACTTAACTTTATCTGTATCCTGGAGTCAACCTTTTACTGTCTCTCTATAGTGTCATGGGCGGACTTGATCGCAGTGGCTGGTGCTGAAGCAGTTGCACTCTGTGGAGGGCCTGAAATTCCCATAAGATTAGGCCGTTTAGATTCCAGGTGCATCATAGTGGCTTGTCATTTTACACATTCCTTGCAGCATTAACCAAACTTTTAGCTATTCCAGAGGCGTTCCTATTTAGTGCTT
This sequence comes from Aegilops bicornis, assembly GCA_021605145.1. Taxonomy (NCBI): domain Eukaryota; kingdom Viridiplantae; phylum Streptophyta; class Magnoliopsida; order Poales; family Poaceae; genus Aegilops; species Aegilops bicornis. The sequence goes on from CM038675.1 coordinate 319,550,353, forward strand.
GTCATTATTCTTCTGAACTAACGCATTTCTCATGTAGTACTGCTGATCCGACCGGTAAACTTCCTGAAGAAACATTGGATGTTGTGGCCTTGAAAACATCATTTCGCAAAAAGGGCTTTTCGTGAGTCTCGCTTTTGTTCAACAACCTCTGTGAATTTCCGTTGTCTAATTTGTAATACCTAATGAAACTTAGCTCCAGTGGCCAAAATTGTATATCTGTATATGATTTTCCCTAGAATTCTGCCAAGGATTCCATAAAGCAGCCAGTGTCCATCCATGTCTGCTTGGCAGGACACAGGAGATGGTCGTTTTATCTGGAGCTCACACAATTGGGGGTAAAGGATTCGGGAATCCAAATGCTTTTGATAACGCCTATTTCAAAGTACTCCTTGAGAAGCCACGGCCGACTTCATGTAAGTCATTTTTGATATTATCACCATTCCCTTTAATACCCGTTAATTTGTAAATGTACTTATGTGTGGTGTTCACATGTGAAGCTGGCATGCCGATAGGGCTGCCCACGGACTGGGCACTCACTGAAGATGATGAATGCTTAAGGTATTCTATTGAACCAGACAGTTGGCTTTGCTTAACAATACATATCCTTCTTAGGGTTCATTTGAAAGAGTTATTATTACCATCTTACTGCCAGATAATTGGGCTTGCTTCAGATAAGCTAGATAAGGTGGCTTACATGAATAGTAAAACTCCGAATAGTTCTAGGGGTGGTCCTAGCCTATAACAGGCTGTAGATCATTCACAATCTTCTAAACACCATTTGCTTGCCCAATCTCTCAATTTTAAAATACAAGCACCAATGAATGAACATATTTGCCGTCTGACTGAACTTTTGGTGACAAGCTAAGCAATCTAGGCGACCTTAAAAAAAGTTAAGAAACCTAGGACAAATGGATCTTTGTGATTTTCCTTGCATATTTACATCAGGTGATCGGCCCACTGACTTTGGAGACACTAAACTGCTTGCAGGTGGATCAATATCTATGCGGAGGACCAGGATAAATTTTTCGCCGACTTCAGAGATGCATACACCAAGCTTGTAAATAGCGGAGCCTCGTGGAGAACAGCTTAGTTAGAATTACTAAGTCTTTTTTTTTTGTCAATAAGGAGGTGTCACCCCCTGTTCCCCGGCCTCTGAATCTATTGATGCACACAGCAAGTGTAAGATTCGTGGAAATTTTGTCTGTGCTCATTCCCTGTATATTGCTTTGGCTCGTTTGGAGCTCGGGAAATTTGTACAGAAAACAAACTACTGTTTGTCTGGCTCATGCACGGATCGACCTAGCGTTCCATTTCTGGGGCCGCTGTTGTTGGTCCGTTTTTTTTTCGAAACAAGGCAAAAGACTTGCCATTTCATTGCTAAAGGGAGAAAGTTTTAGACAGAAACCGCAAAGCGGCAAATAAGAGGCCTACTCTCGCGGTACTACAACACCCAAATGTTTCGCTCCAGCCATGGTCCAAAGTAACACCTGCTGTTTGATTTTGTTGATGATGACCATGAAAGGGGCCGCCGAGTTGCGGAAGACTCTAGCATTGCGCTCTGACCAAACCTCCCAAGAGATGAGCATCATAAGAGAGGCAAGCGCCTTGGGCGAGTCAAGATGGAGCTGAAGGTTTCCATTCCACCATTCTCTGACCGAAGCCCTCGTCACCCAAGCAGACGTGGTGTTGTGATGCATGCCCCATGGGAGGACGTCATTTCAAATGCGCATGGTGTAGCGACACTGGAAAAGCAGATGAGCCGCGGTTTCTTGGGTTTGCTTGCAAAGAGGACATAGACCGCAGTTAGGCCAACCATGGCGGCTCAAGCGGTCCGAAGTCCAAAAACTTGCATCGAGGAGGTGCCCACACCGTCCACACTGAATGGACAAGGTCCGAGTTGGTGAGGCCTTCAAACTGAGCCTTGTAAGCCGAGGATGCAGAATATACCCCATCTTTGGTGAACTTCCATATAATCGAGTCGTCAACGTCGTCATCGAGGGCCACCGTTGTTAGTTTGTCCCAAAGGTTAGCAAACTATTGGATGTGTTCTAGGGAGAGGCCATTTGAGCTGTCAATATTTACAATCCATTGGTTGTGGCCATAGTTTGTTGAACTGAGGAATTTTTCTTGCGAGAGAGGTCGTAGATGTAGGGAGTGATGTCACGAGGGCACAATCCTCCTAGCCAAGATGAATTCCAGAACCTCGCTGTCCTTCCATTTCCCACGGTGACCATGGTGGCTGCCGCAAAGAACTGGCGGTCGTCTTCTGTGCACGACACTCCCATGCCAATCCATGGCTTGCTCTTATCTTTCCACTCAAACCATAACCATCGAAATCTCAGGGCCTTAGCAAATTTCTTAAGATTTAGCACCCTCAAGCCACCCTTGTTCTTCGATTTGCAAACAAGGTCCCAGTTTACCTTACATTTCCCTCCAGAAGCCTTGTCCGTGCCTGCGCAAAGATATGCACGGCGGATGCTATCAATTTTTCTAGAGGACCTCCACGGGGACGTCAAGAGGAGTGAGATGATATATTGTGGTGGCCTTTAGGGCAGCCTTGACAAGAACCGTTCGACCTGCAGCAGCCACATGTCTTCCTTGCCAAGGGGGGAGCTTGCCTGCAATCTTATCTTCAAGATGCTGGAAGTGGATTCTCTTGAGACGCTTAACAGACAAAGGAAGCCCAAGATAACGCATCGGAGACGATGAACGGACCACCGGAAAAGCATGGAGGACGTTGTCCAAATTGATACCATCACATCGAATACGAGCAAGAAGACTTTTAACACAATTGTTGACAAGACCGGTCACTTCTCCAAATGAAGCCATAGTGGCAGCCAGGAATTGAACATCCTCCTTAATTGGTTTGATAAAGATGGCAGCATCATCAGCGTAAAGGGAAGCTCGAACGGTTGGGGTTGTACCACACAGAGGATGGAGGTGCCCTTTGGCAGTGGCCTTGCTGAGGAGATGATGGAGTGGATCAATGGCCAGGACAAAAAGAAGGGGGGGACAGCAGGTCGCCCTGTCGAAGGCCACATCCATGCTTCAGGGGGTCTCCCAACACCCCATTGATCAACACTCTCGAGGTGGCGGTGGATAGCAGAGCGGCAACCCAATCCTGAAATCTGACCGAGAAGCGAAGATGTTGGAGAGGATCCATGAGAAAGTCCCAACGCACAGAGTCAAATGCCTTATTGATATCAAGCTTGAATAGAAGAGTCGGGCTGTTTTTTTGATGCAGTTTTCTTGCCAAGTTTCTGACATACATGAAGTTTTCATGGATGCTTCGCTTTTTTATGAAGGCGCTCTGGGCATTTGAGACAAGGTCGTGCGTATGAGGGGCCATCCGGGTAGCCATCATCTTGGCAATTATCTTCGCAAAAGCGTGAATGAGGCTAATGGGGTGAAAGTCCGAGATGGATTCCGCCCCATCCTTCTTTGGAACGAGAGCAATGTTCGCCGAGTTGAGCCAGTGCAAATTCTCAGAGCGTAAGTTGGAGAAGTGCGAGCATGATATCATCTTTTATTATTTCCCAACACTCCTTGAAGAAGGCCCCAGAAAAGCCATCGGGTCCCGGTGCTTTGTTGCTGGGAAGATAAAAAATTGCCTTTTTCACCTCTTCCTCTGTGAAGGCAACTCTAAGGTCCATGAGGTCGCACTCAGGGACCGGGATATTGTCCCAGTTGAAATCGGTGTGACGCGGCAGACCGCGTTTGGTGACCTTCGCGAAATGATCTTGGATGATGGCCTTCTTATGATCATGGGCAGTAACCCATCCATTGTTATGCTTGAGGCGGTGGATGAAGTTCTTCCTTCTTCTATGAGTGACCCGTAGGTGGAAAAAACGAGTGTTGGCGTCTCCATCTTTTAGGTTGGTAATTCACGAGCTTTGTCGCTTCCGTGCACGCTCCATAATGGCCAAGGCAACCACCTTCCGTTTGAGGCGCTTCCGTAGATCTCGCTCGTCAGTGCTAAGGGGCCGAAGTTCTTGAGCCACATCCAGGCGAAGGATAACTTCCAGATGTTGGGGAACGTAGTATTTCAAAAATTTACCTACGATCACGCAAGATCTATCTAGGAGAAGCATAGCAACGAGCGGGGAGAGTGTGTCTACGTACCCTCGTAGACCGAAAGCGGAAGCGTTTAGTAACGCGGTTGATTTAGTCGAACGTCTTCGCGATTCAACTGATCCAAATCTTGAGCATACGGCACCTCCGCAATCTGCACACGTTCAGCTCGGTGACGTCCCTCATACTCTTGATCCAGTTGAGGCCGATGGAGAGTTTCGTCAGCACGACGGCGTGGTGACGGTGATGATGAAGTTACCGGCGCAGGGCTTTGCCTAAGCACTACAACGATATGACCAAGGTGGAAATTTGTGCAGGGGGGCACCGCACACGGCTAAACAATTAACTTGTCTGTCCATGGGGTGCCCCCTGCCCCCGTATATACACTGGTGCGCGTCGGTCCTAAACAAATGGTTTAAAACCCCTTTCCGCGACGGCATTTGGAACCATCGCCAAGTGAGTGTGGGTGATAGGGGGGTCCTTCCCACATGACCCAAAAACCATCGGGGATAGGGCCCCTACAGTACCCCTACTCGTTTTTGCTCGCATTGCCATCAAGTCGGTATTCTGTGGTGCTATGTTTACGATGCGTGACCCATCACGAACGGTTCACTATTATAGAACGTGTATGATGCGCGGCCCATCACAAACGGTTCACCGTTAAAAAAGATTAGCTAATCATCGTACGAGTGTCGGACAGGAATACGAAACGTCGGACCGTCATAACATCGTCGTACATGACAACTATCGCACACGCTATTCTGTGGTGCAACGTTTACGATGCATACTTCATCAGAAACAGTTCATGGTTGCGAATCGTGTACGATAAGGCAACTAACACAAACGTTTAGTTTGCCCGCACCGTTTGTGATATTGTCTGACATCGCACACGCTTTGCAAACGGCAACTGTGTGCATGCTTGCACACGTTTCCTCTCTGTGAACCATCTCGGATTATGGTGCATATCGCAAATGTTTGTGTTTTACCAACCGTGTGTGCCGTAACAACCTGGAGAGCGTAATTTCACCGTAATTTAATTGCTGCTTTTCCAAATTGTACCGGATTTGAATTTGAATGTATGCTACAGCTTTATTCATATCCATCAGGTTTAAACAACCAATGCATTATTCGATTCATAGGTACATATGTTCAAGAATTACATAAGAACCAAATAAAGAATGATGAACCACGGTTGTATACTTGTACTATTAAAGACGGTAAAGAAAGAGGCAAAATATATTCTGTTCTTTGAACAAGGTGAAGTGGAATGCCCATATTGTGCCCTCCTCCATGCGAGAAAACGCATACGACTCTAGTCCAACCCCTTGTGATGGCCGACCGCCCATCCTTCACGGTCTTCATGAAAACATCTAGATAATCATCGTGTTACGGTAGAAATACTTTAACCTTTGCATGCCCACCAATCGGGTAGTTTGAGAGGTAATCTTGAGTAAACCGCTTTGGCAACCTTTGCAAAGGAATAAGATTTCAGACATTGTCATCTAACACAACTAATTATGGGCAAGAAAAGAAGGCTGCAGAGTTCTTACTTACCATCCTGCGATTCATTGTTGTCTTGGATAAAGTGTAAACAAATAGTTTAATTGCCATCTTTGGACCCATTTTACTAACAATCTTTATCAGCTTCCTCACTTGATACTGGTTCATCGATATCTCATTGCCCCATACACAGAAAGGGTCGAAACGCGGATCTTTACCAATGACATATGTACCTAAAAGAAGCAAGTTAATATTAGAAGCTAAACAACAATAGCACAATGATGTAGTACAACACTCTTTTATAATATGTCTATATACATCCGTATGTGGTAGTCCATTTTAAATCTCTAAAAAACAAATATTTAGGAACGAAGGGAGTATCTTATAACATCCAATATACTCACATATTAGATGAATTAACATCTTATATTATGGGCCGAAAGGAGTTTAGTTCGTTCTAAAAAATTATCTGCTGCTGTATCCACGGGTTACAGTTAGTTTGAGCTAGTCCGGGCTCAAATAGCCCTAAAGTATATCTAAATATGAGGGCTAGTTTGAGCTAGTTGCATCTGCAACCCACGCAAAAAACTAGTATCCAACCCAAGAGGTGCTAATTGGAGCTAGTTCTCCTAGTGCATTTATTGTCAATCTAACCCCGCCATCCAAACAACTCTTTGGATGGAGTTAGTTCAGGGTTAGTAATGAGCTAGAAACTAACTCTAAGCTCTAGCTAAGTTGAGCATCCAAACAGGGTTGTGTTGTTGCTGTTGCTACTGCTGCTGCTGCTCTTCTACGTATATCTAGACATCATCAGAACATTAATGTAACACTCTTCGTTGTTGCTATGTAGCCTAGGATTGCATATTTAGACATTAAATAAATTGCATGTTGCTATGTAGCCTCAGATATATTACATATGACCCTAATTAACCTAAGGAAAAATGGGTTGCAGATATATTCAGTTAAAAGTCCGGTTCAGCGATTAGTCCCTTATCAACCGCCAGCCTATATGGTACCAGCTAAGGATATCCTAAACAGTGAGCAGATATAAGCCATGGGATGAAACTAACCTCGATGGAAAATAGCAGTCGTTCCCAAAATTGTCCTGTGTAGGTACATCAAGAAGCATGTTAAGCACAACAGGCTAAACATCAACCAAAATCACACATGGCAGACAAAATAATCTCCAAATGATAGCTTCAGTGTGTAGGTTTAAGCACGCTAGTAAAGCAAAACAAGTGGAAAGGTGTGCTAACTGCAATAGGCCTAACATTTAACAACAAGCAAACATGGTCATTCAAACTGGTATTGTGCCGGTCTAAGTACACTGGCTATGGTTAAATAAAAATGGAAAGGCGTGTTAACTACAAGATGCAGCAACCAAATGTAGTCATTCATAGTGGTATTGTTGAAACTGCATCGATGAAATTGAACTGCCACAGTTCATACTTGCACATATAAAACATCACGTTGTGAATAATCGAATAAACAAGGCATACTACGAACAACCAAAGATAGCATTTGAAACTGAACATATGCTAACTACAAACAACCGAACTATCAAAAAACTTTAAAAGAGGCATATGCTAGCTATAACAGGCTTAACAACAAGCAAATATATGCATTCCTATCGGTATGTTTAAAACTGGAATGATGAAATATACTGCACAGTAAATAATTGCACATACAGAGCATCACATTGTGAACAAATGAAATAAACAAATCATGGGTTTCCTCACTTGTCACAGATGGGCTCGTTCCTGTGGGAAGAGCACGGACCATGGATGCGCTCCATGTTGTCGCAGATGGGCTCCTTCCCCTTGTTAGAGCACGACTGTAGGGTGCCCTCCCTGATGTCACAGACGGGCGCTTTCCACTTGGAAGAGCAGATGGGCTCTTTCCCCTTGGAAGAACCGGAGAGGGTGCCCTCCTCGTGGTCGCTGTCGATGAGGTCTGACTTGGAAGCTTGGATCCCAAGCCCGTCATGAACGTGTCCTTCGAAATGACAAAAGGGGCTCGATGGCGATGTAGAATGGCAAATTGTTGACAATGAGCCGAGAGAAGATCAGCGGTGGGGCCATGGATGAGATCGACGGCGGTTGAACCCGAGGGTTGGGGTGGGCCACTTAACACTGTGACACAACCCGCCTCGAGCGTATGTCAATGACCTCGATGTAAATGGCCGATTGGACGAGACATGCCCGCATACTCTAGCCCGCTGCTTGAGTGCCTGCCGCCAGTAATGGTCGCCAGCTTCCTCGGCGACGTCGAGCAAAGAGACCGCTATACACCTCTTTTGGGCCAGTCGCTCCTCGAGCTCCACGCGAAGCATAGCCGGGCTTAGGCTGCGACGCTCTGGAGTGGGGGATGGGGATCTGTGGGAAAGGGGGCGTTTGGCAGGCGTCATCTAAGAAACTCAGGGCGGCCTGGGTATGGAGATCAGTGGGTAAGCTGCATGGGCAAACCGGCAGATGTTGACAATGGAGGCTTTGCGGCGGCGGCAGCGGCGGCGGGGACTTTGCTAGGGTTTTGAGCGACGGAGGGGGTGTGTGTGTGCGCGCGCGCGCATGCCCGAGGAGGTTTTGGTGTGTGTGTGTTTGTGTGTGTGGAGGGGGGCGCGGGGTATTTGAGGAAATGACGCGGGTACTAAAAATTTTACTACGCGGGAGTCAAACACGGGAGTGAAATGCCGGGCTATTGAAAATTTTGATGATAGTGCATCGCACACGGCCGGAGATAACAACCGTGTGTTATGAAACAGAAAAACCCTCGAAGCGGGCAGATATTTTTGAGAGGGGGAGCCTCATGGAGCTCAATGTACTGTGCGGATGTGTGCGTGACAGGTGCACCGGCGTGGCACACAGTTAGTTTGAGTGAACCGTGTCTGTTGCGTCATCCGACTTGTCTAATGTTCATAAATTTGGCGAAAAATGACGCGGGAGAGGGTCAGAACACGAACACACTTGCATGTGGACCAAATTTATGTATCAAAAGGGTGGTTTGATTTTCAAATACCAAATGCAACTTCGATGTGGCACATGTCTCGCAAAGCGCACGGTATTGCTTGCTCCCACCCTCTCGTGTCGCATCGAAGGAATCCTAAGCTATGAATGCATGCCCCTCCCCTCAAACGAGGTTCACCTAGCAAAGTGCGAAGTAGCTAGCGGCCCCCTCCTCCCTCGTGTCGGCACGAAGGGAATCCTAAGCTATATATGAATGCATGCTCCCTCCCTCTCAACTGAGATTCACCTAGCAAAGTGCGAAGTAGCTAGCAGCCCCCCTCCTCCCTCGTGTCGGCACGAAGGGAATCCTAAGCTATATATGAATGCATGCCCCCCAAACCGAGGTTCACCGTAGCAAAGTGCGAAGTAGCTAGCAGCCCTCCTCCCTCGTGTCAGCACGAAGGGAATCCTAAGCTATGAATGCATGCCTCCCAACCGAGGTTCACCTAGAAATGTGTGAAGTAGAGCTAGCAGCCCCCCTCCCTCGTGTTGGCACGAAGGGATTCCTAAGCTATGAATGCATGCCCCCTCCCCCTCAACCGAGGTTCACCTATCAAAGTGCGAAGTAGCTAGCAGCCCCTCCCTCGTGTCGGCACGAAGGGAATCCTAGCTAAGCTATGAATGCATGCCCTCCCCCCCACCCGAGGTTCACCCTAGCAAAGTGCGAAGTAGCTAGAAGCTACCCCTCTCTTGTGTCGTCATGAAGGGAATCCTAAGCTATGATTGCACATGCCCCCCCCCCCAACCGAGGTTCACCTAGCGAAGTGCGAAGTAGCTAGCAGCCCCCTGCTCGTGTCGGCACGAAGAGAATCCTAAGCTATGAGCATGCCCCCTCCCCCCCAACCGAGGTTCACCTAGCAAAGTGTGAAGTAGCTAGCAGCCCCCACTCCCCCTCGTGTCGCCATGAAGGGAATCCTAATTAAGCTATGAATGCATGCCCCCCCAACCGAGGTTCACCTAGCAAAGTGCGATGTAACAATCCCCCCCCCCCGCCCCACACACACACACAGTTTTAGTCGGCGGGCCAGAGAGGCATATATCTCACCAAGATGGATCGTAAAATGGACCAAGAATAATCCACCTTGGTCGTACAACCTCTCTCTTGTTGTTGGTCAAAGTGATGTCCGTCCATGCGACCCCGGAGATGGGCTAGCTCGCCAATAATCACGCAAGTAGCTAGTCCCCGAAGACAACCACTTTGCATGCGTGTGGCCCAAACATATGTATGGAGAGGTGTGTTTTTGAGTAACAATGAACAACTTTGATGTGGCACCGTGATTTCGAACTAGAAATCCCCACACTGAGTGAGGGTTAGGTTGACGATGCATATGTATGTTACACCACACTTCAAGCCAACAACGGGGATTCATACATGCATGCATGCGTGCATAGTATATGCGCTCAAACTTAATTAGGTCTGAACCTCACCATGACCTATACTACGATAACACTAACCAAATGAAGAATCCGCCATGGTAACCTATCTTGTTGTTGGTCAAGGTGATCATGGATGTCCACGCGGGCCCACGAATGTATAGGCTTGTCACCGATAACCACGCGAGGGAGTGTATCGTTCGAAGGCAACCACTACATGCATATGCATGGAGGTGATGCGTGCATGCATGTTTGAATACACAACATTTATCGGGTGCGTGTGTCAAAAATCGTACACTAGCTCCTCACACAGAGCGAGATCGGTTCATGATGGTGTCGTTGTACTAGTCACTTCAACTCGATGGGAGGGATTCATGGGTACACATGCATATGTGTGTGCTCAAAGTGTATCATGCATGTCATCCCAGAGCAAAAATAATAATCCCCTCCTAAGTCAAATTAACCTCTCTTGTTGTCAGGCAAAAAGAAGTGATGGACCAAGCAGGCCCATAGATGGAAAACATAGATATCGCTGATAACCGCTTAAGTGGGTGCGAGAGGACACCAAACATATATATGTTGAATACCCAAAATGCACAACTTTGATGTGCCTCAAAAACCGTAAACCATGCACCCACACAGAGCAAGGTTCATATCAAGCGTACTACATATGATGGTCCCCTTCCCCCCTCTTCACCGCATACTATATGCTCCTGCCGTAATATATGTACAACCCAAAAGAATCCTCATCGATGATGAAATTAATTAACCTCTCCCAATGTAGGTCAAAGTGATGCATGCATGCATGCATCGACGATGGCCTCGTGGGCCCACAGATGGAAGCATCACACGTGAGTGTCCTAGCTAGGATATGAAGGAAATATGCCCTAGAGGCAATAATAAAATTATTATTTATTTCCTTATATCATGATAGATGTCTATTATTCATGCTAGAATTGTATTAACCGGAAACATGATACATGTGTGAATACATAGACAAACAGAGTGTCACTAGTATGCCTCTACTTGACTAGCTCGTTGATCAAAGATGGTTATGTTTCCTAGCCATACACATGAGTTGTCATTTGATTAACGGGATCACATCATTAGGAGAATGATGTGATTGACTTGACCCATTCCGTTAGCTTAGCACTTGATCGTTTAGTATGTTGCTATTGCTTTCTTCATGACTTATACATGTTCCAATGACTATGAGATTATGCAACTCCCATTTACCGGAGGAACACTTTGTGTGCTATCAAACGTCACAACGTAACTGGGTGATTATAAAGGTGCTCTACAGGTGTCTCCGAAGGTACTTGTTGGGTTGGCATATTTCGAGATTAGGATTTGTCACTCCGATTGTCGGAGAGGTATCTCTAGGACCTCTCGGTAATGCACATCACTTAAGCCTTGCAAGCATTGCAACTAATGAGTTAGTTGCGGGATGATGTATTACGGAATGAGTAAAGAGACTTGCCGGTAACGAGATTGAACTAGGTACTGAGATACCGACGATCGAATCTCGGGCAAGTAACATACCGATGACAAAGGGAACAACGTATGTTGTTATGCGGTCTGACCGATAAAGATCTTCGTAGAATATGTGGGAGCCAATATGAGCATCCAGGTTCCGCTATTGGTTATTTACCGGAGACGTGTCTCGGTCATGTCTACATAGTTCTCGAACCCGTAGGGTCCGCACGCTTAACGTTTCGATGACAGTTATATAATGAGTTTATATGTTTTTATGTACCGAAGGTTTTTCGGAGTCCCGGATGTGATCACGGACATGACGAGGAGTCTCGAAATGGTCGATACATGAAGATTGATATATTGGAAGCCTATGTTTGGATATCGGAAGTGTTCCGGGTGAAATCGATTTTAGAAGTACCGGGAGGTTACCGAACCCCCCAGAGCTTAATGGGCCATAGTGGGCCTTGTGGAGAAGGAGGCGGCGGGTGGCAGGGCCGCCCTCCCTAGTCCGAATAGGACAAGGAGAGGCGGCGCCCCTTCCTTCCTCTCTCCTCCTCTTTCCCCCTCCACTCCTAGTCCAACAAGGAAAAGGGAGGAGTCCTACTCCCGAGGAGTAGGACTCCTCTGGCCGCGCCCCTCTAGGCCGGCCGCACCTCCCCCCTTGCTCCTTTATATACGGGGGCAGGGGGCACCCTAGAGAGAACAATTGATCGTTTGATCTTTTAGCCGTGTGCGGTGCCCCCCTCCACCATAGTCCACCTCGATAATGTTGTAGCAGTGCTTAGGCGAAGCCCTGCGTCGGTAGAACATCATCATCGTCACCACACCATCATGCTGACAAAACTCTCCCTCAACACTCGGCTGGATCAGAGTTCGAGGGACGTCATCGGGCTGAACGTGTGCTGAACTCGGAGGTGCCGTGCGTTCGGTACTTGATCAGTCGGATCGTGAAGACGTACGACTACATCAACCACTTTGTGCTAACGCTTCCGCTTTCGGTCTACGAGGGTACATGGACAACACTCTCCCGTCTCATTGCTATGCATCACCATGATCTTGCGTGTCGTAGGATTTTTTGAAATTACTACGTTCCCAACAAGTGGCATCCGAGCCAGGTTTTATGTGTAGATGTCATATGCACGAGTAGAACACAAGTGAGTTGTGGGCGATATAAGTCATCGCTTACCAAAGATGTCATACTTTGGTTCGGCGGTATTGTTGGATGAAGCAGCCCGGACCGACATTATGCATACGCTTAAGCGAGATTGGTTCTACCGACATGCTTTGCACACAGGTGGCTGGCGGGTGTCAGTTTCTCCAACTTTAATTGAACCGAGTGTGGCTACGCCTGGTCCTTGTGAAGGTTAAAACAACACCAACTTGACAAACTATCGTTGTGGTTTTGATGCATAGGTAAGAATGGTTCTTGCTAAGCCCGTAGCAGCCACGTAAAATTTGCAACAACAAAGTAGAGGACGTCTAACTTGTTTTTGCAGGGCATGTTGTGATGTGATATGGTCAAGACATGATGCTAAATTTTATTGTATGAGATGATCATGTTTTGTAACCGAGTTATCGGCAACTGGCAGGAGCCATATGGTTGTCATTTTATTTTATGCAATGCAATCACCCTGTAATGCTTTACTTTAGCACTAAGCGGTAGCGATAGTCGTAGAAGCATAATATTGGCGAGACGACAATGATGCTACGATGGAGATCAAGGTGTCGCGCCGGTGACGATGGTGATCATGACGGTGCTTCGGAGATGGAGATCACAAGCACAAGATGATGATGGCCATATCATATCACTTATATTGATTGCATGTGATGTTTATCTTTTATGCATCTTATCTTGCTTTGATTGACGGTAACATTATAAGATGATCCCTCACTAAATTATAAAAGTATAAGTGTTCTCCCTGAGTATGCACCGCTATGGAAAGTTCTTCGTCTTTGAGACACCACGTGATGATCGGGTGTGATAGGCTCTACGTTCAAATACAACGGGTGCAAAACAGTTGCACACGCTGGATACTTAGGTTAAACTTGACGAGCCTAGCATATAACAGATATGGCCTCGAACACGGAGACCGAAAGGTCGGCGTGAATCATATAGTAGATGTGATCAACATAGTGATGTTCACCATTGAAACTACTCCATCTCACATGATGATCGGACATGGTTTAGTTGATTTGGATCACGTGATCACTTAGAGGATTAGAGGGATGTCTATCTAAGTGGGAGTTCTTAAGTAATATGATTAATTGAACTTAAATTTATCATGAACTTAGTACCGATAGTATCTTGCTTGTCTATGTTGATTGTAGATAGATGGCCCGTCTTTGTTGTTCCGTTGAATTTTTAATGCGTTCCTTGAGAAAGCAAAGTTGAAAGATGATGGTAGAAATTACACGGTGCGGGTCCGTAACTTGAGGATTATCCTCATTGCTGCCTGTAAGAGTTATGTCTCGAAGCACCGCTAGGTGTACCACTGCGCCAAAGAATCGCAGACATTGTGAATGCCCGCGATCACGTGTTGATGACTACTCGATAGTTCAGTGTGCCATGCTTTACGGCTTAGAACCGGGACTTCAATGACGTTTTGAACGTCATGGAGCATATGAGATGTTCTAGGAGTTGAAGTTAATATTTCAAAAGAATGCCCGGATTGAGAGATATGAAGTCTCCAATATGTTCTATAGCTGCAAGATGGAGGAGAATAGTTCTGTCAGTGAGCATATACTCAAGATGTCTGGGTACTGCAATCACTTGATTCAACCGGGAGTTAATCTTCCGTATGATAGCGTCATTGACAGAATTCTCCAATCACTGCCACCAAGCTACAAGAGCTTCGTGATGAACTATAACATGCAAGGGATGAATAAGACGATTCCTGAGCTCTTCGCAATGCTAAAGGCTGCAGAGGTAGAAATCAAGAAGGAGCATCAAGTGTTGATGGTCAATAAGACCACCGGTTTCAAGAAAAAGGGCAAAGGGAAGAAGAAGGGGAACTTCAAGAAGAACAACAAGCAAGTTGCTGCTCAGGAGAAGAAACCCAAGTCTGGACCTAAGCCTGAGACTGAGTGCTTCTACTGCAAGCAGATTTGTCACTGGAAGCAGAACTGCCCCAAGTATTTGGCGGATAAGAAGGATGGCAAGGTGAACAAAGGTATATGTGATATACATGTTATTGATGTGTACCTTACTAATGCTCGCAGTAGCACTTGGGTATTTGATACTGGTTCTGTTGCTAATATTTGCAACTCGAAACAGGGGCTACGGATTAAGCGAAGATTGGCTAAGGATGAGGTGACGATGCGCGTGGGAAATGGTTCTAAAGTCGATGTGATCGCGGTCGGCACGCTACCTCTACATCTACCTTTGGGATTAGTATTAGACCCAAATAATTGTTATTTGGTGCCAGCGTTGAGCATGAACATTATATCTGGATCTTGTTTGATGCGTGACGGTTATTCATTTAAATCAGAGAATAATGGTTGTTCTATTTATATGAGTAATATCTTTTATGGTCATGCACCCTTGAAGAGTGGTCTATTTTTGTTGAATCTCGATAGTAGTGATACACATATTCATAATATTGAAGCCAAAAGATGCAGAGTTGATAATGATAGTGCAACTTATTTGTGGCACTGCCGTTTAGGTCATATCGGTATAAAGCGCATGAAGAAGCTCCATACTGATGGACTTATGGAACCACTTGATTATGAATCACTTGGTACTTGCGAACCGTGCCTCATGGGCAAGATGACTAAAACACCGTTCTCCGGAACTATGGAGAGAGCAACAGATTTGTTGGAAATCATACATACAGATGTATGTGGTCAAATGAATGTTGAGGCTCGTGGCAGATATCGTTATTTTCTCACCTTCATAGATGATTTAAGCAGATATGGGTATATCTACTTAATGAAACATAAGTCTGAAACGTTTGAAAAGTTCAAAGAATTTCAGAGTGAAGTTGAAAATCATCGTAACAAGAAAATAAAGTTTCTACGATCTGATCATGGAGGAGAATATTTGAGTTATGAGTTTGGTCTTCATTTGAAACAATGTGGAATAGTTTCACAACTCACGCCACCCGGAACACCACAGCGTAATGGTGTGTCCGAACGTCGTAATCGAACTTTACTAGATATGGTGTGATCTATGATGTCTCTTACTGATTTACCGCTATCGTTTTGGGGTTATGCTTTAGAGACGGCTGCATTCACATTAAATAGGGCACCATCAAAATCCGTTGAGATGACGCCTTATGAACTGTGGTTTGGCAAGAGACCAAAGTTGTCGTTTCTGAAAGTTTGGGGCGGCGATGCTTATGTGAAAAAGCTTCAACCTGATAAGCTCGAACCCAAATCGGAGAAATGTGTCTTCATAGGATACCCAAAGGAGACTGTTGGGTACACCTTCTATCACAGATCCGAAGGCAAGACTTTTGTTGCTAAATTCAGAATCTTTCTGGAAAAGGAGTTTCTCTCGAAAGAAGTGAGTGGGAGGAAAGTAGAACTTGATGAGGTAACTATACCTGCTCCCCTATTGGAAAGTAGTTCATGGCAGAAATCGGTTTCTGCGACACCTACACCAATTAGTGAGGAAGTTAATAATGATGATCATGAAACTTCAGATCAAGTTGCTATTGAACCTCGTAGGTCAACCAGAGTAAGATCCGCACCAGAGTGGTATGGTAATCCTATTCTGGAAGTTATGTTACTAGACCATGACAAACCTACGAACTATGAAGAAGCGATGGTGAGCCCAGATTCCGCAAAATGGCTTGAGGCCATGAAATGCGAGATGGGATCCATGTATGAGAACAAAGTGTGGACTTTGGTTGACTTGCTCGATGATCGGCAAGCAATTGAGAATAAATGGATCTTCAAGAAGAAGACCGACACCGACGGTAATGTTATCACATCTATAAAGCTCGACTTGTTGCGAAAGGTTTTCAACAAGTTCAAGGGATTGACTACGATGAGACCTTCTAACCCGTAGCGATGCTTAAGTCTGTCCGAATCATGTTAGAAATTGCAGCATTTTATGATTATGAAATTTGGCAAATGGATGCCAAAACTGCATTCCTAAATGGATTTCTGGAAGAAGAGTTGTATATGATGCAACCGAAAGGTTTTGTTGATCCAAAGGGAGCTAACAAAGTGTGCAAGCTCCAGCGATTCATTTATGGACTGGTGCAAGCCTCTCGGAGTTGGAATAAACGCTTTGATAGTGTGATCAAAGCATTTGGTTTTATACAAACTTTTGGAGAAGCATGTATTTACAAGAAAGTGAGTGGGAGCTCTGTAGCATTTCTAATATTATATGTGGATGACATATTGCTGATTGGAAATGATATAGAATTTCTGGATAGCATAAAGGGATACTTGAATAAGAGTTTTTCAATGAAAGACCTCGGTGAAGCTGCTTATATATTGGCCATCAAGATCTATAGAGATAGATCAAGACGCTTAATTGGACTTTCACAAAGCACATACCTTGAGAAAGTTTTGAAGAAGTTCAAAATGGATCAAGCAAAGAAAGGGTTCTTGCACGTGTTACAAGGTGTGAAGTTGAGTAAGACTCGATGCCCGACCAACTGCAGAAGATAGAGAGAAAATGAAAGATGTTCCCTATGCTTCAGCCATAGGCTCTATCATGTATGCAATCTTTGAGACCTGATGTGTGCCTTGCTATAAGTCTAGCAGGAGGTACCAAAGTAATCCAGAGTGGATCCTTTGGACAGCGGTCAAGAACATCCTGAAATACCTGAAAAGGACTAAGGATATGTTTCTCGTTTATGGAGGTGACAAAGAGCTCATCGTAAATGGTTACGTTGATGCAAGCTTTGACACTAATCCGGACGATTCTAAATCACAAACCGGATACGTGTTTACGTTGAACGGTGGAGCTGTCAGTTGGTGTAGTTCTAAACAAAGCATTTTGGCGGGATCTACGTGTGAAGTGGAGTACATAGCTACTTTGGAAGCAGCAAATAAAGGAGTCTGTATGAAGGAGTTCATATCCGATCTAGGTGTCATACCTAGTGCATCGGGTCCAATGAAAATCTTTTGTGACAATACTGGTGCAATTGCCTTGGCAAAGGAATCCAGATTTCGCAAGAGGACCAAGCACATCAAGAGACGCTTCAATTCCATCCGAGATTTAGTCCAGGTGGGAGACATAGAAATTTGCAAGATACATACGGATCTGAATGTTGCAGACCCGTTGACTAAGCCTCTTCCACGAGCAAAACATGATCAGCACCAAGACTCCATGGGTGTTAGAATCATTACTGTCTAATCTAGATTATTGACTCTAATGCAAGTGGGAGACTGAAGGAAATATGCCCCAGAGGCAATAATAAAGTTATTATTTATTTCCTTATATCATGATAAATGTTTATTATTCATGCTAGAGTTGTATTAACCGGAAACATGATACATGTGTGAATACATAGACAAAGCAGTGTCACTAGTATGCCTCTACTTGACTAGCTCGTTGATCAAAGATGGTTATGTTTCCTAGCCATAGACATGAGTTTTCATTTGATTAACGGGATCACATCATTAGGAGAATGATGTGATTGACTTGACCCATTCCGTTAGCTTAGCACTTGATCGTTTAGTATGTTGCTATTGCTTTCTTCATGACTTATACATGTTCCTATGACTATGAGATTATGCAACTCCCGTTTACCGGAGGAACACTTTGTGTGCTACCAAATGTCACAACGTAACTGGGTGATTATAAAGGTGCTCTACAGGTGTCTCCGAAGGTATTTGTTGGTTGGCGTATTTTGAGATTAGGATTTGTCACTCTGATTGTCGGAGAGGTATCTCTGGGCCCTCTCGGTAATGCACATCACTTAAGCCTTGCAAGCATTGCAACTAATGAGTTAGTTGCGGGATGATGTATTATGGAACGAGTAAAGAGACTTCCCGTATACGTAGATTGAACTAGGTATTGAGATACCGACGATCGAATCTCGGGTAAGTAACATACCGATGACAAAGGGAACAACGTATGTTGTTATGCGATCGACCATAAAGATCTTCGTAGAATATGTAGAGCCAATATGAGCATCCGTGTTCCTCTATTGGTTATTGACCGGAGACATGTCTCGGTCATGTCTACATAGTTCTCGAACCCGTAGGGTCCGCAACGCTTAATGTTTCGATGGCGATGCTTATATTATGAGTTTATATGTTTTGATGTACCGAAGGTTTTTCGGAGTCCCGGATGTGATCACGGACATGACGAGGAGTCTCGAAATGGTAGATACATGAAGATTGATATATTGGAAGCCTATGTTTGGATGTCGGAAGTGTTCCGGGTGAAATCGGGATTTTACCGGAGTACCGGGAGGTTACCGGAACCCCCGGGAGCTTAATGGGCCATAGTGAGCCTTGTGGAGAAGAGGAGAGGCGGCCAGGGTAGGGCCGCGCGCCCCTCCCACCCTAGTCCGAATAGGACAAGGAGAGGGGGCGGCGCCCCCCCCCTTTCCTTCCTCTCTCCCTCCTCTTTCCCCCTCCACTCCTAGTCCAACAAGGAAAAGGGAGGGAGTCCTACTCCCGGTAGGAGTAGGACTCCTCCTGGCGCGCCCCCTCTAGGCCGGCCGCACCTCCCCCCTTGCTCCTTTATATACGGGGGCAAGGGCACCCTAGAGAGAACAATTGATCGTTTGATCTTTTAGCCGTGTGCGGTGCCCCCCTCCACCATAGTCCACCTCGATAATGCTGTAGCGATGCTTAGGCGAAGCCCTGCGTCGGTAGAACATCATCATCGTCACCACACCATCGTGCTGACGAAACTCTCCCTCAACACTCAGCTGGATCGGAGTTCGAGGGACGTCATCGGGCTGAACGTGTGCTGAACTCGGAGGTGCCGTGCGTTTGGTACTTGATCGGTCGGATCGTGAAGACGTACGACTACATCAACCGCGTTGTGCTAACGCTTCCGCTTTCGGTCTACGAGGGTACGTGGACAACACTCTCCCCTCTTGTTGCTATGCATCACCATGATCTTGCGTGTGCGTTGGAAATTGTTTGAAATTACTACGTTCCCCAACAGGATATATATGCATGTTGCCCAAAAAGGTGTTGTGTGATGTTTGAATAACCAATTTCACAATTTTGATGTGGCACGTGCCTCGGTAACCAAAAAGTCCCGACACTGAGTGAGGTGTTCTTGTTCATGGTTGCATACGTATAGTATATATGCTAGTCCCCTCCCACCTCTTCGACGCATACTATATACCACCATAACACAAACAAAAAAGGTTATACCTTGCTGGTCAAATTAACCTCACTGCCGGCTGTTCATCAAAGTGATGGACGACGACCTCGTGGGCCCACAGAAAGCGTCATACACGAGTATCGAGTGTCGTGTAGGACAACCATCGACTGCATGTGGCCAAAACATTTATGTATGAAATGGTTGTGTAATGTTTTAAATAACAATTTCACGACTCTGATGTGGCACCAGCCTACCTAACAAAACGGCCAACCCACACGGTGGATCACAACTCGTAGTGTACTGCGAGCCAGCCGCCACCCCCAGACGCACACACCCACACACACACTGCGAATCCACCGCAACTAAGATGCATGTTAAATTAATTATCCCGCGGTGAACATACATGTTACCAAAGGAGGGACGTTTTAATGTCAAAAAATTCATAGAGATCATTAAGACGTTTTAGTACATTGATTGATTGATTTTCTATGGTTATAATGTGCAAAAATCAAATTTGAGCAACATGCACACGTGACAGTGCACCTAAATGGATTGCAAAAACACATGTGTCTCACTGGGTGCATGTTTATTCCCCGTGCAACAAACTTCAAACATTGAGAATCTTGATTTTTAAATTCTAGTACATCCAAAACTTATTTGATGTTCATGAAACTTATCGTGTTGTCATATGGACAGCAATACAAAGTGGCATTGTACCTTTTTTGTCAAATTTGGGACCAGTTTTGATGTAATCTTTATCTAATTACAGACATGAGATTATTAATAATTGGGAACCAATATCCCAAACAGATTATTTATTCGAACCATGAGAGTTAGACCAACAATTGATATGTGCCATGCTTCGGTTAAGCAATAAAGCGGCAACATTAATCATCCAAATAGAAAAACAATATATGTGCCACCACGCGACCCGTGTGGCATGCGAACAGGCGTGAGTTGATGGGACGCATGCGAGCAGTCCGCCGTGCAGGCAGACGGGGAGGCGTGCGTGCAGGTGTGTGAATTGACGGAGGCGTGCTCACTGCGCAGTGTCATCGGGAGGCATGTGAGTAGCTCTGTGAAACTTTGGTAGGCATGCCAGCAGTTCGGTGCGCAGGCTCACCGGGAGGCGAGTCATCGGTTTGACCGCCGCTCGCCTCTCTCCCACAACTCCCACTACTCCATATTAATGGTGCACCCGAGCGGCCGCACCCCCCATCCTCAAAGCCGTCAGTGTATGAGGATCACACAATCCTCTCTCTCCGCTTGCACAATCCTCTCTCTCCGCTTGCAACCTCGACGCTGCTCTCAGTCCTCAAAGCCGTCAGTGTATGAGGATGCCGCCGAAGGGCCCCATCGGAGGGACTGGCGACGCCGGGGCCGCTAAAGCACCAGAGCACGGCGTGGAGATGGAGATAGAGGTTGCCGTCACCGCCGGCGAGTTATCGCTGCACCCTGACATCATCGACGGCGTCGAGCTTCCACAGCCGGAGGCGGAGTTCCACACTGACTTGGACGACCACTCCGACGACCACTCCGACGACGACGGACAGCAGGTTAGTCATCTATACCCATTTATGTGTCAAATAGATCATAGGGTTTTTCTAGTTACTCCTGCCTCCCCCATTTTGGAATAGAGATCATGTGGTTATGTTCTCCCAATCCATGAAATCTGAGTAAGTTTCGTTAGATCCTTGTAGTGTATTGATTGTTTGAATGGTACGGATGATAAGTGATTAGTTGTTTCATCTGTGCAAATGATTTCTGCTAGTAATCCGACTAGGGTTAGTATTCGTGCTAATAATTCCTAGCCAGGACTTGACAATTGATTTTGAATGACCTACATATGTTTGTGCCATTATTTTCTTCAAGATTGGTCTGTACATAGGCAGGTGCTTAAAAATCGAACCATAATCTCTGAATGTGTATAAATAAATAGCCATAAATTCCTAATCCTACTTCACAGCATGTAATCAGTGATCTGATGCCAAATTTGTTTTACTATATGTATAGGTGTGATACGTCTCCAACGTATCTATAATTTTTTATCGTTCCATGCTATATTATATTCTCTTTTGGACATTATTGGGCTTTATTATCAACTTTTATATTATTTTTGGGACTAACCTATTAACCGAAGGCCCAACCCAGAATTGCTATTTTTTTTCCTATTTCAGAGTTTCACAGAAAAAGAATATCAAACGGAGTCCAAACGGAATGAAACCTTCGGGAACGTGATTTTCGGAACGAACGTGATCCAGCGGACTTGGACCCTACGTCAAGACATCAAACAGGAGCCAACGAGGTAGGGGGGCGCGCCTACCCCCCCCCCCCCCCAGGCGCGCCCTCCACCCTCGTGGCCCCCCTATTGCTCCACCGACGTACTCCTTCCTCCTATATATACCTACGTACCCCCAAACTACAAGATATGGAGCCAAAAACCTAATTCCACCGCCGCAACCTTCTGTACCCGTGAGATCCCATCTTGGGGCCTGTTAGAGTCTCCGTCGGAGGGGCATCGATCACGGAGGGCTTCTACATCAACACCATAGCCTCTCCGATGAAGTGTGAGTAGTTTGCCTCAGACCTTCGGGTCCATAGTTATTAGCTAGATGGCTTCGTCTCTCTTTTTGGATCTCAATACAATGTCCTTCCCCTCTCTTGTGGAGATCTATTAGATGTAATCTTCTTTTGCGGTGTGTTTGTTGAGACCGATGAATTGTGGGTTTATGATCAAGTTTATCTATGAACAATATTTGAATCTTCTGAATTCTTTTATGTATGATTGGTTATCTTTGCAAGTTTCTTCGAATTATCAGTTTGGTTTGGCCTACTAGATTGATCTTTCTTGCAATGGGAGAAGTGCTTAGCTTTGGGTTCAATCTTGCGGTGTCCTTTCCCGATGTGATGAGGGGCAGCAAGGCACATATATTATTGTTGCCATCGAGGATAACAAGATGGGGTTTATATCATATTGCATGAGTTTATCCCTCTACATCATGTCATCTTGCTTAAAGAGTTACTCTGTTCTTATGAACTTAATACTCTAGATGCATGCTTTGGATAGCGGTCGATGTGTGGAGTAATAGTAGTAGATGCAGCCAGAGTCGGTCTACTTGTCTCGGACGTGATGCCTATATACATGATCATACCTAGATATTCTCATAACTATGCTCAGTTCTGTCAATTGCTCAACAGTAATTTGTTCACCCACCGTAAATACTTATGCTCTTGAGAGAAGCCACTAGTGAAACCTATGGCCCCCGGGTCTATTTTCCATCATATTAATCTCCCAACAACAAGCTATTTATGGCGCCGTTTTTACTTTTGTTTTCTTTACTTTGCATCTTTATCATAAAAATACCAAAAATATTATCTTATCATATCTCACTCTCGTAAGTGACCGTGAAGGGATTGACAACCCCTTATCGCGTTGGTTGCGAGGATTTATTTGTTTGTGTAGGTGCGAGGGACTCGTGTGTGGCCTCCTACTGGATTGATACCTTGGTTCTCAAAAACTGAGGGAAATACTTACGCTACTTTGCTGCATCACCCTTTCCTCTTCAAGGGAAGACCAACGCGGTGCTCAAGAGGTAGCAAGAAGGATTCTTTGGCCCCGTTGCCGGGGAGTCTACACAAAAGTCAACATACCAAGTACCCATCACAAACCCTTATCTCCCGCATTACATTATTTGCCATTTGCCTCTCGTTTTCCTCTCCCCCACTTCACCCTTGCCGTTTTATCCGCCCTCTCTTTTTCGTTCGCCTCTTTTTGTTCGCTTCTTGTTTGCTCGTGTGTTGGATTGCTTGCTTGTCACGATGGCTCAAGATAATACCAAATTATGTGAATTTACAAATACCAACAATAATGATTTCCTTAGCACTCTGATTGCTCCTCTTACCGATACTGAATCTTGTGAAATCAATGCTGCTTTGTTGAATCTTGTCATGAAATATCAATTCGCCGGCCTTCCTAGTGAAGATGCTGCTACCCATCTAAATAGCTTCGTTGATTTGTGTGATATGCAAAAGAAGAAAGATGTGGATAATGATATTGCTAAATTCAAGCTATTTCCTTTTTCGCTTAGAGATCATGCTAAAGCTTGGTTTTCATCTTTGCCTAAAAATAGTATTGATTCTTGGAATAAGTGCAAAGATGCTTTTATCTCTAAGTATTTTCCTCCCGCTAAGATTATCTCTCTTAGAAACGATATTATGAATTTTAAGCAACTTGATCATGAACATGTTGCACAAGCTTGGCAAAGGATGAAATTAATGATACGTAATTGCCCTACGCATGGTTTGAATTTGTGGATGATTATACAAAAAATTTATGCCGGGTTGAATTTTGCTTCTAGAAATCTTTTAGATTCGGCCGCGGAAGGCACTTTTATGGAAATCACTTTAGGAGAAGCTACTAAACTCCTATATAATATTATGGTTAATTATTCTCAATGGCACACTGAAAGATCTACTAATAAAAAAGTGCGTGCGAGAGAAGAAATTAATGTTTTGAGAGGAAAGATGGACGAACTTATGAAATTATTTGCTACTAAGAGTGTTTCTTCTGATCATAATGATATGCCTTTGTCTACTTTGATTGAGAATAATAACGAACCTATGGATGTGAATTTTGTTGGTAGGAATAATTTTGGTAATAACGCATATAGAGGAAACTTTAATCCTAGGCCTTATCTTAGTAATTCCTCTAATAATTATGGTAATTCCTACAACAATTCTTATGGAAATTTTAATAAGATGTCCTCTGAATTTGAGACTAGTGTTAAGGAATTTATGAATTCGCAAAAGAATTTCAATTCTTTGCTTAAAGAGAAATTGCTTAAAGTTGATGAATTGGCTAGGAACGTTGATAGAATTTTTCTTGACGTTGATTCTTTAAAACTTAGATCTATTCCTCCTAAGCATGATATCGATGAGTCTCTCAAATCCATGAGAATTTCCATTGATGGGTGCAAAGAAAGAACCGCTAGGATGCGTGCTAAGAAAGATTGCTTTATGAAAGCGTGTTCTCCTAGTTTCTATGAAAACAAAGATGAAGATCTAAAAGTTATTGATGTGTCTCCTATTAAATCTTTGTTTTGCAATATGAATCTTGATAATGATGGAACTGAATATGATCCACCTTTACCTAGAAGGCATTCCAGAAATTTGGAGTTTTTAGATCTTGATGCTAAAATTGATAAAAGTGGGATTGAAGAGATCAAAACACTAAACATTAATGAACCCACTATTTTGGATTTCAAGGAATTTAATTATGATAATTGCTCTTTGATAGATTGTATTTCCTTGTTGCAATCCATGCTAAATTCTCCTCATGCTTATAGTCAAAATAAAGCCTTTACCAAACATATCGTTGATGCTTTGATGCAATCTTATGAAGAAAAACTTGAGTTGGAAGTTTCTATCCCTAGAAAAATTTATGATGAGTGGGAACCTACTATTAAAATTAAAATTAAAGATCATTAATGCTATGCTTTGTGTGATTTGGGTGCTAGTGTTTCCACGATTCCAAAGACTTTGTGTGATTTGTTAGGTTTCCGTGATTTTGATGATTGCTCTTTAAACTTGCACCTTGCGGATTCCACCATTAAGAAACCTATGGGAAGAATTAATGATGTTCTTATTGTTGCAAATAGGAACTATGTGCCCGTAGATTTTATTGTTCTTGATATAGATTGCAATCCTTCATGTCCTATTATTCTTGGTAGACCTTTCCTTAGAACGATTGGTGCAATTATTGACATGAAGGAAGGGAATATTAGATTCCAATTTCCACTAAAGAAAGGCATGGAACACTTCCCTAGAAAGAAAATAAAATTACCATATGAATCTATCATGAGAGCCACTTATGGATTGCCTACCAAAGATGGCAATACCTAGATCTATCCTTGCTATTATGCCTAGCTAGGGGCGTTAAACGATAGCGCTTGTTGGGAGGCAACCCAATTTTATTTTTAGTTTTTTGCTTTTTGCTTCTGTTTAGGATTTTGTTCTGGCCTCTGGTTAGATTTGTTTTTATGTTTTAATTAGTGTTTGTGCCAAGTTTAACCTATAGGATCTTCTTGGATGATAGTTATTTGATCTTGCAGAAAATTCCAGAAACTTTATGTTCATGAAAATAATTGTTAAAAATCGCCAGAACGTGATAAAATATTGATTCCAATTGCTGCTGATCAATACAAAAATTTTCTAGGTCGTCCTATTTTTTCTGATATTTTGGAGTTCCAGAAGTTTGTGTTAGTTACAGATTACTACAGACTGTTCTGTTTTTGACAGATTCTGTTTTTCGTGTGTTGTTTGCTTATTTTGATGAATCTATGGCTAGTAAAATAGCTTATAAACCATAGAGAAGTTGGAATACAGTAGGTTTAACACCCATATAAATAAAGAATGAGTTCATTACAGTACCTTGAAGTGGTTTTTTGTTTTCTTTCGCTAACGGAGCTCGCGAGATTTTCTGTTGAGTTTTGTGTTGTGAAGTTTTCAAGTTTTGGGTAAAAGATTTGATGGATTATGGAACAAGGAGTGGCAAGAGCCTAAGCTTGGGGATGCCCATGGCACCCCCAAGATAATCTAAGGACACCTAAAAGCAAAAGCTTGGGGATGCTCCAGAAGGCATCCCTCTTTTCGTCTACTTCCATCGGTAAGTTTACTTGGAGCTATATTTTTATTCACCACATGATATGTGTTTTGCTTGGAGTGTCTTGTATGATTTTAATCTTTGATTTTTAGTTTACCACAATAATCTTTGCTGTACACACCTTTTGAGAGAGACACACATGATTCGGAAATTATTAGAATACTCTATGTGCTTCACTTATATCTTTTGAGTTATATAGTTTTTGCTCTAGTACTTCACTTATATCTTTTAGAGCACGGTGGTGGATTTGTTTTATAGAAACTATTGATATCTCATGCTTCACTTAGATTATTTTGAGAGTCTTAATTAGCATGGTAATTTGCTTAAATAATCTTAATATGCTAGGTATTCAAGATAAGTAAAAACTTTCTTATGAGTGTGTTGAATACTAAGAGAAGTTTGATGCTTGATGATTGTTTTGAGGCATGGAGGTAGTGATATAAAAGTTGTGCTAGTTGAGTAGTTGTGAATTTGAGAAATACTTGTGTTGAAGTTTGCAAGTCCCGTATCATGCACGTATGGTAAACGTTATGTAACAAATTTGAAACATGAGGTGTTCTTTGATTGTCTTCCTTATGAGTGGCGGTCGGGGACGAGCGATGGTCTTTTCCTACCAATCTATCCCCCTAGGAGCATGCGCGTAATGATTGGTTTTTTATGACTTGTAGATTTTTGCAATAAGTATGTGAGTTCTTTATGACTAATGTTGAGTCCATGGATTATACGCACTCTTACCTTTCCATCATTGCTAGCCTCTTCGATACCGTGCATTGCCCTTTCTCACATTGAGAGTTGGTGCAAACTTCACGGTGCATCCAAACCCCGTGATATGATACACTCTTTCACACATAAACCTCCTTATATCTTCCTCAAAACAGCCACTATACCTACCTATTATGGCAATTCCATAGCCATTCCGAGATATATTGCCATGCAACTTTCCACCGTCCCGTTTATCATGACACGTTCATCATTGTCATATTGCTTTGCATGATCATGTAGTTGACATCGTATTTGTGGCAAAGCCACCGTTCATAATTCTTTCATACATGTCACTCTTGGTTCATTGCATATCCCGGTACACCGCCGGAGGCATTCATATAGAGTCATACTTTGTTCTAGTATCAAGTTGTAATCATTGAGTTGTAAATAAATAGAAGTGTGATGATCATCATTTTCTAGAGCATTGTTCCAAGTGAGGAAAAAAAAGAGAAAGGCCATAAAAAAGAGAAGGCCCAAAAAAATGAGAGAAAAAGAGATAAGGGACAATGTTACTATCCTTTTACCACACTTGTGCTTCAAAGTAGCACCGTAATCTTCATGATAGAGAGTCTCTTGTTTTGTCACTTTCATATACTAGTGGGAATTTTTCATTATAGAACTTGGCTTGTATATTCCAACAATGGGCTTCCTCAAGTTCCCTAGGTCTTCATGAGCAAGCAAGTTGGATGCACACCCACTTAGTTTCTTTTGTTGAGCTTTCATATATTTATAGCTCTAGTGCATCCGTTACATGGGAATCCCTACTCCTTGCATTAACATCAATCGATGGGAATCTCCATAGCTCATTGATTAGCCTCGTTGATGTGAGACTTTCTCCTTTTTTGTCTTCTCCACATAACCCTCATCATTATATTCTATTCCACCCATAGTGCTATATCCATGGCTCAAACTCATGTATTGCGTGAAGGTTGAAAAAGTTTGAGATTACTGAAGTATGAAACAATTGCTTGGCTTGTCATCGGGGTTGTGCATGATGAGAGCATTCTTGTGTGAAGAAAATGGAGCATGACTAAACTATATGATTTTGTAGGGATGAACTTTCTTTGGCCATGTTATTTTGAGAGGACATAATTGCTTAGTTAGTATGCTTGAAGTATTATTATTTTTATGTCAATATTGAACTTTTATCTTGAATCTTTCGGATCTGAATATTCATACCACAATTAAGAAGAATTACATTGAGATTATGCCTAGTAGCATTCCACATCAAAAATTCTGTTTTTATCATTTACCTACTCGAGGACGAGCAGGAATTAAGCTTCGGGATGCTTGATACGTCTCCAACGTATCTATAATTTTTTATTGTTCCATGCTATATTATATTCTGTTTTGGACATTATTGGGATTTATTATAAACTTTTATATTATTTTTGGGACTAACCTATTAACCGGAGGCCCATCCCAAAATTGCTGTTTTTTGCCAATTTCAGAGTTTCGCAGAAAAAGAATATCAAACAGAGTCCAAACGGAATGAAACCTTCGGGAACGTGATTTTCGGAACGAACGTGATCTAGAGGACTTGGACCCTACGTCAAGAAATCAAACAGGAGGCCACGAGGTAGGGGGGCGCGCCTACCCCCTCCCCCCCAGGCGCGCCCTCCACCCTCGTGGGCCCCCTGTTGCTCCACTGACGTACTCCTTCCTCCTATAAATACCCTCGCACCCCAAACTACCAGACACGGAGCCAAAACCTAATTCCACCGCCGCAACCTTACATGCAGTGAGATCCCATCTTGGGGCCTGTTAGGAGCTCACGAGGGGGCGTCGATTAAGGAGGGCTTCTACATCAACACCATAGCCTCTCCATGAAGTGTGAGTAGTTTACCTCAGACCTTCGGGTCCATAGTTATTAGCTAGATGGCTTATTCTCTCTTTTTGGATCTCAATACAATGTTCTCCCCCTCTCTTATGGAGATCTATTCGATGTAATCTTCTTTTGCGGTGTGTTTGTTGAGACCGATGAATTGTGATTTCTTTTATGTATGATTGGTTATCTTTGCAAGTCTCTTCGAATTATCAGTTTAGTTTGGCCTACTAGATTGATCTTTCTTGCAATGGGAGAAGTGCCTAGCTTTGGGTTCAATCTTGCGGTGTCCTTTCCCGATGTGATGAGGGGCAGCAAGGCACGTATAGTATTGTTGCCATCGAGGATAACAAGATGGGGTTTATATCATATTGCATGAGTTTATCCCTGTACATCATGTCATCTTGCTTAAAGCGTTACTCTGTTCTTATGAACTTAATACTCTAGATGCATGCTTTGGATAGCGGTCGATGTGTGGAGTAATAGTAGTAGATGCAGGAGTCGGTCTACTTGTCTCGGACGTGATGCCTATATACATGATCATACCTAGATATTCTCATAACTATGCTCAATTCTGTCAATTGCTCAACTGTAAATCGTTCACCCACCGTAAATACGTATGCTCTTGAGAGAAGCCACTAGTGAAACCTATGGCCCCCGGGTCTATTTTCCATCATATTAATCTCCCGACAACAAGCTATTTTTGGCGCCATTTTTATTTTTGTTTCTTTACTTTGCATCTTTATCATAAAAATACCAAAAATATTATCTTATCATATCTATCAGATCTCACTCTCGTAAGTAACCGTGAAGGGATTGACAACCCCTTATCGCGTTGGTTGCGAGGATTTATTTGTTTGTGTAGGTGCGAGGGACTCGTGCATGGCCTCCTACAGAATTAATACCTTGGTTCTCAAAAACCGAGGGAAATACTTACGCTACTTTGCTGCATCATCCTTTGCTCTTCAAGGGACAACCAACACAGTGCTCAAGAGGTAGCAAGGTGTTGTCTAACGATGTGGACAGCGAGGATGAAGATGCCCAGAGGAGGTACAAGAGGCGAACCCTAAGGGAGCTTTATGCGGGAATGCATAACAGGCGTATTAGGACCTGGAACGACGACTATGGATGCCCATTTTGTAACCACAAGATTCATGACGCGTATCTAAGTGTTCTTGCACATGCAAGAGGATAGGCCGTTGGCTCCTTCAAGCAGAAGTATTCTCGCAGGGTGGGCGCCTGCAGCGTCTGTGAGTACCAGAGCTTCGTGATCGTGCGGCCGCATGTGAGATGAGATGTGGGATGGATCGAACTATGTACGCTTGAGTATGATTAATGACGGTTGAACTATGCACTTATGGTTGAACTATGCTTATGTACGTGTACGCTTATTATCTATGTGTGAGTATGTTAAATATTTTGCCAAATTTTGATAGAAAATACAATGAGGGACCAATAAACCAGGACGGAGGTAGTACGTCAATCACACACGGTTTCCAAAATTGGAACCATGTGCAATGACTATCATTTTGCCTGCTGCGTCAATCACACACGGTTCGCTCTAGCAAACCGTTGCCCCCAAAATTCTTTGTGGGACAGAAAACCCTCATCACCCAATTCAAAAAAGAAAAAAGAAAACCCTCACCATCCCCATGTCACAAAAACCCTCACCCCGCCAGCCACCCACCTCGGCCCCTCCGGTACGTTCCCCATTCACACATGCACAAGCTCCTCCACATCTATGCCGTGGCACCGCCTATCACGGAGGTAAACACTTAGCTCGACGCGTGCCGCCGCCGACAGGCTGCCGGCAAAGCCCACCACATTTCGCCACTTACGCTTGCCGCCGCCTATCGCCACCGACTTTCTCAACGCTGCTCGCAGTCGACCCAGCTCCGCTCGGTTGGGGAATCTGCCGTACTGAGGGTTCTTTCTCATGGAGGACAAGGTAACTAATTTAGCGAGATATTATCTCATCTCTTATCCTAGTTCATCTTCCTCCTTTAATCACCCGGCGGAAATCGCCGTGAATTCATTTTTATTCGAGCTGATTTGAGGGTTTTCTTTCATTCATAGAATGTACAGTGCGCTGATACTTTAGGACTTGGCGACCGCCGCCAGAGATTCCATCTCATCATACCAGATAACTTGAGGACGCGCGCGGTATGTTCAATCTCACCCTAAATTGGTTGGCATGGCCTACTTTCCTGAACATATTCTAAATATTGCTACATTTGGATAAAAGGTGCCACATGCACCATATACGTCAAAGGTTTTTTCCCCTCTTCTTTCTATATTAGGCAAATTAATGATGTATTGTTCTTTCAATTACTCTCATATTTCCATGACATCATGTTTACCCTATTTGTTTAATTATAGACTTTTGTCCTTCGATTTCAACTGTTGTACAGTTCTTTCAATTTGGGCCCATATTTGCATGTTAACATATTTTCTTTAACAACCCTACCATTTTGTGCACGACATCCCTCGCTATGCAACAGATTATGTAGTGCACAATTTTTCCCTTTACATACATCAAGGCTCCATGAATGTCATCTTGAACACAAACCATGGATTTACAATCGTTGCTCTTTGTAAGACTTGATGAACGTGGTGACTCCTATTTTGGCAATCGCTTTTGGAATGAAATTGCAAATTTTGATGTCTTGAAGCTGGCACTAAAATTACCTTTGCACATAGGAGGGCCTGGTCATGAGATATATGCTAACTTCCCGACAAAATCATCCATCCGCACTTTGTTCGAAGTAAGTTTTCTTTTCAACTATCTGCATATGTTGACTTACCCAACAATGTCAAATGAATCGTGTAGTATTGAAGCAACCAATTGTTATTCCCTTATCTTACTATATTCCTACCTAATAACTTCTAGTTACCAATACACTTTTCTATTGCCCTGTTTTAACTAAATATTCCCTGTACTCCCATTTCTATCAGAAAGCGCCGCTGACAAGGAGACTCCGGAGGTGGAGAACGGGGCTGCCAACAAGCGGAGGCGGGGCGAGCTAGAACCGCAAGCGACTCCAGCAGGCCTAGACTTAATCAGCAGCCTCCCTGTTGATATGTTGAGATTCATCATCTCCCTCCTCCCAATCAAATATGGGGCGTGGGCAACCGTCCTTCCCTGGCGGTGGTGCCCCCTATGGAACTCCAGCCCTCTCGACCTCATCGACACCCACGAGCTCTGCCATGGCTATCGCAAAAGCTTGGATGCATTCTCCAAGATCCTCGGCAGTCACCTTGGCCCATCCAAAGGCCTTAAAATGGGCAAGTTCCATTCCAATGGCAAGGACCGAGCCAAGCTTGATGATTGGTTCCTATCCCCCGCCCTAGATCAGCTCAAGATCTCACTTTTGATGATGGGCATATGCGGTCGCTGCCAACGTCCGCACTCCGCCTCGCGCCCACGCTGCACGTCGCCAAGTTCAGGAACTGCCATTTCCCACCCCTTAATGACACGCCCGCTCTTATTCTACCACGACTGAAGCACCTCGAGCTCGTCGTCGTCTACCTCTCAAAGGGTGAAATGGAGCGCCTGCTCCGTGGCTGTACTGCACTCGAGTACCTTCGTCTTCAGGCGATCAATGGGTTGAGTACCTTCCACATCACCTCCATGACTCTCCGGACTATTTATGTGTGTTGCTGGTGCGGCAGGAAGAGATCACAAAAAGTGGACCATGGTATGGTCATCCAGGACACACCTGCACTTAGAGATTACTTGTAGTTGATCAAGAAGGTCCAACAAGAATCAATGTCATTTCTGCGCCGAAATTGACAGTGGTTGGCTACTCGTTTGACAAATACTCTGAAGTTGTTATTGGATCCACACCCGTTCAGGTACAACAACCGCCTTCTACCTCTCCTTCTACAAATTAACATTATTTCTAATTTTGAAGATGTTTATTCGTCGGTCATTCAGAAAATGATTCCGACAAGCTTGACCCCAAAACTGCGCACAGTGAAGGTCTTGGCACTAGAATCTATCGGGCCCGACCTGGAGCAAGTTGTCAGTTTCCTGAGATGCTTTCCGTGCCTGGAGAAGCTATATATCGAGGTTTTTGGGGATATGAATATTGGATATGACCCGCCCAGGAGGGGTTGGGTCATCCGTATGGCGGTTCATCTCAATGAAGCCCAAGAGTATATTAATATGGCGGTTCATAGACATGCTTGTTAGAGGGCCCAAACCCAAAGGCGGCTTAAAGCCCACAAGTATAAACCGCCATGTATATGTAAACTTGTATTGTAAGGCATGTAAGATAAGTTACCGAGCCGGACACGTTATATTAGCCGGCCGGGACTCTATAGGCCGCAGGGTGTCAACCCGTGTATATAAGGGGACGACCCGGCAGCGGCTTAGGGCAAGAAACAACAAATCGAGAGCCACGCAAAGCGTATTTTCTCCCTGGTCATCGAAACCCTAGCAATACCACCTCAAACTGGACTAGGCCTTTACCTTCATTGCAAGGGGCTGAACCAGTATAAACTCCTCGCGTCCTTTGTCCCGTTTAACCCCTTTAAGTTAACCTCGTCGCAATGGCTTTGCAACTAAGTCCTTCCATGAGGACATCTGCCGTGACACTTCCACGACAGTTGGCGCCCACTGTGGGGCTGGCGCACGGTGGTTTTGAGTTCTTAAAGGGCAGCTTTGAAGGGATCAAGGGATACGCCGTGGGCCGGATGACCAAGAGTCGTCGCGGCAAGCTCTACATCGACGACGCAGGCTGGGGCCCCAAGGCCGGCTCAATTGAGTACGGGTACCGGGTCCCCTTTGGCGGAATTCACGTTTTCATCGGCAAGATTGGCGAACCGGGCCCTGAGCTGGACATCTGCACCGACATCATCGAGACGGCTCAGCGTGCGCGACCCGCCCGAGTTCACACCGCCGTAAAACATGCCTTTGTTGGATGTATCCATGGGGCTGAACTGGAAGGCTCTGTGTCTGGGGGTGAGACGGCCATCTACTCTGATGGTGAGTCGTCCACAGGCGAAACCGATTCTATGTATCAACTGCAAGACAGACGGCTTGGGGGCTGTTCCGATGGCGAGAGTATTCTGGACCCCCTTGAGCCACCAAACAGAGTGGCGATCTTCATGGCTGGCACCCAGCTGATTCTCGGTTCAACAGCCGCCGTAGCTATGACCTCCAGTGCGGCGGCGGTAACAACGGCTAGTGTTGGCGGGTCAGTTCGCCCATCGGCTCAAGTTTTATCAGATTTGTTGGACGATCTGGCAACCCTAATGGAAGTGGAGGTAACCGCAGACAACCAGGAATAGCATAAGGTGGATGTGGCTAAGTTGCATGATGATATAACACAAGCTAAGGCGGAATTGGCAGCGGAAAATGCTAGGATGGCTGCAGAGCGGGCCGTCTTAAACGCTCAGGCACAGTGGATTCAAGCAGATTCATACCAGCTTATGGTGGATCAGAACGCTTCAAACGAGGTCTTAAGGAGAAAGCGCCAGAGTCGTCTGCCCTTGATTTATGAGTCAAGGAACCTCTTCAACACACCCGGAGCGGGGGCTAGTAACCCACCGGTGATAAACCCGACGGTTGAGGCGCCGGGGGGGTGGAGCGTTAGGTCAGCCGCGCATAGCAGGCTCTCCGCATATGAATAATACCCCGCCTCAGCACGTAGTGAGGCCACCGGGTCATTACTCTACACCTCTGGATAACATGATTGCTGCATCTACGCGATTGGCGGCTCTGCCAATTGAGGGTGAAACTCTCGCGGCGGTTGAAACCCGGAGGGCTAGGGAGCTTCTTCAAACGGCTTTGGTGCAGTAGCAGGCTTATTCATATAGTCATGACCGGATTCATGTGACCCCTCGTCCAAGCCGGAGCTACAGTGGGCACATTGACTCACCAGCAGTCTCGAGTACTGAGCGGCGTCGTAACCAACCTCATGGTCATGACCCGGCGCGCCGGGAGGCCGAGCTGGCAGCTCATCAGCACGCGCCGGTTTACCCAACGACTTCAGTCGAGGCGGTTGTAATTTCTAGAGCTTTCGGTGTGCCGTGTCTAACAGCGGATCTACGGAACGAGTGCTTACCGAAGGACTTCAAAGGCCCTCATAAGGTGCCCAATTACACGGCAGATCAGCCCCCTGAGGCCTGGGTTGAGAGTTATGAGATGGCTATGGAGATGCTGGATGTTAGCGAAGCTGCATACGCTAAGTATTTCACCATGATGCTGGAGGGGACGGCTCGTACCTGGTTGAAGGGGCTGCCGGCTAATTCCATCGGGTCATGGGCGGAGCTGAAGGCCCGGTTCATCCAGAATTTCAAAGATACATGCAGGTAGCCCATGTCAATTCTGGATTTGGTTTCTTGTGTTCAAGCGGCGAGTCAACAACCAGCTGGCTACGCTGGGTCTCGACTATCATACATTCTTCAGAGAACATAAACGTCGGTTCAGCGATTCTGATGTTGGAGAAAAATCGCCGTTTTACTCCACTCAAGCAGAAGCTTGGACGGCTCAAGCGTCATTGTGACGACATGGGTACTCTGATGGCGGCTCTTGTTAAGTATGCCGACTCTGATGGTACCAAGGACGCCGACTCTGAGGACGAAAGATCGGGAAGGGAAAGAAGAGTAGCGGCATGAAAGGACAGCAACACAATCCTACCAATCAGCGCGGCAACGGTAAGCGCAAGGCTGATGAATTTGTGTCTAATACCGGTGTGTGCAATTATAACCAGTGTCGTAAGGGGCAGCTGGCTCCAAGGGCAGGATTCGATCTTGAGGTAATGTTAAATCAGCCGTGCCCGAAACACGGAACGGATCAGAAGCCGGCTACTCATTCGTGGAAAGATTGCAACATAATGAGAAGCTTTGGGGAGTCCATCCAGCGCCAACATGGCCCGAATGGCGGATCAGGGTCCGGTTCTCATGGTCCGGGTCACGGAGGTGGCGGTTCAAGTTCCGGGTTTCAAGGCCACGGTAACCAAGGTGGTTACAATCAGCAGAGTAATCAGAGGAGTCAACAGCAGCAGCAGTCTGGTTATCAGAGCAACCCGAAGTAGTTGAATAGTGGACAGTACCACATCTTCACCACTAGCTTATGTAAGCGGGATCAGAAGCTTCATAAGAGGGCAGTCAATGTTGTCGAGAAGTCAGTGTCGCGTTACTTGCGGTGGTCAGAGCAGCCTATAGTGTGGAGTCGTGAGGATCACCCTCCTCGGGTCGATAATCCGGGTCAACTGGCTCTTGTGGTAGCGCCTCAGGTTGGGGGCTATAAGTTTACTAAGGTGCTCATGGATGGAGGTAGCAGCATTAACATCCTTTATTATGAGACCTTTCTTCGCATGGGACTGATTGATAAGAATCTTAAGCCGTCAAACACTGTCTTCCATGGTGTGGTACCGGGTAAGTCAGCCTACCCGGTGGGTAAGATATCTTTGGAAGTTGCCTTTGGAGATGAGCATGATTCCAGGTCTGAAACTTTAACCTTCGAAGTGGTCAAGATCAAGAGCCCTTATCATGCTCTATTTGGGCGCCCGGCTTATGCTAAGTTCATGGCGAGGCCTTGCTATGTGTACCTGCAGCTTAGGATACCGGGTTATAAGGGCACCATCACAGTACACGGGAGTCGCAAGGTGGCCTTGGAGTGTAAGGAAGGTGATGTGGCTTATGCTGAATCGGTTTGTGCAGAGGAGGAGTTGAAATTTTACAAGGATAATGTTGACCCGGCAGACATGACGTCCTTGAAAAAGCCAACCATAGAGCATGATCCGTCGCTCAAGTTTAAGTCGGCGGACGACACCAAAATGTTTGACTTTGTCCCTGGCGATTCATCAAAGCAGTTCAGTATCAGTGCTAATCTGGATCCGAAATAGGAAAGCGCGCTCATCGAGTTCATTCATGAGAACTGGGACATCTTTGCATGGAAGCCTTCAGACATGCTGGGTGTACCGAGGGAACTCGCTGAGCACACTCTTAATATTGATCCGAAATTTAAGCTGGTCAAGCAATTTCTTTGCCGAGTTAATGAGGAGAGGCGGAAGGCCATCAGTGAGGAAGTGGCCCGGCTCTTGGTGGCCGGGTTTATCATTGAAGTTTTCCATCCTAAGTGGTTGGCACTTAAGAACTCGCTGGTGAGGAAGTGGCCCGGCTCTTGGTGGCCGGTGCTGGTACTCAAGAAGAATG
The DNA here is from genome assembly GCA_021605145.1 of Aegilops bicornis. NCBI lineage: Eukaryota > Viridiplantae > Streptophyta > Magnoliopsida > Poales > Poaceae > Aegilops > Aegilops bicornis. The sequence continues at coordinate 319,587,438 of CM038675.1, forward strand.
GCACTTGGCGGATGTGTGTGGATTACACAGACTTGAACAAGGCTTTGTCCGGCTGATCTGTTTGCTCTCCCTCGTATTGATCAAATCATTGATGCTACAACGGGTTGTGAGCGTTTGAGTTTTTTGGATGCTTATTCTGGTTATCATCAGATCAAGATGGCAGTTAAGGACCAGGAGAAGACGGCTTTTATTGCTCCGTTTGGAGCCTTTTGTTATGTGTCTATGCCTTTTGGGCTCAAGAGTGCCCAGGCGACTTATCAGCGATGTGTGCAAAATTGCCTTCACAATCAGATTGGGCGCAATGTTCATGCTTATGTAGATGACATTGTGGTGAAGTCAAGAAAGAAGGAGACCCTGATTGATGATTTGAGGGAGACGTTTGACAATATCTGGGTTTACAAGATGATGCTTAACCCGGCTAAGTGTGTCTTTGGTGTACCAGCAGGCAAGCTCTTGGGTTTCCTTGTTTCTAACAGAGGCATTGAAGCTAACCCGGAGAAGATCAAAGCCATTACTTCATTGGCTAAGTCGGCATGTGTTAATGATGTTCAGCGTCTGGCTGGTCGTATTGCGGCTCTGAGCCGGTTCATAAGCTGGCTGGGTGAGAAGGCTATTCCTCTTTATCAGATGATGAAGAAAACATATCACTTTGTTTGGAGTGATGCTGCTAATCAAGCGTTCAAGGATCAGAAGAAACAGTTGGCTGAGCCGCCCGTGCTTGCTGCCCCTATTGATAAAGAGCCTCTGTTGTTATATGTGGCTGCTAATAGTCGGGCTGTCAGTGTAGCCATTGTGGTGGAAAGTAAAGAGGTAGGTAAGGAGTACCCGATTCAATGGCCAGTTTATTATATCAGTGAGGTGCTTATTGAGTCTAAGCAGAGATATCTACACCGGCAGAAGCTTGTGTATGGGGTTTTCATGGCAAGCCGGAAGCTTAAGCAATATCTTCAGGGCCATCCCATTAATGTGGTTAGCTCAGCTCCTTTAGGAGACATCATTCAAAACAGGGAAGCCACAGGCCAGGTTGCTAAGTGGGCCATTGAGCTTGGTCCTCATGGTTTAAAGTATGTACCACGTATGGCCATCAAGTCTCAGGCACTTGTGGATTTCATCAATGATTGGACAGAGTTACAGGCACCTGAGGAAAAGCCGTTAACACGGATTGGAATGTTCACTTTGATGGATCCAGACAGTTGGAGGGCTCGGGGGCTGGAGTTGTCTTGACTTCCCCACGAGGTGACAAATTTTCTTATGTTCTCCGGTTAATGTTCCCCTGTACTAACAATGCAGCTGAGTATGAGGCCTTGCTCCATGGTCTTCGGATGGCTAAGGAGATGAACTTAAGCTGGGTGAGGTGCTTTGGTGATTCAGATCTGGTGGCTTGGCAAGTTTCTGGTACTTGGGATTCTAAAGATCCGCTCATGGCGGCTTATCATCGGGAGGTGGATGCTATTGCGGGTCATTTAAAGGGTTATCAAGTTGAGCATATTGATCGCAGGAAGAACGAGGCAGCTGATACTTTAAGTCGGCTAGGGTCTCAGCGTAAGCCGGTGCCACCTAACACATTCCTGGACATTTTGCTTAGCCCTTCTGTCAAATTGCCTACAGAGGAGGATCTTGATGTCCCCGACCCGGAAGCGCAGTTGGTGGCGGCACTTCACGCTATTACCGACTGGACAGTTCCGTATTTGGCTTACATGACCCGGGGTGAGTTGCCGGAGGATGAAATCTTGGCCAGACAGATAACCCGACGGTCTAAGTCAATGACAATTGTCAATGGGGAGTTGCACCATTGCAGTGTCACAGGGGCTTTTCAGCATTGCGTCTCTCCTGAAGAAGGCCGTGAAATCCTACGGGTGATTCATGAAGGAGATTGTGGTCATCATGCTGACTCTAAATCTCTGGTAGCCAGGATTTTCGTCATGGGTTCTATTGGTTGACGGCTCACACTGATGTTGAGGATTTGGTAAGCAGATGTGACGGCTGTCAGAAATTTTCACAACAAGCTCAAGTGCCGACTCAAGAATTGAGGATGATTCCAATTACTTGGCCGTTTGCAACTTGGGGGCTTGATATGGTTGGGCCTTTAAAAAGGTCCAAGGATAAGAAGACCCACCTTTTGGTGGCGGTTGACAAGTTCACCAAGTGGATTGAGGCAGAGCCAGTCAGTAAGTGTGATGCTGCAACGGCGGTTCAATTCATGTAGAAGGCAATCTTCCGTTTTGGCTTTCACATACCATTATAACAGATAATGGCACTAATCTTTCTAAAGGTGCTATGAGAGAATTCTGTCAACGAGAGCATATCCGGCTTGATGTCTCTTCTGTGGCTCACCCTCAGTCCAATGGTCAGGCAGAACGAGCAAATCAAGAGATTTTGCGAGGTATCAAGCCCCGGCTTATGGTCCCTTTGCAAAGGACACCGGGTTGTTGGGTGGTGGAGTTGCCTTCGATGTTATGGAGCATCAACAAGACCCCAACAAATCTACGGGTTACACCCCCTTTTTCATGGTTTATGGAGCAAAGGCGGTTCTCCCTAGTGACAACCGTCACGATTCACCCCGGGTGGCGGCTTACGTGGAAGCTGACAATGAAAAGGCACGTCAAGATGCACTTGACCTGTTGGATGAGGAGCGCGATCTCGCGGTGGCTCGTTCGGCGATTTGTCAGCAAGACCTACGTCGTTACCACAGCCGCCGGGTCAAAACCAGAACCTTTCAGGAAGGCGACTTAGTGCTCCGGCTCATCCAGGATCAAACAGACATGCATAAACTCTCGCCGCCCTGGGAAGGACCTTTTGTGGTCAGCAAGAATCTTCATAACGGGTCGTATTATCCTATCGACGTTTGAGAACACAAGGATTCACGTAAGTCGGAGGAGGAGACCCATCGGCTGTGGAATATAGCTCATCTTCGGCCCTACTATACTTGAGCCACCGGATCTCATGATGTACATGGTTACATGATGTATATATTATAGACAAGTATTGTTGGGGATACAACTACTGAGCGTGAACCGCCCCGAAGGGGCCGGTTTACCCTCGTCCATGATTCAGGCCCACGGAGGAGGCCTGGAGCCCAGAGGCGAATTAAGGTCCATTTATGTAAACCGCCTTAGTATTGTAACTTGTGTTGTAAGTTAAGAAAGAAGAGACCGAGCGGACGCTTGTATGAGCCGGATCGGGACTCTCAGAGACCGGCCAAGCGTCAACCCGCATATATAAGGGGACGACCGTGGCCGAAGTTGGGAGAGAGGATTCGAGGCTAAGGCAAAGCTATTGCTCCCTAGTCGCCGAAATCATATCAATCACATCACAACCGGACGTAGGCTTTTACCTTCATCGAAGGGGCGAACCAAAGATAACTCCCGTGTCTTGTGTCCGCTTTAACCCTCTAGGTTAACCCGTCTGATGGCCCTATGACTAAGTCCTTTCATGAGGACATCTGCCGTGACAATTCCACGACAGCTTACGCCCACCGTGGGGCTATCGCGCGATGGTTTGATGATCTTAGAGGGCAAGTTCGAAGGACTCGAAGGTTATCAGTGGGCGGATGACTAAGAGTCGTCGCGGCAAGCTCTACATCGACGATGCGGATTTGGGGCCCGAGGCCGGCTCGATTGAGTACGGGTACCGGGTCCCCTTCGGTGCATACACGTGTTCATCGGCAAGATCGGGCGAGCCAGGGCCTGGGCCGACGTCTGCCCGACCTCGTCGAGACGGCTCGGCTGGCGAAGAAGAGTCCTGCCTCGCTAAACCGGGCGGTCGGGCATGTTTTTCGTGGGAGTCGCCCACGGAGGCTACGAGACGGATCAGCATCTGGTGACGAACTGTTGTCTACTCTGGCGACGAATCGTCGGGCCGGAGAAACCGAAGTCTCTATACCGGTACCAAGATGGCCAGATCGGGCGGCTGTTCCGACGGTGAGAGTATTCCGACCCCTTCGATCTACCCAACCGGTTGGGATCTTCATGGCCGGTAGCAGCGGCGGCGCTTCACTCTTCGACCGCATGGCGCCCTGTCGCCCGGTTCAACAGCCGTGATGGCAGCCGGGAAGGAGGCCCTGTCGCCCGCCGCTCAAGTTTTGTCGAAGCTTTTTCGGGCGTTGGCGTGCTCATGGCGGAAGGCTAATCCGCTGGATCGTGACCTGCACAACGCCGGAGATTGCAAAGGTGAGAGAACAGATCACTAAAGCTAAAGCGGATCTGGCAGCGGGACGTGAGGATGGCAGCGAGCGGCCGCTTTGGATGCGCAGCTTATAGGCTCATGCTGGATCGAGTCGTCACATGAAGTCATGAAAAGGAAATCTGTGTCCCGTTTACCTTCGGTTTTCGAGGAAGAGAGCTTTTCAATACCCCAGGCGAGGACCAATAACCCGCCGCGGCAATAAACGGCCGGCGGAAGCACAGGACGGCCGCACGGTTCAGCCCCGTGTGATGGATCTACCTCGCCATCATACCGGTGCGCCCCAGACCGTGCGGACGCCTCCGGGTCACTACTCCAACCCGATGGATAACCTCGTGGCGGCTGCGGCGCGGTTGGAGGCGATTCCAATTGAAGGCGATACACCACAGTCGGAAGAGACACGCCGGGTTAAGGAGCTCCTCAGGACGGCCCTGGCTCAGCAAGAAGCGTATTCATACAGTCGGGATCGGATCCACTCCACCCCCCGCCCAAGCCGGAGCTATAGCCGACGCGTCGACGAACCGGCCGTGTCAAGCAATGCGCAGCGTGGTCCGTCTCGCGGCAACAATCCGGCGGGCGGCTTTGAGGATGCTCAAGTAGTAGTGGACCGCGCCCAGAACGCGTAGGGAGGCCGAGTTAGCAGCACAAGCAGAGGATCATCCGCTCGCGCCGGTTCGTCCGACCATCTTCGAACCAGGGGTCACGTCTGGTTCTTTGGGGGTGCCTTGCCTCGTCCCCGCTTTACGTAACATGCGCTTGCCCAAGGACTTCAAGGGGCCGCGCAAGGTGCCCAATTATACTGCCGATTTGGCTCCAGAAGCATGGATAGAAAGCTATGAGATGGCCATGGAGATGCTAGATGTGGATGAAGCCGCATGTGCGAAATACTTCACAATGATGTTGGAAGGAACGGCCCGGACTTGGTTGAAAAATTTGCCGCCTAACTCTATCGGTTCGTGGACCCGATTGCCATAACCCGATTCATTCAAAATTTCAAAGACACCAGTAAGCAGCCCATGTCTGTGGTGGATTTAGCAGCTTGTGTCCAAAGCGGAGGGAGAATCCACAACCCATTGGGTGCGCCTGCGTTTGGAAGTTTTACATTCTTCGACCGGATCAACCCTGATTCCGCGATCTTGACCTTGGAAGCCAATTGCGGTTCGAGCCATTGAAATTGAAGCTGGGCCGCATGAAGCGTTTTGCCATGACATGGGCACTCTAATGAGCGTTTTGGTAAAGTACGCTGATTACGATAGTACCAAGGATCCCGAATCTGAGAACGATGAAGTGGGGAAGGGAAAACAGAGCGGCAACCTGTGGGCCAGCAAAGATCATTCGGCGAAATGGAGGGAACAAGCGTAAAGCGAAGCGGCAACATGGGCTTTGTGGCCAACACCAACGCCAAGCAGACAAGGGTCAGCCGCGCAGGGTAGGCAATCAAACCGGGCGGTCACAATCCGGATCGTTTGAATTTCATATTGAATCAACCTTGTCCGAAGCATGGGACGAAGGAGGCACCGCGAACCACCTTTGGAAGGATTGTTACATTATGCAGGAGTTCAAAAACTCCAACTCTTTCCGGTATGATCAAGGGCCGGCGGCGGTTCGTGGTCCGCCCGGGTTACGGTGGAGGAAATTCCGCCCAGATTCGGTGGTAATCCGGGCGGCAAGGCAATCAGAATAATCAAAGTAATCGTAACGGTCGTAACAATCGTAACCAAGGGGCTAATCAATCAACAACAGCAATCGGGTTATCAAAGTAACCCAAAGCAGTTGAACGGTGGATGCATCACGTCTTTACCACTAGCTTGGACAGACGAGACCGAAAACTTCGAAGCGGGCGGTCAGTTGTTGAACTGCTGCGCCGCATTACCTACGCTGGTCCGAGCAACCCGATCGTGTGGAGCAGAGGACCATCCTCCCGGGTTTACAATCCGGGTCAGCTAGCCTTGGTGGTGGCACCCCGTAGGAGGGTACAAGTTTACCAAGGTTCTTATGGATGGAGGAAGCAGCATCAACATCCTGTACCACGAGACCTTCCGGCGTATGGGGTTGACGGATAGGCATCTTAGGCCATCCAAGACAAGTGTTTCACGGAGTGGTGCACAGCAAGTCGGCGCATTCGGTCGGTAAGATAGCTCGAGGTGACCTTTGGGGACGAACATGACTCCGGATCGTAAACATTGACATTTGAGGTGGTGAAAATTCAAAGCCCTTACCACGCCCTCTTTGGGCGGCCGGCTTATGCTAAATTTATGGCACGGCCCTGTTATGTTTACTTACAGCTGAAAATGCCGGGTCACAAAGGAACGATAACGGTTCATGGGAGCCGCCCGGATCGCTTTGGAGTGCGAGGAAGGTGATGCGGCTTACGCAGAGTCGGTTTGTGCCATCGAGGAGCTAAAATATTATAAAGACAATGTTGATCCGGCGGATATGACCCCTTTGAAGAAGCCAACTACGGAGCATGATCCGGACTTGAAGTTCAAATCGGCGGCCGAGACGAAGCTTGTTGATTTTGTGCCCGGCGATTCGTCCCAAGCAGTTCACCATCGGTGCCAACTTGGATCCTAAATAGGAAAAGCGGCGCTCATCGAGTTCATCCGTGAGAATCGGGACATTTTTGCATGGAAGCCTTCGACATGCCGGTGTACCGAGGGAACTCATTGAGCACACTCTTAATGTTGACCCAAAATACAAACCGGTAAAGCAATTTCTTCGCCGGTTTAATGAGGAAAGGCGCAAGGCCATCGGAGAAGAAGTTGCTAGGCTCTTGGCAGCAGGGTTTATCGTCGAAGTCTTTCATCCAGAGTGGCTTGCCAATCCGGTGTTGGTTCTTAAGAAGAATGGCACTTGGCGCATGTGTGTGGATTACAGATCTCAACAAGGCCTGCCCAGCAGATCCTTTCGCCTCCCCGCATTGACCAGATTATTGATGCTACGGCGGGTTGTGAGCGTTTGAGCTTTTGGATGCGTACTCCGGTTATCATCAGATTAAGATGGCAGTTAAGGACCAGGAGAAGACGGCGTTTATCACCCCTTTGGAGCCTTCGCTATGTATCTATGCCTTTTGGACTCAAGAGCGCCTAAGCGACTTATCAGCGCTATGTTTCAGAGTTGCTTGCACGAACAGATCGGCCGTAACGTGCATGCTTATGTGGATGATATCGTGGTTAAGTCAAGGAAGAAGGAAACCTTGATTGAGGATCTAAAGGAAACCTTTGACAACTTGCGGGTGTACAAGATGATGCTCAACCCGGCCAAATGCGTCTTTGGTGTTCCGGCAGGCAAGTTATTAGGTTTTCTCGTGTCCAACAGGGGGATCGAAGCTAATCCGGAAAAGATTACGGCTATCACCTCCTTGGCTAAGCCAAAGTGCATCAATGACGTCCAGCGTTTGGCAGGCCGGATTGCTGCGCTAAGCCGGTTTATCAGCCGTCTAGGCGAGAAAGCCATTCCTTTGTACCGGATGTTGAAGAAAACGGATCAGTTTGTCTGGAGTTCAGCCGCTGATGAAGCATTGGAGGACTTGAAGCGGTAGTTGGCCAACCCACCGGTTCTAGCCGCCCCCATTGACAAAGAGCCGCCGCTATATGTTGCTGCTAATGCCGTGGCAGTTAAGCGTGGCTATTGTGGTGGAGCGGAAGGAGGCAGGAAGGAGTATCCGGTTCAACGGCCGGTTTATTACATCAGCGAGGTCCTCATTGAGTCCAAGCGAGATATCCGCATTGGCGTAAGCCGGTATCACGGGTTTTTATGGCAAGCCGAAGCTAAAGCAATATTTCCAAGGGCACCCCATCCACGATGGTCGATTCGGCTCCCTTGGGCGATATCATCTGAGAACCGGAAGCGATCGGCGGATTGCTAAGTGGGCTATAGAGCTTGGGCCGCACGGTTTAAGGTATGTGCCTCAGACGGCCGTAAAATCTCGAGCACTTGTGGATTTCATTAATGATTGGACGGAGTTGCAAGCGCTGAAGAGAAGCCGGATCATACCTATTGGACCATCCACTTTGATGGGTCCAGCAATTGGAGGGCTCGGGGTCGAGTCGTATTAACTTCCCCGCGAGGTGACAATTTCATTCACGTTCTCCGCCTAATGTTCCCTTGTACTAACAATGCAGCTGAGTATGAAGCTTTGCTCCATGGTCTCCTGGATGGCTAAAGAAATGAATCTCAGCCGGGTTAAATGCTTTGGTGACTTGGACTTGGTGGCTCGGCAAGTATCGTGTACTTGGGATTCCAAAGATCCACTCATGGCTGCATATCATCGGGAGGTGGATGTTGTTGCAGGACATTTTAAAGGATATCGTGGACCATGTGGATCGTCGGAAGAACGAAGGCCGATGCCTTAAGCCGCTGGGCTCTCAACGTAAACCGTCCCGCCTAACGTCTTCCTTGATGTATCGCACAATCCGCCGCTTAAGCTTCCTGATGAAATCGAGTTGGCTATCCCTGATCCGGAGGCTCAATTGGTGGCGGCCCTGCATGTCCTTCCGGATTGGACGCTCCCTTATTTGGCATACATGAACCGGGGCGAGTTACCAGACGATGAGACATTGGCCCGACAGATAGTTCGGCGGTCCAAGTCTATGACCATTGTTAATGGCGAGTTGCACCATTGCAGTGTGTCAGGGGCGTTTCAGCGTTGTGTGTCCCTGAAGAGGGCTGTGAGATATTGCGAGAGATCCATGAAGGGGATTGTGGTCACCACGCCGGTTCAAAGTCCTTGGTGGCCAAAGCTGCCCGCCATGGTTTCTATTGGTTGACCGCCCATGCCGATGCGGAGGATCCGGTCGACGATGTGATGGTTGCCAAAAGTTCTCCAGCGTGCTCATGTGCCAGCCCAAGAATTGAGGATGATTCCAATTACTTGGCCATTTGCGACTTGGGGCTGGATATGGTTGGACCTTTCAAAAGGCCCAAGGACAAAAGACCCACCTGTTGGTGGCGGTTGATAAATTTACCAAGTGGGTTGAGGCAGAGCCTGTTAGCAAGTGTGATGCGGCCACGGCGGTTCAGTTCATCAAAAGGTGATTTTTCGGTTTGGGTTTCCACACGGTATCATCACGGACAATGGCACCAATTTATCCAAAGGAGCTATGAAAGAATTTTGTGAACGAGAGCACATCCGCTTGATGTTTCTTCCAGTAGCCCACCCGCAATCCAATGGTCAAGCGGAACGAGCTAATCAGAGATCTTGAAAGGTATCAAACCCCGCTTATGGTCCCTTTAGAGAGGATGCCGGGTTGTTGGGTGGAAGAGCTACCATCGGTGATATGGAGTATAAATACTACCCCAACCGATCCAATCGGATACACGCCGTTCTTTATGGTCTATGGAGCGAGGCGGTCCTTCCCAGCGATATCCGTCCACGACTCGCGTCGAGTGGCAGCTTATGTTGAGGCAGATAGCGAGGCAGCATGGCAAGACGATTTGGATCGACCGGATGAAGAGCGCGATATGGCAGCTGCTCGTTCGGCGGTTTACTGCCAGGATCTTCGTCGGTATCACAACCGACGGGTTAAAACCGTAACCTTTCGTGAAGGAGACTTAGTGCTGCGGCTCATTCAAGACCAGAAAGATATGCACAAGCTATCCCCACCTTGGGAGGGGCCTTTTGTGGTCAGCCAGAATCTATACAACGGGTCCTACTATTTGATTGATGTTCGAGAGCGAAAGGACTCACGCACGCCGAGGAGGAGACCAACGAGCCGTGGAACATAGCTCATCTTGACCTTATTATACCGAGCCATTGGCTCCACTTATGTACATATTAAGACAATGTATATATTATGAATAAAGGCAATAAACCGGATCCTCGGCTAAAGCGGGGTATCTGTTCTGTATCAAGGTCCGGTTTGGGTACATGGAGATGCTATCGTGAAGCGGCCTCCGGTTTAACCCTTGGCCTTGCTTTTTTTGTCACTTGGGGGCTTGGTCGTGTCCGAACCAATGCAACACCTCTTGGCAGGCGAACGCCACCAGATCATTTGGGGGCTTGGTCGTGTCCGAACCAATGCAACACCTCTTGACAGGCGAAAGCCACCAGATCACTTGGGGACATGGTCACGTCTGAACCAACACGCCTCTTGGTCGGCCTAAGGCCATAGAATCACTTTGGGGCTTGGTCGAACCCGAACCAATGCAATGCCACTTGATCGGCGTAATGCCACGATGTCAGTTGGGGACCTGGCTGACTTGAACCATCGCTACACCTTATAGGGAGCTTGGTCCTGTCCGACCATGGTAACGCCATCTGATCAGACTCAATAAAGCCTCTTCTTGCAAACAGTCTTTGTTATTGTTTTGCTTCCATGTGTTTTTATACATATAATTTGGTTTTTGTTTGTTGTCTTAAACCGACAAACCTTCTTTCAACCGGATTCAAGTTTTCAGAATTTGGTCCATTTTTTCCGGCGATTGATTGTTCCGGTTTGATTTTGCCGTTAACATCCCATTATGGAGTAACAGGGCTTATCATGCCGACCACGATTTACACGGTAAATCGGTATTATACACACAGGGATTGTTCTCCTTTGACGGTGATGGTTTATAAAGCCTCCGCTTCAGGATTGGCTAAAGCCAACTGTGTGCCCGACACTGGCAGGTATGTTTTGATCGTATACCTCGATATTTTCTTATATAAATATATTGGTATCACAATCCGGCTAGAGGCGCAAGCCGCCATGGCGGTTTAAGAATTTGTGATTGCAGGCAAAGTATGTTGAAGGATTCTTTTCTTCAAAACCAAAGTATCCAAAGACCGCCATGCAAAAGTTTACAGATCGAGGTTGTAACGGCATTGTTCAAAACAAAATCTTGACTATCCTATTACAAAGCCTTTTGCGGCCCGGCGTTTCATGTGGGGTTATGCCTTGAAGCTTGGAGGCGTCACCCGGCTTGATTTAATTACGCCGCTTCGCCGGGTTGACGTGAGGTAGAGGCGCTGACGTCGGTTCAACTTCTTCTTCTTCCTCACCCAAAGCCCGAAGTCATTGGTAGACCGGTCAATCCGGGTTAAGGCCTGAAGACAGCTTCTTCACTTATCAGCTCAGCGGATCAACGCGTCGAGGCGTTAGTGTGCTTACGGATTGGGGGAACAAGGCTCAGCACTTCAGGGATGACAAAATCCACCCGCTTGTTGTTGGCGTCATAAAAAGAGCGGTGCACCGTCAGGTTGGCTTCGTCGGCCAGTTGACTCGCCAGCGGACGCATTTCCTTTGTGATCCGTTTGTATGCCGTTATCAAAGGCTTCACCATTCTCTTGAGCATCGGGAAACCTTTGGCTATGTCACCGGATCAAGATCTGCTATCCACGCCTTGGCGCTGGCCGAGCCAAGAAGGTGCCAGCCCGAGCCGCGGATCGCTTCAACTCTTCAAGCTGCCCGGAACCATGGACAACCGTCCGTGGTTTCTCCGATCGTGGACGGCGCTGTGTTGTCGTATGATGTAGCACATATGACTCATTGGCGCCGTATACGCTACTTAATCAGCGTATAAGCGGCCTTGAGCTTCTTCCGCACATCGAGCCCATATGTGCAATACGTTTCCTGCACCGGTTTAAGACAACTCAGGATAAACCGCGGAAATATCAAAATTAAGATAGTCGATTGCATAGTTTCTTACCAAAGACGGCAGAGGTCATGGCATGCACTTGGCGCTTGAGTCCGTAAGCTCTTGATCACCGGTTTCGTGGCTGCTTGACTTCTTCCGCCCGTTTTTCAAACCGCCTTCTCGGTGTCCCAGTTGGCTTGTTCGGATTTATACCACTCCTTCAACTGTTCCATAGTGGCCAAGGCCGTTCTCAATTCGCCCTTGGCCTTAGTGGTTTCGCTGCCGAGTCTCCAGATTGGCTCGCAGGTCTTTGAGTTGCACGCTTTGCTGCTCTATTTCATTCTGGTAACAAAGGAAGCATGTTAGGTGTCTCATTATCAAGTCCCAAGCTCAATATACATATTCACCTTGGCACTTGGGGGCTAATGGCTAATTGATCTCAGTTTGCCATTGGGTACAGAAATCAAGTCCCGGTTTAACTATGCTAAGTTGAACCGACCCTTGGGGGCTACTATACAGCTAAAGTACAGGAAAGACATAATTCATTACCTCATAGCGGTCCTTCATCCGGTTTACCAGACCAGCTTCAAGGTCACGGCTGGTATAGAGCCGGTTCGTAAACCCGGAGTGCAGTTCTTGGGCGAAAGTTGTAAATGGTCGACAAGTCTGTTTTGCCTTTATCTTTACTCACGGCGGCTGACTCGCCCTTGGCACTATGTTTTGTTAAAGCGACCGTTGGCTAGGAGCAGCGTGGCGATTGCTGTCACAATAACATCGTCATTTTCGCGGTCTTCTTTGGGCTTGATGTTTGCTTACTCGCTCGGCGGTTCAACTATTACGACTCGCTCTATCGGCGGGTTTGGTGGAGCAGGCTGTGAAGTTTCCATTTGGACCTCCGGTTCAGCCTTTCCGCGGATCAGCCAGATCGTCTTTGTACAACTCGCCAGAGCTATCTTTGGCGACTTCAGGATTTTTGTGGGTTTGTTCCGGGTCTTTTACGGATCAGCATCCGCAGAGGGTCAAGGGTTTTCGCTTTCTTACTCAAGCGAGCCTTGGTGCTGCAATGTTCGAATTGGATTAAGGCAAATCAACCAAGGCGGTTGTAAATCGAATCGATGGACAGCGCTACATACCGCAGCAACTTTAAGCGGAGGCGATATGCGTGGTTGATGAACCGCCAGAGGAGTTGGAAGAGGCCCGATAATTGGTCGACGGATTGAGAGGACATCGGAAGAAACCTTTAAGGGATAACGTTTTTCAAGAGAACAAGTCACCTCGGACGACGCTTCCGGGTTGGTGTATCTGGTAAACCGGAGGAGAGAATCTGTTGACCATCGTGCCGGGTTGTACGGGCGCTTTAGCCTCTTGTGTCTTCGTATAAGCATAAGAATGAGATTTTTCACTTTCCGAGCGGTAGCGCGATTTAATTCTTTTTAACCGCACGAGGTCGGGTCGGAAGAAAGAAGGATTACCTCAAAATGGTCGGCATGGCTGGCTTCGCATCATCCTGGGAATTAAATTTGTCGGTGAAGGTAATAATAAAGAGGTATAAATCATAAGAAGAAATACAAGGAGGAGAGCCGGTTTACGGCGGCTCCCTCGTAAGGATATCAAGTTTTACCTCAGCTTCAGATTCTTCTTCTTCCGGCGGATCAGAAGACCCGACGGTTTTCTTGCCAGCCTTTTTGATAGCCTTGGACTTTATACGCGGAGCTCGGGCCGGTTTGGTCCGTCTCCAGAAGGAGCTGTCAGCCTACGAGGTAGCAAGGATTAATGAATATCAACAAAATGTTAAAAGCCCGAAAAGCGGTGAGCAAAGTCTTACCGCAGATGGCGGGTTGGCAACACAGAACGGAGCCAACCCGGTTAGGCTGCAGACGGAGATTGGTTCATCAAGCATCTTTTTTACAGCCTCTGTAACCTCAATTTCAGCTATTGGTAATTCGTGACGTCTTTGAGGATCTTTGAGGCTGCCAAGATACTCGCAGCATCAATCCGGCCGGGCGGCTTAAGGGCAAGATGCCCCAAGAAACCCAAAGCATCGCACAAGGTCCACACCCGGTTAGTCCATTGGCCATTAGAGCCCGGAGTTTTATGATCCGAGGTGCAAAGTTCTTCCGTTCATGGCGGTTAAGCGTGAAGGCAGCGGATGGTTGTTGCTGAGCGGTGAGGACGGTAACCCGGCAAGGGATTCTCGTTGGTGAGCGGTGTTCCGCAATAGAACCAGGTTTGGTTCCAATCCTTTGGATGGCTGTGGTGTTTGGCGTGAGGAAAGTCCGCTTCCTTCCTTTTCTGGATTGAACGCCGCCTAGTTACGTGTTGGGACCGTCGAGAAAACTCCGTCTGGCGGTTCAAGTGAAAGAAATCCTGAAATAGCTCCACAGAGGGCTCTTCCTGAAGATAGACTTCACAGAAGACTTGAAAGTTGCATATGTTTGACACAGAGTTTGGGCCGATATCCTGCGGATGGAGTTGCAAGCTTGCAAGGATGTCCCGGAAAAATTTTGAACCGGGCGGGCAGAACCCCCGGTCTAAATGCTGCATAAACACAATTACTTCTCCTTCTTGTGGCTCCGGAGGAAACTCGCCATCCGGAACACGCCAATTGGAGGGCATTTTTGGAGCCAAACCGCCCGGTGGTGACATAACCGTTGAGTTATGCGTTTGATGATTTTTGACCGGACCCAATTGCAAGCTGAGAATTGAGGAGCCATTCCGGAAGACTAAGCTGTGGAATATAGGGAGAAACGGTTCACCATTAAACGGTTCAGGCATATTATCAATTCTGCCTTACCTGATGAGCGAAGCCGAGGAGGAGCGCCGGAAGCCTCTGATACGGTCAGGTTGATGCGGCGGCCCGGCGTTGACGCGTCGTTCGAAGGTCGGAGGCGACGGCGGAGCTTCAAGACTGGAGCGGCGCGAGGAAGGAGAAGAAGAAGAGACAGGAGGCGGCCGGTCTATTTATAAGGAACCGAGCAATCAACGGGCGCGAGATTTGAGGAGTCAAAAGCGGCGGACGGTGCAGCGGCTGCCTCGATTTCCGGGATGGCATTAAATGCAGGGTATCTTACTGTTTGGATTTCTTTATTAAAAATGACGCGTCAAGACACCTCGACACGCGGATCGGAAGATGACATCACGGCGGTTCAAGCAGTGGCGGTTTACAAAATGTGAAAAGAGATCAAGAGTTTCACGAAGGTGTTGAAGATTAACATGAACCGGTTCAAGTCAATCTGGGCCTAATGTTGGGGATACAACTACGAGCGTGAACCGCCTCAAGGGGCCGGTTTACCTCGCCCATGATTCAGGCCCACGGAGGAGGCACGGAGCCCAGAGGCGAATTAAGGTCCATTTATGTAAACCGCCTTAGTATTGTAACTTGTGTTGTAAGTTAAGAAAGAAGAGACCGAGCCGGACGCTTGTATGAGCCGGATCGGGACTCTGTAGACCGGCCGGGCGTCAACCCGCATATATAAGGGGATGACCCGGCAGCGAGTTGGGAGAGAGGATTCGAGGCTAAGGCAAAGCTATTGCTCCCTAGTCGCCGAAATCATATCAATCACATCACAACTGGACGTAGGCTTTTACCTTCATCGAAGGGGCCGAACCAGTATAACTCCCGTGTCTTGTGTCCGCTTTAACCCCTCTAGGTTAACCCGTACGATGGCCCTACGACTAAGTCCTTTCATGAGGACATCTGCCGTGACAATTCCACGACAAGTATAATAAAGCTGGCATCCCTGAGAATTCAGGGCCTCTGTCGTTTCACTTCCTCGAAGTTGAGTCTTTATCATCATCTTACATATTCTTTTAAGAAGCTTGACGAACCAAATTACAGGGACCAAAGAGAGTTGGATGCACATCACAGCTCAAACATAGGTCCCTGGTGAAGCGTGATTTGTCAGTGTGTCACTTGGGGGCTTCCTGATCGTATTCGAATCATAGTTGTTTGCATTCTCCTCTGACCGCTCAACGCCACACTTGTCAGTATGTCACTTGGAGGCTTCCTGTTCAAACGTAGGCGTATTCGACCAAAGAGAACATAGAGTTACTACCCTCTTGACTAGGTTTGTCCAAACATACGCGTATTCGACCAAAGAGGAAATAACCTTTCCGGGTCATCCTACCTATAGCCAGCTGCTTCAACTCCATCGGGTAATCCCGATTGACCAGTCGAACTCTTAAATGATCAATCTTACGGCGTATTCGACCAAGATATGAGCTCGTTAAGGTTCAAACGGCGGCTTGTCATGCGAGAGCATGGCTTACAGATAGTCAGGATAGATCCAGGCTTCATAAGCCACCTTCCTTGAAACTTGGATAAATCAGCCCGTGATGCTGTTACTCTGGCCCCGCGTACTCCTGATAAGTCTTTGAGCAAGACCAGACTCTATCTAGGGTTCAAAGTCGATTGGGCACACTGTGAGTCAGGATCACGGAACGCACGAACAATCCAGTGGCTCAGGCTAGTTTCATTGAAGAAGACACCTTGGCTTGGCAGCCCACAAAAGCCTTGAATTTCTTTTGATTTTTCATTCTAAGATTTCTTCTTTCACTTCTGGTTTTTTATAAGTCGGGCCCAGCTGCCCTACTTACGGCTCATATTTGAAGCATCTTTTGGGTCTCTATAACCCGCCAGGATGACAGGCTCTAAGTCACCAGATATCATATTCTTATGTTTACAGTTATGGCTCTACCGCCTCTAACTACATAAGTTTGCTCAACCAGCAGTCTATGCGTACAGCCACATGTATGATATTTTATGTTAAACATTACGATCAGACTAGCCCTGGTTATGGAAAATTCGTCCCCAATGGCTTCAATTGGGTATTATGACCCGCCCGACGGTAAGCCGCCAGGGCACTTGTATTTTCTTTTTGTGCAGGATGTTAATCATTCAGATCTGCATAAATCAAAGGCTATCGTACCCATAATGGCATGACAGATTTAAGTTTTTACTACCCTATTACACGGCTTCATGAGCCCAATGATATCAAGTGTTTCCTCAAAAGATCAAGTATCTAAACCGCCCAACGGTTCAATCTTCCTGGCCATGCTGTCCGGAGGCTTCTGCGTCATCCCTTGCCGGTTCTTCGTCCTCTTCTGCCGTCTGAAAATCGAGTGATGACCAATCGATGCCAGATAAAGCTTGAAATTCAGCTTCGTCATCTATAAGATCAGACGGTTCAACTTCAGGAGCAAAAGTATGCTTACGATTGGAGGGATCAGATCCATCACTCTGTAAGCCGGTGTAGGCATCTTCTGATTTTGCTTGTCATAAGACAGATGGTACTTTGAAATGTCTGAATCATTGGCAATCTGGGTGGCCATTGGACGAATTTCCTTCACACAGGCTACAAAATCATTTTGGTCAAAAGGAGTACCATCCTCTTTTAAGCTTGGGTATCCAGTGGCTACATCAGCCGACTCTAATTCCGGTACCCATGCTTTTGCCCGGCTCAAAGCTGTCACAGCGCCGGCTCTTGCGGATGATCGCTTCATCTCATCAATCCTGGTAGGCAGCACAGAGAGCTTTTTTAAGAAATCTATCAAAATCTTAGGAGCTTGATTAGTTGGAGAAATTTTGGCCAGGGCACGCTGACTTCCAGTGTACAACTGTTCAACAAGTGTATAGACAGCTTTCAGCTTCACAAGCATGTCTTGATTGAGGTTGCTGCTCCTGGGACCTGGTTGTATCACAGATTGGTTAAATGGTGGGTTATATGATCACAACAAAAAATCACTTTTGATGACTAGCAAGACGACTTACCAAAGATAGCAGAAACCATCTGCGATACATGGCGTTTTAAGCCGGTAAGCTCAGTGGTCACCTCTTGAAGAGGTGCCTCTGCTTTCTTAGCCTGCTGCATTAAAGCAGTCTTTTCTTCAGCCCAAGTCTTTTTCTCCACCTCAAAACTGGTCTTCAGCTTTTCAGACTAAGCCACGCTAAACTGGAACTTCGACTCAGCTTTCCGGGTCTCAATTTCCTGAGTCGCCAGCCGGCTCTTTGCGTCGTTCAATTGAGATTCTAGTTCAGCAGTAGCAGCCTGTATGAAGTACAGAGTTATCAACATTTATATCAAGGTTACAACAATATACTTCCCAAGTCTTTTGCAAGCAACAACACTTGACACTTGGGGTCTAATGTCTGTCAAAGAATTTTTTTCAAGGAAATGGCTCTTATAACTAAAGTCCCAAGCACTTTGCAAGAAAGACTACTTGGCACTTGGGGGCTAATGCATATCGCTTGTATCTTCTTCATCATGAGCCGGATGCACTGTAAACAGTCCCAACCGACTCATGGGGGCTATACAGTTAAGCTCTCTTTTCTTACACAATGATAAATAGGACCGGCTCATTCATGCTGATTAAACCGGCCCTTGGGGACTACGGATGCAAAGCTTAAACTGCTTAAACATCCGGTTTATATTTAAACCAGACTTGGAGGGATTCTAGAACAGAAATTTATGGATTCTTCTAAGTCTACAACCTATTCAATCTTATCATAACCAGTAGACTTGGGGGCTGGCAGGATATATATAAATTATTCAAAGCTGGAAGTCATACCTCATACTTTTGGTGCATTTGTTTCACCATGTCAACTTCAAGCTCGCGGCTAGAGTGTACTTGGCTGAGGTAACCAGAGAGGATCTCACTGTTGCTCAGTTGCGCATAATGGGAGACATCAAACTTCATCTTCCGCCTCTCAATAACCTCTTGCTTGGCAGTATGCTTAGCTAAGGCTATTGGATTTCCTGGCTCTACAAAGTCGGTGCCAGTAATCAACATATCATCATTATGAGTCTCCGACGGCTTAAGTGAGTTGGATCGTGCAGGTTTTGAAGGATTAACAGTAGTGTCATCAACACAGAGATCCGGAATCTCAGGCGGAGTGTCAGACACAGTTTCATCTAGGTGTTTGTTAGAAGCTTCAGGAGCAGAGATTTGCTGCTCCGGCTCAACAACTTTAGGTGCCTCAGTTGGCTTGGTCACCTTTGCCTTTTTGTTAGGCTTTGGTTGTCCCCTGTACGGGGTATGACAAAGCAGTACAAATATAAGAGTATAAAGAGTTACAGAGTAAAAATTAATTGCCATTACCCAGGGGCAGTCTTAAAAGTCGGCAACTCAGTTTGTGATGAGTTGCCAGAGGAAGAACGGGCAAGCTCTTGGTCAATTGAATCAACAGAGTTAGGAGGAAGACAGATAAGACTCGCCAGTGGGTAAAAAGGAGTTTAAGTTAAAAAGCACCTCGTTTCGACGTTTCCGAGGAGCAGGGGTGTTTGGTAAGCCAGAGGACAACTCGTCACCTCCACTGGTCCGGGTCTGATGATGATTCTCGTGTTGCTGTTGTTTCAAAAGAAAGTGAGGATCTAAATAAGCCAAGGGGTGTGAAAGCCTTACTTTCCGGGTTACTTGTCGAAGTTTCTGTCTTGGCAAAGAGTCTTTTTTTAACAGTGGCGACAATGGGAGAGGCTCCCACTGACTTTGTATTACTCACACAAAAAAAGTTACATCATTAGAAGTGAGGGTTATTTGAGGGCCCCCCTCAGACCAACTAAGAAAGAAAGAGTGTATCTAGGTTACAGGTTTTGTATATAAGAGTCTAAGAAGGGGCGAAGCTCTTCTTTACAGTTGTGCCCAAGCAGGCTTAGAAGGTTTTTGAATCTATCTAGCCATGCCGCGAAGGAGTGAGGCACCCCTCTGAAATACTCATTGTTCCTCTCTTTCCAGATGCTCCATGCAGCCAGCAAGAAAATATCCATGAACAGCGTCTGACTCCACTGATTTCTTCCAGCATGCAACAAAGATACCCTATTACCCCCATTTGGCCAAAATAATCCCACTTTGGCCCAACATCGCTGGCTAAATGGGCATGAGAAAAATAGGTGTTCAACCGTTTCCTCCGGCGGGTTTTGGCACAACATGCATGCGTAGTTGTTGCCCACAACAGCATAGTGTCTCTGTTTCAACATGTTCCTTGTGTTTAGACGGTCCACCAGCAATAACCAGCCAAACATCTTGAATTTGATGGGGCTCTTGGCTTTCCAAAGCCATAGAAAGGCCTCATCGGATATCGTTTCCCTGAAGCAGTGGTTGTAGTATTTGCTGGCCGAGAACTTTCCTCCAAGGGTACAAACCCAAGAATCAGCGCCAGAGGAAATGATAGTTACCTCTTCTTCAGCTGCTTGGTTGGCTCCCGTGTCATCCTGGTAATAGTCAGAGTCAATAATATGATTGAAAAACGAGCCAAGAGAATCAAGGGCTACCTCCGACTCAGAGGTGTCATCCAGATTCAGCAGTTCAGAGGCGCTGGGTTTCTTTTTCCTCTTGGTGGTCTTCTTGACGGTTTTCCTGGCGGCTTTCTTGGCAGCCCTGGCCTTTTTAGCGGCCTCATGACCATACTCCGTTTTCCAAAAATCAGACTTAGCCTGCAAAGGTTATTAACGGGTGAATTAGTAAGGTATTTGAATGATGAGGTCAAAATCAGTAAATTCAGAGACTCACATCTGGTGGCGGGTTAAGCTTGCAGAAAGGGGCCAGGCCCACTTTGACACAATCTTCCGGATCTTCATTCAGAAGAGACTTAACCATTTCATTTACTACTTCATCAGTTAATGGCGCAGAGCTATGGTGCAGTGAATCTTTTACACCACCAATGTAAGTACACATTAAGCCGGTGCGGCGGCTCAAGGGTATGATCTGCCAAGAAACCCACATCTGACTAAATCAATGCCAGTTAGCCTATTTCCTAGCAGAGCTTTAACTTTCACGATGGTAGGAGCAATCCTTTTCCGTTCAGCAGCAGTGAGTTTTTCAGGCAGATTGTGCTTTGGGTCTGTTGCTCGACACGGTAAGAATCCTAAGAAGGGTTTTCGTCAGCCAGAGAAGTGTCTTTGCAATAAAACCACGTCTGGTTCCAATCCTTGGGGTGACTTGGCAAGCAGGCATAAGGGAAGATAGTGTCTCTTCTGCGTTGAATCAAGATCCTGACAAGTTCCAAGCTAGGCCCGTTCGTGAACTCAGTCTGGCGGTTCAAATAAAAATACTCTCTAAAGAGATCGATGTTGGACTCCTCTTGAAGGTATACTTCACAGGAAACTTGAAAGTTGCAGATATTCGACACGGAATCGGGTCCGATGTCTTGAGGATGAAGTTGAAAAAAGTGCAGAACGTCCCAGAAGAATTTAGAGCCGGGTGGTGAGAAGCCCTGTTTCATGTGGTCAGTAAAAACGACGACTTTGCCATCCTTCGGCTGAGGTTTTTCTTCGCCCGGGTCAGGAGCATGGTAATGCATGACACTTTTTGCGGGCAGATAACCGACTTTGATAAAATCCTTAAATGTGCCCTCAGTGACGATGGAGGGGACCCAATTGTATGTATAGACAGTCTTTGGCGGCATTGTGAAAGAAAGAAAGCCTAAAAGAAAGGAAAGTTTTGCCGGTTCAAGTTAGCTGATGAAATCACAAGTTAACAGTTGCAACACACATTCAGAATGGCGGCTTAAGTGAGGACCAATGACATATGGTTAATTATAAGACGGACATGTAAGCCGCCATGACATGTACAGGTATTCAAAATCCGACAAAGAGCAAAATTATACTAACTGTTGGACAAACAAGTTTCACAGATTAAGGCTATAAATTCGGATCTGAAACTGTTCAGAAAAAGGAAATAAATTCTGAACCTACAAAGGCGGCAGCAGAAAGGCGGAGGTGCCCCAGAGGAGATCTATCGTGATGAGGATATATTCTAGTATCAAAAACAGGTGCTAAAACTGCTACCGCGCAAGATTTATGTGGTTTTCTAGATCTAAGCCATGGATCTAAGCAAGAAAAAAGAGGGGCGACGACGAACACCGATGAACACTGCAACCCTGATGACAGATCTATGGCGAGGGAAAGGAGGATTTATTGATGCTGATGAAACAGCGGAGAAGCGCCGTGGTGCTCTAGTCCGTTCAGGGTGATGCAGCGGCCGGAGTCGAGGTCGCAGACGAAGGTTAACGGCGGCGGAGCTTGGTCGCACTAGGGCGTCACGGGGAAGAAGAAGAAATCGATAAGGAAAAGGGGGAGAATGAGAGGAGAGCCCGGGGTCTTATTTATAGGGCTGGAAGGACAAACAGCAGGCACGAGAATCGAGGAGGCAGAAAATGGATAAGCGGCGGCGCGGGCGCCTCGATTTTCGGAGGGACAATAAAGAAAGAGATTTATTAAGATTTGGGTTCTGTGAAGCATTAATCACAGGTGACGTCACGGTGGGTCACCACAATTTCCGGAGATGATGTCATGGCGGGTTACAATATTTCACAGTAAGATGAAGAAGGATCTTTCTAAGTGTTGAAGGTTGACATGAACAAGTTCAAATCAACCTGGGGCCTAATGTTGGGGATATGACTATTGGATATGGCCCGCCCAGGAGGGCCCGGTCATCCGTATGGCGGTTCATCTCAATGAAGAACAAGAGTATATTAACATGGCGGTTCATAGACAGGCTTGTTAGAGGGCCCAAACCCGAAAGCGGCTTAAAGCCCACAAGTATAAACCGCCATGTATATGTAAACTTGTATTGTAAGGCATGTAAGATAAGTTACCGAGCCGGACACGTTATATGAGCCGACTGAGACTCTGTAGGCTGCAAGGTGTCAACCCGTGTATATAAGGGGACGACCCGGCAGCGGCTTAGGGCAAGAAGCAACAAATCGAGAGCCAGGCAAAGCGTATTTGCTCCCTGGTCATCGAAACCCTAGCAATACCACCTCAAACTGGACTAGGTATTTACCTTCACTGCAAGGGGCCGAACCAGTATAAACTCCTCGCGTCCTTTGTCCCGTTTAACCCCTTTAAGTTAACCTCGTCGCAATGGCTCCGCAACTAAGTCCTTCCATGAGGACATCTGCCGTGACACTTCCACGACAGAGGTGATGTTCCTTTCCTGTTAAATTTTAACCATAAGGGAGTTCAATTTATGACACCTTTTTCCAACTTTACAATGACAATGTACTACGATTTCTAAAGGTTCTTTTGGAGGATTTCAGTACATACATGCCCCCCCCCCCATATTGGTTGCTTGATCCATATGGTTACAATCAATAAGCATTTCTCCTTTGGATTCATCTGTACTAGTCTTCTTAGGGAACTTTTCATCCACCCCAACCTCTTGTGAAGAAGGCTACATTTTTCTAGAATGTAATCAAATGCCCATGTTAATCATGTCAGATCGAAGATGGCATGTTAGTGCATTTTACAAATCCTGCAAGCCAAATAGCTAGTCCTGTACTAATGTTCAAAACTGCATGTAGGCACTAACACGTTTTCTTCTTTTGCAGATAAGATTAGGCCCAGTGGTGGATAATGTGATATAATATAACAATCACGTCGAATGCCTAGATCCGCATCTCTCAGAAATTACTTTGAACTCCTATCGAGGGACCTTACCGGAGATTATATTCGCCAGGTTCTTTGTTCTCAGAGCGAGGTCTTTGAAGGAAATGAGGTTTGCCCTACATTTATTTCGCAAAATGAATGAATGCATTGATCAGCGCCGGTGCCTGCGACAGAATGGAGTAGGCTCCAAAAATGCTGAATTTCTTTTTGGAACTTCAGATGACAGAGTAATCAGAAGTCATCGGGTCAACCCCATACATGAATTTTCAGTGGCTGACCCCTTTGCAAAAATTGTGAGGTTTTGAAGCCAGACTTAGAAGCGGTGATATTAGTTTGAACCTCTCTGATATCCATGTTCAGCGCATCAGCGTGAGCGTTTGCAGCTGATGAGCTGAATTTCATTTATAATATCAGATTGAACCTTGTAATCTTTGAATTTGAGCCATATAACTCTGGAATTTGAACCTTGTAACATTTCGATCTTTTGTGGTACAATCGTTGAAATGGCATCGTATGAGACTCGTATATTGCTAGCACTATTTTGACCTTAATATGCAATGGTCTTAGATTTTATTAACCATTCTCGAATCAGTTTACCTTGTTGATCTCACAGCACACGATCTGTATAGCTAACTCGACTGCAATCTTTGACATTATTGCACACAGTTGGTTTCTTCCACCGTGTGCACTGTAGAGCGCAGAATTAATTGTCGCACTCGAGTGTCCACGCCTAGGGTGCGGTGTTGTCAAGCGTTCACTGGATTCTGGAATCCTACGCTATGAACGTCGTGACAAGACGTGACAATTACAGGCCGGCCGGCCCCCATTTATTTTTACAGCGGCCATTTAACCTACCCTTGTGTCTCTTCAACCTTTCAATCGCGCCCCACCATTGCAAGAAGCACACCCACCACAAGAAATTCTTAGAGGGTATCCTATGCGGCTCCAATGGCGCTCCGAGTGGCTGCCGACGATGAGTAGCAGTTCACCATGCGTGTCGTGGTGGACACCCACAGAAGGTTCATGGACCTCTCAGTGGTGTACACCAACGACCCGGTCTGGGCGGAGCACTCCATCCACATCATGGAGTTGTTGCTTGCCGAGGAGAAGTACAAGGCGGTCGGGTTCGACCTCGAGCACACCCGCGCTCGTGCCGGGTCTCGTCCCAAGGTCGTCGTTGCCTAGATGTGCGTGCGCCACCACGTCCTCGTCTACCACTACTGCCTGGCCACAAGGCCTCATGACGTTCGCCGGGTTTGTCAACAGCCCCACTACTTGTTTGCTACGGTGGACATCACCAACGATGTAAAGGCGCTCAAGAGTTTGGGAATCGCCTGCCAGATTCTTGTCGACATCCAGGGCCAATACAAGATCTGGGGCAGCAAGGAGCATGAGAAGGACTCACTGGTTCACCTCGCCGAGGCCATCATCGACCCCTACTACAGAGACATGAAGGATTCATGCAAGAAGGACAAGCGTGCCTGGCACTCGGACTGGATGGAGAAACTCGACAAAGCTCACGTCGTGTACGCGGCCAAGGAGGCGTACACGAGCTACGACATGTACCGGCGGATCGTTGACATGAGGAAGTCCCTCCTTCCCTGAAACGACCAGGTATCCAGCCGGAAGCAGAGCAATGGCAAGCGTCGTCACAACAATAAGTAGATGATTAGATCCTCGTTTCTCCTACTTTAGTATGCATGTAATTGCTTACTTTGGTGTGGGCAAATGTTATGTGTGTAGTCACTTGTGTTATTGTATGCTTAATTTGGTTATGCAATGTTGTCTTTTTAAGTATATATGTTGATGCTCTGTAGACAGAGCGTAGATGGTGTGCGGACAAAGAAAATCACATCGCATACGGACTAAACAATGGAACCCGTCGGTAATGTTTTCATCAATCACTCACAATTGTATACCTGCAATCATTTGCTCACAACACACGTCTTATTAGCAGCAACCGTCTGTGTTCTTATCGGTCTTCAGACACATTTCTGATTACAGGCATGTTTGCCGCGTATCACACACATCTTGTTAAGTTGAACCATTTCAGTTCTCATGTCTCAACGCAAACAGTTCATCCGAGTGAACCGCATGCCGTATATCACACACACCTTTGATCTGGCTGACCGTTTCTTTTCTGTTGTGTAATCACAAACAGTTCATCCGAGTGAACCGTATGCTGTGTATCGCACATGCCTCCATCTGGCTGCCCATTTCTTTTGTTCCTCCTCATCGCAAACAGTTCATTAAACTGAACCGTATGCCCTTCATCGCACACGCAACTAAAACCTGAACCGTGCTTGATGCATCCGTCATCGCAAACATTTTACACATGTCTGACGGTTTTCATACAACACCGTTTGCGATTATGGCATCGCACACAGTTTCTCAAAGGGTCTCTGATCATAGTGTCGCGTTAGCAGCATCCTGTAGTAGTGATAAAGGAGCAAGGGGGAGGCCTGCCAGCCCTCATAGGGCGCGCCCAAGGGGGGGGGGCAATCCTACTCCAAGTAGGAGTTGGATCCCCCCTTTCCTAGTCCTACTAGGAGAAGAAGGAAGGAGAGGGGAAAGAGAAGGAAGCAGGGGGCGCTGCCCCTCCCCCTAGTCCAATTCGGATTAGGCCCATGGGGGGCGCGCGGCCAGCCCTTGGCTGCCTCTCTCTCTCTCCTCTAGGACCAATAAGGCCCATTACTTCCCCGGTGGTTCCGATAACCCTTCCGACACTGTGATATTTATCCGGTGACCCCCGAAACTCATCCGGTATCCGAATAACATCGTCCAGTATATCATTCTTTATGTCTCGACCATTTCGAGACTCCTCGTCATGTCCGTGATCACATCCGGGACTCCGAACTACCTTCAGTAAATCAAAAAAACATAAACTCATAATACCGATCGTCATCGAACGTTAAGCGTGCGGACCCTATGGGTAGAACTATGTAGACATGACCGAGACTCATCTCCGGTCAATAACCAATAGCGGAACCTGGATGCTCATATTGGCTCCCACATATTCTACGAAGATCTTTATTGGTCAAACCGCATAACAACATACGTTGTTCCCTTTGTCGTCGGTATGTTACTTGCCCGAGATTCAATCATCGGTATCTCAATACCTAGTTCAATCTCGTTACCGTCAAGTCTCTTTACTCATTCCGTAATGTATCATCCCATGACTAACTCATTAGTCACATTGCTTGCAAGGCTTATAGTGGTGTGCATTACCGAGAGAGCCCAGAGATACCTCTCCGATACACGGAGGGACAAATCCCAATCTTGATCTATGCCAACTCAACAAACACCTTCGGATACACATGCAGAGCATCTTTATAATCACCCAGTTACGTTGTGACGTTTGATAGCACATGATGTCTACTACGCAACCTTCTTCTTGTAGACGTTGTTGGGCCTCCAAGTGCAGAGGTTTGTAGGACAGTAGCAAATTTCCCTCAAGTGGATGACCTAAGGTTTATCAATCCGTGGGAGGCGTAGGATGAAGATGGTCTCTCTCAAGCAACCCCTGCAACCAAATAACAAAGAGTCTCTTGTGTCCCCAACACACCCAATACAATGGTAAATTGTATAGGTGCACTAGTTCGCCAAGAGATGGTGATACAAGTGCAATATGGATGGTAGATATAGGTTTTTGTAATCTGAAAATATAAAAATAGCAAGGTAGCAAGTGGTAAAACTGAGCGTAAACGGTATTGCAATGATAGGAAACAAGGCCTAGGGTTCATACTTTCACTAGTGCAAGTTCTCTAAACAATAATAACATAGTTGGATCACATAACTGTTGGGGAACGTTGCAAAAAATTAAAATTTTTCCTACGGTTTCACCAAGATCCATCTATGAGTTCATCTAGCAACGAGTCATGGGAGAGTGATTGCATCTACATACCACTAGTAGAACGCGTGCGGAAGCGTTCAATGGAGCAGGGATGATGGAGTCGTACTCGCCGTGATTCAGATCACCGATGACCTAGTGCTGAGCAGCGGCACCTCCGGTTCAACACACGTCTGAGCGGATGACGTCTCCTCCTTCTTGATCCAGCAAGGGGAAGGAGAGGTTGATGATGATCCAGCAGCACGATGGCGTGGTGGTGGATGCAGCGAGAACTCGGCAGGCTTCGCTAAGCAACTACGGGAGGAGGAGGAGGTGTTGCGGGGAGGAGGGAGGCGCCAGGCTTATAGGTGCGGCCACCCTCCCTCCCTCCCTTTATATAGGTGCAAGAGAGGGGGAGGGTGCAACCTGCCCCTTCCTCCAAGGAAGGGTGCGGCCAAGGGGAGGAGTCCATCCTCCCCAAGGCACCCTCGGAGGTGCCTTCCCCTTTAGGACTCTCCTCCCCAAGTCTCCTTGGCGCATGGGCCTCTTGGGGCTGGTGTCCTTGGCACATATAGGCCAAGGCGCACCCCCCACAGACCATGTGGCCCCCCGGGGCAGGTGGACCCCCGGAACCCTTTCGGCACTCCCGGTACAATACCTATAAAGTGCGAAACTTTTCCGGCGACCAAAATAAGACTTCCTATATATAAATATTTACCTCGGACCATTCCGGAACTCCTCGTGACGTCCGGGATCTCATCCGGACTCGAACAACATTCAGTTTGCTGCATACTCATATTCATACAACCCTAAGCGTCACCGAACCTTAAGTGTAGACCCTACGGGTTCGGGAGACATCTTGCACATGACCGAGACGGCTCTCGGGCAATAACCAACAGCGGGATCTGGATACCCATGTTGGCTCCCACATGCTCCTCGATGATATCATCGGATGAACCACGATGTCGAGGATTCAATCAACCCTGTATACTATTCCCTTTGTCAATCGGTATTTTACTTGCCCGAGATTCGATCGTCGGTATCCCAATACCTCGTTCAATCTCGTTACCGGCAAGTCACTTTACTCGTACCGTAATGCATGATCCCGTGACCAGACACTTGGTCACTTTGAGCTCTTTATGATGATGCTTTACCGAGTGGGCCCAGAGATACCTCTCCGTCATACGGAGTGACAAATCCGATCTCGATCCGTGTCAACCCAACAGATACTTTCGGAGATACCTGAGTGCACCTTTATAGTCACCCAGTTACGTTGTGGCGTTTGGTACACCCAAAGCACTCTTACGGTATCCGGGAGTTACACGATCTCATGGTCTAAGGAAGAGATACTTGACATTGGAAAAGCTCTAGCAAAAGCGAACTACACGATCTTGTGCTATGCTTAGGATTGGGTCTTGTCCATCACATCATTCTCCTAATGATGTGATCCCGTTATCAATGACATCCAATTTCCATAGTCGAAACCATGACTATCTATTGATCAACGAGCTAGTCAACTAGAGGCTCACTAGGGACATATTGTGGTCTATGTATTCACACGTGTATTACGATTTCCGGATAATACAATTATAGCATGAATAAAAGACAATTATCACGAACAAGGAAATATAATAATAATCCTTTTATTATTGCCTCTAGGGCATATTTCCAACAGTCTCCCACTTGCACTAGAGTCAATAATCTAGTTACATTGTGATGAACCGAACACCCATAGAGTTCTGGTGTTGATCATGTTTTGCTTTCATGGAAGAGGTTTAGTCAACGGATCTGCGACATTCAGATCCGTATGCACTTTGCAAATTTCTATGTCCCCATCTTGAATATTTTCACGAATGGAGTTGAAGCGACGCTTGATGTGCTTGGTCTTCTTGTGAAACCTGGGCTCCTTGGCAAGTGCAATAGCTCCAGTGTTGTCACAGAAGAGTTTGATCGGCTCCGACGCATTGGGTATGACTCCTAGGTCGGTGATGAACTCCTTCACCCAAGAGCCACGACGCTCTGCTTGCAGCTGCACCAGCTTACTGCTCCACCATTCAACATATACACATATCCGGTTTGTGACTTTGAGTCATCCAGATCTGTGTCGAAGCTAGCGTCGACGTAACCCTTTACGACGAGCTCTTCGTCACCTCCATAAACGAGAAACATGTCCTTTGTCCTTTTCGTACTTCAGATATTCTTGACCGCTGTCCGGTGTTCCTTGCCGGGATTACTTTGGTACCTTCCTACCAAACTTACGGCAAGGTTTACATCAGGTCTGGTACACAGCATGGCATACATAATAGATCCTATGGCTGAGGCATAGGGGATGACACTCATCTCTTCTTTATCTTTTGTCGTGGTCGGGCATTGAGCCGAGCTCAATTTCACACCTTGCAGTACAGGAAAGAACCCTTTCTTGGACTGATCCATTTTGAATTTCTTCAAAATCTTATCAAGGTATGTGCTTTGTGAAAGGCCTATGAGGCGTCTCGATCTATCCCTATAGATCTTGATGCCTAATATGTAAGCAGCTTCTCCAAGGTCCTTCATTGAAAAACTTTTATTCAAGTAGGCCTTAATGCTGTCCAAGAGTTCTATATCATTTCCCATCAAAAGTATGTCATCTACATATAATATGAGAAATGCTACAGAGCTCCCACTCACTTTCTTGTAAACGCAGGCTTCTCCATAAGTCTGCATAAACCCAAACGCTTTGATCATCTCATCAAAGCGAATGTTCCAACTCCGAGATGCTTGCACCAGCCCATAAATGGATCGTTGGAGCTTGCATACCTTGTTAGCATTCTTTGGGTCGACAAAACCTTCCGGCTGCATCATATACAGCTCTTCCTTAAGATAACCGTTAAGGAATACCATTTTGACGTCCATCTGCCATATCTCATAATCATAGTATGCGGCAATTGCTAACATGATTCGGACAGACTTAAGCTTCGCTACGGGAGAGAAAGTCTCATCGTAGTCAATCCCTTGAACTTGTCAATAACCCTTAGCGACAAGTCGAGCTTTATAGATGGTAACATTACCATCCGCGTCCGTCTTCCTCTTAAAGATCCATTTGTTTTCTATCGCTCGCCGATCATCGGGCAAGTCTGTCAAAGTCCATACTTTGTTTTCATACATGGATCCTATCTCGGATTGCATGGCTTCAAGCCATTTTTTGGAATCTGGGCCCGCCATCGCTTCTTCATAGTTCGAAGGTTCACCGTTGTCTAACAACATGATTTCCAGGACAGGGTTGCCGTACCACTCTGGTGCGGAACGTGTCCTAGTGGACCTACGAAGTTCAGTAGCAACTTGATCCGAAGTACCTTGATCATCATCATTAATTTCCTCTCCGGTCGGTGTAGGCACCACAGGAACATTTTCTGAGCTGCACTACTTTCCGGTTCAAGAGGTAGTACTTCATCGAGTTCTACTTTCCTCCCACATACTCCTTTCGAGGGAAACTCTTTTTCCAGAAAGGATCCGTTCTTGGCAACAAAGATCTTGCCTTCGGATCTAAGGTAGAAGGTATACCCAATGGTTTCCTTAGGGTATCCTATGAAGACACATTTTTCCGACTTGGGTTCGAGCTTTTCAGGTTGTAGTTTCTTGACATAAGCATCGCATCCCCAAACTTTTAGAAACGACAGCTTAGGTTTCTTCCCAAACCATAATTCATACGGTGTCGTCTCAACGGATTTAGACGGTGCCCTATTTAAAGTGAATGTAGCTGTCTCTAGAGCGTATCCCCAAAATGATAGCGGTAAATCGGTAAGAGACATCATAGATCGCACCATATCCAATAGAGTGCGATTACGATGTTCAGACACACCATTACGCTGAGGTGTTCCAGGCGGCGTGAGTTGTGAAACGATTCCACATTTCCTAAGTGTGTACCAAATTCATGACTTAAATATTCTCCTCCACGATCTGATCGCAAGAATTTTATCTTTCGGTCACGTTGATTCTCTACTTCATTCTGAAATTCCTTGAACTTTTCAAAGGTCTCAGACTTGTGTTTCATCAAGTAGACATACCCATATCTACTCAAGTCATCGGTGAGAGTGAGAACATAACGATATCCTCCATGAGCCTCAACACTCATTGGACCGCACACATCGGTATGTATGATTTCCAATAAGTTGGTTGATCGCTCCATTGTTCCGGAGAATGGAGTCTTGGTCATCTTGCCCATGAGGCATGGTTCGCATGTGTCAAATGATTCATAATTGAGAGACTCTAAAAGTCCATCGACATGGAGCTTCTTCATGCGCTTGACACCAATGTGACCAAAGGCGGCGATTGCCACAAGTATGTGGGACTATCGTTATCAACTTTACATCTTTTGGTATTCACACTATGAACATGTGTAACATTACGTTCGAGATTCATTAAGAATAAACCATTTGACCATCGGAGCATGACCATAAAACATTTCTCTCATATAAATAGAACAACCATTATTCTCGGATTTAAATGAGTAGCCATCTCGTATTAAACGAGATCCTGATACAATGTTCATGCTCAAACTTGGTACTAAATAACAATTATTGAGGTTTAAAACTAATCCCGTAGGTAAATGTAGAGGTAGCGTGCGGCGGCGATCACATCGACCTTGGAACCATTCCCGGCAGCGCGCCGTCACCTCGTCCTTCGCCCGGTCTCCGTTTATTCCGCAGCTCTGCTTTGTGAGTTACATATATGAGCAACGGCACCGTATCAAATACCCGGGAGTTACTACTGATCTTTGGTAAGGTACACATCAATTACATGTATATCAAATATACCTTTAGTGTTGCGGCCTTCTTATGCGCTAAGTATTTGGGGCAGTTCCTCTTCGATGACCCTTCCCTTTGCAATAAAAGCACTCGATCTCGTGCTTGGGTCCATTCTTTGACTTCTTCCCAAGCAAGCGGCTTACGGGCGGCAGCAACATCCTTGCCGTCCTTCTTGAAGTTCTTCTTTCCCTTGCCCTTCTTGAACTTAGTGGTTTTATTGACCATCAACACTTGATGCTCCTTCTTGATTTCTACCTCTGCTGACTTCAGCATTGAAAATACTTCAGAATAGTTTTCACCATCCCCTGCATATTGTAGTTCATCACAAAGCTCTTGTAGCTTGGTGGGAGCGTGAAGGATTCTGTCAATGACCGCCTCGTCCAGGAGGTTAATGTCCAAATGGGACAGCGGTTGTGCAACCTGCATATTTTGAGTATGTGCTCCTTGTGAACTGTTTTCCTCCATCTTACAACTATAGAATTTGTCGGAGACTTCATATCTCTCGACCGGGCATGAGCTTGGAAAACCATTTTCAGCTCCTCGAACATCTCATATGCTCCGTGTTGCTCAAAACGCTTTTGGAGCCCGGTTCTAAGCTGTAAAGCATGCCGCACCGAACGAGGGAGTAATCATCGACACGAGACTGCCAAGCATTCATAATGTCTTGGTTCTTCAGGATGGGTGCATCACCTAGCGGTGCTTCTAGGACATATTGTTTCTTGGCTGCTATGAGGATGATCCTCGTGTTCCGGACCCAGTCCGAATAGTTGCTGCCATCGTCTTTCAGCTTGGTTTTCTCTAGGAACGTGTTGAAGTTCATGGTGACATGAGCGTTGGCCATTTGATCTACAAGACATTTTGCAAAGATTTTAGACTAATGTTCATGATAATTAAGTTCATCTAATCAAATTATTTAATGAACTCCCACTCAGATTTGACATCCCTCTAGTCATCTAAGTGTTACATGATCCGAGTCGACTAGGCCGTGTCCGATCATCACGTGAAGACAGACTAGTCATCGTCGGTGAACATCTTCATGTTGATCGTATCTTCCATACGACTCATGTTCGACCTTTCGGTCTCTTGTGTTCCGAGGCCATGTCTGTACATGCTAGGCTCGTCAAGTTAACCCTAAGTGTTTATGCATGTGTAAAACTGTCTTACACCCGTTGTATGTGAACGTAAGGATCTATCATACCCGATCATCACGTGGTGCTTCGAAACGACGAACTTTAGCAACGGTGCATAGTTAGGGAGAACACTTTCTTGAAATTGTTATGAGTGATCATCTTATTTACTATAAATGGTTCTAACTAAACAAGATGCATAAACATAATAAACATCACATGCAATTATATATAGTAGTGACATGATATGGCCAATATCACATAGCTCCTTTGATCTCCATCTTCGGGGCTCCATGATCATCCTGTCACCGGCATGACACCATGATCTCCATCATCGTGCCTTCATGAAGTTGTCACGCCAACGACTACTTCTACTTCTATGGCTAACGCGTTTAGCAATAAATTAAAGTAATTTACATGGCGTTCTTCAATGACATGCAGGTCATACAAAAAATAAAGACAACTCCTATGGCTCCTGCCGGTTGTCATGCTCATCGACATGCAAGTCGTGATTCCTATTACAAGAACATGATCTCATACATCACATATATCATTCATCATTCATCACAACTTTGGCCATATCATATCACAAAACACTTGCTGCGAAACAAGTTAGGCGTCCTCTAATTGTTGTTGCAAGTTTTACGTGGCTGCAATAGGGTTCTAGCAAGAACGTTTTCTTACCTACGTGAAAGCCACAACGTGATTTGTCAACTTCTATTTACCCTTCATAAGGACCCTTTTCATCGAATCCGCTCCAACTAAAGTGGGAGAGACAGACACCCGCTAGCCACCTTATGCAACTAGTGCATGTCAGTCGGTGGAACCTGTCTCACGTAAGCGTACATGTAAAGTCGGTCCGGGCCGCTTCATC
This sequence comes from Aegilops bicornis, assembly GCA_021605145.1. Lineage (NCBI taxonomy): Eukaryota > Viridiplantae > Streptophyta > Magnoliopsida > Poales > Poaceae > Aegilops > Aegilops bicornis. The sequence continues at coordinate 319,621,175 of CM038675.1, forward strand.
CCACAATGCCGCTGAAGCAAGATAAGACTAGTAGCGGCAAGAAAGTTGACAACATCTACGCCCACAACAAATTGTGTTCTACTCGTGCAATAGAGAACTACGCATAGACCTAGCTCATGATGCCACTGTTGGGGAACATTGCAGAAAATTAAAATTTTCCTACGGTTTCACCAAGATCCATCTATGAGTTCATCTAGCAACGAGTCAAGGGAGAGTGATTGCATCTACATACCACTTGTAGATCGTGTGCGGAAGCGTTCAATGGAGCAGGGGATGATGGAGTCGCATCGCCGTGATTCAGATCACCGATGACCTAGTGCTGAGCGGACAGCACCTCCAGCGACACGTCACGGGAGCGGATGGCGTCTCCTCCTTCTTGATCCAGCAAGGGGAAGGAGAGGTTGATGATGATCCAGCAGACGATGGCGTGGTGGTGGATGCAGCAGAACTCGGCGGGGCTTCGCTAAGCAACTACGGGAGGAGGAGGAGGTGTTGCAGGGAGGAGGAGGCGCCGGGGCTTATAGGTGCGGCCACCTCCCTCCCTCCCTTTATATAGGTGCAAGAGAGGGGAGGGCGCAGCCTTGCCCCTTCCTCCAAGGAAGGGGAGTGCGGCCAAGGGGAGGAGTCCATCCTCCCCAAGGCACCTCGGAGGTGCCTTCCCCCTTTAGGACTCTCCCCTCCCCAAGTCTCCTTGGCGCATGGGCCTCTTGGGGCTGGTGCCCTTGGCCCATATAGGCCAAGGCGCACCCCATACAGCCCATGTGGCCCCCCGGGGCAGGTGGACCCCCGGACCCCTTTCGGCACTCCCGGTACAATACCGATAAAGTGTGAAACTTTTCCGGCGACCAAAATAAGACTTCCCATATATAAATATTTACCTCCGGACCATTCCAGAACTCCTCGTGACGTCCGGGATCTCATCCGGGACTCCGAACAACATTCGGTTTGCTGCATACTCATATTCATACAACCCTAGCGTCACCGAACCTTAAGTGTGTAGACCCTACGGGTTCGGGAGACATCTGAACATGACCGAGGCGTCTCGGGCAATAACCAACAGCGGGATCTGGATACCCATGTTGGCTCCCACATGCTCCTCGATGATATCATCGGATGAACCACGATGTCGAGGATTCAATCAACCCCGTATACTATTCCCTTTGTCAATCGGTATTTTACTTGCCCGAGATTCGATCGTCGGTATCCCAATACCTCGTTCAATCTCGTTACCGGCAAGTCACTTTACTCGTATCGTAATGCATGATCCCGTGACCAGACACTTGGTCACTTTGAGCTCATTATGATGATGCATTACCGAGTGGGCCCAGAGATACGTCTCCATCATACGGAGTGACAAATCCCAGTCTCGATCCGTGTCAACCCAACAGATACTTTCAGAGATACCTGTAGTGCACCTTTATAGTCACCCAGTTACGTTGTGACGTTTGGTACACCCAAAGCACTCTTACGGTATCCGGGAGACATGATCTCATGGTCTAAGGAAGAGATACTTGACATTGGAAAAGCTCTAGCAAAACGAACTACGATCTTGTGCTATGCTTAGGATTGGGTCTTGTCCATCACATCATTCTCCTAATGATGTGATCCCGTTATCAATGACATCCAATTTCCATAGTCAGAAACCATGACTATCTATTGATCAACGAGCTAGTCAACTAGAGGCTCACTAGGGACATATTATGGTCTATGTATTCACACGTGTATTACGATTTCCGGATAATACAATTATAGCATGAATAAAAGACAATTATCACGAACAAGGAAATATAATAATAATCCTTTTATTATTGCCTCTAGGGCATATTTCCAACAATAACTATCCCTCAACATGCAACAAAGAGTCACTCCAAAGTCACTAATAGCGGAGAACAAACGAAGAGATTATGGTAGGGTACGAAACCACCTCAAAGTTATTATTTCCAATCAATCCGATGGGCTATTCCTATAAGTGTCACAAACAGCCCTAGAGTTTGTACTAGAATAACACCTTAAGACACAAATCAACCAAAACCCTAATGTCACCTAGATACTCCAATGTCACCTCAAGTATCCGTGGGCATGATTATACGATATGCATCACACAAGCTCAATTCATCTATTCAAACCAACACATAGAACCTCAAAGAGTGCCCCGAAGTTTCTACCGGAGAATCACGACGAAAACGTGTGCCAACCCCTATGCATAGGTTCATGGGCAGAACCCGCAAGTTGATCACCAAAACATACATCAAGTGAATCATGTGATATCCCATTGTCACCACAGATATGCACGACAAGACATACATCAAGTGTTCTCAAATCTTTAAAGACTCAATCCGATAAGATTACTGCAAGGGGAAAACTCAATCTATTACAAGAGAGAAGAGGGAGAGAAGAAACATAAGATCCAACTATAATAGCAAAGCTCGCGATACATCAAGATCGTGCCAAATCAAGAACACGAGAGAGAGATCAAACACATAGCTACTGGTACATACCCTCAGCCCTGAGGGTGAACTACTCCCTCCTCGTCATGGAGAGCGCCGGGATGATGAAGGTGGCCACCGGTGAGGGTTCCTCCCTCCGGCAGGGTGCCGGAACAGGGTCCTGATTGACTTTTGGTGGCTACAGAGGCTTGCGGCGGCGGAACTCCCGATCTATTCTCCGTTCTGGAAGTTTTACGATACGTAGGTATATATGGGTGAAAGGAGTATGTCGGTGGACCGAAGGGGGGGCCACGAGGCAGGGGGCGCGCCCTAGGGGGGGTGGGGGCGCCCCTACCCTCATGAGCACCTCCTTCATCTTCTGACGTAGGGTCCAAGTCTATCCGATAGGTTTCCTTCCAAAAATAACTTCTCCAGTTGATTTTGTTCCGTTTCGACTCCGTTTGATATTCCTTTTCTTCGAAACACTGAAATAGGCATAAAACAGCAAATCTGGGCTGGGCCTCCGGTTAATAGGTTAGTCCCAAAAGTAATATAAAAGTGGATAATAGAGCCCAATATTGCCCAAAACAGTAGATAATATAGCATGGAGCAATCAAAAATTATAGATACGTTGGAGACGTATCAAGCATCCCCAAGCTTAATTCATGCTCGTCCTCGAGTAGGTAAATGATAAAAAAGATAATTTTTGATGTGGAATGCTAGTTGGCATAATTTCAATGTAATTCTTCTTACTTGTGATATGAATATTCATATCCGAAAGATTCAAGAGAAAAGTTTATATTGACATAAAAATAATAATACTTCAAGCATACTAACTAAGCTATTATGTCTTCTCAAAATAACATGGCCAAAGAAAGTTATCCCTACAAAATCATACAGTCTGGCTATGCTCTATCTTCACCACACAAAGTATTTAAATCATGCACAACCCCGATGATAAGCCAATCAATTGTTTCATACTTTAACATTTTCAAAACTTTTTCGATCTTCGCGCAATACATGAGCGTGAGCCATGGATATAGCACATGTATGTGGAATAGAATGGTGGTTGTGGAGAAGATAAAAGGAGGGGAAGATAGTCTCACATCAACTAGGCGTATCAACGGGCTATGGAGATGCCCATCAATAGATATCAATGTGAGTGAGTAGGGATTGCCATGCAACGGATGCACTAGAGCTATAAGTATATGAAAGCTCATCAAAAGAAACTAAGTGGGTGTGCATCCAACTCGCTTGCTCACGAAGACCTAGGGCAATTTTGAGGAAGCCCATCATTGGAATATACAAGCCAAGTTCTATAATGAAAAATTCCAACTGGTATATGAAAGTGACATAACGAGAGACTCTCTGTCATGAAGATCATGGTGCTACTTTGAAGCACAAGTGTGGTAAAAGGATAGTAACATTGTCCCTTCTCTCTTTTTATCTCATTTCATTTTTTTTATTTTTTTATTTGGGCCTTTCTCTTTTTTTTGGCCTCTTTTTTTTCTCTCTTTTTTTTTCATGCGGAGTCTCATCCCGACTTGTGGGGGAATCATAGTCTCCATCATCCTTTCCTCACTTGGGACAATGCTCTAAAAATTGATGATCATCACACTTTTATTTTTCTTACAACTCAACACTTAGAACAAATATGACTCTATATGAATGCCACCGGCGGTGTACCGGGGTGCAATGAATCAAGAGTGACATGTATGAAAGAATTATGAATGGTGGCTTTGCCACAAATACGATGTCAACTACATGATCATGCTAGCAATATGACAATGATGGAGTGTGTCATAATAAATGGAACGGTGGAAAGTTGCATGGCAATATATCTCGGAATGGCAATGGAAATGCCATGATAGGTAGGTATGGTGGCTGTTTTGAGGAAGGTATATGGTGGGTGTATGATACCGGCGAAAAGTGCATGGTATTAGAGAGGCTAGCAATGGTGGAAGGATGGGAAAAAGTGCATATAATCCATGGACTCAACATTAGTCATAAAGAACTCATATACTTATCGCAAAAATCTAGAAGTTATCAAAGCAAAGTATTACGCGCATGCTCCTAGGGGGATATATTGGTAGGAAAAGACCATCGCTCATCCCCGACCGCCACTCATAAGGAAGACAATCAATAAATAAATCATGCTCCGACTTCATCACATAACGGTTCACCATACGTGCATGCTACGGGAATCACAAACTTTAACACAAGTATTCCTAAAATTCACAACTACTCAACTAGCATGACTTTGACATTATCACCTCCATATCTCAAAACAATTATCAAGCATCAAACTTTTCTTAGTATTCAACACACTCATAAGAAAGTTTTTACTAGTCTTGAATACCTAGCATATAGAATTAAGCACATTACCATGCTATTTAAGACTCTCAAAATAATATAAGTGAAGCATGAGAGTTCATCTATTTCTTCAAAATAAAACCACCATTATGCTCTAAAAGATATAAGTGAAGCACTAGAGCAAACAACAAACTACTCCGAAAGATATAAGTGAAGATCAATGAGTAGTCGAATAATTATGCAACTATGTGAAGACTCTCCCATTTATTAATTTCATATCTTGGTACTTTATTCAAACATCAAGCAAAGCTAAATAAAATAAAATGACGCTCCAAGCGGAACACATATCATGTGGTGAATAAAAATATAGCTCCAAGTAAAGTTGCCGATGAACGAAGACGAAAGAGGGGATGCCTTCCGGGGCATCCCCAAGCTTAGGCTCTTGGTTATACTTGAATATTACCTTGGGGTGACTTGGGCATCCCAAAGCTTAGGCTCTTTCCACTCCTTATTCCATAGTCCATCGAATCTTTACCCAAAACTTGAAAACTTCACAACACAAAACTTAATGTAAAACTTCGTGAGCTCCGTTAGCAAAAGAAAAAAAACACCACTTCAAGGTACTGTAATGAACTCATTATTTATTTATATTGGTGTTAAACCTACTGTATTCCAACTTCTCTATGTATTATAAACTATTTTATTAGCCATAGGTTCATCAAAATAAGTAAACAACACACGAAAAACAGAATCTGTCAAAAAAAGAACAGTCTGTAGTAATATGTAACTAACGCAAACTTCTGGAACTCCAAAAATTCTAAAATAAATTGTTGGACCTGAGGAATTTGTCTAGTAATCATCTGAAAAAATAATCAACTAAATATCACTCTCCAGTAAAAATTTCTAGCTAATCTCGTGAGCGCCAAAGTTTCTGTTTTTTACAGCATGATCATAAAGACTTCACCCAAGTCTTCCCAAAGGTTCTACTTGGCAAAAACACTAATTAAAACATAAAACCACATATAAACAGAAGCTAGATGGATTATTTATTCCTAAACAGAACCAAAAAGCAAGAAACTAAAATAAAATTGGGTTGCCTCCCAGCAAGTGCTAACGTTTAACGCCCCTAGCTAGGCATGATGATTTTAATGATGCTCACATAAAAGATAAGAATTGAAACATAGAGAGAGCATCATGAAGAATATGACTAGCACATTTTAGTCTAACCCACTTCCTATGCATAGGGATTTTGTGAGCAAACTATTTATGGGAACAAGAATCAACTTGCATAGGAAGGCAAAACAAGCATAACTTCAAAACTTTAAGCACATAGAGAGGAAACTTGATATTATTGCGATTCCTAAAAGCATATGTTCCTCCCTCATAATAATTTTAAGTAGCATCATGAATGAATTCAACAATATAACCAGCACCTAAAACATTATTTTCATGATCTACTTGCATAGAAATTTTATTACTCTCCACATAAGCAAAATTCTTCTCATTCGGAATAGTGGAAGTATCATAACAGACTTGAACGCTATAAATTGTTTCCACATTAAAAGAGTAATGTTCAGAGAAAGGGTACTCATAATCATGACAAGTTTATAGCATAAGTTTTATCACAATAATCATCATAAGTAGCAACTTTGTTCTCATCATAATCGATTGAAACCTCTTCCAAGATAGTGGAATCATTACTAAGTAAAGTCATGACCTCTCCAAATCCACTTTCATAAATATTATAAGATTCAACATCCTCCAAGATAGTGGGATCACTACTTCCTAAAGTCGACACTCTTCCAAACCCACTTTCATCAATATAATCATCATAGGTAGAAGTCATGCTATCATCATAACTACTTTGCATATCAAAACTTGAGAGGCTAAAAATATCATCATTATTAAACATAGCATCCCCAAGCTTGGGACAAACATTAATTGCAGCAAATATATTCTCAAATATGTCATCCTTATCAAACACAGCTTCCCCAAGCTTGGGCCTTTTCATATTATAAGCATAATCACTCTCATCATTAATAGTATGGATAGCACCAATAGTATAGCAATTATTATATTCTTCCAAGCAAGTGCCAAAAAGATTTTCCAGATCATAAGGAGTATCATTATATTCCCAATCATAATCATCACAACAAGCAATAGGCATAACGAGATCATCATCAAGTGTATCATCTTCATTTTCATGAGGCACAACAATAATAGGAGCAACATTATTTAGGAGAGATACCTTTTTACCTCTCTTCCTTTTTATTTTCTTCTTATTTACCACATCATGTGTTGGTTCAATCCTCTTTTGGAGCTCCACATTAATGAGATTGGTTGAATAGAAGGCTCCTTCTCGTTACCTGATTCATCATAAGAAATAATAGGAGGATATTGGGAAGTCTCTTCCCTTTTATTAGCATTCTCTTCATCCTCTATTTGTTTTATTTTCTTTATGTAGTTGGAAATATAAGGATTTTCAATGAAATTCACCGCACAATACATATAAACCTTCTCTAGATCAATATCGAGGAATTCCTCAAGGTTATATTCTGGAATATGTTTAGTTTGACGTTTCAATTCTTCATAACCCAAAAGCAAACTTAGTTCATTATAATGTGCAAGGGAAATCAAGTCATCACAATTTTTGGACACGATTCGGTCATGAAACAATTTGCATTTGATATTTAAATGACCATGTTCATTGCAAAGTTCACAAGTACGGTAAAGATATTTTAAATTTTCAGCACTCACATCAAGACTTTCTTGCAACAATTTAGTTTCTAAATACTTATGCCTCTTGCAATATCTATCTTCCCTATTTGGTGTGTACTTGCAAACCCAATGCACTCCACAAAAATTGACATGTTTATAGGAGACATTTTCATCATAGCTAGTGCAATCATCATTAGTACCATGGATTTTCAAGGAGTTCATACTAACAACATTGCAATCATGCTCATCATTCACATATTTAGTGCCAAACATTTTAGAGATTTCTTCTTCTAGCACTTGAGCACAATTATCTTTTCCATCATACTCACGAAAGATATTAAAAAGATGAAGCGTATGAGTCAAACTCAATTCCATTTTTTGGTAGTTTTCTTTTGTAAACTAGACTAGTGCTAAAACAAGAAACAGAAAGATTCAATTGCAAGATCTAAAGATATACCTTCACTTACCTACCCTCCCCGGCAACGGCGCCAGAAAAGAGCTTGATGTCTACTACGCAACCTTCTTCTTGTAGACGTTGCTGGGCCTCCAAGTGCAGAGGTTTGTAGGACAGTAGCAAATTTCCCTCAAGTGGATGACCTAAGGTTTATCAATCCGTGGGAGGCGTAGGATGAAGATGGTCTCTCTCAAGCAACCCTGCAACCAAATAAGAAAGAGTCTCTTGTGTCCCCAACACACCCAATACAATGGTAAATTGTATAGGTGCACTAGTTCGCGAAGAGATGGTGATACAAGTGCAATATGGATGGTAGATATAGGTTTTTGTAATCTGAAAATATAAAAACAGCAAGGTAGCAAGTGGTAAAACTGAGCGTAAACGGTATTGCAATGATAGGAAACAAGGCCTAGGGTTCATACTTTCACTAGTGCAAGTTCTCTCAACAATAATAACATAATAGCGGAGAACAAACGAAGAGATTATGGTAGGGTACGAAACCACCTCAAAGTTATTCTTTCCAATCAATCCGATGGGCTATTCCTATGAGTGTCACAAACAGCCCTAGAGTTCGTACTAGAATAACACCTTAAGACACAAATCAACCAAAACCCTAATGTCACCTCAAGTATCCGTGGGCATGATTATACGATATGCATCACACAATCTCAATTCATCTATTCAAACCAACACATAGAACCTCAAAGAGTGCCCCAAAGTTTTTACCGGAGAAGCACGACGAAAACGTGTGCCAACCCCTATGCATAGGTTCATGGGAGGAACCCACAAGTTGATCACCAAAATATACATCAAGTGAATCACGTGAGATCCCATTGTCACCACAGATACGCACAGCAAGACATACATCAAGTGTTCTCAAATCTTTAAAGACTCAATCCGATAAGATTACTTCAAGGGGAAAACTCAATCCATTACAAGAGAGAAGAGGGGGAGAAGAAACATAAGATCCAACTATAATAGCAAAGCTCGCGATACATCAAGATCGTACCAATTCAAGAACACGAGAGAGAGAGAGAGATCAAACACATAGCTACTGGTACATACCCTCAGCCCCGAGGGTGAACTACTCCCTCCTCGTCATGGAGAGCGCCGAGATGATGAAGATGGCCACCAGTGAGGGTTCCTCCCTCTGGCAGGGTGCCGGAACAGGGTCTCGGTTGACTTTTGGTGGCTACAGAGGCTTGCGGCGGCGGAACTCCCGATCTATTCTCCGTTCTGGAAGTTTTACGATACGTAGGTATATATGGGTGAAAGGAGTACGTCGGTGGACCGAAGGGGGGGCCACGAGGCAGGGGGCGCGCCCCAGGGGGGTGGGCGTGCCCCCTACCCTCATGAGCACCTCCTTCATCTTCTGACGTAGGGTCCAAGTCTATCCGGTAGGTTTCCTTCCAAAAATAACTTCTCCAGTTTATTTCGTTCCGTTTCGACTCCGTTTGATATTCCTTTTATTCGAAACACTGAAATAGGCATAAAACAACAAATCTGGGCTGGGCCTCCGGTTAATAGGTTAGTCCCAAAAGTAATATAAAAGTGGATAATAGAGCCCAATATTGCCCAAAACAGTAGATAATATAGCACGGATCAATCAAAAATTATAGATACGTTGGAGACGTATCAGCACACAAGGTGTTCCTCCGGTATTCGAGAGTTGCATAATCTCATAGTCAGAGGAACATGTATAAGTCATGAAGAAAGCAATAGCAATAAAACTTAACGATCATAATGCTAAGCTAACGGATGGGTCTTGTCCATCACATCATTCTCCAATGATGTGATCCCGTTCATCAAATGACAACACATGTCTATGGTCAGGAAACTTATCCATCTTTGATTAACGAGCTAGTCAAGTAGAGGCATAATAGGGACACTTTGTTTTGTCTATGTATTCACACATGTATCAAGTTTCCGGTTAATACAATTCTAGCATGAATAATGAACATTTATCATGATATAAGGAAATATAAATAACAAATTTATTATTGCCTCTAGGGCATATTTCCTTCAGTCTCCCACTTGCACTAGAGTCAATAATCTTAGTTCACATCGCCATGTGATTTAACTCCAATAGTTCACATCTTTATGTGATTAACACCCATAGTTCACATCGACATGTGATCAACACTCAAAAGGGTTTACTAGAGTCAATAATCTAGTTCACATTGCTATGTGATTAACACCCAAAGAGTACTAAGGTGTGACCATGTTTTGCTTGTGAGTGAAGTTTAGTCAACGGTTTTGCCACATTCAGAACCGTATGTGTATTTTGCATATTTCTATGTCTACAATGATCTGCACGGAGCTACTCTAGCTAATTGCTCCAACTTTCAATATGTATCCGGATTGAGACTTAGAGTCGTCCGGATTGAGACTTAGAGTCATCCGGATTAGTGTCAAAGCTTGCATCGGCGTAACCCTTTACGAAGAACTTTTTGTCACCTCCATAACTGAGAAACATATCCTTATTCCACTAAGGATAATTTTGACTGTTGTCCACTGATCCACCCCTGGATCACGATTGTACCCTCTTGACAAACATGGTGAGGTACACAATAGGTTTGGTACACAACATAGCATACTTTATAGAACCTATGGCTGAGGCATAGGGAATGACTTTCATTCTCTTTCTATTTTCTGCCGTGGTCGGGTTTTTGAGTCTTACTCAACTTTACAGCTTGCAACACAGGCAAGAACTCCTTCTTTGACTATTCCATTTTGAACTACTTCAAAAACTTGTCAAGGTATGTACTCATTGAAAAAACTTATCAAGCGTCTTGATCTATCTCTATAGATCTTGATGCTTGATACGTCCATTTTGCATCAAGCTTTTATATCGATATTTATTGCATTATGGGCTGTTATTACATGTTATGTCACAATACTTATGTCTATTCTCTCTTATTTTACAAGGTTTACATAAGGAGGGAGAATGCGGCATTTGGAATTTTGAAATTTGGAAAAGGAGCAAATATTAGAGACCTATTCTACACAACTCCAAAAGTCCTGAAACTCCACGAAAGTTATTTTTGGAAATAATAAAAAATACTGAGTGGAAGAAATACGTCAGGGGGGCCACCACCTGTCCACGAGGGTGGGGGGCGCGCCCTACCCCCCTGGGCGCGCCCCCTGCCTCGTGGGCCCCCTGTTGGTCCTCCGGTGGCCATCTTCTGCTATATGAAGTCTTTCATCCAGGAAAAAATCATAAGCAACCTTTCGGGACGAGACTCCGCCGCCACGAGGCGGAACCTTGGCGGAACCAATCTAGGGCTCCGGCAGAGCTGTTCTGCCGGGCACACTTCCCTCCGGGAGGGGGAAATCATCGCCATCGTCATCATCAACGCTCCTCTCATCGGGAGAGGGAAATCTCCATCAACATCTTCACCGGCACCATCTCCTCTCAAAACCCTAGTTCATCTCTTGTATCCAATTCTTGTCTCCAAGTCTGGGATTGGTACCTGTAGGTTGCTAGTAGTGTTGATTACTCCTTGTAGTTGATGCTAGTTGGTTTATTTGGTGGAAGATCATATGTTCAGATCCTTTATGCATATTAATACCCCTCGATTATGAACATGAATATGCTTTGTGAGTAGTTACGTTTGTTCCTGAGGACATGGGAGAAGTCTTGCTATTAGTAGTCATGTGAATTTGGTATTCGTTCGATATTTTGATGAGATGTATGTTGTCTATCCTCTAGTGGTGTTATGTGAACGTCGACTACATGACACTTCACCATTATTTGGGCCTAGAGGAAGGCATTGGGAAGTAATAAGTAGATGATGGGTTGCTAGAGTGATGAAGCTTAAACCCTAGATTATGCGTTGCTTCGTAAGGGGCTGATTTGGATCCATATGTCTCATGCTATGGTTAGGTTTACCTTAATACTTTTGTTGTAGTTGCGGATGCTTGCAATAGAGGTTAATCATACGTGGGATGCTTGTTCAAGTAAGAACAGCACCCAAGCACTGGTCCACCCACATATCAAATTATCAAAGTACCGAACGTGAATCATATGAACGTGATGAAAACTAGCTTGACGATAATTCCCATGTGTCCTTGGGAGCGCTTTTCTTTATATAAGAGTTTGTCCAGGCTTGTACTTTGCTACAAAAAGGATTGGGCCACCTTGCTGCACTTTATTTACTTTTGTTACTTGTTGCTCGTTACAAATTATCCTATCACAAAACTATCTGTTACCTACTATTTCAGTGCTTGCAGAGAATACCTTGCTGAAAACCGCTTATCATTTCCTTCTGCTCCTCATTGGGTTCGACACTCTTACTTTTTCACATAAGCATCTATCGGCGTTCTGGGAATGGGGGTCCCCAGACTTCCCTGCCTGCGGCCTGTGGCGTGGCTCAAGGGGTGGCCCAGCACGGCCCATCTTCATCAGCACAAGCTCAAGACCCTCGCGAGGGGCCAAGTCTCATGAGGCGGACAATGAAGCTTCCTCGAGCCACGGCCTCGTCGAGCTGGCTCACGAGGAGGCGGAGAGATCAAGGCGGGTACCTCACGAGGTGCCCATGACGCAAGCCATGACGACCATAGGCGCCAGCGGGCGCCAGCCAGCAGATGTCCTCCTTTCCTCTTTGGTGCAAAGGGAGCAAGCAAAGGCACGAGTATCAAGCAAAGGCATCCGTTTCAGTGCAACAAGACCAAGACTGTCGCAACAGCAGGAAGGAGGTCATCGTGGAGCCCAAGCCGGCGTCACCACCAGAGCCTTTGACAGGCGAGGATCAACTTTAGTCAGGATAAGTGTACTAGATGTTCCCCTTCAAAATGGCCAATTGTTGGCGCCCTTCCCGCTCAATATTTGGGAAGAGGCCCAGGGCCTCTGCCTATAAATAGGACTAGCCACCCACAGGGTAGAGGGATCTAGGATCCCGGAATCCAGAACAGGGCTAGAGGCATCTTGAATCAGCAGAGAGAGAGAGAGAGCGACTGAACTCCCCCTAGCAGTTCATCGCACCAGCCAAGAACGGACCCTCGCGAGGCTGTTCTTCCTTGTATTCTTCATCATCAGCCCAAGAGGCAATCCACCACACCACAAACTAGAGTAGGGTATTACACCACAATGGTGGCCCGAACTAGTATAAACCCTGTGTCTCTTGTGTTGTTCCTTTCATAGTTTAGATCCTAGCGAGGCGGCGAGGTGCAGGTAGGTAGAGGGCGAGATCTCCGCGCGCACCCCAGTGTTCGAACCTAGAGGGTCTGCCGGAACCCGAAATCCGACATTTGGCGCGCCAGGTAGGGGTGTACCGGAATTCGTCTTCCGCCGCCCTATTCTTCGCCTACCATCGCATCCATGTCAGACGCTCGTCGGGCCCGTGCCGAGCGCCGAGCCGCTCTCGCTTCCCGCGTCGCCCATACGGCCCCCATCGGCGGCCGCCCCCGCCGTTCCCCGTCGCCTGCCGTCAATGCCGCCACAGGCCCGGCGGGGAACGAGCAGCAAGCATCGTCCCGCACTGCTACTCCCTCACTCACCCCCGCTGGTTCTTCGTCCCGCGTGCTCCGCGCCCATGGAGGCTCGAGCTGCACTCATCGCGGCAAACGAGATCCTGCGCTACCGCCCTGTCAACGACGTCTACGAAGAGTGGCTCGACCGCGTCGCCGAGCTCGTCCGCGCCGCAGGGGGCTCCCCCGCGCCGTCCTTCTCGCTGCACCACGCCCCGCCTTGTGCAGGCGACGAAGCTCCAGGGGCGCCTCAGCCGCCTCCCCCTCAAGAAGGCGCCTTGGCCCCAAGGCGCGTGGCCCCTGGGCGGAACCCACTCTGTCCGGCGCCCGGCCTGACAAGAGCAGAGCTGTCAAGAGGTCCCTCGCCCCCAAGAAGCTGCCCGAGTGCTCCCTGCACCGGCTCGCCACGACCACGCTCCTGATCCAGCACGCCAAGACCTCGCGCTGCTCCCAGCTGCAGCGCATGGGGACCCACAAGACCAGGCTCTTCGTCACCAAAGGCCTCCCGTGGCCACACCAGACTGCCGCGCCTTCACCACCGAGTTGCGCGGCGTCGCGTGGCCCGGCAAGTTCAAGCCAGACCTGCCTCCTCGCTATGACGGCACGGCCGACCCTGCAGAGTTCCTCTAGCTCTACAAGTTGGGCATCGAAGCCGCCAACGGGGACGAGAAGGTCATGGTGAACTGGTTTCCCATGGCACTCAAGGACGGAGCCCGCACCTGGCTCCTGAACCTGGCTCCTGGCATGATATCCTCCTAGGACGAGATGCGCATCCGCTTCGTCACCAACTTCCAAGGTACTCGCGACCGGCCTCCTGCCGTGAGCGACATGCGCCGCATCAAGTAGCAACCAGGGGAGACCCTGCAGAAGTACATCCAGCGCTTCAACAACGCACGCCTCAAGATTCCCAAGGTGACCGAGGAGGCCATCATCTCTGCCTTCTCCAACGGTGTGAGTGACGTCAAGATGAAGGAGGAGCTGGCGATGCATGAAGATCTGTGCACTTCCTTGGAGCTGTTCAACTTGGCGACCAAGTGCGCCAGGGCTGAGGAAGGGCGCCTTTCCCTCCTTGAGCTGCCAGCCGCAGACCCAGAAGAGAAGAAATCCAAGGCCAAGGACGTGAAGTGCAAAGGGGCTGCCGTGCTCGCGGAAGAACCAGACACCAAGCGGGGCAGAGATCAGCCCGAGTTTTCCAAGCGCAGCCGGTACTGTGTGTACCACGACCTCCACACCCACAACACCAACGAATGTCAAGAGCTCCGGGCCGTGGCCCCGACCGCAACGATCGAGGCTACGGCCGAGGAGGAGGAAGGAATGCAGGACGCTGGGAAGACCGTGGCCCTCGCCAAGGGTGGCGCGACCGACCTCGTGAGGATCGCTGGCAGGATCAGCCTCGTGAGGGAGACTGGAGGGATCAGTCTCGCGAGGATCGTCCGCAAGGAAACACAGGCCTCCCTCCACTGACGCGCAGTCAAGGAGAAACGAGGACCATCATCAGGACGAGGGGGCTGGGGGCTTCCAGGAGCCGCGCGCGATCGCTTGCATCCTGGGCGGAGCTCAAGCCCCAGCCTCTCAACGCATCTTCAAGCAGTTCGCCCGCGAAGTGAATGCAGTCCTCCCCAAGCTCGAAGCCACACGCCCTCTCAGGTGGTCAGCGCGCCATCACGTTCCTTTCAGCGGATCAGCTCAAGTACGCAGCCACACCGGAGTCCTCCCGATGCTTTGTTCCCCAATCATCGACAGCGTGCAAGTCACCGGGACCCTCGCCGGCGGCGGAGCAGGGCTCAACGTCCTGTCCGTAGAGATATTCAGCAATCTCCAAGTGCCTTACAATCAGCTTCAGCCAACCAAGCCTTTCTCCTGAGTCATCGATGGCTCCACGGTTCCGATTGGGCAGGTCCGCCTCCCTGTCACCTTCGGGGCGCGTGACAACTACCGCACCGAGCTCATCAACTTTGATGTCGCCCACATTCGCCTTCCATACAATGCCACCCTTGGGTACCCAGCCCTGGCCAAGTTCATGGCCGTGACTCATCACGGCTACAACGTCCTCAAAATGCCAGGAAGCAGCGGAGTCATCACGGTGCCTTGTGAAGAGAGAGACGCAGTGTGCTCCCTGGAGCGAGCCTTTCAAGCCGCATCACTTGAAGACCCGGATCGCAGGAGCGTGAGGCTCCCTGAGACCGCTCCCAAGAAGAAGAAGACATCGCTAGGTCCGACCCCTCAGGAGGAAGGCCCCTCAGGGTCCGCGCCTGCTCAGGGGGCACCTCCTTCTGTCGCATAGGAAGGCGCGCCCGGCGCCCTCCTCAAGCAAGGCTCGGGGGCTCTCTCCTGGAGGGCCACCGACCTTTCTAAGGTCACGAGGGAGGCGCTTGGGCACCACTTGGAGGCGTGCTTCAAAGCACGTTTCCCTCAGGAAGGAGCAAGGCAAGGAGGGCCAAACCCTCAGGAGTTCGTCAGTCAGATCACACAGGAGTTGCAGGAGTCAAGAGTCATGAGTGGCAGCCGCCTCTTACCTGCCGTAGCTCCCCATCCAGGCGAGGATGGTGGGATGCGCGTCTGCATTGACATCCCAGGGCTCAACCGAGCCGCCTCTCGGCCGCCTGGCCCTCACGCTGGGCGCTGAAGGTCCACCCACGGCTACATTTGCATGCCCTACGGCATGCGGGCAACCGCCACGTGCAGTGCCTCATGAGGAGCATCCTGGAGGCTCAAGAGGCCAGGCATTCCGCAGTCCTGGCGGAGATGGAGATGGTCCGCGAGGAGCCACCAACGCCTCCGGAGCCTCTCAAGGCTCCTGGGCCTGGGGACTCGTGAAGATCGGCTCCCGCAGCCCACGACGTCCGCTACTTCAACATCCCTTCATCTTCAACGTCATCAGGTGACATCCTTCAAGTTTCATTTCCAGCTGGGAGCGCCCCCCAGGGCTGCATTATTCCCAGGCCACGTGGGTCCGTCCTGCGGCGTGTATCCTTTACTTCATGTTCCCGGCTTACTTTGTTGGGGCGCCCTCGGGCTGCATCATCCCCAAGTCGCTCGGGCGGACCAGCGGCATGTACCCCTTTGCGTTTATTTCGGGTCATGCGTTCGACCCATCATGATTGTTATTTGATGCTGTCCACGGCACCTTCTTCCTTCATGTCGGCCGCTTGCGTTAAAGGGGGTACTGAGCATCGTGACTCATGGGCTCCTCTCGCTCTCCAGCCCTCACCCTCGGCCTTGTCCACGGCATCGCGACACAGCATACCGGCGGGCCGAGACCAGCTCGAGGCGGGACCCGAGGGCGTGGGCGTCGGCATCTAACCAAATTTGCAGGAACACATCACAAGTTAAGGCCCAGTGCGAGCGCAACCCGCCTTGAGGTAGGGCCTCGTGAGTCCTTGTTGGCTCACGGGTGCCCAGATACACCTCGTCGAGCCCTACCGTGCCGACCACGTGTCGTAGCGGGGCTGTACGCCCGGGGCTCCTCCCGAGGGGAGCCCCTCCCACGCACTGATGGAAGCACCATGCTCCAGCTGGCTGGCGACACTACCGAGGCGGCTATGCCCGTACACATACGGAAGCGCTATGCTCAGCGTTGGTGACAAACAAGCGAGGTGGCCCCGGCGCATCAACCTCGGGAGCCCAGAGCTCGATTATGCGGCATCATCGCAACGCCTCCCCTTGGGAGTGCAGAGGGGCTGAGCACGGGCTACGCTACGCACAGGTCACGCCAGACGCCACGCCACCCAGCCAGGCCCCTCGGGCCTGGTTCGTCGCACGTCTCTCCCCGAGCGGAGCCAAGGTACAAAGGTCGTTTGAGCATCAAGGGGGACTCCTGAGCATCGCGACTCAGGAGCCTAACTGGTCACGTAGCCCCTCACTCCTTAGTTCCGAAAGGCTAACGGCGGTTGAGGTATGCGCGGGGCCGGGCTCTGCAGACGTAGAATGGTAGATTCACCCACACATTTCACCTCCCTACTTGATGTTAAATGCATGAGGGGACTCCACGAGCATCGCGACTCAGAGCCTAACTTGTCACGTAGCCCCTCACTCCTTGGTCCCGTCCTGGTTTCCGGTCGGGGCTAACGGCGGCTGAGGTATGCGCGGGGCCGGGCTCTGCCGGCGTAGAACATAAGCAATTAGGAAGGAGAAGCGCAAATCTCAAGGAATTCAAAAGCAAACATTACAGTCCATAACTGTTATCACAACACCAAACGCAAGTTTAAACGCCTCCCCGAGGCATGATGCATGTTGCAGGAAGCAGACCAAGAGCGACAACGGAGTCACTTGTCAACGACGGAGCTGCGCCGAGCGGGTTCGCCTCGTGAAGCCTCAGGACCGGAAGCGCCTCACTTCGTCTTGGTGCTGAAGGCCCGGAACTTCGACAGCAGAGCCTCCGCTCGACCCTTCACGGCCTCAGCAGCGGCAGCCGCAAGCTCGCCGCTCGCTGGTTCCAGCAGGCTATCGAGGTCGACGTCGGGATCGCGAAGGTAGACGTGGGTAAGGACCTGCGTCAGCGCTGCAGAAGACAGGACACGCGCCTCGGCCTCAGCCGTAGGGCCAAGGCCAAGGGTGACATCTTCAAGAGAGCATATCAGGAAGGGAAGCAGCTTGGCGGGGCCGTCCTCGGCGCCGGCCAGCGGACTTTCCAGGCCGCTGCCGTAAAGCGACCTCAGCAAGGTGCGAGCCTTCACCTCCATCTCCGTGAAGGCCTCGCGGTCCTCGGCAAGAACCCGCGCCTTGCCGTCCAGCTCGACCTTCTTCGCCTCCAACTCTTGCTCCAGCGCACCCAGGCGGTCACGACGCCTGTTAAGCTTGGCATCCCGGTCCTTGACGGCCGCCTCGCGGGCCTTCATGTCTTCCTCCTTCTCTTGGCGAATGCGGGCCTCCATGGCAAGCTGGTCCCGCAGGCCCTGCAGCTCGCTCTCCAGCGCCTTGCAGCGACCTCGGACATCGGCCACCTCCCCAAGGCGGCGTCGCGAGCAGCCTTCACCCCAAGGACGGCCTGCTTCTCCTCGTTACCAAGCCGTCGAGGCTGAACCAGCGCCCTTTCGAATCTAAGCGTCAGGCGAATCCAGCCAGAGGCCAGCTCAAGCGCTCGGCCACCAAGCGAGGTCGGCGCCCAGAAGATCTTTACGCAGCCGGTCCAATTCAGCGGCAGACGATCCGGGGCAGTGGGAGGAGTCGGAGACAACAGTTGGTGGAGTAGGAGGAGAGGGCGGCAACAGAACCACGGTATCTCGAGGCGGAACTGCTGCGCCCCAACAGGCGTAAGCGGGGGCATCGAGCAAGGATACCTCGGGAGTGGCTTGGGCCATGGGGCTGAGCTCGCCCCGGCCCAGCTCCGCCGAGCCTCGCGAGGATGACCAAGGCAGGAGAGGCCCGTGTCTTGCCGTCGCCTTCCTTCGCGGGCAGAGGCGCTGCCCCAGACGGAGCCTCAGGAGCTCCCTTCAACTTCTTCACCGCAGGCGCCAACCTAGCCAAGAGATACAGATATCAAGCCTCAGCGACAAAGCAAGGAATAAAACAAGAATCAAGCACTTACTGGTCATCGCTCGCGAGCTCGAGCAACCTCCGGCCATACTTGAATCCCGAGAGCCGGCTGCAGGATCAGCCTCAAGAGGCCGGGAGCGGGAGGCACGTCTGCGGATCGCCTCGGGCAGGCAGACCAGCGGGACCAGCCCAGTCCTGTCCTTTTTCGGGATCGGGGGAAAGCTCTCGCCGCCCCGCTCGTCTCCATCCTCATCGTCGCCGCTCGGCAAGAGGCGGAGAGCGCGGGACGTGTGCCGGGGGAGGGGCGCCCTCGACTCCCCGTCGGTCGCCTCAGAGTCAGGCCCCGCTTCCCGCTCCTCTTCTTCCTCCTCTTCGCTGGAGTCGCCGGAGGACACGTTCACCGTCGCCAGGGCCGCCGGGTCCTCGGGAACCTCCGCGGGCACGGGCCCGTCCCCATTGAAGACGGGCATGGATTCCACCGCCTGCTCCCAATCATCTCGAATGAACAGGGGCACAGGGGCGCCCTCCAGCCTCGCCACGTCTCCCCCGACCAAAGATTTGAGGACCGCGGCCAGATCTTCGTCGGCCAAGACTGCGGGGCTCGGGCAGGGCCTCCACAGCGGAAGCGAGTACTGACTAATCGGGGCCACCTGATGCTCCAGGAACTCCCTCAGGAGCGATGCACCAGTCAGCTTCTCCACTGCCATGTTGCTCGGTCGCAGATCCGCGTCCATCTTCTCCAGCACCGGCTTCGCGCGGGGGTCCACGAGTTCCACGCGAGACCAATCATCGGAGCTCGTGGGATGCTCCGTGGGCAGAATCAGCCGAGGGTGGATGCGCCCAGCATCTACCATGACCCACTTGCTCCTAAAGCCCTCAATCCTCTTCCCGGGCTTCGAGATGGCGTTGGAGCTGCCATACGCGACAAAGGTCGCGCACGCGGAGATGGGACCGCGAGAGGTCCGGAGGGAGAAGTAGTGGCGCAGCAAGGCCACCCCGACGTGAGCCTCACAATAGTAGGTGAAGATCGCCAGAAGAAGAACAGAGTTGGGGTGGAGGTGCAGAGCTTGCAGTTTGTAGTGGCGGAGGACAGAGAAGAAGAACTCAGAAAAGGGAGGCACCAGACCGGCAGCAATGGCGCTCACGAAGAGCGGATAGAAGGTGCTTCCTTGGCCCTCGGAAAGCGCGGAGCCAGCCTTGAACACCTCTGCCCCGTCGATGCCTTGCGCCGCCACCATCCGGCGCACCCGGGCAAGGCCCTCCTCCGACACATTCGGCGAGTCCAAGGCGGCTGAGTACCAAGCTCTGGCCGGGGTCTGGCGAGGCGCCATGTCTTGCTAGGGCACGGGTCGAAGTAGATCTGGAGATTTTGAAGGCAGGAAGGAAAGGCGCAAGAAAGGGGATCTGAGCAATGACTGGAGGAAGCAAAGCCTAGACAGACGCCGCTCTTTTGTCGATTCGCGCAGTTGCTAAGGCGCCCACGTCCAACCAACCGCCACGGGATGCCCAAGGCAGCTGTTAGGGCCATGACCCTTCGCCTGCCCCTTCGCTTCTCTGCTCGGCCAAGTCCGGGCGCGCCTTGGGCACAGGGGCTCTTGTCGGCGTCTTTGGGAATGGGGGTCCCCAGAGACTTGCACACTGCGGCTGGCGTGGCTCAAGGGGTGGCCCGGACGGCCCATCTTCATCAAGACAAGCTCAAGACCCTCACGAGGGGCCAAGCCTCAGGCGGACAACAGAAGCTTCCTCGAGCACGGCCTCGTCAGGCCAGCTCATGAGGAGGCGGAGAGATCGAGGCGGGTACCTCACGAGGTGCCCATGGCGCAAGCCATGACAACCAAGGGCGCGGTGAGCGCCAGCGCAGATGTCCTCCTTTCCTCTTTGGTGCAAAGGGAGCAAGCGCAGCAAGAGTATCAAGCAAAGGCATCCGCTTTGATTGCAACAAGACCAAGACCGTCATAACGGCAGGAAGGAGGTCATCGTGGAGCCCAAGCCGGCGTCACCACGAGCCTTTGACAAAGCGAGGACCAATTTTAGTCAGGATAAGTGTACTAGATGTTCCCCTTCAAAATGGCCAATTGTTGGCGCCCTTCCCGCTCAATATTTGGGAAGAGGCCCAGGGCCTCTGCCTATAAATAGGACTAGCCACCCACAGGGTAGAGGGATCCATTATCCCGGAATCCGGAACAGGGCTAGAGGCATCTTGAATCAGCAGAGAGAGAGAGCGACTGAACTCCCCCTAGCAGTTCATCGCACCAGCCAAGAACGGACCCTCGCGAGGCTGTTCTTCCTTGTATTGTTCATCATCAGCCCAAGAGGCAATCCACCACACCACAAACTAGAGTAGGGTATTACACCACAATGGTGGCCCGAACTAGTATAAACCATGTGTCTCTTGTGTTGTTCCTTTCATAGTTTAGATCCTAGCGAGGCGGGCGAGGTGTGTAGGTAGAGGCGAGATCTCCACAGCACCCAGTGTTTGAACCTAGAGGGTCTGCCGGAACCCGAAATCCGACAACATCGTAGCCCCAAACTTTAAGAAACGACAGCTTAGTTTTCTTTGCCAAATAGTGTCGTCTCAACGGATTTAGATGGTGCCCTATTTAACATGAATGCAGCTATCTCTAATGCATAACCCCAAAACAATAGTGGTAAATCGGTAACAGAAATCATAGATCGCACCATATCTAATAAAGTGCGGTTACGACGTTCGGACACACAATTACGCTGTGGTGTTCCAGGTGGTGTGAGTTGCGAAACTATTCCACATCGTTTCAAATGAAGACCAAACTCGTAACTCAAATATTCACCTCCACGATCAGATCGGAGAAACATTATTTTCTTGTTACGATGATTTTCCACTTCACTCTGAAATTCTTTGAACTTTTCAAATGTTTCAGACTTATGTATCATCAAGTAGATATATCCATATCTGCTCAAATCATCTGTGAAGATCAGAAAATAACGATACCTGCCGCGAGCCTCAACACTCATCAGACCGCATACATCAGTATGTATTATTTCCAACAAGTCCGTTGCTCGCTCCATTGTTCCGGAGAACGGAGTCTTAGTCATCTTGCCCATGAGGCATGGTTCGCAAGCATCAAGTGATTCATAATCAAGTGATTCCAAAAGCCCATCAGCATGGAGTTTCGTCATGCGCTTTACACCAATATGACCTATAAACGGCAGTACCACAAATAAGTTGCACTATCATTATTAAACTTATATCTTTTGGCATCAATATTATGTGTATCACTGTGATCGAGATTCAGTAAACCATTTACATTGGTTGTAAGACCATAGAAGGTTTTATTCATGTAAACAGAACAACAATTATTCTCTGACTTAAATGAATAACCGCATCGCAATAAACATGATCCAATCATATTTATGCCCAATGCAGACACCAAATAACATTTATTTAGTTCCAATACTAATCCTGAAGGAAAAAGGGAGTGTGCGATGGTGATCTTATCAACCTTGGAATCACTTCCAACACACATCATCACCTCGCCCTTAACTAGTCTCTATTTATTTTGCAACTCCTGTTTTTAGTTACTACTCTTAGCAACTAAACCAGTATCAAATAATGAGGGGTTGCTATAAACACTAGTAAAGTACACATCAATAACATGTATATCAAATATACTTTTGTTCACTTTGACATCCTTCTTATCCGCCAAGTATATAGGGCAGTTCCACTTCCAGTGAGCATTTCCTTTGCAGTAGAAGCACTCAGTTCCAGGCTTGGGTTTAGCTTTGGGTTTCTTCATGGGAGCAGCAACTTGCTTGCTATTCTTCTTTGAAGTTCCTCTTTCGTTCTCTTTGCCCTTTTATTGAAACTAGTGGTCTTGTTAACCATCAACACTTGATGCTATTTCTTGATTTCTACCTTCGCCGATTTCAGCATCGCGAAGATCTTGGGAATTACTTTCGTCATCCCTTGCATATTATAGTTCATCACTAAGTTCTAGTAACTTGGTGATAGTGACTAGAGAACTTTGTCAATTACTATCTTGTCTGGAAGATTAACTCCCACTTAATTCAAGCAATTGTAGTACCCAGACAATCTGAGCACATGCTCACTGGTTGAGCTATTCTCCTCCATCTTGTAGGCAAAGTACTGTCAGAGGTCTTATACCTCTCGACACGGGCATGAGTATGAAATGCCAATTTCAACTCTTAGAACATCTTATATGCTCCATGGCGTTCAAAACCTTTTTTAAGTCCCGGTTCTAAGCCGCAAAACATGGTGCACTAAACTATTAAGTAGTCATCATACCGAGCTTTGTCAAACGTACATAACATGTGCATCTGCTCCTGCAATAGGTCTGTCACCTAGCGGTGCATCAAGGACATAATTCTTCTATGCAGCAATGAGGATAATCCCCAGATCCCGGACCAAGTCTGCATCATTGCTACTATCATCTTTCAACTCATTTTTCTCTAGGAACATATCAAAAATAAACTAGAAGCTACATCGCAAGCTATTGATCTACAACATAGATATGCAAATACTATCAGGACTAAGTTCATGATAAATTAAAGTTCAATTAATCATATTACTTAAGAACTCCCACTTAGATAGACATCCCTCAAGTCATCTAAATGATCACATGATCCATATCAACTAAACCATGTCCGATCATCACGTGAGATGGAGTAGCTTTCAATGGTGAACATCACTATGTTGATCATATCTACTATATGATTCACGCTCGACCTTTCGGTCTTAGTGTTTCGAGGCCATATCCGCATATGCTAGGCTCGCCAAGTTTAAGCCGAGTATTCTGCGTGTGCAAAATTGGCTTGCACCCGTTGTATGTGAACGTATAGCTTATCACACCCGATCATCACGTGGTGTCTCAAAGACGATTTAACTGTCGCAATAAAGGCATACTCAGGGAGAACACTAATACCTTGAAATTTAGTGAGAGATCATCTTATAATGCTACCGCCGAACTAAGCAAAATAACATGCATAAAGGATAAACATCACATGCAATCAATACAAGTTATATGATATGGCCGTCACCATCTTGTGCCTTTGATCTCCATCTCCAAATCACCGTCATGATCACCATCGTCACCGGCTTGACACCTTGATCTCCATCGAAACATCGTTGTCGTCTCACCAACTATTGCTATCACGACTATCGCTACCGCTTAGTGATAAAGTAAAACAATTACATGGTGATTGCATTGCATACAATAAAGCGACAACCATATGGCTCCTGCCAGTCGCCGATAACTCTGTTACAAAACATGATCATCTCATACAACAATTTATATCATCACATCTTTACCATATCACATCACAATATGCCCTGCAAAAACAAGTTAGACGTCCTCTACTTTGTTGTTGCAAGTTTTACATGGCTGCTACGGGCTTAGCAAGAACCGTTCTTACCTATGCATCAAAACCACAACAATTTTTCGTCAAGTGTGCTGTTTTAACCTTCAACAAGGACCGGGCGTAGTCACACTCGATTCAACTAAAGTTGGAGAAACAGACACCCACTAGCCACCTGTGTGTGAAGCACGTCGGTAGAACTAGTCTCGCGTAAGCGTATGTGTAATGTCGGTCTGAGCCGCTTCATCCCACAATACTGCCGAATCAAAGTATGACATGCTGGTAAGCAGTATGACTATTATCGCCCACAACTCTTGTGTTTTACTCATGCATGTAACACCTACGCATACCTAGCTCTCATACCACTGTTGGGGAACATAGTATTTCAAAAATTTACCTACGATCACGTAAGATCTATCTAGGAGAAGCATAGCAACAAGCGGGGAGAGTGTGCGTATCCTCGTAGACCGAAAGCGGAAGCGTTTAGTAACGTGGTTGATGTAGTCGAACGTCTTCGTGATCTAACCGATCCAAGTACCGAACGCACGGCACCTCCGCGATCTACACACGTTCAGCTCAGTGACGTCCCTCGTACTCTTGATCCAGTTGAGGCCGAGGGAGAGTTTCGTCAACACGACGGCATGATGACGGTGATGATGAAGTTACCGGCGCAGGGCTTCGCCTAAGCACTACAACGATATGATCGAGGTGGAAATCTATGGAGGGGGACACCGCACATGGCTAAACAATTAACTTGTCCGTCCATGGGGTGCCCCCTGCCCCCGTATGTAAAGGAGAAAGGGGGAGGCCGTCCGGCCCTCATAGGGCGCGCCCAAGGGGGGCAATCCTACTCCAAGTAGGAGTTGGATCCCCCCTTTCCTAGTCCTACTAGGAGAAGAAGGAAGGACAGGGGAAAGAGAAGGAAGGAGGAGGCGCCGCCCCTCCCCCTAGTCCAATTTGGACTAGGCCCATGGGGGGCGCGCGACCAGCCCTTGGCTGCCCCTCTCTATCTCCTCTAGGCCCAATAAGGCCCATTACTTCCCGGTGGTTTCGATAACCCTTCCGGCACCCCGATATTTATCCGGTGACCCCCGGAACTCATCCAGTGTCCGAATAACATCATCCAATATATCATTCTTTATGTATCGACCATTTCGAGACTCCTCGTCATGTCCGTGATCACATCCGGGACTCCGAACTACCTTCGGTACATCAAAAACACATAAACTCATAATACCGATCATCATCAAACGTTAAGCGTGTGGACCCTACGGGTTCGAGAACTGTGTAGACATGACCGAGGCTCATCTCCGGTCAATAACCAATAGCGGAACCTGGATGCTCATATTGGCTCCCACATATTCTACGAAGATCTTTATCGGTCAAACCGCATAACAACATACGTTGTTCCCTTTGTCATCGGTATGTTACTTGCCCGAGATTCGATCGTCGGTATCTCAATACCTAGTTCAATCTCGTTACCGGCAAGTCTCTTTACTCGTTCTGTAATGTATCATCCCGTGACTGTCGGATTTTGGGTTCCGGCAAGACCCTTGAGGTTCGAACACTGGGGTGTGCACGAAGATCTCTCCTCCTCCTAGCTCACGCTCTCACCACAATCTCAAAGCTCGGCACGTCGAACTCACAGAACAAGGGACACAAGATTTATACTGGTTCGGGACACAAGGTTTATACTGGTTCGGGCCACCGATGTGGTGTAATACCCTACCCTAGTGTGGTGTGGTGGATTGCCTCTTAGGATGAGGATGAACAAGTACAAGGGAAGAACATCCTCCTGAGGAGAGGTGTCCTTGAGCTTGGTGAGCTTGTGTGGTTGAGGATGATCTGAATGGCCCCAGATCCGTTGGATCCTACTGTGGTGGCTAGTCCTATTTATAGAGGCCCTGATCCTCTTCCCAAATGTAGGCGAGAAGGGATCCAACAATGGCCAAATTTGAAGGGGGACAACTAGTACAAGTTATCCTGACTAAAGGTGGTCTTCGCCTGCCAAAGGCTCTGGTGGTGATGCCGTTCTGGGCTCCACGGTGACCTCCATCCTGCCGTCCTGCTGGTCTTGGTCTTGTTGCACCGATATGACAACCTTTGCCTGATGCCTCGGGACTCCTCGCCTGCGCCTGCCTCTTTAGCACCAAAGAGGAAACGAGTACACTACGCGCGTTGGCGCCCGCCTGGCGCCTGCCCAGCCTTGGTCGTCATGGCTTGCGTCACAGGGACCTCGCGAGGTGCCCCGCGCCTTGATCTCTCCGCCCCTCCGAGCCAGCCTAGTGAGGCCGCCCCCGAGGAGGTCTTGCGCTGTCCGCCTCGCGAGGCTTGGCCCCTCGTGAGGGTCTTGAGTGTTTGCTGATGAAGATGGGTCGTACAGGGCCGCTGGTGGAGCCACGCCGTGGGCCGCAGGCAGGCAAGTCTGGGGACCCCCGTTCCCAGGACGCCGACAGTGACTAACTCATTAGTCACATTGCTTGCAAGGCTTATAGTGATGTGCATTACTGAGAGGGCCCAGAGTTACCTCTCCGATACACGGAGTGACAAATCCCAATCTTGATCTATGACAACTCAACAAACACCTTCGAAGACACCTGTAGAGCATCTTTATAATCACCCAGTTACGTTGTGACGTTTGATAGCACACAAGGTGTTCCTCCGGTATTCGGGAGTTGTATAATCTCATAGTCAGAGGAACATGTATAAGTCATGAAGAAGCAATAGCAATAAAACTTAACGATCATAATGCTAAGCTAACAGATGGGTCTTGTCCATCACATCATTCTTCAATGATGTGATCCCGTTGATCAAATGACAACACATGTCTATGGTCAGGAAACTTATCCATCTTTGATTAACGAGCTAGTCAAGTAGAGGCATACTAGGGACACTTTTTTTGTCTATGTATTCACACATGCATCAAGTTTCCGGTTAATACAATTCTAGCATGAATAATAAACATTTATCATGATATAAGGAAATATAAATAACAAATTTATTATTGCATCTAGGGCATATTTCCATCACTAGAGCCATGTGGAGTTGCACCTTCGAGTGCGCGAAGATCGTCTTGCTCCATCTCCTCACGTTTTGACTAGTTTCTTTTAACTTGTGAAAAAGGATGTGGTAAAGATCAGTGTGATTAATATCCTTATTCCAAGCTTCCTGGGCAACCTCTTTGAACCCAGGCATTTTGATCCAAAAGTTTTCAAAATGGAAGGACTTTGATCTCCTCGGGGCGTTGTCATTTGCAAGGAGGAGGGGCAGTGATCGGACAGTGATGACGGGAGTGCGTGGAGAAGGTGAGTGCCAAAATCGAGGTCCCGATCTTCATTACAAAAGAAAGAGTCGAGCTTGCTTAAGGTTGGGTCACTCCGTTCATTACTCCAAGTGAATTTTTCGTTTGCAAGTGAATCTCTTTGAGCTCGCAAGTATTCAGTGTGTTACGGAAGCGGACAAGTCGGCTCCGATTGATGTTTGCTCTATTCTTGTCTCTGGCACGGTATATTTGGTTAAAGTCACCGGTGACTAGCCACTTTGAACCATGGGAGGTTTCTCGCCAACCAACTCCTCGAAGAAAGCATCCTTGAGGTTGCTTCTCGTTGGTCCGTAGACCGTTGTTAGCTTAAAGGTTTTATTTGATGCATTGATCGTGACGTTGCAGGAGAGGAAGAAGGCTCCAATGCAAACATCCTTCACGTCCACAGTATCGTCATCCTAGAGAAGCAATATGCCACCCCGTGTACCATCAGCAGGGCGCTGGGCAAAATTCTTCAATCTTTGAGGAAGAAAATGGTTAAAGTTGCTATTAAGATGACGTTCGTTGTGCAGGGATGACAAATCAAACATTTTTTATGGCAATTTATATTGTCGTGGGGATGGGAAATTTAGTTTCGGTAAATCCTGACAAATAACTAAATGAAGTGGATTTGCCAAGCCTCCTAGCTGACATTCACTGGTTAAAACCAGCCGGTCTGTTATACTTAGAATTGCAGTACCAAAACTAATATAAAAATGTTTAGATCACTAAAATAGTAATTTAAATGCTTTTATATTAGTTTACGGAGGGACTATATACGGAATTGCAGTACCAAAATCCCGCCCAAATTTATCTGGAAAATTTCCGGTTCTGACGGGCGGACATGAACCGGTACGAAGATGACAGCAGAGCGTGTCAGGAACCACACACTGACGTCCATGTGTACGACGGCTGCGGGTGATTAGCACTGAGACGAGTTCGATGCAGGCGCAGAAACGATAAGCTCCATCAGTGGCTGGCTCCGCTTTGCCCCTCTCTCTCTCTCTCTCTCTCTCTCCCTCTCTCTCTCTCTCTCTTCCCCTGAGCTCTCTGTCACTCCATGAGTCCATGTCCATGCACAGGTAAAGCCGCTGCGTCCTAGAAGATCCAGGCGATGGGATGAGGCCCACCGCAGCAGCAACCAAGCCTTCCTTCCTCCTCGCCAGACACCAACCACTCCCGACCTCATCAAGGGCGGCAGGGGTAGCAGCAGCAGCCGATCCATGCAAGCCGCCCAAGAAGTCGAGGCGCACTGGCCGGTCATGGCGAGCCGCATCGGCAGGTAGTAACGGCGCCGACGGCAGCGATGAGCGCGGCCAGTCCGTGTCGACGGTGGCGACGACGCCGTCAGGGAGGCGGGCCCGGCTTTCGGCGCGGCGGCGGGAGAGCATCAGGCTCCTGGACGTGCTGCCGGGCCAGGGCGGCATCGGCGAGTTCCTGCGGCACCCCGCCGGCGTGGAGTCCCTGCTCAACACCCGGGCGCTGCAGAGCTTCGCGCCGGTGGAGCCGGAGTCGGAGTCGGGCCCGGCCGGCGCCTTCAGGTGCACGCTGCACCCCATGGGCTTCCTCGGCTTCCAGGTCGCCCCGGTCCTGGACCTCCGCGTCACCCCGACCCGCGACGACTGCACCGTAGAGATGCTCTCCTGCAGGGTAACTTACCAACACACACACGCTTGATTCCATGGACCTATTCTCCCTGGATGAAAAAATGATCGCTGAACCGTGGTTCAATTTGCCTTTGGTGACAGTTTGAGGGTTCGGACTCGATCGAACAGCAGAATGAGCTCTTTTCAGGTCATCAATCCATGCTTAGCTAACATTCTTCACAAGCACTCTATCTCTGTCAATGGTGGAATAGCTGCATCAATTATTCAGATAGATTTTTTTGCGAAACAATTATTCAGTTAGTTATGTTCTACTCATAGTTTCACACTTGCATGAGGATTTTTTCTTTACGATTTCCAAACATTTGATATCTCTGCCCAATAGATAGTGCATCACCATGATCAGTTAGTTGCTGGGCTAAGTTTCTTTTTTTTTTTTTGAAATACAATGTGCCTGAGCTGGAGTGTTGGATGCTGGCAGCGGTTATGAGGAACCGAATAACATGGGGAGACAATGGTGATCAGGAGCCATGCTTGGACATCGATGTCAATTTGGAGGTCACTCTGGAGGTAAATATGGCATTGAGTTTAGTGATATAGCTTGCATCACAAAATTCACACTGATGCATGACACTAAGATGGAGTATGTTTAGTTGAGTATCATCATCATCCCAGCCTCCCAGGGATGAGTGGATGACAAGGGTTTCCTACAAGACGAGCCCTCAAGTTCCTCATATGTTGTATTTCAGGTGTACACGAAGCCATTCAGCTTGCTCCCGCTGTCGGCAGTGGAGAAACCAGGCAACCTGTAAGGCCCTGCATCCCTTAGAAGTTTCTGCAATTTAGGATCAAGTGCTTTCCTGATGCTTACATACAGAGTGGCAATAAACTAGCTTTCAAAAGGATCGGCGCCCCCATCAAGATGCTTAAGCGCATAATTCACGCCTCAATCTACGCCGTTTTCCCAATTGTCGTGAAACTGAGTTTTACCTGTTTCAAAGAAGAATAAAACTGAAATTGATGGGTGTCACTTTATTTAGTTAAGTAAAATTGGCATCCACTGTATGTGTTGTTTGGCAGGCTGATGCAAGGGCTGCTTGACAGGCTTGTCCCGATGCTGGGTGAGCAGCTGCTGAGGGACTACCATTCCTGGGTTCAGCAGCAGGCCCAGTCTTCATCCTCATGAGCGAGTGACTGCCCAAAGTCTGAAACTAACACTACCTACCTATCAGATTCCTGGGATTCATGGCCGGCTCGGCTTTCTTCAAATCCAGCGGGCAGCAGCACCAAGAAAGAATCACGAGGACGCGGCACGGGTTAATTTGTCGATGCTTGCATGATATAAGAAAGAATCATTTACTGTACATCCCCTCCTAACCTCTGAGAGAAATCATTCGAATTTCGAAAAGGTTGTGCCTAGCTAACTTTTGACCTATGTACATATCTCTCCATTCCTAAATATAAGTCTTTTTCGAGATTCCACTACAGACTACATACGGAGCAAAATGAGTGAATCTACACTCTAAAATATGTCTGTGTACATCATCATGTAGTTTGTAGTGTAATCTCTAAAAGACTTATATTTAGGAATGGAGGGGAAAACTCATGCTGCACATTAGCATGATGTTGAAGGTTCTGGTTGTTATTATTGCATCAGTCTCAATGTAATACTATTACATTACACATGTTCAAACAGCATGAGGTTTCCCTCAAGAAATTGCAGTAGTTGAAACTTCTCTAGTCCAGTGACAACTTTAACAGTTGCAGACATATTTTCTGGGACAGTTTTGAAACATGTTCTGGGATATCTTCCATATTATTCTGAATCACAATACACTAGAATCAATACAAAGATTTCGATCTATCGACAGGCAAACCATACACAACAACAAATCAAGCCATTTTCAGATGACATGTACAACCATAATAATAAAAAATCTGTTGTAAAGATCATCATCATCGTTTGTCCTGTATATTCCTTCACAGAAACTATCTCCATCAGGGCTTCAAGGTATAAGAGCTTGCCTGTACAGCTCATCCTTGCCATCGGTAGGCGAGTTCCCAACGGGCATCGCTCTGTTAGGCAGCACCGTCTCTGCAGAGCTCAAAACACGCGCTGCATTCCGGTACCACGGCTGCAAATGAGGGTCAAGGGAAGGCGAGTCCGGCAGCATCACGGAACCCCACTCTCTCTGCCCTACCTGTGGTTCGCGTATTCTTCGTCGCACCAAAAGCCCGGCCACATCCTCCCTTCTGATCTCCGTCATTGTCCGTGCGATTGCCATGCATAAGAGGAGCACAAAGACTGCATCCTCTTTGGGTAAGAACTCTATTGCGAGTAATTTCCAGTTTAGGAGCACGGTTGCTCTCCCATCAGGATAATCTGGTGATGTACGGACTAGGGTGATGAACTGCTCTTCCTCGTTGTGGTTATTTGATGTGCTCTCCTTCTTTACGCTGTAACTCAATCTCCTCCCTACAAGCAGCCTTGCCTGCTAATATGGTTTATCGCGGTGCGGTTAGAAGGTATTACAAAATGGCACCGGAAAGTCCATCAAGTACTATATCAGTAGCGAACTGAACTTCCACTTACATGTGTGGTGCAAGTCATATGCCATCTATCACAGTTGAATCTAGCTAGTCTAAGATGAAAAATATATATTTTACGGAACAAAAATAGCTACACGTCTGCATTAAATAGAAAACATGACCAAATATGGTTGATCAGTCAAATGACATGTATTTACTCAAAAGAAAAGTTAGATGGATCTGTTGTACATACAGACAACTCACATATGTTGCATTTCTGAAAGCAATAATAAAGATGGGAGTGCTGTAATCCTTTTCACCTGGTAACTGATTTACTAATAAATCAACTAATATAGAATGTTCATACCACCAGAGCTTTCAGCAATGAACACCAAATGCAGGACAGTTATGTGACTATGTCACCTCAAGATTATCTATACTAACTCCAATACCAGACAAAAATATGCATCAAGAAATCGAGCGAAAGAAACTTATGGGACCATACCTCTTCTTCTGAAGTCTCATTTTGTAGCTGAAAGTTGAGGTCATCTCCCAACCACACTGTCAGTACATCTCCAGTTGAAAAATGCCAAACCACCTTATTCTCCTGTTGATATTTCGTTGGCGTTGCTGTGCCAACCACCTTTTCTGCATCACAAAGGGAAAACTAGGCACCTCTCAAGATAAGGTATAATACTGACATCAATCAACTATTCAGTGTAATGAAGTTACCCGGAGCATAACCAACGGATGTTGCACTTGCAATGTAGGACCATGAGCCTTCTCGGACCTCAATGATCCTATCTTCCCATTTCATTGCCATAGGAGTTTCAGGTCCTCTCCGCCAAATCCCTCTGCCTATTCTACAAATGTTGCAATTGAATTCAGCACAATTGTATTGAGATATAACAGTAAATGTCATTCCCCCGCAGCATAAGCTTAGTAATATAACCACTCAACAGCAAATTGTAACTTCATATAAAAGCAAAAGGGTTAACTTTGGATTGCATGGCGTATTTTGTTAGAAAATTCACCAAAAACTTGTTAGGGGTGTGGTATGTGCCATATAATGTTAAGCTATAGATTCGAAAACTCAAATACATATAGATTCTGAACAATACCTCATCCTAACGACGAAACATTCTTTCCCACCATAATCAAGTACTGTATGCGGGTCAATAGCGTCCTTCCTGCGGACGGTAACTTCTCATGCGCAATATGACGTCAGAAATCATTGCCCCGCCATCATCAGTGACTCTGTCCGGTACGCACTTCAATAAGTAAGGTGCTTGAATTGGAGCGGTAATCGATGCCATCACCCTAATCCTGGCATCGAGCTCCTCAGTAAGCATAAGTGATTTCTCATGCAGCATATCATTCCATGAGAATGATATATTCTTGAGGATCTTGCTGTTCCTGAAGCACCCACCCATGCTGCGCCTTACCTCAATGGTGAGACCTCGGGTTGCAAATTCACAATACATATGCCACATTTTCTGCCAGTTTTTGCAGGATAAATTGGACACTGACTTGTCGAGCTTTAATGATCTGTAACACCTCTGTGCTCGCAAACGCAGAAATTCCTTGCTAATGTGCTCACTGTCAAATTCTCCTTTCAGGAACACACATACCTGTTATCAAGAACCAATGATATGATTGTCAACATACAAAATAGGTAGATACTTCACATCTCTACTATCTAAAAAAAAGATGTAAGGTTCCATAAAGCATTCCGCTTCTCACCTTTGTCCAATAACTAGTACATCATCTCCTCCCCCCGCCCCTCTCTCAGTTTTGTTTTTTTTCCTGTTTTTTTCACACGTTTTCGTTGAAAACTGCACACATCTTACTGGTTTACCAAATAATAAAAACATATCTTTTTTGGCCAGTCAATAAATGTTGATTCTTTTTTTTAAGTAAGTGCTGATTCAGTTTGCAGCTAAATTCCATTTTTGGGTATGCAATCACGGTGATTGCGTACAAATTATTTGTGGCCCCGTTGCAACGCACGGGCAATTATCTAGTAAAGCCAAAAAAGTCATAGTTGTGAGCTTTCCTTTGTGTACCAAATAATGAGTTTAGACAATAATTTAATTTACCTTATTTTGTAGTGCATCATGGGCCAATTCTCTACTTTTCAATATTCAGTGGGAAAGCGGTGGGGGACGCCCCCACAGCGAACTCAAGTTCATGCCGTCTAGGTACGATATTATTTCTAAGAACTTTCAGTGGAAGTACAAAAAGATATGTGTGCCTAATTTTTTTCCGAATAGCGTATCAGCTGCAAATACTGATGAGTAGGTGCAGATAAGCTCATTAACTCAATAACGGTGCAAACTCTAGCTTTTTTGTCCCGAATAGCGTATCAGCTGCAAATAAATGAGTAGGTGCAGATAAGCTCATTAACTCAATAACGGTGCAAACTCTAGCTTTTTGTTCTTCCAAGGATAGAACAGAAGCACACAAGAATTAACATTTTACTTGCAGTTATATTGGTGGACTCTTGTGATCGGATAATTAAATAACTGAATTACATTGATATAAAAATCCACAGCATTTTTTACGAAATGATGACCGCGATAAAGTATTAATATTTGCAGGTCTACCAATTACATTCACTACTTAACAGATTCAATATAGGTAATCTTGCATCTTGGGCTTGTTGTCTTGAAGTGCCCATAATGTGGAATAAACCATTTGCTTTTTTGACAAATGTTTTGTTAATATTTGCCACAGTATGATGGCTTGTGGAATTAATGCCTGGCAGATCCTCAAGTTCTCAGTTCTTTACCAATCCAAGACATAAGGAAATGCCAAAGCAGATGGAATTTTTGTGAAGAAGAATCAAATGGAATTAAGTAGCCAAGTAGAAATTGTTTTTACTGGCCAGCCACCAAGAACACTATCAATCTAGCCAATATGAAGCTGTATCACAAGTTCTTCATAAAGTTAAAATATGATTGGACAGCCTAAGAAATACCTCCATAAGAAATCTAGGTTGCAACCCCTTGTACAGCCGGTTGGTGTCCTCTTCTGATGCTGCAGCCTGCCAGTGGAACGCCTCCCTTGCTGTGCCAACTGCTGCCGCATCAACCTCTGAACCAGACAGATCGTATGGCTCATCATATGCCTCCTCCCACAAGATCCTTGTCCTCTCCACCGCCTCCTCACTGGCCACCTCCCCATAACTGACCACCATTTTCATAACATTGTCCTTGATAGACATCAGTGTCATGTCTGTTGCATAGCTCGCCGGAAAACTCTGCCAAGGATACATAACAACTGTATAAGCTGTATATATACAGAGGGTAACAAAGCATTTGGTTGCTACTTTGCTTAACAGCTTAAGTGGATTGGCAAGTCGTCACTACACATACCTGATGAGCAAGCCACATCAGTAATATGTCCAGGCTAGGCACGAGTCGAGTGTCTTCTCTGGTTGTGCACACACCCTTTCTGATGAGGTCAAGGAAACACGTGTAACGCCGTCTCGCGGCGACATGGTAGACACCTTCTGAGACAAAGGGCGAGGCAAAGTGGTCTGCTAGGCCGGCGTATGTTTGAACCATCATGAAAATTTCGCTATTAATGGCATTCGAATTATTTCCATCAAATTCATTGCTGTCAAGGTCAAACGGCTCCAATGGGTAGCGCGCGGCCCAGATGTCCCGACAACAGTCCGCGGCATGCTCCTCATTCTCAGCATCAAGTATTGATGGTCGATCGATGAGGCGTCCAAACCTTGATGCACAGTATGCGACATAGCTCTCCTGGGAACAGAAGAATCCACTTGAAATCGCACGCTTTGTCAGAACATTTTTAAAGGCTAAAATATAAGTAGATCCTAAAGTTCAGTGATTTTTTTTTTTTTGAGAAAATGAAGTACAGCCAGGGGATCTTTTTGAAAATACAAATTTTGTTAAGAACAAGCAAAGTAATCTTGTATTCCTAAATTGTGAATGCAACAACTGTTCAGGCTACGTTGGCTTGCCTTAAGTAAAATAACCTCCAGAAAAACGAGCAAGTCATGAAGACGTGACGCAACCAGTTAAAGAAGACATGGCGGCAAGAAGGCTCACATGGTGGAAGCAGTGGCAGAGCCAGACGAGGTGCACGTCGGGCGGGGGCACCAGCATCGCCGCCTCCTCTCCCCCTCCACCCGCCGCATCCGCCGCGAGCGGCAGCCACAACTCCTCGTACCTCCGCACGGACCGCGGCCCCACGTTTCCTCGGGCGGACGCGGAGCGAAGGAACGCGAGGAGGCGGCGCGCGGCGGCGGCGAGGTCGACCGAGAAGAAGGCGGCGGGATAGCCCGCCTGCCCGCGGGAACCAGGGGACGAGGAGGGCATGGTGCCCTCCGGCGGCGCCTCTGCTGCGGAGGCCATTCGCCTTGTTGTCATCGGTGAGAATATTTTTTGTTGTCACTTGCGAAAGTGCAGAGAGTGGTTGGTCAAAAGGGGCATGTGCCGACTGATGGATGATTCATGGCGCATGATTAGGATGGGACGGACCGAGCAAACGATTTCTAAAAAGAATTTCTTTTTAAGCAATCTGATCTTTGGGATTTTTTTATGTAGGTTGTTTGATTTGTAGGATAGCATTTTATATTTATAAGAAATTTGTTATATTTTTTTGCACCACCTCAAGTTTTTTAGGCCAGTACAGCTTTCATAAGAAAATTTTCATTCACTCCAATCTCTTGTCTAGAGTTTCTCTCCCACTTCACACCTCAGAACACGTTTTTATAGAAAAAGATGCTTTCTCATCTTCTTAACATGAAATGACCAATCTCTTGTCTAGAATTCAACGACAACCTGTAAATTTTCTCCTGCACTCATCTGTGAAGGGGGGGATCAGTTCACGAACACGGATGCAGGAGGTCGTTGCCAATGCTGCCCGCATACATTTCAAACACTTCTTCAACAAACTGAATGAAATTCATGCAAACACAGTGCATTTTACACAAAGCTGACGACATTCATGCAAGCACAACGGATTTTCATTAGATTTCGAACATTCAGAAAAATAAAACCAACCCATCCCTAAATCTATCTTATGGCAGCAGTGCTCGGCGTCCAAGCCTGTTTCATACTCCATCTGCCGTCTCTTGGGAGGTCTTGATGTCGCTCTCCTCGCGAGGGCGGGGCCCTCGCGAGGGTCTTGACTTAGAAGCCTTGCAGCTGGGCCGTACCAGGTCGTCGAGGGAGCCACGTTGTGGGCCGCAGGCAGGCAGATCTGGGTATCCCCGATCCCAGAACGCCGACAATCTTATAATGCTACCGGTGTTCTAAGTAAAATAAGATGCATAAAGGATAAACATCACATGCAATCAAAATATGTGACATGACATGGTCATCATCATCTTGTGCTTCTGATCTCCATATCCAAAGCATCGTCATGATCTTCATCGTCATCGGCTCGTCACATTGATCTCCATCGTTGTGTAGGGGTTGTCTCGTCAACTATTGCTTCTACAACTGTTGCTAACGCATAGCGATAAAGTAAAGCAATTACATGGCGCTTGCGTTTCATACAATAATTAAGAGATAACCCTAAGGCTCCCGCCGGTTGTCGATATTACAAGATATGATCATCTCATACAACAACGTATATCACATCAATGCCTCAATTCATATCAAATCACAACATACCCTGCAAAAACAAGTTAGACGTCCTCTACTTTGTTGTTGCAAGTTTTAAGTGGCTGCTACGGGCAACTAGCAAGAACCGTTCTTACCTACGTAAAACCACAACGGGATTATCAAGTTTGCTGTTTTAACCTTTTTCAAGGACCGGTCGTAGTCAAATTCAATTCAACTAAAGTAGGAGAAACAGAAACAAGTTGCATGTCAGTCGGTGGAACCGGTCTCATGTGTGTGACATGTAAGGTTGGTCCGGGCCGCTTCATCCCACAATACCACTGAACCAAAATAAGACGTTGGTGTAAGCAGTATGACCATCACCGCCCACAACTTCTTTGTGTCCTACTCGTGCATATCATCTATGCATAGACCTGGCTCATGATGCCACTGTTGGGGAACGTTGCATGGAAAACAAAAAAATTCTATGCACACGCAAGATCTATCCATGGAGATGCATAGCTACGAGAGGAGAGAGTGTGTCTACGTACCCTCGTAGACCGTTAAGCGGAAGTATTTATCAACGCGGTTGATATAGTCGTACACCTTCACAATCCGCCCGATCAAGTACCGAACGTACGGCACCTCCGCGTTCAGCACACGTTCAGCTCGATGACGTCCTTGTCTTCTTGATCCAGCAAGACGGGCGAATTAGTATATGAGTTCCGGCAGCACGACGGTGTGGTGACGGCGGTGATGCAACATCTCCACAGGGCTTCGCCGAGCACTACGAAAATATGACCGAGGATGAACTAGAGGGAGAGGGACGTCGCACATGGCTAGGGAATCGTGGTGTGTCTTGCCCCTCTCCCTCCACACATATATATAGGTGGAGGGGGAGAGGAGGCAGCCTTAGGGCGTCTCCAAGTGGCCGGCGGCTGCCCTAGAGGCCTGCCTAGCCCCCCTCCATACTTGAACATGGGGGGAGGGAAGGGGGTTGGCTGCCTTAGGGCGCCTCCCCCTTCCTTCCCTCCCTCCTTGGTGAGTGGGCAGGGGGTGGAGAGGCGCGACAGCCCCCTTGTGGGCTGGTTTGCTTCCCCCCTTTGGCCCATAAGGCCCATCGTTTACCGGTGGCCTCCCGGAACCCCTTTCGGCACTCTGATGAATGTCCGGTACATCCCGAAACCTTTCCGGTGACCAAATAGCATCACCCTATATATCAATCTTTACATCCGGACCATTCCGGAGCTCCTCGTCATGTCTATGATCTCATCCGGGACTCCTGTCAGTGTCAAAACCGGCGGATCTCGGGTAGGGGGTCCCAAACTGTGCGTCTAAGGCGGATGGTAATAGGAGGCGGGGGACACGATGTTTACCCAGGTTCGGGCCCTCTCGATGGAGGTAATACCCTACTTCCTGCTTGATTGATCTTGATGATATGAGTATTACAAGAGTTGATCTACCACGAGATCGTAGAGGCTAAACCCTAGAAGCTAGCCTATGGTATGATTGTTGTCGTCCTACGGACTAACCCTCCGGTTTATATAGACACCGGAGGGGGCTAGGGTTACACAGAGTCGGTTACAATGGGAGGAGATCTACACATCCGTATCGCCAAGCTTGCCTTCCACGCCAAGGAGAGTCCCATCCGAAAACGAGACGAAGTCTTCAATCTTGTATCTTCATAGTCCAACAGTCCGGCCAACGGATATAGTCCGGCTGTCCGGATACCCCCTAATCCAGGACTCCCTCAGTAGCCCCCGAACCAGGCTTCAATGACGATGAGTCCGGCACGCAGATTGTTTTCGGCATTGCAAGGCGGGTTCTTCTCCAAATCCCGACTACCTGTTGAGTAGTGTCCGGCTTCTCATAAATGTCGTGCGTCTTGGCTTCCACGTCCAATAATGGCTACCTTCCACGTGTCGAGCGAATGCGAGGAGCCAGGGTGTTTTTGCATTTGCCACCCTAGCTATGCGAATAAACTGTCTATTTAAAGAGACGAGGACTCTCAGATCCAAATCACACCCTCCTCCTTCAGCGAGCATTCATCGGAGCACGCCCGAAAAAATCCATCCCCATCATGGCCGGCCAGCGCAGCTCCTCCTCTCGCTCCCGTAGCCCTAAGCCCAAAGATTGGAAGAAGTGTTCCGTCCCGCACAGTCAATTAGTGGAGCTACAGACCCAGGGATTCCTCCCCCCAGCATATATGCTCCCCGTTCGAGCCGGGTTCGCCACCTATAATGGCGGGGAGCAAGTGGAGAGCTTTCCCAACCCCTCCAAGGGGGAGCGGGTATGTGTGACGCCCGGATAATCATGCTACAGTAAGCCCACGTTAACGATGCCACGTCACCTCTCTTTTACCATTGCTAACCTCACAATGATTCGAAACCCTTTCAAAATTTAAATTCAAAATATGTCAAACAACAAAAGTTTTCAAAAGTTGAAACAAAATGTTCTATGAGTGCCGAATATTACAAGGGTAATTATAGTAAAGAAAACGTAGTTTTAGAAAGTGCCTAAATATTTCAAAATGAAGTAAAAGCAGAAAGAGTAATAAATAAAAGAAAAGGAACAAAAAAAAAGCAGAAAACATAGCTAAAAAGAAAAGAGAGGAAGAAATCCCCTCCCTGGGCCGAATGGTCCATGCAGCCAGGCCGGCCCACCCCAACCCCCTGGCCTATATGGCCTCATTACCCCCCGCAAACCCTAACCCCACTCCCCACGATCTCCACCCTCTCCTCCAGCGCCGCCAGGGGAGAGCCCCGCGCGCGACCCCCCACCTCTCTCGCTCGCTGACACGCCCCGATCTGAATCGGGTTCGCCCCAACACCTCCGTCGCCCTCGCCATGATGTCGCCACTCGAGTGCCTCGTCACCGTGGCGCCCCGCTGTTGCCCATCCCGCCGCCTCCTTGCCCCTTCTTCTCCGTCGCGCTCGCCTACCGAGGCCTCTGCCTCGTCGTCGCCGACCAACGTCCTCGTCGCCGGAAACGCATCCCCGGCCCCTCCCCGAGCCGACTTTTGCACAACTACAGGCCCCGGTGAGGCCTCGTCCGTCTTTGCTCCATTCCCCTGTGATCCGGTCGACGTAGGTCGCCTCCCGCACCCCCCCCCCCGCTCCGGCCACCTCTTGTGGTCACCGCCCCGCACGCGCCGGCGTTATGCTCGCAAGACGGACGCACTCGGCCGTGCACGCCGCCTCGACGTGCTCAGCGCGCACTCGCCGCCACCCGCACCACTGCTCGCTTCCCGCCCGAGCCCATCGATGGCTGCGTCGCCATCGCTACCTCGACGCCGCTGACCGTGATCGCAACCGCCTCGCCCGCTACCAACGCGCCCGCCGCACCGGTTTTTCATCGCTGAAGCGGCCGGCCAACGAGCTCGCCCGTGGCTGCCGCTCGGTGCGCCCAGGCTCATCGCCCATGGCTATGCGCGGCGCCTCCTCGCTACTTTGTCGCCTGATTGGCCCCATTAGGCCATCGATCACCGGGCTCGGCCCCTGTTAAAAAATAATAAAAGAATAAATAAATAATAAATATAAAAACAATTAATTAATTAGTTAAATAATTAAATAGTTAATTAATTAACTTAAATTAACCTTGCTTAATTAACCTAACCACATAATTAGTCTTAACTAAAGCTGTTAGGTTAGCCGTAGTGTCGATGACGGATGGGCCCCACAGGCCCTTTTGACCGATCAACCCGGTCGAGTTGACTGTTGACCCTCTTGACATCATGATGACGTCATCTTGATGCGATAAACTTATTTTCGTTTTAAATTAAATTGCAGAATGTCTTTAAAACTTCAAAAAATCATAGAAATAAAACCATTGCTCGGATTGAAAAACTTTCTACATCAAAGTTGCTCAGAACGACGAGGCCATTCCGGATACGCAACCCGTTCGTCCGCCACACACCCCTAACCTATCGAACTCGCAACTTTCTCCCTCCGGCTCCTCTGCCCGAAAACACGAAACCCCGGGGATATTTTCCCGGATGTTTCCCCCCTTAACCGGTACCACCTCATACCACGTTAGGGCATGCCTAGCATCACGCTTTGCTTTGTCATGCATCGTCATGCATCTGTTTGCTTAAATATTCATTGTTTCTTCCCCCTCTTCTTCCGCTAGACACCGAGACCGACGCTGCTGCTGCCCAGTTCGACTACGGAGTTGACGACCCCTCTCTCTTGCCAGAGCAACCAGGCAAGCCCCCCTTGATCACCAGATATCGCCTATCCTACTCTATACTGCTTGCATTAGAGTAGTGTAGCATGTTGCTTTTACATTATACCTATCACGATGCATAGCCTCCTTGTTACTCTTGTTGTTACCTTTACCGCAATCCTACATGCTTAGTATAGGATGCTAGTGTTCCATCGGTGGCCCTACATTCTTGTCCGTCTGCCATGCTATACTCTTTGGGCTGTGATCACTTGAGGTGATCACGGGCATATACTATATACTTTACCTTTGTTACATTACCTGTGATACTGTTAGGAGATGGGGTGAGAGGACAGGTGGCTCCATCCCGGTAGAGGTGGGCCTGGGTTCCCGACGGCCCCATTGTTACTTTGTGGAGGAGCGACAGGGGCAAGTTGAGACCACCTAGGAGAGAGGTG
Organism: Aegilops bicornis; assembly: GCA_021605145.1. Classification (NCBI taxonomy): domain Eukaryota; kingdom Viridiplantae; phylum Streptophyta; class Magnoliopsida; order Poales; family Poaceae; genus Aegilops; species Aegilops bicornis. The sequence goes on from CM038675.1 coordinate 319,663,014, forward strand.
GGCTGGCCACTGGTCGGCGTTCGCGGATACTTAACACGCTTAACGAAGTTCTTGGTATTTGATCCGAGTTGGCTACGAGCCTATACGCACTAACCATCTACGCTGGAGTAGTTATGGGTATCCGGCGTCGTGGTATCGGTACCAAGCACTTTAGACGTCACGACGGCGCGCGGCGCCGGATTGGACCGAACGCCACTAGGCTAGGTGCGCTTCCGGCCGCCACGCATAACGTCTTGGTGTGCTTTCAGGCGATGGGCCCGGACCCTGCGGCGCTTAGGTTTGAACCGGCGTCTTTGGCCTCTCTGTTGTGCCTAGGTGGGGCTGCGGCGTGTTGATCTTCCGCGGCCGGGCATGACCTAGGAAAGTGTGTCCGCCAAATGAGATCAAGCGTCTTTGGGTAAGTTGGTGCACCCTGCAGGAAGTTAATCTATTGAATAGCCGTGATCTTGATAACAGGGCGACTTGGAGTTGTACCTTGACCTTATGACAACTAGAACCGGATACTTAATAAAACACACCCTTCCAAGTGCGGATACAACCCGGTGGTCGCTCTCTCTCGTGGTTACGAGGAGGGATCGCTGGATAGGATTATGCTATGCGATGCTACTTGGAGGACTTCATCCGCACTCTTCTACATGTTGCAAGACGGAGGCTGCCCGGCGTAGTCTTGACGTGATTAGATATCCCCTCTTATTACGGCATTCTGCGATTCGGTCCACCGATATGGCCCTTTTACGCATATATCCATGCATATGTAGTGTAGCTCCTTGCTTGCAGTACTTTGGATGAGTACTCACGGTTGCCTTGTTCCCCTTTTCCCCTATCTCTACTCGATTGTTGCAACTGCATCGATGGAGCCCAGAGCCGACGCCACCGTCGATGGCGACTACTACACTGGAGGTGCCTACTACTACGCAGCAGCCCGGCGGCGACCCGGAGTAGTTAGGAGGATCCCTGTGCAGAGGCCTGCGCCTCTTTCGATTGTATCCCGGTTTGTGCTAGACATCTTATGGCAAACTTGTTTAACTTATGTCTTTACTCGAGATATTGTTGCTTCCGCTGACTTCGTCTATGATCGAGCACTTGTATTCGAGCCCTCGAGGCCCCTGGCTTGTATTATGATGCTTGTATGACTTATTTTATGTTTTAGAGTTGTGTTGTGATATCTTCCGTGAGTCCACGATCTTGATCGTACTGCGTTTGCGTGTATGATTAGTGTCTGATTGAATCGGGCGTCACAAGTTGGTATCGAGCCGATTGCTGTAGGAATCCCCCTTCCACACTCCTTGGCCGAAGTCGAGTCTAGTCATTGCAAAACTTTTACTAACACGGCTGTGTGCCTTACGGGCCCGCGTCGCCATTGGGTGGTATTAGGATCTTTTACTCCTCGACCTTTACTCTGGGATTCTGAACTCTCTTCTATTCGGGTTAAACATTTTACTAAAAACAAAACTAACTTTAGGTTCTCGCAAGTACTTTCTCCCGGAGAGCCCCTCACTTCAGATGATCGCCTGCTACATCAGAAGATTCCGAAGATACTCTCTGATGTTCTCTCGAGACTTTGTGCCCATCACTTTTGCTATTCCTGACCACCGATAAATCCGTATGGATAACTACTTACACTTGCCATTCATACGATCATCCCCCATTGATCTTGTTATTATAAGATACCCCGAAGTTTTCTTTATTGTTCCGAAAATACTTTGTGCCTATTGCCTAGCAGTTCTTTGCCACATGAATACCCCTTCAAATAAATCCTCGCACTTGTCGAGTATCCGCTCATCCCCAGTTGTTCATGTGTTTCACCAAAGTCTTCAAAATACTATTCGATCTTCCAAAAATCCTCTGGAGCCTTTGGCTCTTGAAATTCTTGCTTGCTTGCATTATGGTTAATCCCATAAGTCTCATAGTCTTATTGACATTCCTTGTCATTATCATTTTGAGTCTGTTGACTCAATATGTTTCTGAATACCATAATCATCATTGATCCCTATAAATTACCTTTCCTACTGAGCTGCCATTCTTTTAACTGGAATTGGTCCTCGACCAATCCAATTGTCGTTGATTGTACCCTAAGGTTATTCAACTTATCCATCTCTAATCAGAGCATTGCTTCTGATCCCTTGATTTGGAAATCATAATTCCTTTGCATTTGACAATTGAGTTAGTCAGTTGTTTCTATAATTTGATCTCCTTGCATTATTCTTCCTCTAGTTGAGTACCGATGCTCACGTCAGATCCCTTGTGGACCACCAGATCCTTTGTTGGATTTTATCTGACAACGCCCTTCATATTCGATAACCTTGGGAGCCTTTCCTCTGATACATAATGCCTTTGGTAAATTGTATCCTCTGCTTTCTCTACCATGCTCTGCCTTCGAGCTTGAGTTATTTATTTCTAAAGATTCTGGTATATGATTCGTAAGAAGCCCCCGATGGGATTGAACCAATGCCTTCCCTCATCGGTGTGAACTCGAAAGATTTCACGAGTCATACTTATCTGGTATTGCACCAGGTAAAACTTTCAACAACTAATGTCAGCTTCGAAATACGACAGGTGAATGGAAGATTATGCATTGAGGAAGTGGGAGTCGACCTTGAACTTTGTGTTCATGCCCATGGACGCGATGTATATCCTATCATGGAAGCTTCTTGTAATAATAACTATTTCCTTGATAACTAACATATGGTATCTGTGAATTGATCCCTTGCAACCGTGGTTCCGACCATGATTGTTCTTCCTTGATTCCATTTCTCGGACAAGTTAAAACAATTGTCTTCTATGGATCAATACACCAGTCCAACCTTTACTTTGATCTTGTGTCGAGTATTACCCCCCGGTACCTCGAGATTATCATGGAACTGCATAACTTCTTATGAGTTCTTCATCAAGTGCTACCTTCCCACTGATTCCAATTTTTCACGGGCTCTGAGTTATTAAACACTCAAGGACACCGATAACTGAACCAAGTCCGCACTACGGTTCAACAACTCTTCAGTAAGCTTCTATAAGTACGAGTTTGTATCCGATCACGCCATTCCTAGCCGGTTTGGCTATATCATTGTCGTGATGATTCTAACTGTGCTACCTGGTCCTTAATTCTCGGAGCACCACTTTGCAACGATAGCTAAGCTTACGTCGATTTTCCTCGTCATCCCATTTCACCTTAAACAACAAGCTTGAGTTCGAGTTTATGTCGTAACCATGGTTCCAATAACCTTCCGCTTCATCGTTCGTTTGACTTGATGTCATCGTCGATCGATTACATCTTCGTGAAATCTCTCGACAAATGTGTCGTGATCATCATCATCATTCCGAGCTCTTCCAGGATATGAATTGAATTCATGATGGGAAATACCATCCTTGCCCCACGATGATTTGTGTTATCATCGGCAACATTATTGCCTTCCGTTCAACACAAACTTGTTCGTGTTTTGCGTAAACCTTGAGATCCTTACTATCCAACATTTGTTCTTCTTTAGCTTGGAGTATTACCCTCTTTTATGACAAGAATGTCATGAGGATTACTCCACCTCTTGAGAATTCTTGACATAGAAATACTTCTCACCATCACCATTCTTTCTTGGTCCCCGTGTTAATTCCAACAAGTGAACGGTGTTGTTTGGATTCTTTCCTTCTAGCAACCCTATTTCTTTGAAGTTAATGGTCGAAAGTTCATTCTTAGGCTATTGATTATTGAATCACCATTACGACATTGGTCGTGCAACCCAACCCATATTTGGGCGCACCTTTCAACCAATGTTTAATTGTGTATGTTTTTCCTCGAACATACTTCCTTATATCATTTGATCTGACAAATGTTATCTCCTTGTTCACCTAATTGTGGAAATCCATCCGTTTGGAATCCTCGATGGATTGGCGCTGAGCCCATTAGCCACCTCCTTGTCCTCTCCTTGGGTTAATGATGAACTCTTGTTAACGGAAGTCACTTCATAGTTCATTTCCCGAGAATCTTACAGTGTCATCCCGTCAAATTGTGTTGCACCCTTCTTCTCAGGCATCCTGAGCCTGAGGTATCCTGACACCAATCATACCTGAATCTCCGTCAGATATGATGGTTGGGACAACTTTCCAAGAGTTATGATATTGATCCTTTGATGACCCGGTAGCCTGATGTCCTGCCTAGCACCCCGGTGGAGGACCTATCATTATAGATTCCTGGTCAGCAATGTTATCAATTCATCCATGAGGAAATTGTAAGACTTATTCTACAAGTTATTCATGATGGATCCTTCGTGTTTCCAAAGTCTGATCTTCAACTGCAGACCATGTCAATGCTATCTCGACGCAGGTCAAGGGTCCTCCGATTTGTAACCGGAACCTTTGCAGCACGATGCTAGAGTGTATTTATCATGTATCCGAACACCGTTGTATGGGTAATATCATGAGATTCCTCCCCTTACCTAAATGGTTTTCTACTTTATATCCTGTCATGGATATCTTGCTTGCTTGTCCTTGGGAAGGATATACCCTTGAAATATGTGTTTAAACATATTTTCCTTTCCATTGTTACATTTGTCTGATGATCATATTTTCCTTCCATTGGTTTGTTTGAACCTTTTCTATGATCTATATGATATAAGCATTAATAATCCTTGCTTGTGCAAACACCTCGAGGTACAACCACATCGGTAAGACCACTGTTACTATTGTTGATGACATTCCGGTAGCCATCGATGGACGAGAACCTTGCCTATTAGTCCGCCTCGTGCAACGATCAGGAAAGGGGTTCTCTTCGTCCCTCGCCCTTGGTACCAACGTTGATACCGACATAACTGACATGGTACTCTTTGACATGCCTTGCTATCATGACCGTGAAAGATGTCACTGCTCCTATTAAAAAAAAACCACATGGTGGGCCCATAACCCACAGTTCCACAGGATCGAAACTCGATCATCCTGTACACCCCCTATTCCCAAAGTTATTCCTCACGTGGACTCGTATGTAATCCACGGGCCACCGCCCTAGTGATCTATTCTCGGTATCGACGCAATACCTACTCTCGCTACTCGAACCCCTTTCTCACTCTGGTTCGTGCTTGAGCAACTATCTATCCGCTTGGAGCCTATTATGGTACCTTCGTACCTTACTCTCGAGGTATTTCATATGTTCAGCTCGAGAGATAATCTTATACTAATTCATGGGTTAACCCAGATTGTTTCCCTCAAAAGCATTATGTCGTAGTGAGCTGCCCTTATCTTTTAAATGAAATGCGTTGGAGTTCCCGAGAAAAGGAGGACATCACCATGATGACCTCAGAAAGCGGAGAAATGAAGATGTCAAGGTAATGGATCGACCTCTTCAAGAAGAGCAACCAAGACTGAGAAGATTAGATTAGGATTTCGTAACTGCACCTTTCCCCTTACTCCCTCTTAAATCTCGGGACGAGATTTCTTGTAGTGGAGGAGAATTGTGACGCCCGGATAATCATGCTACAGTAAGCCCATGTTAACGATGCCACGTCACCTCTCTTTTACTATTGCTAACCTCACAATGATTCGAAACCCTTTCAAAATTTAAATTCAAAATATGTCAAACAACAAAAGTTTTCAAAAGTTGAAACAAAAATGTTCGGTGAGTGTCGAATATTACAAGGGTAATTATAGTAAAGAAAACATAGTTTTAGAAAGTGCCTAAATATTTCAAAATGAAGTAAAACAGAAAAGAGTAATAAATAAAAGAGAAAGGAACAAAAAAACAGAAAACATAGCTAAAAAGAAAAGAGAGGAAGAAACCCCCTCCCCCTGGGTCGAATGGTCCATGCAGCCAGGCCGGCCCACCCCAACCCCCTGGCCTATATGGCCTCATTACCCCCCGCAAACCCTAACCCCACTCCCCACGATCTCCACCCTCTCCTCCAGCGCCCGGAGAGCCCACACCCCCACCTCTCTCGTGACCGACACGCCCGATCTGAACTGGGGTTCGGCCCCAACACCTCCCGTTGCCCTCGCCATGACGCTGCCACTCGAGTGCCTTGTCACCGTGGCGTCCCCGACGCTGTTGCCCATCCCCGTCGCCTCCTTGCCCCTTCTTCTTCGTCGCGCTACGCCCGCCTGAGGCCTCTGCCTCGCCGTCGCCGACCAACGTCCTCGTCGCCGGAAACGCATCCCCGGCCCCTCCCCGAGCCGACTTTTGCACAACCACAGCCCCGGTGAGGCCTCGTCTGTCTTTGCTCCGTTCCTCGAGATCCGGTCGACGTAGGTCGCCTCGCACTTCGCCTCCGCCACCTCTTGTGGTCACCGCCGACGCGCTCGGCGTATGCTTTCGCGACGGACGCACTCGCCGCACGCCGCTCCCTGGACGTGCCTAGGCGCGCACCCGCCGCCACCCGCACCACTGTCCGCTCCCGCCCGAGCCCATCGATGGCTGCGTCGCCCACTGCTTTCCCCCGACGCCGCTTTCGACCGACGCAACCGCCTCCTCGCCGCTACTAACGCGCCCCAGACCGGTTTGTCGCTGAAACGGCCGCTAACGACCTGCCAGGCTGCCGGTGCGCCCAAAGGCTCGCACGCCATCTGGCGCGGGCGCCTCCCTGCTTTGTCGCCGCCTGATTGGCCCCATTAGGCCATCACCGGGCCCGCCCCTCGTTAAAAAAAATAATAATAATAAGAATAAATAAATAATAAATATAAAAACAATTAATTAATTAGTTAAATAATTAAATAGTTAATTAATTAACTTAAATTAACCTTGCTTAATTAACCTAACCACATAATTAGTCTTAACTAAACTGTTAGGTTAGTCAGTAGTGCCACGATGATGGGCCCCACAGGCCCTTTTGACCAGTCAACCCGGTCGAGTTGATCGTTGACCCTGCCGACATCATGATGACGTCATGTCGATGCAAGAAACTTATTTTCGTTTTAAATTAAATTGCAGAATGTCTTTAAAACTTCGAAAAAACATAGAAATTAAACCATTGCTCGGATTGAAAAACTTTCTACATCAAAGTTGCTCAGGACGACGAGGCCATTCCGGATACGCAACCCGTTCGTCCGCCACACCCCCCTAACCTATCGAACTCGCAACTTTTTCCCTCCTCGGCTCCTGCTGAAAACCACGAAACCCCGGGGATATTTTCCCGGATGTTTCCCCCCCTTAACCGGTACCACCTCATACCACGTTAGGGCACGCCTAGCATCACGCTTTGCTTTGTCATGCATCGTCATGCATCTGTTTGCTTAAATATTCATTGTTTCTTCCCCCTCTTCTTCCGCTAGACACCGAGACCGACGCTGCTGTCGCCCCGTTCGACTACGGAGTTGACGACCCCTCTCTCTTGCCGAGCAACCAGGCAAGCCCCCTTGATCACCAGATATCGCCTATCCTACTCTATACCGCTTGCATTAGAGTAGTGTAGCATGTTATTGCTACATTATACCTATCACGATGCATAGCATGTCCTTGTTACTCTTGTTGTTACCTTTACCGCAATCCTACATGCTTAGTATAGGATGCTAGTGTTCCATCGGTGGCCCTACATTCTTGTCCGTCTGCCATGCTATACTCTTGGCCTGTGATCACTTCGAGGTGATCACGGGCATATACTATATACTTTACACTGTTACATTACATGACCTTTGTTAGGAGATGAAATTTGAGAGGACAGTGGCTCCATCCGGTAGAGGTGGGCCTGGGTTCCCAAGCGGCCCCATTGTTACTTTGTGGCGGAGCGACAGGGCAAGTTGAGACCACCTAGGAGAGAGGTGGGCTGGCCCTGGTCGGCGTTCATGATACTTAACACGCTTAACGAGTTCTTGGTATTTGATCCGAGTTAGCTCACGAGCCTATACGCACTAACCATCTATGCGGGAGTAGTTATGGGTATCCCGGCGTCGTGGTATCAGCCAAAGCACTTCAGACGTCAGCGACGGAGCGGCGCGCGCCGGATTGGACTGGAACACCACTAGGCTAGGTCTGCCTTCCGCCGCCGCCCATAGCGTCTTGGTGTGCTTTCGGTGATGGGCCCCGGACCCTGCGGCGCTTAGGTTTAGACCGGCGTCTTTGGCCTCTCTGTTGTGCCTAGGTGGTGGGGCTGCGGCGTGTTGATCTTCAGCGGCCGGGCATGACCCAGGAAAGTGTGTCCGGCCAAATGAGATCAAGCGTCTTTGGGTAAGTTGGTGCACCCTGCAGGGAAGTTAATCTATTCGAATAGCCGTGATCTTGATAGCAGGGCGACTTGGAGTTGTACCTTGACCTTATGACAACTAGAACCGGATACTTAATAAAACACACCCTTCCAAGTGCCAGATACAACCCGGTGGTCGCTCTCTCTCAGGGTTACGAGGAGGGGATCGCTGGATAGGATTATGCTATGCGATGCTACTTGGAGGACTTCAGTCTGCACTCTTCTACATGTTGCAAGACGGAGGCTGCCCGAAGCGTAGTCTTCGACAGGATTAGATATCCCCCTCTTATTCTGGCATTCTGCAGTTCAGTCCACTGATATGGCCCTTTACGCATATATCCATGCATATGTAGTGTAGCTCCTTGCTTGCGAGTACTTTGGATGAGTACTCACGGTTGCCTTGTTCCCCCTTTTCCCCCTATCTCTACTCGATTGCTGCAACCGCACGATGGAGCCTGAGCGACGCCATACCGTCGATGGCGGACTACTACTGCTGGGCGCCTACTACTACGTGCAGCCCAGCGGCGGCGACCGGGAGTAGTTAGGAGGATCGAGGCGGGAGGCTGCGCCTCTTTCGATTGTATCCCGGTTTGTGCTAGACATCTTATGGCAAACTTGTTTAACTTATGTCGTACTCAAATATTGTTGCTTCCACGACTCGTCTATGATCGAGCACTTGTATTCAAGCCCTCGAGGCCCCTGGCTTGTATTATGATGCTTGTATGACTTATTTTATGTTTTAGAGTTGTGTTGTGATATCTTCCCGTGAGTCCCTAATCTTGATCGTACACGTTTGCGTGTATGATTAGTGTACGATTGAATCGGGGGCGTCACAGTATGCCTCACCCCTTATCTATTAAGGGGACTCGGATTTCCAATCCATCAGTTCCTCCAAGGGCTCCTGGAGTTTTACGGCCTCCAACTGCATAACTTCACCCCTACTTCCATATTACACATTCTTTGATTCGTAGCTCTTTGCGAGCTGTTTCTGGGCTACGAAGCTCATTTCGCTCTATGGAAGAGGCTATTCTGCATTGTGCCCCATACACAGAGGGGCTCAATATATCAAGTGGGCGGAGCTGAAATATGGCGCATCGCCGGGACCGGATACCTATCCGGTACCCCGAAGAAGACGTCCGAAGACTGGCCTTCAGAGTGGTTTTATATGGAGGACGTTCCCCTTCCGGATCCTATTCGGATCGGTCTTCCCGAGTTCGACAATGCCCCTTTGAAGAAACGCCGAAGCTGGCGCCCACGGAGCCCTCAGGAGGAAGATGACAGACGTCCTTTACGATGGGCGAATAAAAGTCTTTGGCTCAATCGGAATGACATAATAACCGAGGTTATGTCAATATGCATTATCTTGAAGTGCGCGCTTCAATATCGAGGCCACCCCATGTGGCATTTCAACGGGGAAGATGATGCCACTCGTCGCGGTCGTAAGGGGACGGACTCAGTTGCTGCTCTAGCAAAAATTCTGTCCGATTTGTATAAGGGAGAGGAAGAGGAGTTCCTCCACATCAAGCCACGGGATGGTTTTTCCATGTACAACCCTCCAAGCTGGGTGAGCTGCCACTTCTTACTCCCGTCCTTCCCACATTTTTGTAGTAAGTATTTACCTTGCTATTTCGTAGTAGGAACTGCGAAAGGCTGTAAGGGAGGTCAACAGCCCACCCCCACAACCGGAGGATCCCGGTCGGGCACTTGACCCCGGCCTAGAAGAGGATCCGTACATATTTGTGGAGCTGATCGACAGGATATTCTATCAATTAAGCTATGATGATGCCATGGTGGCCATTATAGCTGACTATCCTGGGCTGCTCCCCACCTCGCATGTAAGTAAAACTAGAGTCCCGACCTTTGAGAAGGATCCCTTTTTATGCACTTCACCTACCGTATTTGTACGGTGTTTTACAGGGAAGGTCCTCGGGACACCATGCCGAGCCCGTGGCGAGTCGCCAACAAGGGGCGCCGAAGCCGGGCAGGCTGAAAAGGAAGGCAGTCCGGACGGAGACGGCGGCACAGAGGTATTATACAAAGCCTCGCTCCGTGGTTATCGTCTTTTAAAACATAATAACACCCATGTTTCCTAGAAGGAAAAACACTCGCCGGACTATATCCGGAGAGGTCGCCGATCACGCCACTACTAGTCGGGCTCCAGGGCCTGACACAGAGGCGGAAGCTAACACGGGACACGCGCCGGATGCTCCTCCTACGGAGGATGCGGATAAAATATCCGCTACAAATTCCGAAGTGGAGAGCGCCATGAATCACAGGCGTCGCCGGGCCGTACGCTTGTTTCTCCCAAGAGGCATTTGATGCCTTCAACTCAGGAGACGCGTACATCCGTGCTGCTCAAAATGGTCTTGCCAGAGCCACGGACCAGTATGTGAAAGATATGAGGGTAAGAAAATTTTGATGATTATATATATCAGTAGCCCCTGAGACTTGAAACAGTTGGCACAACTGATTTAAGGATCATTATTTGTGCAGGTTCTTTCAGAGAAGAATACCCAATTGTCTCAAGAGCTGGAAGAGTGCAAGGCGCAGCTATGGGCTGCAGTTGCCGCATTGAAGGAGTCCGAGAAGGCCCCCTCTGGTAACACTTGTTTCAAAGAATGATAGGTACCATATAGTATGCGGCATGCCTGCAAAACTAACAATAGATATTGTAGATGACGCCGTAGTGAATCCTGGTGAGCAACATGCCATACGACGGCTAAAGGCTGGCGAGCACGTGCTTACGAAAGTTAGGCAGGAGAAAAACAATCTCCAAGACACCAATACCCAGCTGGGCGAGGAACTGAAAGATGTTCGGGCCCAGCTGGCTGACTCCATGAAGGAGAATAAGCGGCTTCGACGCGGCATTTTCAGTAAGTGCTTGAACGAACTTTTGAAGGAGTTCGTGAAGAAGCTTCTTGATAGAGTTATGTCTGCAGGTATCTTTGGGTCGTCCCATGGAGGAGATGCCCGAGTCTGCGGGTGATCTTCTACGAGCTCTCAGAATCGCACGAACAAGTTCGGCAAGTGATGCAGTATTGCCCGAGCCTTGTGGCCATCCGTCTCCTGCCGAGAAGGCATTGGAGAGCTTGCGGAGAAGCTCAAGGGGCTGGCGGCGCCTCCGATTATGGAAGATATCGGCCTGCCGTCAAGGTGCCAGGGAAGCCTGGGCCATGGTGAAGACGTGGTATACCAAGGGTGACCCAAACCACATGGCCGATGTCGGACCTGTGGGGCCCGATGGGAAGGAGATCCCCGTCAGTTTGGTGTATGGTCAAGTAGAATTAGCCACAAAGTATTCCCAATGGTATTGTAGGCTAGACAGCCTGTTGGATGGGATAGAAGAAGAATTTAGCCAGTCTAAGTGATTGTGTAATTTAAGTGACATGTATAATGTCTCTAGCCGGATTGTAATTCATTTGTCATGGCGGACCTTTTAACCCGACCTCGGGACCCGATAGTCCTGGATCAGTATCCGAATACACCTTTCGCTATGTAAAAACCGGGGTATGCGTGGAAACCAGGCGTAGGGGTCATAAGTGCTTGAACAGACAAGTACCCAACTAGTTATGTTATATTACATGGATAGTAAGAAACATCTTCCAGGGAGAATAGTTCCGTTAAGGGTTCTGCATGCCCTAATGTGCATGTCCGGACTGCGAGGAGAAACATAGGCAAAAAAAACATCTGGGGGCATGTATCGAAATAAATAAAAGTCATCTTTTGTTCACCGACCGAATATTCCCTTAAGAACACTAGCTTTCAGCTTCACCCAGTCTGAGGTACACATCTGGCAGACCCGGCAGTAACAATCGCAGAGGTGCTCCCCTTATGCCCTAGCCGAATTAACAGGAACATAGGGCATAAATACAAGAGCCAGGCAACCCAGCTTGGCCAAAACTTAAGTCATATCGATGCATATAATGGCGAAAAAAGGTACATGCGGAAGAATAACACATGTGCGGGGCGTAAAGCCCAGAAAAATAGTTATATTAAGCTTTTGTGTAAGAAGCCCCCAGGTATAATGAGCGCGGCTAGCGCGTTTATAGTGTGTAAGCAAGACACAAATTTGGTCTTTGAAGGCCTTGCGGAGAAGGAAAAGGAAGAAAAAAAGAGAGAAAAAGCAGTTAATGAAAAACGGACAGGAGTAAGGAGACGAACTTAGATTCCGGCGCTAGGCGTAGAATCTTCGGAGTCTGGCTGCGTTCCATGGGTTTGGCTCAAGTCGATTGTCCAACGCATCCCGCAGACGGTACGCTCTACCGGTCAGAACTTGGTCAATAATGAAGGGACCTTCCCATTTGGGCTTAAGCTTGTTCTTTTTCTTCTCCGGCAGGCGTAGAACTAGTTCGCCAACGTTATAAGTTTTGGCCCGTACTTCTCTGCTTTGGTATCTTCGAGCCTGTTGCTGATAGAATGCAGAACGGGCTTTTGCCACGTCGCGCTCCTCCTCCAGGGCGTCCAAACTGTCCTGCCAATCAAGCTCGGCCTCTTTTTCTTCATATATGCGCACTCGAGGTGAGTCATGAATTATGTCACAGGGCAGAACTGCCTCTGTGCCGTACACCATGAAAAATGGTGTGTATCCGGTAGTGCAATTCGGCGTGGTTCGCAGCCCCATAAGACGGAGTCGAGCTCCTCTACCCAGTGCGTGTTAGACTCCTTCAAGGATCGCACTAATTTGGGTTTAATGCCGCTCATGATAAGACCATTTGCTCGTTCGACCTGACCGTTAGTTTGGGGGTGATAGACAGAAGCATAATCGAGCTTGATGGCCCATGTTGCTGCACCAAAGTTTTACCTCATCGGCTGTAAAGTTCGTGCCGTTGTCAGTAATGATGCTGTGGGGGACGCCATAACGGTGTACAACCCCAGATATGAAGTCTATCACCGGTCCGGATTCAGCTGTTTTAACAGGTTTGGCTTCTATCCATTTGGTGAATTTATCTACCATGACCATATGAAGCCCCCAGACCGCGAAGGGCCAGGTAATGGGGATTGTTTGGAGAGCGGTGGGCGGCATATGGCTTTGGTTTGCAAAAAGCTGGCAACCGACGCAGTGTTGGACCAAGTCCTGTGCATCAGCCCTGGCCGTCGGCCAGTAGAATCCTGTAGGGAAGGCCTTGCTTACAAGGGCCCGGGATGCGGCGTGGTGGCCGCCGAGTCCAGCATGGATTTCAGCCGGGAGTTTCCGCCCTTCCTCTTCGGAGATGCACATTTGAAGGACTCCGGTAGTGCTTTTCTTATAAAGCTCTCCCACATGGACCTTGTAGGCTTTAGATCGCCACACTATGCGGCGTGCCTCATTTTGGTCCTCGGGAAGTTCCTGCCTGATTAGGTAGGCTAGGAATGGTTCAGTCCACGGGGCGATGACGGCCATTATTATGTGGGCTGAAGGTGTTATTTCGGTGGCAGAGCCTCCGATTATGTCAGAGTGTTCGGTTTCTGATGTTGTGGCCGGGTCCGGACTATTGTTACCGATGTCCCCTTCCCATACCACGGATGGCTTGAACAGCCTTTCCAAGAAGATGTTAGGTGGGACGCGTCGCTTTAGCTACCGATCTGAGCGAGGATATCCGCCGCCTGATTGTTTTCCCGAGCAACATGGTGGAATTCGAGCCCCTCGAACCGAGCTGACATCTTGAGAATGGCGTTGCGATAAGCCGCCATTTTCGGATCCTTGGCATCGAAATCTCCATTTATTTGGGATATTGTGAGGTTCGAGTCTCCGCGCACCTCCAGGCGTCGAATGCCCATGGAAACTGCCATCTGAAGACCATGCAGCAGGGCCTCGTATTGGGCGGCATTGTTGGAGTCTGTGTACAGTATTTGGAGTACGTATTGGACTGTATCTCCGGTGGGGGATGTCAGGACGACGCTAGCCCCCAGACCAGCCAACATTTTAGAGTCGTCGAAGTGCATAATCCAATTGGAGTATGCGCCGTACTCCTTAGGGAGTTCGGCTTCTGTCCATTCGGCGACGAAATCGGCCAATACTTGCGACTTAATGGCTCGCCGGGGTTTATATGTTATGTCGAACGGGAGGAGCTCTATGGCCCATTTGGCAATCCGGCCCGTGGCATCGCGGTTGTTTATTATGTCGTTGAGTGGTTCTTCGAGGCCCTTTGTGATTGAACACTCTTGAAAGTAGTGTCTTAGTTTCCGAGATGCCATGAATACCGCATATGCTATCGTTTGATAATGCGGTACCGTGATTTGCATGGAGTGAGGACGGTGGATACATAATATACCGACTTTTGAAGGGGGAATTTATGTCCGTCCGTTTCTCGTTTGACGACGAGCACTGCGCTTACAACTTGATGAGTTGCCGCTATATATAGCAGCATTGGTTCGCCGATGTTTGGCGCGGCCAGGATTGGGTTGGTGGCTAGTATGACTTTTATTTCTTCCAATCCGGCCGAGGCAGAATCCGTCCACTCGAAGTGTTCGGTGCGCCGAAGAAGGCGATAAGGGGGGAGTGCCTTTTCTCCTAATCGGGAGATAAATCGGCTTAAGGCCGCCACACATCCAGTTAATTTCTGGATTTGTTTGAGGTCCATTGGAATAGCCAACTATGACAGGGCTCGGATTTTAGCCGGATTTGCTTCAATTCCTCTACTGGAGACGATGAAGCCCAGAAGCTTTCCGGCGGGTACGCCGAAAACGCATTTTTCCGGATTGAGCTTGATGTCGTATGTTCGGAGATTGTCGAACGTAAGCCTCAAGTCGTCTATTAAAGAGTCGACGTGTCTGGTTTTGACGACCACATCATCTACGTATGCCTTGACTGTTTTGTCGATCTGCTTTTCTAGACATGTCTGAATCATGCGTTGATACGTTGCGCCGGCGTTTTTGAGCCCGAAGGGCATTGTTTTGAAACAGAAAGGGCCGTATGGCGTAATAAATGTCGTTGCGGCTTGGTCGGACTCCGCCATTGTGACAGCCTGGTTTTTGCCCTCTCTTATTTGTTTGAATTTTCATTTGAAAGTTTTTGAAACTTGGAGTTTTTGAATCTTTTCATTTGGACTTAAACACTTGGGCATCCTTGGCTTTCACCCAAGTGTTCACTTCTCTCCCAGACCATCATTTCACTTCTGATCCACCACAAAATAATCTTTGGAATATTTTTCTTAAATGAAAAATATTCATTTTCTCTCTAAAACCCTAAGCCAAATCTGTTTGCTCCAAAGAAACCCTAATTTTTATGGCTCAGAAAATTCTAGGATAATTCCCGAATATTCTAGGGACCCTAGGGCACCTCCCTGAGCAAAAATATTTCATCACTTTTTGGAATATTTTGGCTACAGAAAATCTTTTTTGTTCTGGACAGAAATGGTGGTTTCTACAACAACTACCAATTTACTTGCACCATTTGACCTGATCTTGTTGGAAATATGCCCTAGAGGCAATAATAAATTAGTTATTATTATTATATTTCCTTGTTCATGATAATCGTTTATTATCCATGCTATAATTGTATTGATAGGAAACTCAAATACATGTGTGGATACATAGACAACACCATGTCCCTAGCAAGCCTCTATTGGCTAGCTCGTTGATCAATAGATGGTTACGGTTTCCTAACCATGGACATTGGACGTCATTGATAACGGGATCACATCATTAGTAGAATGATGTGATGGACAAGACCCAATCCTAAGCCTAGCACAAAGATCGTAGTTTAATTATCTTTGAATCTTTTCTAATGTCAAGTATCATTTCCTTAGACCATGAGATTGTGCAACTCCGGATACCGTAGGAATGCTTTGGGTGTACCAAACGTCCACAACGTAACTGGGTGGCTATAAAGGTGCATTACAGGTATCTCCGAAAGTGTCTGTTGGGTTGTACGAATCGAGATCGATTTGTCACTCCGTGTAAACGGAGAGGTATCTCTGGGCCCACTCGGTAGGACATCATCATAATGTGCACAATGTGACCAAGGGGTTGATCACGGGATGATGTGTTACGGAACGAGTAAAGAGACTTGCCGGAAACGAGATTGAACAAGGTATCGGGATACCGACGATCGAATCTCGGGCAAGTACAATATCGCTAGACAAAGGGAATTGTATACGGGATCGATTGAGTCCTTGACATCGTGGTTCATCCGATGAGATCATCGTGGAACATGTGGGAGCCAACATGGGTATCCAGATCCGCTGTTGGTTATTGACCGGAGAACGTCTCGGTCATGTCTACATGTCTCCCGAACCCGTAGGGTCTACACATAAGGTTCGATGGCGCTAGGGTTATAAGGGAAGTTTGTATGTGGTTACCGAATGTTGTTGAGTCCTGGATGAGATCCCGGACGTCACGAGGAGTTCGGAATGGTCCGGAGGTAAAGATTTATATATGGGAAGTCCTATTTTGGTCGCGGAAAAGTTTCGCACTTTATCGGTATTGTACTTGGAGTGCGAAAGGGGTCCGGGGTCCACCGGGGTCCACCTGCCCGGGGGCCACATGGGCTGTAGGGTGCGCCTTGGCCTATATGGGCCAAGGGCACCAGCCCCAAGAGGCCCATGCGCCAAGGAAACTTGGGGAGGAAGAGTCCTCAGGGGAAGGCACCTCAGGGTGCCTTGGGAGGATGGACTCCTCCCCCCTCTTGGCCGCACCCCTTCCTTGGAGGAAGGGGCAAGGCTGCGCCTCCCCTCTCCCTTGCCCCTATATATAGTGGAGGGAGGAGGGCATCCACACCTGAGCCCCTGGCGCCTCCCTCCCTCCCGTGACACCTCCTCCTCTCCCGTAGGTGCTTGGCGAAGCCCTGCAGATTGCCACGCTCCTCCACCACCACCACGCCCGTTGTGCTGCTGTTGGATGGAGTCTTCCTCAACCTCTCCCTCTCTCCTTGCTGGATCAAGGCATGGGAGACGCCACCGGCTGTACGTGTGTTGAACGCGGAGGTGCCGTCCGTTCGCACTTTCGGATCTCCGGTGATTTGGATCACGGCACGACTCCTTCAACCCCGTTCTCTTGAACGCTTCCGCTTAGCGATCTACAAGGGTATGTAGATGCACTATCCTTCCCCTCGTTGCTAGTTTCTCCGTAGATAGATCTTGGTGACACGTAGGAAAATTTTGAATTTCCGCTACGTTCCCCTACAGTGGCATCATGAGCTAGGTCTATTGCATAGATTCTTTGCACGAGTAGAACACAAAGTAGTTGTGGGCGTTGATTTTGTTCAATATGCTTACCGTTACTAGTCCAATCTTGTTTGACGGTATTGCGGGATGAAGCGGCCGGACCGACCTTACACGTAATCTTACGTGAGACAGGTTCCACCGACCGACATGCACTTGGTGCATAAGGTGGCTAGCGGGTGCCGCCTCCCGCTTTAGTCGAACGGATTCGATGAAAAGGGTCCTTATGAAGGGTAAATAGCAATTGGCATATCACGTTGTGGTTTTGCGTAGGTAAGAAAGCGTTCTTGCTAGAAACCCATAGCAGCCATGTAAAACATGCAACAACAATTAGAGGGCGTCTAACTTGTTTTTGCAGGGTATGCTATGTGATGTGATATGGCCAAGAAGAATGTGATGAATGATATGTGATGTATGAGATTGATCATGTTCTTGTAATAGGATTCACAACTTGCATGTCGATGAGTATGACAACCGGCAGGAGCCATAGGAGTTGTCTTTATTTATTGTATGACCTGCGTGTCATTGAACAACGCCATGTAATTACTTTACTTTATTGCTAACCGGTAGCCATAGTAGTAGAAGTAATAGTTGGCGAGACAACTTCATGGAGACACGATGATGGAGATCATGATGATGGAGATCATGGTGTCATGCCGGTGACAATAATGATCATGGAGCCCCGAAGATGGAGATCAAAAGGAGCAATATGATATTGGCCATATCATGTCACTACTATATAATTGCATGTGATGTTTATTATGTTTATGCATCTTGTTTACTTAGAACGACGGTAGTAAATAAGATGATCCCTTACACAAATTTCAAGAAGTGTTCTCCCTCGGTATGCACCGTTGCTACAGTTAAGTAAACTTCTAAGCACCACGTGATGATCGGGTGTGATGGATTCTTACGTTCACATACAACGGGTGTAAGACAGATTTACACAGCAAAAACACTTGGGGTTAACTTGACGAGCCTAGCATGTACAGACATGGCCTCGGGAACACAGAGACCGAAAGGTCGAGCATGAGTCGTATAGTAGATACGATCAACATGAAGATGTTCACCGATGATGACTAGTCCGTCTCACGTGATGATCGGACCACGGCTTAGTTGACTCGGATCATGTAATCACTTAGATGACCGGAGGGATGTCTATCTGAGTGGGAGTTCATAAGATGAACTTAATTATCTTGAACATAGTCAAAAGATCTTTTGCAAATTATGTAAATGGCTCGCGCTTTAGTTCCACTGTTTAGATATGTTCCTAGAGAAAATATAGTTGAAAGTTGACGATGGCGATTATGCGGACAGTAAATAGCTTATGTCCTTAATGCACCGCCGATTGTCTTTGAACCCCAAACGTCGTTTGTGGATGTTCTGAACATCGGACATACACGCTTTTGATAACTACGTGATAGTTCGGTTAAAGCGGTTTAGAGTTGAGGCACCAAAGACGTTTTGAAACGTCATGAACATATGAGATGTTTCGAGGGCTGAAATTGGGATTTCAGGCTCGTGCCCACGTCAAGAGGTATGAGACCTCCGACGAGTTTTCTTAGCCTGCAAACTAAGGGAGAAAAGCTCAATCGTTGAGCTTGTGCTCGATTGTCTGAGTGCAACAATCACTTGAATCGAGTGGGAGTTGATCTTCCAGATGAGAAAGTGATGTTTCTCCAAAGTCATTACCACCAAGCTGCTAGAGCTTCGTGATGAACTATAACATATCAAGGATAGAGATGATGATCCTTGAGGTATTCGCGTTGTTTGACATCACGAAAGTAGAAGTCAAGAAGGAGCATCAATTGTTGATGGTTGGTGAAACCACTAGTTTCAAGAAGGGCAAGGGCAAGAAGGGACACTTCATGAAGCGGCAAATCGATTCTTTGCTCCAGTGAAGAAACCCAAGGTTAAACCCAAACCCGAGACTAAGTGCTTCTGTAATAAGGGGAACAACCACTGGAGCGGAACCACCCTAGATACTTGGTAGATGAGAAGGCTGGCAAGGTCGATAGAAGTATATTTGATATACATTAAGTTATTGTGTATTTTACTAGTACTCCTAGTAGCACCAGGGTATTAGATACCGGTTCGGTTGCTAAGTGTTAGTAACTCGAAATAAAAGCTACGGCATAAACGGAGACTAGCTAAAGGAGAGCTGATGATATGTGTTGGAAGTGTTTCCAATTTTTGATGTGATCAAACATCGCACGCTCCCTCTACCATCAAGATTAGTATTAAACCAGAATAATTATCATTTGGTGTTTGTGTTGAGCATAGACATGATTGGATTATGTCTATCGCAATACGATTATTCATTTAAGGAGAATAATGGTTACTCTATTTATTTGAATAATACCTTCGATGGTCTTGCACCTAAATAAATGGTTTATTGAATCTCGATCGTAGTGATACACATTTTCATGCCAAAAGTATAAGATAGTAATGATAGTACCACTTACTTGTGGCACTGCCATGTAAGTCATATTGGTGTAAAACGCATGAAGAAGCTCCATGTTGATGGATCTTTGGACTCACTCGTTTTGAAAAAACTTGAGACATGCGAACCATGTCTATTGGTGTGTACGCATGAAGAAACTCCATGCAGATGGATCGTTTGGACTCACTTGATTTTGAATCACTTGAGATATGCAAAACATACTACATGGGCAAGATGACCGAAAAGCCTCGGTTTCAAGAAATGGAACAAGATAGCAACTTGTTGGAAGTAACACATTTTGATATGTAGTCCAATGAGTCTTGAGGCATGCAAAGGAATATCGTTATGTTACGACTTCACAGATGATTCGAGTAGATGTTGAGTATATTTACTTGATGAAACACAAAGTCTGAATTATTGAATGGTTCAAGTAATTTCAGAGGGAAGTTAAAAAGTCATTGTGACAAGAGGATAAAAATGTCTATGATTTGATCATAGAGATGAGTATCTGAGTTCTGAGCTTTGGCACGCATAATTAAGACATTGTGAAAATTGTTTCACAATTAATACCGCCTGGAACACCATAGTGTGATGGTGTGTCCGAACATCATAGTTGCACCCTATTGGATATGGTGCGTGCCATGATGTCTCTTATCGAATTACCACTATCGTTCATGGGTTAGGCATTAGAGACAATCACACTCACTTTAATAGGGTACCACGTAGTTCCGTTGAGATGACACCATATGAACTATGGTTTGGAGAAACCTAAGCTGTCATTTCTTAAAGGTTTGGGGCCGCGACGCTTATGTGAAAAAGTTTCAGGTTGATAAGCTCGAACCCAAAGCGGATAAAATGCATCTTCATAGGACACCCAAAACAGTTGGGTATACCTCCTAATTCAGATCCGAAAGCAATAAGGATTGTTTCTTGAATCGGGTCCTTTCTCGAGGAAAAGTTCGTCTCGAAAAGTTGAGTGGGAGGATGGTGGAGACTTGATGAGGTTATTGAACCGTCACTTCAACTAGTGTGTAGCAGGGCACGGGAAGTTGTTCCTGTGGCACCTACACCAATTGAAGTAGAAGCTTATGATAGTGATCATGAAGTTTTGGATCAAGTCACTACCGTATTCGTAGGGTGACAAGGATGCGTACCACTTCAAAGTGGCACAGTAATCCTGTCTTGAAGGTCATGTTGCTAGACAACAATGAACCTACAAGCTATGGAGAAGCGATGGTGGGCCCGGATTCCAACAAATGGTTAGAAGCCACGAAATCCGAGATAGGATCCATGTATCATAACAAAGCATGGACTTTGGTGGACTTGCCCGATGATTGGCAAGCCATTGCAATAAATGGATCTTTAAGAAGAAGACGGACGTGGGACGGTAATGTCACCGTCTATGAAGCTCGACTTGTGGCAAAGAGTTTTCACAAGTTCAAGGAGTTGACTACGATGAGATTTTCTCATCCGTGGCGATGCTTAAGTCCGTCGGAATCATGTTAGCATTAGCTGCATTTATGAAATCTGGCAGATGGATGTCAAAACGAAGTTTCCTTACCGGTCTTCATAAGGAAAGGTTGTATGTGATACAATCGAGAAAGTTTTGTCGATCCTAAGGATGCTAAAAGGTATCTTTGGCTCCAATGATCCTTCTAAGGACTGGAGTAAGCATCTCGGAGTTGGAATGTGCGCTTTGATGAGATGATCAAAGATTTTGGGTTTATACAAAGTTTATGAGAAACTTGTATTTCCAAAGAAGTGAGTGGGAGCACTATAGAATTTCTGATGAGTATGTGTCGTTGACATATAGATGATCAAAAGTGATGTAGAATTTTCTGTGAAGCATATAGGGTTATTTGAAAAGTGTTTTCAAGTGAAAACCTGGATCAAGCTACTTGAACATTGAGCATCAAGATCTATGAGGATGGATCAAAAACGCTCAATAGTACTTTCAAATGAGCACATACCTTGACATAATCTTGAAAGTGTTCAAGATGGATCAGTCAAAGAAGGAGTTCTTGCCTGAGTTGTAAGGTATGGAGTTAAGAGTTAAAAGCTCGACCCACGGCGGAAAAGAGAGAAAGGGCGAAGGTCGTCCCCTATGCTTCGACATAGGCTCTATAGTATGCTATCTTTGTGTACCGCCTTTGGAAGTGTGCCTTGCCATGAGTCGGTCAAGGGTACAAGAATGATCCAGGAATGGATCATTGGACAATGATCAAAATTGTCCTTGGAGTAAATAAGGACATGTTTCTCGATTATGGAGGTGATAAAGAGTTCGGCGTAAAGGGTTACGTCGATGCAAGCTATAACACCTATCCGAGTGACTCTGAGTAGCAAACCGGATACGTATAGTGGAGCAACCATTTGGAATAGCTCCAAGTGGAGCGTGGAAGCATCATTTACAATATGACATAGAGAATTGCGAAGTACACACAGATCTGAAAGGTTCAGACCCGTTGACTAAAACCCGTTGACTAAAACCTCTCTCACAAGCAAAACATGATCAAACCTCAGAACTCATTGAGTCTAAATCACATGATGATGTGAACTAGTTCTGAGACACTAGTAAACTCTTTGGGTGTTGGTCACATGGCGATATGACCTATCGGTGTTAATCACATGACGATGTGAACTAGATTATTGACTCTAGTGCAAGTGGGAGACTGTTGGAAATATGCCCTAGAGGCAATAATAAATTAGTTATTATTATTATATTTCCTTGTTCATGATAATCGTTTATTATCCATGCTATAATTGTATTGATAGGAAACTCAAATACATGTGTGGATACATAGACAACACCATGTCCCTAGCAAGCCTCTATTGGCTAGCTCGTTGATCAATAGATGGTTACGGTTTCCTAACCATGGACATTGGATGTCATTGATAACGGGATCACATCATTAGTAGAATGATGTGATGGACAAGACCCAATCCTAAGCCTAGCACAAAGATGCGTGGTTCGTATGCTTTGAATCTTTTCTAATGTCAAGTATCATTTCCTTAGACCATGAGATTGTGCAACTCCGGATACCGTAGGAATGCTTTGGGTGTACCAAAGCGTCACAACGTAACTGGGTGGCTATAAAGGTGCATTACGGTATCTCCGAAAGTGTCATTGGGTTGGTACGAATCGAGATCGATTTGTCACTCCGTAAACGGAGAGGTATCTCTGGGCCCACTCGGTAGGACATCATCATAATGTGCACAATGTGACCAAGGGGTTGATCACGGGATGATGTGTTACGGAACGAGTAAAGAGACTTGCGGAAACGAGATTGAACAAGGTATCGGGATACCGACGATCGAATCTCGGGCAAGTACAATACCGCTAGACAAAGGGAATTGTATCACGGGATCGATTGAGTCCTTGACATCGTGGTTCATCCGATGAGATCATCGTGGAACATGTGGGAGCCAACATGGGTATCCAGATCCGCTGTTGGTTATTGACCGAGAACGTCTCGGTCATATCTACATGTCTCCCGAACCCGTAGGGTCTACACACTTAAGGTTCGATGGCGCTAGGGTTATAAAGGAAGTTTGTATGTGGTTACCGAATGTTGTTGAGTCCGGATGAGATCCCGGACGTCACGAGGAGTTCGGAATGGTCCGGAGGTAAAGATTTATATATGGGAAGTCCTATTTTGGTCGCGGAAAAGTTTCGCACTTTATCG
Source organism: Aegilops bicornis (assembly GCA_021605145.1). NCBI lineage: Eukaryota > Viridiplantae > Streptophyta > Magnoliopsida > Poales > Poaceae > Aegilops > Aegilops bicornis. The sequence goes on from CM038675.1 coordinate 319,686,430, forward strand.
GTATTGTACCGGAGTGCCGAAAGGGGTCCGGGGTCCACCGGGGTCCACCTGCCCGGGGCCACATGGGCTGTAGGGGTGCGCCTTGGCCTATATGGGCCAAGGGCACCAGCCCCAAGAGGCCCATGCGCCAAGGAAACTTCGGGAGGGAAGAGTCCTCAAGGGGAAGGCACCTCCGAGGTGCCTTGGGGAGGATGGACTCCTCCCCCTCTTGGCCGCACCCCTTCCTTGGAGGAAGGGGCAAGGCTGCCTCCCCTCTCCCTTGCCCCTATATACAGTGGAGGGAGGGAGGGCATCCACACACAGCCCTGGCGCCTCCCTCCCTCCCGTGACACCTCCTCCTCTCCCGTGGGTGCTTGGCGAAGCCCTGCGGGATTGCCACGCTCCTCCACCACCACCACGCCCGTTGTGCTGCTGTTGGATGGAGTCTTCCTCAACCTCTCCCTCTCTCCTTGCTGGATCAAGGCATGGGAGACGTCACCGGGCTGTACGTGTGTTGAGCAGCGGAGGTGCCGTCCGTTCGGCACTCGGATCTCCGGTGATTTGGATCACGGCAGTACGACTCCTTCAACCCCGTTCTCATGAACGCTTCCGCTTAGCGATCTACAAGGGTATGTAGATGCACTCTCCTTCCCCTCGTTGCTAGTTTCTCCATAGATAGATCTTGGTGACACGTAGGAAAATTTTGAATTTCTGCTACGTTCCCCAACAGATCTTTCTTGTGCTTATTTACCTTAGTAACTCTAAGCTAGCCTCCAAAGCACAGCTTCAAACTCCCAGCCATTTGACCGCAGTAACATCACACAGTTATTGTCCAGAAACTTACCACACTTGTAAAATTTTCTCTACTGCACCTGGATCTAAACCAAACCGTGGTAAACTTCAAAACCACCGCGAACAACATGCCAGACATAAATTTTGGACGAAGGCTGGCCTGTGGAGAGTTCCATGATGACCACGCAGCGTGTCCATGATGCCAGGCATGCGTGTCGACGCGCTCTGGGAGCCGCCGAGTGATATGTCTCCAACGTATCTATAATATTTGATTGCTCCATGCTATATTATCTACTGTTTCGGGCAATATTGGGCTTTATTATCCACTTATATATTATTTTTGGGACTAACCTATTAACCAGAGGCCCAGCCTAGAATTGTTGTTTTTTTGCCTATTTCAGTGTTTCGAAGAAAAGGAATATCAAATGGAGTCGAAACGGAACGAAATCAACTGGAGAAGTTATTTTTGGAAGGAAAGCTACCGGATGGACTTGGAGCCTACGTCAGGAGATTAGGGAGGTGCTCACGAGGGTGGGCGGCGCGCCCACCCCCCTAGGGCGCACCTCCTGCCTCGTGGAGCCCCCGAAGCTCCTCCGACGTACCTCCTGTACCCATATATACTCTCGTACCCTAAAACTTCCAAAACGGAGATTAGATCAGAAGTTCCGCCGCCGCAAGCCTCTGTAGCCATGAGAAATCAATCTAGGCCCTCTCCGGCACCCTGCCGGAGGGGGCCATCATCACCGGTGGCCATGGATGAGTATCCCGGAGGGGCCATCATCATCATGAAGGCCAAGGACCAGAGGGTGGAGGCCATGGAGGAGGAAGCACAAGGGGGAGAACCTCTCCTCCTCTCTTCCGGTGGCGCCGGAGTGCCATCGGGAGGGGAATCATCGCCACGGTGATCGTCTTCATCAACATCACCATCATCATCACCATCATCATCACCATCCTCATCTCTTTTACGCGGTCCACTCTCCCGCACACCGCTGTAATCCCTACTTGAACATGGTGTTTTATGCCACATATTATGATCCAATGATGTGTTGCCATCCTATGATGTTTTGAGTAGATATCTTTTGTCTTTGGGTTGATTGATGATCTAGATTGGTATGAGTTGTATGTTTTACTTTGATGCTGTCCTATGGTGCCCTCCGTGTCACACAAGCATGAGGGATTCCCGATGTAGGGTGTTGCAATACGTTCATGATTAAACTTATAGTGGGTTGCTAGAGTGATGTAAGCTTAAACCCGAGTAAGAGGGATTGTTGCGTATGGGAATAAAGAGGACTTGATGCTTTAATGCTATGGTTGGGTTTTACCTTAATGATCTTTAGTAGTTGCGGATGCTTGCTAGAGTTCCAATCATAAGTGCATATGATCCAAGTAGAGAAAGTATGTTAGCTTATGCCTCTCCCTCATATGAAACTGCAATAGTGATTACCGGTCTTGTTAACAATTGCCTAGGACAATTCCGCACACCGATCCACCATTATTCCACACTCGCTATTTATATAATTTAGTAATATATTCTAACTTTATGATAACAGCACCTACTTTTATATTTTAGCTCTCCGATACCATGCAAAGTTATCCTCTTCATACCCACAACGTAGTTTTATTTCTCGTTGCTAGTTGGAAGCAAACGTTAGTGCACGTGAAATTAAATGTCGATGGCGAGAGAGGGCTTGAGAGAATATTGATCTTACCTTTAGCTCCTTGTGGGTTCGACACTCCATACTTATCACTTCCACCTTTGGAAAGTGCTACGATGATTCCTTGCACTTGGGGATTATCAAGCTCTTTTAAGGCGTCGTTCTTAGGGAGCAATAGCGTGGGGTTGATATTCTCGTGTGTGCTTGTTTGCTTTCTTCACTAAGTAGATTTTATTTTTCCTTTTGTTTCTGTTTAGTTGTGGGTGAAACATACAAAAAATTTAAAAATGAAAATACAAAAAATTATTACTTGCCTTTCATGCCTAAAAGTTTTTCAAAAGAGAAGTGATTGGAAGGTTTTGCATTGAAGAAGTGAGGGTCGACCTTGAGCACTTGTGTTCATGCTCATGGAAACAATGTAGAATTTTCCATGGAAGTTTCTCTGTAAATAATTATCCCCTTGTATATATTCATTGTATTATATTTTATAATAAATGTGCCAAGCTTTGGTTTTAGGATGATTAGATTGCTTGTTTGCTATGTGCAAAACAAAAACAGAAACTTTGGCTGTAGTGCGTGAATTTACATTTTTTTACTGGAAGGTCAAATGGGTCTGAATCTTTTTGCACATTACTTCTGCACAAATTTTTCAAATTGTAAAATTTAGTTCATAATTATAGGAGTTACAGAAGTTTGCCAAACTTCCAGATTACTACAGATTGTTCTGTTCTTAACAGATTCTGTTTTGCGTGTGTTGTTTGCTTATTTCGATGAATCTATGGCTAGTATTGGAAGGTATGAACCATAGAGAACTTGGAATACAGTAGGCAATACAAATAAAGAATGAGTTCATTACAGTACCTAAAGGTGGTGATTTGCTTTATTATACTAACCTATCTCACGAAGTTTGGTTAAGTTTTGTGTGATTGAAGTTTTCAAGTTTTGGGTGAGATATCGATATGAGGAGAATAAGGAGTGGAAAGACCCTAAGCTTGGGGATGCCCAAGGCACCCCAAGGTAATATTCAAGGAAGACTCAAGCGCCTAAGCTTGGGGATGCCCCGGAAGGCATCCCCTCTTTTGTCTTCAAAACTATCGGTATACTTTACTCGGAGCTATATTTTTATTCGTCACGTGATATGTGTTTTGCTTGGAGCGTGTTTTCGATTTTACTTGCTGTTTGGATAAAATCATTGGATCTGAAATATTGAATGAAAAGAATCTCAGTGTTCTTCACTCATATATTTTGGAGTAGTTTGTCATTTACTCATGTGCTTCAAGAATATCCTATTAGTAAATGGTTGAATAAATTGAATGTCATAAACCTAAATTTATATATGTTCCGTATGCTTATAACATGGGGAGTAATGACTTCACACATAATAAGTATGGGTAGTAAAACTTATTGTAAGTTAGCAAACGTAGAATTGGTCACTTGAACATTTCATGAAAGAATATTGAAGGAAGAGAGGAATATACTATCCTGGACATCTTTTATGATTGGGGGTACTCATTAAAATATGACATGCTGAAGAGTTGATGTTGGACAAGGAAGACAACGTAATGAGTTATGTTTTCTTATATCTGAGATAAAGTATGTTGTCATGGATCCTCTAACATGTTGAGCTTGCCTTTCCCCCTCATGCTAGCCAAAATTCTCAACACCAAGTAGAGATACTACTTGTGCTTCCAAAATCCTTAAACCAGTTTTGCCATGAGAGTCCACCATATCTACCTATGGATTGAGTAAGATCCTTCAAGTAAGTTGTCATCGGTGAAAAGCAATAAAAATTGCTCTAAATATGTATGATTGATTGGTGTGGGAGAAATAAGCTTTATACGATCTTGTGATGTGGAAGTAATAAAAGCGACGGATTTGGATAATAAAGGTTCATATCACAAGGGGCAATATAAAGTGACGTTCTTTCGCATTGAGATTTTGTGCATCCAACCATAAAAGCGCATGGCAACCTCCGCTTCCCTCTGCGAAGGGCCTATCTTTTATTATTATTTTCTACCTTATGCAAGAGTCGCGGTGATCTTCACCTTTCCTTTTTCATTTTATCCTTTGGCAAGCCCAGCATGTTGGAAAGAACCTGATATATATATATATATATATATATATATATATATATATATATATATATATATATATATATAATTGGGTGTAGGGGAGCATGAGTTATTATTGTTGACATTACCCTTGAGGTAAAAGGTTGGGAGGCGAAACTATAAGCCCCTATCTTTCTATGTGTCCAATTAAAACTCCATAACCACAAGTATTGCGTGAGTGTTAGCAATTTTGAAAAAGACTAAATGATAGTTGAGTATGTGAAGTTTGCTAAATCAAAGCTCTGACATAGACTCTTCCTGAAAATAGGATGAATTGCAATTGATTGGTGACCGAGAATATTGTTTGTTAGTTTTTAAGAAAGTTTATGATCCATACTTTAAACTTGTGACTTGCTTGATTACTTGATCATGAAAAGTTTTATGAGATGAACTATTGTTATGATATGTAATGATGCTAGAAAAAGTGATTAGAATTATCATTGATCAAACTTAAGCACTTACTAGCATTCCACATCAAAAATTGTCTTTTTTATCATTTACCTACTCGAGGACGAGCATGAATTAAGCTTGGGGATGCCTGATACGTCTCCAACGTATCTATAATTTTTTATTTCTCCATGCTATATTATCTACTGTTTCGGGCAATATTGGGCTTTATTATCCACTTTTATATTATTTTGGGACTAACCTATTAACCGGAGGCCCAGCCAATTGCTGTTTTTTTGCCTATTTCAAGTGTTTGAAGAAAAGGAATATCAAACGGAGTCGAAACGGAACAAAATCAACTGGAGAAGTTATTTTTGGAAGGAAAGCTACCGGATGGACTTGGACCCTACGTCAGGAGATAAGAGAGGTGCTCACAAGGGTGGGGGCGCGCCCCCTGCCTCGTGGGCCTCCGAAGCTCCTCCGACGTTCCTCCTGCACCCATATATACTCTCGTACCCTCAAAAGTTCCGCCGCCGCAAGCCTCTGTAGCCACGAGAAATCAATCTAGGCCCTCTCCGGCACCCTGCCGGAGGGGCCATCATCACCGGTGGCCATGGAGGAGTATCCCGGAGGGGCCATCATCATCATGAAGGCCAAGGACCGGAGGGTGGAGGCCATGGAGGAGGAAGCACAAGGGAGAACCTCTCCTCCTCTCTTCCGGTGGCGCCAGAGTGCCATCGGGAGGGGAATCATCGCCACGGTGATCGTCTTCATCAACATCACCATCATCATCACCATCCTCATGTCTTTTACGCGGTCCACTCTCCTGCACACCACTGTAATCCCTACTTGAACATGGTGCTTTATGCCACATATTATGATCCAATGATGTGTTGCCATCCTATGATGTTTTGAGTAGATATCTTTTGTCTTTGGGTTGATTGATGATCTAGATTGGTATGAGTTGTATGTTTTCCTTTGATGCTGTCCTATGGTGCCCTCCATGTCGCGCAAGCGTGAGGGATTCCTGCTGTAGGGTGTTGCAATACGTTCATGATTCGCTTATAGTGGGTTGCTAGAGTGATAGAAGCTTAAACCCGAGTAAGAGGGATTGTTGTGTATGGGAATAAAGAGGACTTGATGCTTTAATGCTATGGTTGGGTTTTACCTTAATGATCTTTAGTAGTTGCGGATGCTTGCTAGAGTTCCAATCATAAGTGCATATGATCCAAGTAGAGAGAGTATGTTAGCTCATGCCTCTCCCTCATATGAAACTGCAATAGTGATTACCGGTCTTGTTAACAATTGCCTAGGACAATTCTGCACACCGATCCACCATTATTCCACACTCGCTATTTATATTATTTAGTAATATATTCTAACTTTATGATAACATCACATACTTTTATATTTTAGCTCTTCGATACCATGCAAAGTTATCCTCTTCATACCCACAACGTAGTTTTATTTCTCGTTGCTAGTTGGAAGCAAACGTTCCGTGCACGTGAAATTAAATCGATTGCGAGATAGGGCTTGAGAGAATATTGATCTTACCTTTAGCTCCTTGTGGGTTCGACACTCCATACTTATCACTTCCACCTTTGGAAAGTGCTACGATGATTGCTTGCACTTGGGCATTATCATCGAGCGCTCTGTTCGCGCGTGCTCGCTTCCCCCGCCTGCCAAACCTAGCCAAAACTCGCCACCAACATCGTCTCGACACCCTTAACTCCGCCCTGGCACTCACCGACGCCGGAGCTCGCCGCAGCAAGCACGGGCAAGGTCCGGCCAGCCCAACAGTGCGGGCGCACTGTGCTTGTCGTCACCCCCCTTGATCATGTGCTTGTCTCCGCTCGCCCACAGTGGTCGCGTGACCTCCGTCGCCTTCTCCCCCTCTCACTGACGCCGCTCGTCACCGGGCGCCATGGACAGGTGTCCACTGGCGGAGCCCGAAGCACCCTCGCCGCTCGCCTATATGTAGAGCCCCTCCCCAACCTCCTTGAGCATCCTCCAGCACTCACACACACTCCACGATCGAGTAGGAAGCCGTAGCCCGGCCGGGCAGGCCTCATGCCACCGTCCCCGAGCTCGAGCTCGCCGGTGATCCCCTCTGGTCGCCACGGCAGCTCCAGCCCCTCCCAGGCCTGGGCGACCTCTCTAGGGCCTCCGCCTCTCTCCGGTGAGGCCGTCTCGCCCGCTTGGAGCCCCTGGAACGGCCTCTGCTCGTCGTCTTCTTCAACGCCGGCGACCCCCTCGTTCTGCCTCCGCTCGCGAGCTCGATTCCGACGCTGTTCGACCACCCCTAGCCACGATACGCGTACGGGCAGGTGCGCCTCGACCTCCTCTTGCCATCCCTCCCTCTCGTTTTGGCCAAAGAGCCCTCGTCGTCGGCGAGAGCTCCGGCGAAGCCGCGACCATCTCTGTTTCTCTCCCCCTCTTTCTCCCACCTGACTAGCAGGGCCCGCTAGTCAGCCACTTAGATGCGCACGAAGCGGTATGATTGGTGACGCCCCTGGGCTTTACGCCTTCGACGTCACCCCCCAGTCTTTTCTTTTTATTCAAATTCATTTGAATTTACAGAACACTTCAAACAATTATAACTTTTTGACCATAAGTACAAATGAATTGATTCTTTTTGCATTGTGTTCTTTGAAAGGAAATCTAACAGCTCACCAAAGATGAGATTTTCCTGAGTTGTTTAGAATTTCTGGTGAATTTCAGAAGTGTTCTTGATATTTTCTTTTTGTGTTTAAAATTATTTTTCGTAAGGTGAGGCTTGTCTTGAGGATCACCCGAGGCTTGTGAACCTCATCTGCACTAAGGCAAGCCACAACAACATTTTTATGATGCCATTTCAATATTTGTGATTTTCTCACTTGAATGAAATGATTAATCCATGCATTTAAATAATTATTGACTTATTTATATTCTGTTAAATGTTGGATAGTTGTTATGCTTGATTTACAGAATAGTTGAAACTAGTTTAGTGGATAAAGCAAGTTAAGATTTATTTGAGGTGATGTTAGAAATACTTTTGTTATGCATGGGAGTTATTTTAGCTATATTTTTGCCTTCCTAAAGTTGATAAAAATTTATTAGAAAATAATCTGTTAAATCTTATTACTTGTTTTACAGAATGTTTGAACTTAATTTAGTGATAAAGAAAGTAAGAATTGTTGATAGTAAAATCTTTTGTTATGCATATGAAAAAGTTACCGGAATTGCTTTATTGCATAAGAAAATTAATGAAAACTTGTGGAAAAATATTTTTGGTTAAGTTGTGAGCAATTTTGAGCAAGTAGAGTAATATGAGTTGTTGACGTTTATGCTTGGTGGGTATATGGATGACATCGGTCATGTTTATTTCATTATATGATGCGTGTGTTGTTTTGCATTTCATGGCATGCTATGACACCGGTCATTGTTCGTTTAAAGTTGAAACTGAAAATAACTCAACTTGAATACACCGTTGACTGGGTCATGGTGCCGCTGAATCGAGTTCTTTCCAGTGCAACCACATTTTCCTTTGTGGGGGGCCTTGATACGGTCCATTGACACAACCTCTAGTCGGTGCCTCCATCTAGGGAAGGTTATGTCGTGTTTGCCCTGGCCCGGCAAGCAGACATAATCTTGTGTGCTCGTTGATGAGATTATGGTACCGATTTCCCCAAGTGGGAGTTTCCCCGAGTGGGAATTTGACCACGATGGTGGTCGGGGTGTCTTTGGTAGAACCGCAGGGGCCACCCGAGAACAGCCGATTGGGGATTTGGGTTGGAGTGGCGGAGAGTCTTTGTGGCAATGGAGGGGTTTCGTCGGAATGTCGTTGGTCCACCCGAATGGGAGTGCGAGGCCATGGGTTCCGTGGTGTGGGTACAGTGTGCTACCTCTGCAGATTGTATAATCTATCGATAGCCGCGTCCACGGTTACGGACACCTCGTAGTACGTCCCACCATGAGTCAACGAATAATAAAAATTGCACACAAAGCTGTAAACTTTGCACTGTCGAGGATGGTAGAAAGGCCATCGAGGAATTTGGGACCAGATATTGGTCGTGGTTGTGATCGTCGTAAGGATCACGAGTCATGTTGTTAAAGACCACGTTGGTGGTGTGTTTTACCACATTGGTGGTGTGTTTGTGATCTGAGGATGATCACGGTTGGTAAGTTGTCCCGAGGGACGTTCGAGCATGATCACAACATGTTGACATATAGTTTTGCATTTTAATTGGTTAAATATCATGATATTGTTTGTCATTATGATTATGCTTGTTGTGAGCTTGCAAGTACATTCAATGTCTTGACTGGCGTGTCATGCGATTTCGTGAAAGTCTCGTTGGAAAGGAGCGCTTCGATTCTAGATCGTGTCCACATTGGTGTCCACTGTGATATGGAGCTTCCGCTTCTGACGTTATTCCGCTGCCACGTAGTTGTTCGGATCGAGGCCTTTATGTTCACTAAATTATGTACATATTGTTCAGCCGCCGAGTGTGCCGCTTGGCCTCGACATTGTTGTAGTATGAACTCTGTTCCGCTAGTATCAATAAAGCGGTTGTTTTCGTACCAATATGTTGTGTGTTGCCGTAAGACATGGTCTCTGGCTGGCAATGCAGGAGTAAACCGGTCGCTCTGAGCCGGGTGCCACAATGATTGAGTATCGAGCAGCCGCGACCGTAAACCACGCTAGACTACGACGTGTTAACTGGACGCTAAGCGCGAGTAAATTTGAGTGCCGATGGCGATTATAGCTGGTTGTTGCATTCTAGTCATTTGATTATTATTATTATGCTAACATGCTAATGGTTGTGAGTGTAGATGGCTCCGGTGCCGTATCCGTGCCAGTTGCAGCTGATGCCGTACACGTCACCGCACCTTCTCCGCAACGTGTGGCGTCGGCTGTACCCTCACGGAGACGAACCAGTCTACCGTGTGTACCAGGAGCGTCTAGCAGACTCAGTGTATGAGTATCTGATACGTCTCCAACGTATCTATAATTTTTTATTACTCCATGCTACTTTATCTATTGTTTTGGACTATAATGGGCTTTATTTTCCACTTCTTATTACTTTTGGGACTAACCTATTAACCGGAGGCCCAACCCAGAATTGTTGTTTTTTGCCTATTTCAGTGTTTCGAAGAAACGTAATATCAAACGGAGTCCAAACGGAATGAAACCTTCGGGAACGTGATCTTCTCACGAGCGTGATCCGTGAGACTTGGACCCTACTCCAAGGAGTGCAGGCGGTCACGAGGGTGGGGCGCGCCTCCCCTGGCGCGCCGCCTCGTGGGCCCCCGACGCTCCACCGACGCATTCCTTCCTCCTATATATACCTACGCATCAATGAGATCGTAGAGGGAGCCAAAAACCTAATTCCACCGCCGTACCTTCCTGTATCCACGAGATCCCATCTTGAGGCCTGTTCCGGAGCTCCGCGGAGGGGGAATCCACCACAGAGGGCTTCTACATCATCACCATAGCCCCTCCGATGAAGTGTGAGTAGTTTACTTCAGACCTTCGGGTCCATAGCTAGTAGCTAGATGGCTTCTTCTCTCTTTTTGGATCTCAATACAATGTTCTCCCCCTCTCTCATGGAGATCTATTCGATGTAATCTTCTTTTTGCGGTGTGTTTGTTGAGACTGATGAATTGTGGGTTTATGATCCAACTTATCTATGGAAAATATTTGATATCTCTTAATTCTTTTATGTATGATTAAGTTATCTTTGCAAGTCTCTTCGAATTATCCGTTTGGTTTGGCCAACTAGATTGGTAGTTCTTGCAATGGGAGAAGTGCTTAGCTTTGGGTTCAATCTTGCGGTGACCTTACCCAAAGGATGTAAAGGGTTGCAAGGCACGTATTGTATTGTTGCCATCGAGGATAACAAGATGGGGTATTTATCATATTGCATGAAATTATTCCTCTACATCATGTAATATATCTTAAAGCGTTACTATGTTTTTAAATTAATACTCTAGAAGCATTATGGATAGCGCTCGATGAGTGGAGTAATAGTAGTAGATGCAGAATCGTTTCGGTCTACTTGTCACGGACGTGATGCCTATATACATGATCATTGCCTGGATAACCTCAAAACTATGCTCAATTCTGTCAATTGCTCAACAGTAATTTGTTCATCCACCGTAGAATACTTATGCTCTTGAGAGAAGCCACTAGTGAAACCTATGCCCCCCGGGTCTATTCTCATCATATCAATCTCCATCACTTTATTTACTTGCTTTGCTTTTACTTTTCACTTTGCATCTTTATACCAAGAATACCAAAAATATTATCTCTATCAGATATCACCCTTGTAAGTGATCGTGAAGGGATTGACAACCCCTAAGCGTTGGTTGCGAGTAGCTATCGTTTTGTGCAGGTACGCGGGACTTGCGCGTGGTCTCCTACTGGATTGATACCTTGGTTCTCAAAAATTGAGGGAAATACTTATGCTACTGTGCTGCATCATCCTCTCCTCTTCGGGGAAATCCAACGCAAGCTCGAGACGTAGCAAGAAGAATTTCTGGCGCCGTTGCTTGGAGGCTTCTGTAAAAGTCAACATACCAAGTACCCATCACAATCCCTATCTCTCGCATTACATTATTTGCCATTTGCCTCTCGTTTTCTCTCCCCACTTCACCTTTGCCGTTTTATTCGCCCTCTCTTTCCCAATCTCCTCCTCCTTTTTTTTCTTTGCCTTTTGTTTGCTCGTGTGTTAGTTAAACTTGCTTGTCGTCATGACTAGTCTCATATCTTCTCCGCTATCTCCCGAGAATGAAGTTCTAAATTTTAAGCAAAGGGAGGGAGAAAATCTAAAAGATGCTTGGTATAGAATTTGCAATGCTCAAAATAGATCTACCATGAAGCAATCTACTTCTGTTCTTCTTCGTAATTTTTATGTAGGTGCTAATCCTTGGTATAGATATATCCTTGATACCATTACCGAGGGAATTTCTTGGGTAGCCATACTTTTGATTCTTATAATGCTTTAATAGATTTATTTGGCTCACCTCCTCTTTTGGTTAATGGGACTATGTTAACTTTGGAGCATGTTATGCAAAGGCTTGAAATTATTGAAAACAAAGTTGCTACCATTGAATCCATTGAAAATCTAGATAAAAAGATTCATAATCAAATAACTCAATATGGATCTAAGGTAGGAATGACTTTGAAAAATATTGAGGAGAAGGAACCCATGGTTAATGAGAAAATAAATCTAGACTCTACTCGAATTGATAAACTTGAGGGTATCATTACCAACTTGGGAACCGCTTTTCTTCCGTAAAGAATACTCCTAGTCCTCCCACTAAAATTTCCAAGCTTATGTATGTTCCTAAAAATAAGGGTGAATCATCTAGTAAGGAAAATGCGGATCTTAAATCTATAAGTATTCATCCCGATCTTTTTACTATCATTAAGGAACCATTTGCTACGAATGAATTTTTCAATCTTGTGCCTAAAAGTTTGATAATTACTAGAAAGAAAGAAAATAATAAAGGAGGAAGGTGCCACATTAAAGAATTGCCTACCAAAGATGGCAATACCTAGATCTATCCTTGTTTTTATGCCTAGCTAGGGGCGTTAAACGATAGCGCTTGTTGGGAGGCAACCCAATTTTATTTTGTGTTTTTTGTTTTTGGTTCTGGTTAGGAATAAATAATCCATCTAGCCTCTGTTTAGATGTGGTTTTATGTTTTAATTAGTGTTTGTGCCAAGTTGGGCCTATTGGATCTTCTTGGATGATAGTTATTTGATCTTGCTGTAATTTCCAGAATCTTTGTGCTCAGTGCCCGAATTGTTAAAAATCACCAGAACGTGATAAAATACTGATTGAAATTGCTGCTGATCAATAAACAAATTGTCTAGGTCTTATAATTTTGGTATAATTGTTTGTGTTCCATAAGTTTGCGTTAGTTACAGATTACTACAGGCTGTTCTGTTTTTGACAGATTCTGTTTTGCGTGTGTTGTTCGCTTATTTTGATGGATCTATGGTTAGTAAAATAGTTTATAATCCATAGAGAAGTTGGAATACAGTAGGTTTAACACCAATACAAATAAAGAATGAGTTCATAACAGTACCTTAAAGTAGTCTTTTGTTTTCTTTCTCTAACGGAGCTCACGAGATTTCTATTGAGTTTTGTGTTGTGAAGTTTTCAAGTTTTGGATGAATTCTTTTGATGGATTATGGAACAAGGAGGGGCAAGAGCCTAAGCTTGGGTATGCCCATGGTACCCCCAAGATAATCCAAGGACACCAAAAAGTCAAAGCTTGGGGATGCCCCGGAAGGCATCCCCTCTTTCGTCCACTTCCATCATGATAATTTACTTGGAGCTATATTTTTATTCACCAACATGATATGTGTTTTGCTTGGAGCGTCTTGTATTATTTGAGTCTTTGCTTGTTATTTTACCACAATCATCCTTGCTGTGCACACCTTTTGAGAGAGCCATACATGATTTGGAATTTGTTAGAATACTCTATGTGCTCCACATATATCTTTTGAGCTTGATAGTTTGCTCATAGTGCTTCACTTATATCTTTTGAGCGTGATAATTTTTGCTCTAGTGCTTCACTTAGATCTTTTAGAGCACGGTGGTGGATTTGTTTTAAAGAAACTTGATCTCTCATGCTTCACTTAGATTATTTTGAGAGTTGTTAATATCATGGTAATTTGCTTAATGTTAATATACTTGGTGTTCAAGATATGTGAAACTTTCTTTTGAGTGCGTTGAATACTAAGATAAGTTTGATGCTTGATAATTGTTTTGAGATATGAAGGTGATAATATTAGAGTCATGCTAGTTGAGTAGTTGTGAATTTAAAGAATACTTGTGTTGAAGTTTGTGATTCCCGTAGCATGCACGTATGGTGAACCGTTATGTGATGAACTTCGGAGCATGATTTATTTATTGATTGTCTTCCTTATGAGTGGCGGTCGGGGACGGCGATGGTCTTTTCCTACCAATCTATGCCCCTAGGAGCACGCGCGTAATACTTTGCTTTGATAACTTCTAGATTTTTGCAATAAGTATATGAGTTCTTTATGACTAATGTTGAGTCCATGGATCATACACACTTTTTCCCATCCTTCCACCATTGCTAGCCTCTCTAATACCGCGCACTTTTCGCCGGTATCATACACCCACCATATATCCTTCCTCAAAACAGCCACCATACCTACCTATTATGGCATTCCCATAGCCATTCCGAGATATATTGCCATGCAACTTTCCACCGTTCCATTTATTATGACACGCTCCATCATTGTCATATTGCTAGCATGATCATGTAGTTGACATCGTATTTGTGGCAAAGCCACCGTTCATAATTCTTTCATACATGTCACTCATGTTTCATTGCATAACCAGTACACCGTCGGAGGCATTCATATAGAGTCATATTTTGTTCTAAGTATCGAGTTGTAATTGTTGAGTTGTAAGAAAAATAGAAGTGTGATGATCATCATTATTAGAGCATTGTCCCAAGTGAGGAAAGGATGATGGGGACTATGATTCCCCCACAAGTCGGGATGAGACTCCGGACGAAAAAAAAGAGGCCATAAAAAAGAAGAAGGGGAAAGGCCCAAATAAAAAAAATGAGAGAAAAAGAGAGAAGGGACAATGTTACTATCCTTTTACCACATTTGTGCTTCAAAATAGCACCATGATCTTCATGATAGAGAGTCTCTCATTTTGTCACTTTCATATACTAGTGGGAATTTTTCTTTATAGAACTTGGCTTGTATATTCCAATGATGGGCTTCCTCAAGTGCCCTAGGTCTTCATGAGCAAGCGAGTTGGATGCACACCCACTTAGTTTCTTTTGAGCTTTCATATACTTATAGCTCTAGTGCATCCGTTGCATGGCAATCCCTACTCACTCACATTGATATCTATTGATGGGCATCTCCATAGCCCGTCGATATGCCTAGTTGATGTGAGACTATCTTCCCTTTTTTGTCTTCTCCACAACCACCATTCTATTCCACATATAGTGTTATATCCATGGCTCACGCTCATGTATTGCGTGAAGATTGAAAAAGTTTTGAAAATGTTAAAGTATGAAACAATTGCTTGGCTTGTCATCGGGGTTGTGCATGATTTAAATACTTTGTGTGGGGAAGATGGAGCATAGCCAGACTATATCATTTTGTAGGGATAACTTTCTTTGGCCATGTTATTTTGAGAAGACATAATTGCTTAGTTAGTATGCTTCAAGTATTATTATTTTTATGTCAACATGAACTTTTGTCTTGAATCTTTCGGATCTGAATATTCATACCATGATTAAGAAGATTTACATTGAAATTATGCCAAAGTGTCACTCCGCATCAAAAATTCTCTTTTTATCATTTACCTACTCGAGGACGAGCAGGAATTAAGCTTGGGGATGCACGATCGTCTCCAACGTATCTATATTTTTGATTGCTCCATGCTACTTTATCTATTGTTTTGGACTATAATGGGCTTTATTTTTCACTTTTATATTACTTTTGGGACTAACCTATTAACCGGAGGCCCAACCCGAAATTCTTGTTTTTTGCCTATTTCAGTGTTTCAAGAAAGCGGAATATCAAACGGAGTCCAAGCGGAATGAAACCTTCGAACGTGATCTTCTCACGAGCGTGATCCAAGAGACTTGGACCCTACTCCAAGGAGTGCGAGGCGGTCACGAGGCTGAGGCGCGCCTCCCCTGGGCGCGCCCCCTGCCTCGTGGGCCCCCTGACGCTCCACCGACGTACTCCTTCCTCCTATATATACCTACGTACCCCCAACAGATCAGAGAGGGAGCCAAAAACCTAATTCCACCGCCGTACCTTCCTGTATCCACGAGATTCCATCTTGGGCCTGTTCCGGAGCTCCGCCGGAGGGGCATCCACCACGGAGTTCTTCTACAACATCACCATAGCCCCTCCGATGAAGTGTGAGTAGTTTACTTCAGACCTTCGGGTCCATAGCTAGTAGCTAGATGGCTTCTTCTCTCTTTTTGGATCTCAATACAATGTTCTCCCCTCTCTCGTGGAGATCTATTCGATGTAATCTTCTTTTTGCGGTGTGTTTGTTGAGACCGATGAATTGTGGGTTTATGATCCAACTTATCTATGGAAAATATTTGATTCTTCTCTGAATTATTTTATGTATGATTAAGTTATCTTTGCAAGTCTCTTCGAATTATCCGTTTGGTTTGGCCAACTAGATTGGTAGTTCTTGCAATGGGAGAAGTGCTTAGCTTTGGGTTCAATCTTGCGGTGACCTTACCCAATGTGAGAAAGGGTTGCAAAGGCACGTATTGTATTGTTGCCATCGAGGATAACAAGATGGGGTATTTATCATATTGCATGAATTTATTCCTCTACATCATGTCATCTTGCTTAAAGCGTTACTCTATTTTTAACTTAATACTCTAGATGCATGCTTTGGATAGCGGTCGATGAGTGGAGTAATAGTAGTAGATGCGTAATCGTTCCGGTCTACTTGTCACGGACGTGATGCCTATATACATGATCATTGCTGGATAACCTCATAACTATGGTCAATTCATCAATTGCTCAATAGTAATTTGTTCACCTTTGTAGAATACTTATGCTCTTGAGAGAAGCCACTAGTGAAACCTATGGCCCCGGGTCTATTCTCATCATATCAATCTCCATCACTTTATTTACTTGCTTTGCTTTTACTTTTCACTTTGCGTCTTTATACCAAAAATACCAAAAATATTATCTCTATCAGATCTCACCCTCGTAAGTGACCGTGAAGGGATTGACAACCCCTAAGCGTTGGTTGCGAGTAGCTATCATTTTGTGCAGGTACACGGGACTTGCGCGTGGTCTCCTACTGGATTGATACCTTGGTTCTCAAAAACTGAGGGAAATACTTGCGCTACTGTGTTGCATCATCCTCTCCTCTTCAGGGAAATCCAACGCAAGCTCGAGACGTAGCAGTATCACGCAGTGGTTACTCTGCGCACCAGTTCCGATTCCGGCTCTTACACTCGCACCTCTCGGAGCAGTTACGCCTCCACCGCTTCTCAGGATGTCCAGTTTGCCGCATTTGAGGTCCTTGTCGAGCTTCGTTATACTGAGGTTCAAATGCAGCACCACCCAGGTTTCTATTACTACCCATCTCTGCACGACAACGGTCGTGTTCGTTTTCCTCTCGTTGACCCGGAGTCTGATAGTGTTGCTAGCCATCTTGCTCGCTATATCACTGCTAGCTATCTGATGATCCACGAGCTGGCTCGAGAGTTGACTCGTCCCGTACTGCTTTAGCCTCTACCTTGGTCACTACTAGATCCACCACTACTCCGTCCTCACTGGGATTTACCCCTTATGTCCCAGTTAGCTCTAGCTCCCCTATTTAGCCGGTTACTCCCCCGAGTAGCACATGCGTCTCAGCCGGGAACCCTCTCAGTGCTCCTGCCGAGTGGGTCTCACTTCTTGCTACCCCTGCAGCCCCGATGCTTCATCCTACCCCTGCCCCTGAGGGAGAGCCCTCGAGGCAGCGTCGTCGTGTTACCTTTAACCCGGAGGTTTCCGTTAACCACGTCAGTTCGGGATCTGAGACCGCTTCAGGGGAGGACACCGCAGCACCAGCAGAGCAGTAGTGTCTTTGAGTATTTGCAGTCATCTAGATGGTGTACGGATGTAGTTGTACGAGTCATGATGCTTCATGTACGAGAGTAGTGGAACCAGTCAGGTTGTTTAATTTTCATGTATGAGTCTATGTATAATTATGTTGGGACTTTGATCGCCGTATTTTTCTTCGCTCTTTTGTCTTTTTCGAGATTTGTTGCTGGCTTTTACCCAATTTTATTCTTGGATGTCTCTCATCTCGATTGCGTCGCCTTGGGAAAAATACTCAATAGGATGACGCGGGGAGGCAGCAGTAGCAACGTTCGTGAGGGAACTCCTGTTCGTTGTTCCGCACGACAAGCAGGACATTCTCCCGAGCCGTACGTTCAGCCACCACCTCCACCGCCTGATCCTCCCTCCACAGAGCAAGTTCTGCGTATGTTTCAAGAGAAAAGGAACAATGATCTGATTGAAATATTGAGAAGTGTGCAAGCTATAGTTGGGAAAAATGAAAATCATAATGGTCATCACTCAAAGCTGTCAGATTTCAGAGGACCAATCCACCCAGTTTCAGTCAGGTTGTTGACCCATTGGATGTAGACGATTGGTTGCGCACCATGGAGAGAAATCTTGAGATCGCCCGTACTGAAGGAAATGATAAAGTCCCATTTGCAACTCATTACCTTGAAGGCGCAACTGCCATATGGTGGGAAAATACAAAAGCCATGTGGCCGATTGATGAGGAAGTCACCTGGGAAAAATTCAAGGATAAGTTCCGCAAGTATCACATCCCTACTGGAGTTATGAAGGCCAAGCAGCGTGAATTTCTTGCGCTCGTCCAAGGAAGTCAATCTGTGGCTGAGTATCTGCAAAAATTCAATCATTTGGCCCGTTACTCTCTGTATGACGTGGCCACTGAAGACAGGAAGATTGACAGATTTCTTAGAGGTCTAACTCCGCAACTCCGGTGTGCTCTCAGCATGTTTGACTTCACCAATTTCCAAACTCTGGTAGATAAGGCGTTCATTGCTGAACGGGAGCACAAGCTTATATCAGATAATAGGCCTGCTAACAACAACAACAACAAGTGCAAGTTTGAGCCAAAGAAGGATGGACAACCTGTGCAAAAGGCTCGTACCTGGCAGCAGACTCAGGTGGAATACAGGCCAAATTGGCAGCAAAATGTTAACAGGACCACCACTCAAGTCAAGAATATTGTAACCAGCCCAACGCATGAGGAGCGCCAGCGCAATAATTCTTGTTTCATTTGCGGGCAGCCCAGACATTATGCCAAACAGTGCCCCAAGAACCACAAGGTGAATGCCCTGAGCAGGCCACAAGTCAACTTTATGGAGTCAGGGCCAACCCAACAAGACGTCACTGGGCACGTAAATCATATCTCCGCCGATGAAGCCCAAGAGAAGCCAGAAGTCGTCATTGGTATGTTTTATGTTAATGACATACCTGCAGTAATTTTATTTGACTCTGGGGCTTCCCATTCTTTTATTTCTCGGAGTTTTGCCGCCCAAAACAATTTTCCTTGCACAATTTTGGGCAAAAATATGCTGGTACAAACCCCGGGATCTATAATCAAGAGCAATCTAGTCTGCCGTGATCTGGAGATCAATATCAACGGGGTCCACTTTCCAACATCTCTGATAATCATTGAGTCTGAACAGTTGGATATTATATTGGGTATGAATTGGCTGACCAAATATCAAGTTTGTATAAACTGCGCAACCCGAGAAGTCAGTTTGACCAGTCTGAATGGGCAGCTCACCAAATTCTATGCTCGCAAGCATGTACCCAAGCCAGAACTAGTTTGCACCGCTATGACTGAATTGGAATTTATTCCTGTGGTCAGTGAGTACCCTGATGTGTTTCCAGAAGAACTGCCAGGCATGCCACCAGATCGGGAACTGGAATTTGCCATAGATCTTGTGCCCGGAACCGCACCATTATACAAGAAGTATTACCGGATGCCCTCATCAGAATTAGTGGAACTAAAGAAACAGCTTGACGAATTACTCCAGAAGGGTTATATTCGACCCAGCTCATCACCGTGGGGTCACACCGCAATTTTCGTGGGCAAAAAGGATGGCGTCTCCGTGTATGTGCATAGATTACCGTCAGCTGAATGAGGTCACCATCAAAAATAAATACCCACTGCCAAGGATTGATGATTTGTTTGATCAGCTCAGTGGGGCTAAAGTATTCTCAAAAATCGATTGACGGACCGGATATCATCAGCTCAAGCTTAAAAAGGAAGATATTCCTAAGACCGCATTCACTACACGATACGGTCTTTACGAATATACTGTGATGTCCTTTGGTCTCACCAATGCCCCTGCCTTCTTCATGCATATGATGAACAAAGTGTTCATGGACTTCCTCGACAAATTCGTGGTAGTCTTTATCGACGACATCCTCATTTACTCCAAGAGTGAAGAAGAGCATAAGGATCACCTCCGAGCAGTGCTACAACGACTACGCAACCATCAGTTATACGCCAAGTTCAGTAAGTGCGAATTTTGGCTCAAGCAAGTTGGGATTCTCGGACATGTACTAACCGCCGAAGGTATAGCCGTGGACCCGAGCAAAGTAAAGGATGTGCTCGATTGGGTACCGCCCACGACTGTAACACAGATCCGGAGTTTCCTCGGATTAGCTGGGTACTATCGCTGTTTTATTGAAGGGTTTTCCAAGATTGCTAAGCCCATGACGGAGCTGCTCAAAAAGGATACAAAGTTTGAGTGGACAAAGGACTATGAGAAGAGTTTTAATGAGCTAAAGACGCGTCTGACAACCGCGCCAGTATTGACTCTTCAAGACATTTATCGCAGCTTTGATGTGTACTGCGATGCCTCCAGACAAGGTATTGGTTGCGTGCTGATGCAAGACGGCAAGGTAGTAGCCTATGCATCACGACAACTACGACCACATGAGGGAAATTATCCTACTCATGATTTGGAATTGGCTGCAGTGGTTCATGCATTAAAAATTTGGAGACACTATCTCATTGGAAAAAGGTGCCAAATTTTTACCGACCACTGATACGTCTCCAACGTATCTATAATTTTTTATTGCTCCATGCTATATTATCTACTATTTTTGGACTATATTGGGCTTTATTTTCCACTTTTATATTATTTTTGGGACTAACCTATTAACCGAAGGCCCAACCCAGAATTGCTGTTTTTTTTGCCTATTTCAGTGTTTCGAAGAAACGGAATATCGAACGGAGTCCAAACGGAATATAACCTTCAGGAACGTGATTTTCTCACCGAACGTGATCCAGGAAACTTGGACCCTACTCCAAGGGAGCCAAGAGGCGGTCACGAGGGTGGGGGGCACCCCCCCCCTTAGGGTGCGCCCCCTGCCTCGTGGGCCCCTCGGAGCTCCACCGATGTACTCCTTCCTCCTATATATACCTACTTACCCCCAAACGATCAGATACGGAGCCAAAAACCTAATTCCACCGTCGCAACTTTCTGTATCCACGATATCCCATCTTGGGACCTGTTAGGAGCTCATTTGGAGAGGCCGTCATCACGGAGGGCTTCTACATCATCATAGCCTCTCCGATGAAGTGTGAGTAGTTTACCTCGGACCTTCGGGTCCATAGTTAGTAGCTAGATGGCTTCTTCTCTCTTTTTGGATCTCAATACAATGTTCTCCCCTCTCTCGTGGAGATCTATTCGATGTAATCTTCTTTTGTGGTGTGTTTGTTGAGACCGATGAATTGTGGGTTTATGATCAAGTCTATCTATGAATAATATTTGAATCTTCTCAGAATTCTTTTATGTATGATTGGTTATCTTTGCAAGTCTCTTCGAATTATCAGTTTGGTTTGGCATACTAGATTGGTTTTTCTTGCCATGGGAGAAGTGCTTAGCTTTGGGTTCGATCTTGCGGTGTCCTTTCCCAGTGACAGAAGGGGCAGCAAGGCACGTATTGTATCATTTCCATCGAGGATAACAAGATGGGGTTTATTTCATATTGCATGAATTTATCTCTCTACATCATGTCATCTTGCTTAAGGCGTTACTCTGTTTTTAACTTAATACTCTAGATGCATCTTTGGATAGCGGTCGATGAGTGGAGTAATAGTAGTAGATGCAGTAGGAGTCGGTCTACTTGTCTCGGACGTCATGCCTATATACATGATCATACCTAGATATTCTCATAACTATGCTCAATTACATCAATTGCTCAACAGTAATTTGTTCACCCACCATAGAATACTTATGCTCTTGAGTGAAGCCACTAGTGAAACCTATGGCCCCCAGGTCTATTCTCATCATATCAATCTCCATCGCATTATTATTGCTTTGATTTTTACTTTGTCTTCTACTTTTCACTTTGCATCTCTATATAAAAAATACCAAAAATATTATCTATCATCTCCATCAGATCTCACTCCCGTAAGTGACCGTGAAGGGATTGACAACCCCTAATCGTGCTGGTTGTTGTCGGTGTCAAAACCGGCGGATCTCGGGTAGGGGGTCCCGAACTGTGCGTCTAGGCGGATGGTAACAGGAGACAAGGGACACGATGTTTTTACCCAGGTTCGGGCCCTCTCGATGGAGGTAAAACCCTACTCCTGCTTGATTAATATTGATGATATGGGTAGTACAAGAGTAGATCTACCACGAGATCAAGGAGGCTAAACCCTAGAAGCTAGCCTATGGTATGATTGTTCTTCGTCCTCTGAGACTAAAACCCTCCGGTTTATATAGACACCGGATAGGGTTAGGGTTACCACAGTCGGTTACAATGGTAGGAGATGTACATATCCGTATCGCCAAGCTTGCCTTCCACGCCAAGGAAAGTCCCATCCGGACATGGGACGAAGTCTTCAATCTTGTATCTTCATAGTCTAGAGTCGGGCCAACGGTGATAGTTCGGCTATCCGGACACCCCCTAATCCAGGACTCCCTCAGTAGCCCCCGAACCAGGCTTCAATGACGATGAGTCCGGCGCGTAGTTTGTCTTCGGCATTGCGAGGCAGGTTCTTCTCCAAATTCCATATACTTGTCGAATAGTGTCCGGCTTCTGATAAATGCTGCGCTCCTTGGCTTCCACGCCCAATAATGGCCATGTTCCACATGTTTGAATGAATGCAAAAGGCCAGGGTATTTTTACAATTATCCCCCTAGCTGCGCAAATGAGCTGTCTATAAAAGGGACGAGGATCTAGATCTGAGTCACACCATCCCCTCATGAAGCTTTCATCGGGCGCCTCGACAAAAATCCATTCCATCATGGACAATCGACGCGGCTCCTCCTCTCGCGCTCCCACCTCAGCACTGAAATTGGGAGAGATGCAGTCCGCATAGCGAGCTAGTGATACTCCAAACCAAGGGATTTCTTCCCCCGGCCTTCATGGTTCTGGTTCAAGCCGGACTCGCCACCTATAAGGGCGGAAAGCAAGCGGAGAGTTTCCCCGATCCCTCCAAAGGAGAGCGGGTATGCTTTATCTCTTATCTAGTAAGAGGACTCGGATTTCCAATTCATCCGTTTCTCCGGGGCTCTTGGAGTTCTCTGGCCTCCAGCTTGCACCACCTTACGCCTGCCTCCATTTTGCACATCGCGGGCTTCGTGGCCCTTTGCGAACTGTTCTTGGGCATCGAGGCTCATTTTGCGTTGTGGAAGAGATTATTCTGCCTTGTACCCTGTTCTCATGAGGGGTCAATATATCAAGTGGGCGGAGCCGAGTGTGGCGCATCGCGGGACGGATATCTATCCGGAACCACGAAGAAGGCATCCAAGACTGGCCTTCGGAATGATTTTATATAGAAGACGTCTGCTGCCGGATCCTGTTCGGATCGGTCTCCCGGAGTTCAGCAATGCTCCTTTGAAGAAACGCCTGAGTTGGCGCCCGCGGAGCCCCCAGAGGGAAGACGACAGGGACGTCCTTTACCTGATGAGCCGAATAAGATTGTTGGCTCATGCCGGACTGACCATGATTGGTGTCATGGCCACATGCATTATGCGAAGTGCGGCCGCTTATAGGGGCCACCCCATGTGGGATTTCATCGGGGAGGACGATGCCACCCGTCATGGCCGTAAGGGGCCGGGATCGGTCGCCTATCTAGTTAAGATCTTGTCCGCGATGTACAAGGGAGAAGAGGAAGATTTTCTCCGCATCAGTCCATTGAGCGGATTTTCTATGAACAATCCCGAAGCTGGGTAAGCGGACATTTCTTTTTGCACATCCGATCCGTATTCCCATGGTTAGGTATCTCATTTTGTGATTTTGGCGCGAGGAACTGCGCCAGCCGTAAAAGACATAAACAGCCCGCCTCCACAACCCGAGGATCCGGAAAGGTTCCTCGATCCGGCCTCCCAAGAGGATCCGGACATATTGGTGGAGCTGATTGATGGGGTATATCACCAATCGAGCATCGATAATGCCTTTGTTGCCATTACGGCCGATTACCCCGGAATACTTCCAGCCTCACAGGTAACTGAGACCGAGGTCCCAATACTCTGATAATGACCCATCCGTGCTTCATTTTTTATCACCGTATACCAATGGTGTTTCGCAGGGGTGCCTCTGAGGCAGGAGGCTGAGCCCGCGGCGGCTAGCCGACAAGGCGGCACAGACCCGCAGGTTAAAAAGAAGTGCGGTCCGGATGAAACTCCGCCATAGCGGTATGGCGTGTCACCATATTCCTGTGATTGATTCACGGAAGGCGTACTAACGCTGGTGCTCTTTTCAGGAAAAGAGTGC
Source organism: Aegilops bicornis (assembly GCA_021605145.1). Taxonomy (NCBI): domain Eukaryota; kingdom Viridiplantae; phylum Streptophyta; class Magnoliopsida; order Poales; family Poaceae; genus Aegilops; species Aegilops bicornis. Next base: position 319,710,657 of record CM038675.1, read on the forward strand.
TCATTGGATCGAGTCCGAGAGGTTGCCAATCGAACCTCCACCAGCCAGGCCCCAAAGCCGGGTCCAGAAGCGGAGGCGAGCACGAGGCGTGCGTCAGATGCTCCTCCGACAGAGGATGCCAACAGATTGTCTGTCACCAACTCCGAGGTGGAGAGCGCCATGAATCACAGGCGCTGCCAGACAGTTCTTCGTGACGCATGTTTCTCCCAAGAGGCCTTGAATGCCTTCCATTCGGGAGATGCGCACCTCCGTGCCGCTCAAGATGGTCTAGCCAGAGCCACGGAGCAGTATGTGAAGGACATACGAGTGAGGAAAGTTGATGATTATATATGCCAAGAGTCCCCGAGACTTAAAATAGTTAGAATAACTGATTTAAGGATCATTTGTTATCTGAGGATCTTACAAAAAAGAATACCCGACTGTCTCAAGAGCTTGAAGAATGCAAGGCCCAACTTGAGGCCGCACTAGCCGCTATAGGGGGAGCCACAGAGACCCCCTCTGGTAATATATGCTTCAAAAGATAAGTAGTTTGTGAAGTGCAGCGTGTGTGTGTAAATCTGACAATAATATTACAGATGGCGCCGGACTAGATCCAGACAAGCAACAGCTCTTGCACCGGTTGAAGGCCGGCGAGAATGTGCTTACAAGGGTGAGGCAAGAGAAAAATAATCTCCAAGATGCCAACACCCAGCTGGGTAAGGAACTAAAGGATGTCCGAGCCCATTTATGCGACTCCGTGAAGGAGAATCGGCGACTTAAATCAGCGGCATTTATAGTAAGTGCTTGAGTGAACTTTGAAAAAGAGTTCGTGAGGAAGTCAATTATGAGTTATGTCTCAGAGGTATGCTCACGGGTCGTCCTGAAGAGGAAATGCCCGGTTCTACAGGTGACCTTCTTCCCGAGCTATTTCAACTGCACGAACGAGTTCGACAGGCGATGAAAGGCGTCGCCCAGGCCTTATAGCCATCTATCTCCCTGCCCGAAGGCCTTGGAGAGCTTGTAGAGAAGCTTCAGGGAGCACGGCGGCGCTTCCGACTATGGAAGATATCGGCCTGTTATCAAGGCGCCAGGGAGGCCTGGGCCATGGTGAAGATGCGGTACGGTGATGGACCCAAACGACATGGCGAGGTCGGACTGTGGGGCCCGATGGGAAGGAGATCCCTGTGAGCTTAGTGTACGGCCAAGTAGAGTTGGCCGCAAAGTATTCCAGTGGGGATCAGAACTAGACAGCCTATTAGACGGCATTGAAGAGGAATACAATCAGTCAATTTGACTATGTAATTTAAATATGACATGTAAAATGCCTTCTAGCCGGATTGTAGATCGTTTGTCGTAGCGAACCTTTTCGCTTCAACCTCGGGACCCAATAGTCCGGAGTGTGTCCGAATACCCTCGCGGTTATGTAAAAACCGGGGCATGCGTGGAGACCAGGCGTAGGGGTCATGAGTGCTTTATCAGACAAGTGCCCAACTAGTTATGTTATATTACATGGTTAGTAAGAAACATCTTCCAGGGAGAATAGTTCCGTTAGGGGTTCCTTTCCCTGGGAGGCATGCCCTAAAGTGCATGTCCGGACTACGAAAAAAGCAGAAAAGCATCTGGGGGCAGATAAATGAAAAATAAAAAATCGTCTTTTAGTTCACCGACCAAATATTCCCTTAAGAACGCTAGCTTTCGGCTTCACCCAGTCTGAGGTACACGTCCGGCTGACCCGGCGGTAACAATCACAGAGGTGCTCCCTTTACCACCTAGCCGAACAATCGAGAACGTAGGGGTAAGCACAGAGCGAACAGCAACCCAGCTTGGCCAAAACTTAAGTCATATCGATGCATATAATGGTGAATAAAAGGTACATGCGGAAGTGTGACACATGTGTTGGGATAAAGCCCGTATAAATAAGCTTCGGTTAAAGAAGCCCCTGTGTATAATGAGCGGATAGCGCGTCAAGTGTCTTGAACAATGCGCAAAGCAGGCCTTTAACAGCTTCGTAAAAAGGGAGGGAGAAGGAGAGAAATAAAAGACAGCTTGAAATATAAAATATAGACGGAGGAAGGAGACGAACTCAGAATCCGGCGCTAGGCGTAGAATCTTCGGAGACGGGCTGCGTTCCATGGGTTCGGCTCGAGTCGGTTATATGATGCGTTTCGCAGACGATGCAGCTCCGCCGGTCGACTTGGTCGATGATGAAGGGGCCCTCCCATTTGTGCTTGACTTTGTCCTTTTTCTTGTCCGGCAGGCGTAGAACTAGTTCGCCAACGTTGTAAGCTTTGGCCCGTACTTCCCTGCTTTGATATCTTCGAGCCTGTTGTTGATAGAGTGCGGAACGAGCTTTTGCCACATCACGCTCCTCCTCCAAGGCGTCCAAGCTATCCTGCCGATCTAGCTCGGCTTCTCTTTCTTCGTACATGCACACGCGAGGTGAGTCATGAATTATGTCGCAGGGCAAAACTGCCTCTGCGCCGTATACCATAAAAAATGGTGTGAATCCGGTAGTGCGATTCAGCGTGGTCCGCAGCCCCCAGAGTACAGAGTCGAGCTCCTCTACCCCGTGTGTGTTAGATTCCTTTAGGGACCGCACTAGTCTGGGTTTAATGCCGCTCATGATTAGACCGTTTGCTCGCTCGACTTGACCGTTAGTTTGGGGGTGATAGACTGAAGCATAGTCGAGATTGATGCCCATGTTTTTGCACCAGAGTTTAACCTCGTCGGCCGTGAAGTTCATGCCGTTATTAGTGATGATGCTACGGGGACGCCAGAACGGTGTACTACCCACGATATGAAGTCTATCACCGGTCCGGATTCGCCGTCTTTCTGAACTTGGCCTCTATCCATTTGGTGAATTTATCCACCATGACCAATAGGTATTTTTGCTTGTGGGTTCCTCCTTTAAGGGGTCCAACCATGTCAAGCCCCCTGCATGAAGGGCCAGGTGATGGGTATAGTTTTGAGGCGGTGGGGCATGTGGCTTTGATTAGCAAAGAGCCGGGCAACCGACGCATCATTGGACTAAGTCCTGAAAGCATCTGCCCGGGCCGTCGGCCAATAAAATCTGTCAGACGGAAGGCCTTGCTCGCAAGGGCCCGAGCTGTGACATGGTGCCCACCGAGTCCGACATGAATTTCAGCCAGGAGATTCCTCCCTTCCTCTTCGGAGATACACCTTTGAAGGACTCTGGTTGTGCTTTTCTTATAAAGTTCTCCCTCATGGACCTTATAGGCTTTAGACTGCCGCACTATGCAGCGGGCCTCGTTTTGGTCCTCGGGAAATTCCTGCCTAGTTAGGTAGGCTAGGAATGGTTCTGTCCACAGGGCGATGACTGCCATAATTTCGTGGGCTGACGGTGTTATTTCATTGGAGGGACCACCAACTATGTCAGAATGTTCGGAGTGGGGCAGTGCGGTTGGGCCCGGTTTGTTATTTTCGGACACTCCCTCCCATAGTACGGATGGCTTGAAAAGCCTCTCTAGGAAGATATTGGGGGGAACGGCATCGCGCTTTGCGCCAATGAGTGCCAACACGTCTGCTGCCTAGTTGTTATCCCGGGCTATATGGTGAAATTCAAGCTCCTCAAACCGAGCTGACATTTTTAGGACGGCATTGCGATAAGCTGCCATTTTCGGATCCTTGGCATCAAAGTCCCCATTTATTTGGGATATCGCGAGGTTCGAATCCCCGCGCACCTCTAGGCGCTGAATGCCCATGGAGACTGCCATCCGGAGGCCATGTAGAAGGGCCTCGTATTCGGCCGCGTTGTTGGAGTCCGTGTACATTATTTGAAGTACGTATTGGACTGTATCTCCGTTTGGGGACGTCGAGCACGCCAGCCCCAGGCCGCCAACATTTTGGAGCCGTCGAAGTGCATGATCCGGTTGGAATATGCGCCCGTACTCTTTAGGGAGTTCGGCTTGATCCATTCGGCGATGAAGTCAGCCAAAACTTGCGACTTAATAGCTCGCCGTGGCTTGTAGGTTATGTCGAACGGGAGGAGCTCAATGGCCCACTTAGCAATCCGTCCCGTTGCGTCGCGGTTGTTTATAATGTCATTAAGAGGTACTTCGGAGGCTACTGTTATCGAACACTCTTGGAAGTAGTGTCGCAGCTTCCGGGATGCCATGAACACCGCGTATGCTATCTTTTGATAATGCGGGTACCATGACTTGCATGGAGTTAGGACAGTGGACACGTAGTAAACTGGTTTTTGGAGAGGGAACTTGTGTCCGTCCGTTTCTCGTTCGACAACGAGCACCTCGCTTACAACTTGATGGGTTGCTACGATGTATAATAGAATTGTTTCGCCCATGTTGGGCGCGGCCAGGACCGGATTTGTTGCCAATATGGCTTTGATTTCTTCGAGTCCGGCCGTGGCAGCATCCGTCCACTCGAAGTGTTCGGTGCGCCGGAGGAGGCGATAAAGGGGTAGCCTCTCCGATGAAGTGTGAGTAGTTTACCTCGGACCTTCGGGTCCATAGTTAGTAGCTAGGTGGCTTCTTCTCTCTTTTTGGATCGCAATACAATGTTCTCCCCCTCTCTCGTGGAGATCTATTCGATGTAATCTTCTTTTTGCGGTGTGTTTGTTGAGACCGATGAATTGTGGGTTTATGATCAAGATTATCTATGAACAATATTTGAATCTTCTCTGAATTCTTCTATGTATGATTGGTTATCTTTGTAAGTATCTTCAAATTATCAGTTTGGTTTGGCCTACTAGATTGATGTTTCTTGCAATGGGAGAAGTGCTTAGCTTTGGGTTCAATCTTGCGGTATCCATTCCCAGTGACAGTAGGGGCATCAAGGCACGTATTGTATTGTTGCCATCGAGGATAACAAGATGGGTTTTTTATCATATTGCATGAATTTATCCCTCTACATCATGTCATCTTGCTTAAGGCGCTGCTCTGTTTTCATTAACTTAATACTCTAGATGCATGCTGGATAGCGGTCGATGAGTGGAGTAATAGTAGTAGATGCAGGCAGGAGTCGGTCTACTTGTTTCAGACGTGATGCCTATATACATGATCATACCTAGATATTCTCATAACTATGCTCAATTCTGTCAATTGCTCAACAGTAATTCGTTCACCCACCGTAAAATACTTATGCTCTTGAGAGAAGCTACTAGTGAAACCTATGGCCCCCGGGTCTATCTTCATCATATTAATCTTCCAAACACTTTGTTATTTCCTTCGCTTTTTTACTTTGCTTTTATTTTACCTTGCATCTTTATCACAAAAATACCAAAAATATTATCCTATCATATCTATCAGATCTCACTCTCGTAAGTGACCGTGAAGGGATTGACAACCCCTTATCCCGTTGGTTGCGAGGAGTTATTTGTTTTGTGTAGGTATGAGGGACTCATGGCGTAGCCACCCTCTTTGGATTGATACCTTGGTTCTCAAAAACTGAGGGAAATACTTACGCTACTTTGCTGCATCACCCTTTCCTCTTCAAGGAAATCCAACGCAGTGCTCAAGAGGTAGCAATATGCAAAAACTATCAGGACTAAGTTCATGATATATTAAGTTCAATTAGTCATATTACTTAAGACTTCCCACTTAGATAGACATCCCTCGAGTCATCTAAATGATCACGTGATCCATATCAACTAAACCATGTCCGATCATCACGTGAGATGGAGTAGTTTTCAATGGTGAACATCTCTATGTTGATCATATCTACTATATGATTCACGTTCGACCTTTCGGTCGTAGTATTCCGAGGCCATGTCTGTACATGCTAGGCTCGTCAAGTTTAACCCGAGTATTCTGCACGTGCAAAATTGTCTTGCACCTGTTGTATGTGAACATAGAGCTTATCACACCCGATCATCACATGGTGTCTCGGCACGACGAACTGTCGCAACGGTGCATATTCAAGGAGAACACTTATACCTTGAAATTTTAGTGAGGGGTCAAAATAAGATGCATAAAAGATAAACATCACATGCAATCAAAATATGTAACATGATATGGCCATCATCATCTTGTGCCTTTGATCTCCATCTTCGAAGCACCGTCATGATCTCCATCGTCACCGGCTTGAAACCTTGATCTCCATCATAGCGTTGGTTTCGTCTCGCCAACTATTGCTTCTACAACTATCGCTAACGCATAGTGATAAAGTAAAGCAATTACATGGCAATTGCATTTCATACAATAAAGCGACAACCATAAGGCTCCTGCCAGTTGCCGATAACTTTCACAAAACATGATCATCTCATACATCAACGTATATCACATCATGTCTGGACCATATTGATAACCCACAAGTATAGGGGATCGCAATAGTTTTCAATAAGTAAGAGTGTCGAACCCAACGAGGAGCTAAAGGTAGAACAAATATTCCCTCAAGTTCTATCGACCACCGATACAACTCTACGCACGCTTGACGTTCACTTTACCTAGAACAAGTATGAAACTAGAAGTACTTTGTAGGTGTTTTTGAATAGGTTTGCAAGAAAGTAAAGAGCACGTAAATAAAGACTAGGGGCTGTTTAGATGAAGACACAACTAAATTAGTTTTAGTATAGAGCTTTTTGTTACAAGAAAGTTATTTGTCCCTAGGCAATCAATAACTAGACTGGTAATCATTATTACAATTTTATTTGAGGGAGAGGCATAAGCTAACATACTTTCTCTACTTGGATCATATGCACTTACGATTGGAAGTCTAGCAAGCATCCGCAACTACTAAAGATCATTAAGGTAAAACCCAACCATAGCATTAAAGCATCAAGTCCACTTTATCCCATACGCAAACAACCTACTTACTCGGGTCTGTGCTTCTGTCACTCACGCCACACCCACCATAAGCAAATCATGAACATATTGCAAACCCTACAGCGGGAATCCCTCACGCTTGCGCGACACGGAGAGCACCATAGGACAACACCAATAATAAAACATGCAACTCAAACCAATCTTGATCATCAAATAGCCCATAGGACAAAACGGATCTACTCAAACATCTAGGGTAGCCATACATCATTGGGAAATAATATATAGCGTTGAGCACCATGTTTAAGTAGAGATTACAGCGGGTAAGAGAGAGGTTACACCGCTGCATAGAGGGGGGAAGAGTTGGTGATGATGGTGGTGAAGTTGTTGGTGAAGATTGCGGTGATGATGATGGCCACGCGGCGTTCCGCGCCACCGGAAGAGAAGGGGAGAAGGGGCCCCTTCGTCTTCTTCTTCCTTGACCTCCTCCCTAGATGGGAGAAGGGTTTCCCCTCTGGTCCTTGGCCTCCATGGCGTGGGAGGGGCGAGAGCCCCTCCGAGATTGGATCTGTCTCTCTGTCTCTATCTGTTTCTCGTTCTCGTCTGCTGCCATTTCACCGTTTCTTTTATATCCAGAGATCCGTAACTCCGATTGGATTGAAACCTTCGCCCAAATCTTTTACCAAAAATTAGCTTTCTTGCGGCCAAAGTAGAGCATCAACCGCCTTACGGGTGGCCCACGAGGGTGGGGGGCGCGCCTGCCTGGAGTGGCCGTGGGCCCCACCCTCGTGACCACCTCGGGCACCATCTCGCGTTGATTTTATTCCCAAAAATCACAAAAATTCCAAAATAATTCTCCGTCCGTTTTTATCCTGTTTGGACTCCGTTTGATATGGGGTTTCTGCGAAACATAAAACATGCAACAGACATGAACTGGCACTTTGAGCCTTTGGATCAATATGTTAGTCCCAAAAATAGTAAAAAAAGTTGCCAAAAAGTATATGAAAGTTGAATAATATTGGCATGGAACAATAAAAAATTATAGATACGACGGAGACGTATCACATATCACATCACTACATGCCCTGCAAAAACAAGTTAGACGTCCTCTACTTTGTTGTTGCAAGTTTTATGTGGCTGCTACGGGTTTCTAGTAAAAACTGTTCTTACCTACGTATCAAAACCACAATGATGTTTCGTCAAGTTTGTTGTTTTAACCTTCAAAAAGGACCGGCCGTAGTCAAATTCGATTCAACTAAAGTTGGAGAAACAGACACCTGCCAGCCACCTTTATGCAAAACGAGTTGCATGTCTGTCGGTGGAACCGGTCTCATGAACATGGTCATGTAACGTTGGTCCGGGCCGCTTCATCCAACAATACCGCCGAATCAAAATAAAACATTGGTGGTAAGTAGTATGACTATGACCGCCCACAACTCTTTGTGTTCTACTCGTTCATATCATCTACGCATAGACCTGGCTCGGATGCCACTGTTGGGGGACGTAGCATGCAATTTCAAAAAAAATCCTACGATCACGCAAGATCTATCTTGGAGATGCATAGCAACGAGAAGGGGAGAGTGTGTCCACGTACCCTCGTAGACCTAAAGCGGAAGCGTTAGCTTAATGCGGTTGATGTAGTCGAACGTCTTCTCGATTCAACCGATCAAGCTCCGAACGTACGGTACCTCTGAGTTCTGCACACATTCAGCTCGATGACGTCCCTCGAACTCTTGATCCAGCAAAGTGTCGAGGGAGAGTTTTGTCAGCCCAACCGCGTGGTGACGGTGTCGTGAAGTGATCCGCGCAGGGCTTCGCCTAAGCACTACGACAATATGACCGCAGGAGTAAATGGTGGAGGGGGGCATAGTACACGGCTAAGAACAATTAATGTGCCTTAGAGGTGCCACCCACCCCCGTATATAAAGGAGGGAGAGGGGAGGAGGCCAGCCTAGGGGCGCACCAAGTGGGGGGTGGGGGAAATGGGGAAGGAGAGGGAGAAGGAGAAGGAAAGGGGTGGGCCACGCCCCCTCCCCTTGTCCAATTCGGACTCCCCATGGGGGGGGGGGGGGGGCGCCACCCCCTTGTGGGCTGCCTCTTGCCTCCCTCCTATGGCCCATATGGCCCATATCTTCCCCCGGGGGGTTCCAGTAACCTCCCCGGTACTCCGATATGTACCCGTTACATTCCGAAACACTTCCCGTGTCTGAATACTATCGTCCAATGTATAAATCTTTACCTCTCGACCATTTCGAGACTCCTCATCATGTCCATGAAATCATCCGGGACTCCAAACAATCTTTGGTTACCAAAACACATAATTCATAATACAAATCGTCATCGAACGTTAAGCGTGCGGACCCTACGGGTTTGAGAACTATGTAGACATGACAGAGACATATCTCCGGTTAATAACCAATAGGGGAACCAGGATGCTCATATTGGTTCCTACATATTCTACAAAGATCTTTATCGGTCAAACCGTAATGACAACATATGTCATTCCCTTTGTCATTGGTATGTTACTTGCCCGAGGTTCGATCGTCGGTATCTTCATACCTAGTTCAATCTCGTTACTGGCAAGTCTCTTTACTCGTTCCGTAATGCATCATCCCATAACGAACTCATTGGTCACATTGCTTGCAAGGCCTATCATGATGTGCATTACCGAGAGGGCCCAGAGATACCTCTCCGATACTCGGAGTGACAAATCCTAATCTCGATCTATTCCAACCCAACAAACACCTGTAGAGCATCTTTATAATCACCCAGTTACGTTGTGACGTTTGATAGCACACAAGGTATTCCTCTGGTATTCGGGAGTTTCATAATCTCATAGTCAAAGGAATATGTATAAATCATGAAGAAAGAAATAGCAGTAAAACTTAACGATCATTATGCTAAGCTAATGGATGGGTCTTGTCCATCACATCATTCTCCTAATTATGTGATCCCGTTCACCAAATGACAACACATTTCTATGGTTAGGAAACTTAACTATCTTTGATTAACGAGCTAGTCTAGTAGAGGCATACTAGGGACATTGTGTTTTGTCTATGTATTCACACATGTATCTAGTTTCTGGTTAATACAATTCTAGCATAAATAATAAACATTTATCATGATAGAAGGAAATATAAATAACAACTTTATTATTGCCTCAAGGGCATATTTCCTTCAACCAGCACCTCTATCGACCCCTTCCACTACTATCTCCCTGCACCGTGTCCCGGAAGACCAAGTGGGGGCGAGCAAGGAGGCCCCAATTCAGGTGGGGTTGATGCTTAGTAGGCTCAGGGACGCCTATGATGCCAGCCAGGCTGCAGACCAACATCCTAGTAAGTACCATTGTGAGTAGAATTTCCAACTTCATTGTCAAGTTTCCGTTTCCTTCTTCATGGTAAGGTTTCTCTTAGTGGGTTTGCGCAGGAGTAGGACACACTGATACGTCTCCATCATATCTACTTTTCCTAACGCTTTTCCTCTTGTTTTGGACTCTAATTTGCATGATTTGAATGAAACTAACCCGGACTGACGTTGTTTTTAGCAGAACTACCATGGTGTTGTTTTTGTGCAGAAATAAAAGTTCTCGGAATGGAACGAAACTTTATGGAGAATTTTTATACAATAAAAGAAAAATACTGGAGCCACGAACCACCTAAGGGGGGCCCTGGGTGAGCACAACCCACCAGGGCGCGCCCCCCTCCAAACGCGCCCAAGTGGGTTGTGCCCACCTGGTGGCCCCGCAGACCCTGACTCCAACTCTATAAAATCCTATTTTTGGAGAAAAAATCAGGGACAAAAAATTATCACGTTTCACGAGGCGGAGCCGCCGCCACCTCCTATTCTTCATCTGGAGGCCAGATTTGGAGTCTGTTTGTGGCTTCGGAGAGGGGGATCTTTGATCTTTGTCATCACCAACCCTTCTCCATCGCTAATTCCATGATGCCCCCCATCGGGAGTGAGTAATTCCTTCGTAGGCTCACTGGTCCGTGAGGAGTTTCATACGTCCATTTTGCATCATGTTTTTCTACTGTTATTTATGATGTTTTTATGCGTAATAATGCTTTTTGGAGTAATTCTAATGCCATTTCTCTCATAATATGCAAGGTAAACACAAAGAGGGAGAATTCCGGCAGCTGGAATATGGACCTGGAAAAGCTACGTCAGGCTACCTATTCTGCACAACTCCAAACAAGCTGAAACTTCAGGGAGAATTTTTATGGAATATATGAAGAGTATTGGAGCCAATAAGTACGAGAGGGAGCCCAGGCGTGCCAAGGTGGGTTGTGCTCACCCGGGCCCACCTTCTGTGCCCATCTTCTGGTATATAAGTCATTTGGACCTATAAAAAAAATAAGAAGATGACTTTCGGGATGGAGCGCCATCGTCTCGAGGCGGAACTTGGGCAGGAGCACCATTGCCCTCCGGTGAAGCGATTCCGGCGGGGGAACTTCCCTCCCGGAGGGGGAAATCATCGTCATCATCATCACTGTCGGTGTCAAAATCGGCGGATCTCGGGTAGGGGGTCCCGAACTGTGCGTCTAGGCGGATGGTAACAGGAGACAAGGGACACGATGTTTTTACCCAGGTTCGGGCCCTCTCGAGGTAATACCCTACTCCTGCTTGATTAATATTGATGATATGGGTAGTACAAGAGTAGATATACCACGAGATCAGAGAGGCTAAACCCTAGAAGCTAGCCTATGGTATGATTGTTGTTAGATCCTCCGGACTAAAACCCTTCGGTTTATATAGACACCAAATAGGGTTAGGGTTACACAGAGTCGGTTACAATGGTAGGAAATCTACATATCCGTATCACCAAGCTTGCCTTCCACGCCAAGGAAAGTCCTATCCGGACACGTGACGAAGTCTTCAATCTTGTATCTTCATAGTCCAGGAGTCCGGCCAACGGTGATAGTTCGGCTATCCGGACACCCCCGAATCCAGGACTCCCTCAATCACCAACAACTCTCCCATCTTGGGGAGGGCAATCTCCATCAACACCATCTCATCTCAACCCCTAGTTCATCTCTTGTGTTCAATCTTTGTACCGGAACTTTAGATTGGTGCTTGTGGGTGACTAGTAGTGTTGATTACATCTTGTAGTTGATTACTATATGGTTTATTTGGTGGAAGATTATATGTTCATATCCATTATGCTATTTAATACCCCTATGATATTGAGCATTATTATCATTTGTGAGTAGTTACTTTTGTTTTTGAGGTCACAGGAGAAATCATGTTGCAAGTAATCATGTGAACTTGATGTGTGTTTGATATTTTGATAGTATGTATGTTGTGATTCCCTTAGTGGTGTCATGTGAACGTCGAATACATGAAACGTCACCATATTTGGGCCTAAGGGAATGCATTGTGGAGTAGTTATTAGATGATGGGTTGCAAGAGTGACAGAAGCTTAAACTCTAGTTTATGCGCTATTCCGTAAGGGACCGATTGGATCCAAAAGTTTAATGCTATGGTTAGAATTTATTCTTAATACTTTTCTCATAGTTGCGGATTCTTGTGAGAGGGTTAATCATAAGTAGGAGGTTTGTTCAAGTAAGAACATCACCTAAGCACCAGTCCACCCACATATCAAAATTATCATGCTCATATGATTCGCGTTCGTTACTTTGATAATTTGATATGTGGGTGGACCGGTGCTTGGGTGTTGTCCTTACTTGGACAAGCCTCCAACTTATGATTAACCCCTCTCGCAAGCATCCTCAACTATGAAAGAAGAATTAAGATAAATCTAACCATAGCATGAAACATGTGGATCCAAATCAGCCCCTTACGAAGCAACGCATAAACTAGGGTTTAAGCTTCTGTCACTCTAGCAACCCATCATCTACATATTACTTCCCAATGTCTTCCTCTAGGCCCAAATCATGGTGAAGTGGCATGTAGTCGACATTCACATAACACCACTAGAGGAAAGGCAACATACATCTCATCAAAATGTCAAACGAATACCAAATTCACATGATTACTTATAACAAGACTTCTCCCATGTCCTCAGGAACATACGTAACTACTCACAAAGCATATTCATGTTCAAGATCAGAGGGGTATTGAATATCATTAAGGATCTGAACATATGATCTTCCACCGAATAAACCAACTAGCATAAACTACAATGAGTAATCAACACTACTAGCAACCCACAGGTACCAATCTAAGGTTTTGAGACAAAGTTCGAATACAAGAGATGAACTAGGGTTTGAGAGGAGATGGTGCTGGTGAAGATGTTGATAGAGATTGACCCCCTCTCGATGAGAGGATCGTTGGCGATGATGATGGCTTTGATTTCCCCCTCCGGGAGGGAAGTTTCCCTGGTAGAACAGCTCCGCCGGAGCCCTAGATTGCTTCTGCCCAGGATCCGCCACGAGACGGCAGAGCTTCGTCCTGAAAGATTCCTTCTGGTTTTTTGAGGTAAAAACCCTTCATATAGCAGAAGATGGACACCGGAGACCCGCCAAGGGGGCCGCAAGCCCTAGGGGTGTGCCTAGGGGGTAGGGCGCGCCCCCAGGATTGTGGCCACCTGTGGGTCCCCTCTAGTATTTTCTTCGCCAAATATTTTTTTGTATATTCCAAAATAATTCTCCGTAAATTTTTAGGACTTTTGGAGTTGTACAGAATAGGTCTCTCAGATTTGCTCCTTTCCGGTCTAGAATTCCAGCTGCCGGCATTCTCCCTCTACATGTAAAGCTTGTAAAATAAGAGAGAAAATGCATAATTATTATACCATAATGTGTAATAACAGCCCATAATGCAATAAATATCAACATAAAAGCATGATGCAAAATGAACATATCAACTCCCCCAAGCTTAGACCTCGCTTGTCTTCAAGCGAAGGCCGAAATCGATAATCATGTCCACATGTTTAGAGATAGAGGTGTCGATAAAATAAAATACAAACATGAGGTTATCATGATCATATTTAGAACAACAACATATTTTGACAAATAATTTCTTATGCTAAAGTAATAAATCGTTCACAAGGTAAGTGTGAATCAGAAACTTTATTGAAAACTAACAAACTATGATCTCAGTCATTGAAGCAATTGCAATTTATCATAATATCGGAAAGAGTCAATGTAAGAGCTTTTGTATAGCAAGTCCACATACTCAACCATCTTTTAGTCTGTTATAATTGCTAACACTCACACGATACTTATGAGATCAAAGCCTCAGTCGGACACAGAAAAAGATATGGGCTTATAGTTTCGCCTCCCAACCTTTTACCTCAAGGGTAATGTCAACAATAGTACTTTATGATAACCTACATTCGAGTGGATATATATATATATATATATATATATATATATATATATATAGCTTGCCAAAAATAAAAAATGTAAATAGGAAAGGTGAAGATCACCATGACTCTTGTATAAGGGCATAAGTTAAAAGTAGAAGATAGGCTCTTCGTAGAGGGAAACAGAGGTTGTCATGCGCTTTTATGGTTGGATGCACAAAATCTTAATGCAAAAGAATGTCATTTTATATTGCCGCTTGTGATAAAGAACTTTATTATGTAGTCCGTCCCTTTTATTTCTTCCATATCACAAGTTCGTATAAAGCTTATTTTCTTCACACTAAAATATCATACGTATTTAGAGAGCAATTTTTATTGCTTGCACCGATGACAACTTATTTGAAGGATCTTACTCAATCCATAGGTAGATATGATGGACTCTCATGGTAAAACTGGTTTAAGGGATGTTTGGATGCACAAGTAGTATCTCTACTTGGTGCAAAATATTTGGCTAGCATAGGAGGGAAAGCAAGCTCAACATGTTGGAGGATGCATGACAATATAACTTCTATTCGGATATAAGAAAACATAACCCATTATGTTGTCTTCCTTGTCCAACGTCAACCTTTTAGCATGTAATATTTTAATGAGTGCTCACAATCACAAAAGATGTCCAAGATAGTATATTTATATGTGAAACCTCTCTTTCTTTATTACTTCCTCTTAATTGCAACAATGACCAAAACTATGTTTGTCGACTCCCAACAAATTTTATGCATCATACTATTTATATGTGAAGTCATTTCTCTCCATAAGATTATTATATAATCCTTTTACTTCTTTTATTCTTTTTATTTTCCTTAAGATCAAAGTAAGAAAGCAAAGCCCTCAACTCAAAACTAATTATATAACTCACAGACTTGATTACATAGATAGAACACGAAGGAAAGCTCAAAACTGGATCAACTAAAAACTTTTATTCTACTAGATCAAGATATAACCAAAAGGATCAAACTAAGAGAGAGGAAAAAATGATAAAGGTAAAGATGTGATGGTGATATGATACCGGGGCACCTCCCTCAAGCTTGGTGCCCATACCCATGTACTCAATTTTCCTTCTTCGGAGGAGATGGCGGTGATGAGGTTGATGATGTGGGAAGCTTATGCTCCGTCTTCCAAGGCATATGTTCACCATCGTAAAAAGATGAACTAGTCTCCGGGATCCTCAAATCTGCAGCCAAACTCATCCTCTTAAATCTGTTTTCATACTCACAGTTTTGGTTTTGCGGGTCATAAATCTAGGCTTGTGATACGTCCATTTTGCATCATGCTTTTATATCGATATTTATTGCATTATGGGCTGTTATTACACATTATATCACAATCCTTATGCCTTTTCTCTCTTATTTTATAAGGTTTACATGAAGAGGGAGAATGCCGGCAGCTGGAATTCTGGACTGGGAAAGGAGCAAATATTAGAGACATATTCTACACAACTCCAAAAGTATTGAAACTTCACGGAGAATATTTTTGGAATATATAAAATATATTGGGCGAAGAAACTACCAGAGGGGGCCACCAGCCAACCACAAGGGTGGAGGGCGCGCCCTACCCCCTGGGCACTCCCCCCGTCCTTGTGGGCCCCCTGGCAGGCCCCTGACGCCATCTTCTGCTATATGGTGTGTTTTGAACTAGAAAAAATAAGAAGGAAGCTTTCGGGATGAAGCACCGCCGTCTTGAGGCGGACCTTGGGCAGAACCAATCTAGGGCTCCGACGGAGCTGTTCTGCCAGGGAAACATCCCTCCGGGAGGGGGAAATCAAAGCCATGATCATCACCAACGATCCTCTCATCGAGAGGGGGTCAATCTCCATCAACATCTTCACCAGCACCATCTCCTCTCAAACCCTAGTTCATCTCTTGTATCTGATCTCTATCTCAAAACCTCATATTGATACATGTGGGTTGCTAGTAGTGTTGATTACTCCTTGTAGTTGATGCTAGTTGGTTTATCCTATGGAAGATTATATTTTCAGATCCTTAATGATAATTAATACTGCTCTGATCTTGATAATGAATATGCTTTGTGAGTAGTTACGTTTGTTCCCGAGGACATGGGAGAAGTCTTGTTATAAGAAATCATGCGAATTTGGTATTCGTTCGATATTTTGATGAGATGTATGTTGTCTTTCCTCTAGTGGTGTTATGTGAACGTCGACTACATGACACTTCACCATGATTTGGGCCTGTGGGAAAGCATTGGGAAGTAACATGTAGATGATGGGTTGCTAGAGTGATAGAAGCTTAAACACTAGTTTATGCGTTGCTTCGTAAGGGGCTGATTTGGATCCATATGTTTCATGCTATGGTTATGTTTACCTTAATTCTTCTTTCGTAATTGCGAATACTTGCGAGGGGGGTTAATCATAAGTGTGAGGCTTGTCCAAGGAAGGGCAGCACCCAAGCACCGGTCCACCCACATATCAAATTATCAAAGTAACGAACGCGAATCATATGAGCATGATGAAAACTAACTTGACAACAATTCCCATGTGTCCTCGGGAGCGCTTTGCTTTATATAAGAGTTCGTCCAGGCTTGTCCTTTTCTACAAAAAAGATTTTTCCACCTTGCTGCACCTTGTTTACTTTTCTTACTTGTTACTCGTGACAAATTACCTTATCACACAACTATCTGTTGCCGATAATTTCAGTGATTGCAGAGAATACCTTGCTGAAAACCGCTTGTCATTTGCTTCTGCTCCTCGTTGGGTTCAACACTCTTACTTATCAAAAGGACTACGATAGATCCCCTATACTTGTGGGTCATCAGCTTGGAGATGCTCTATTTTCTCATGAAGCTTGATGATGGCCTCTCTGATGTTCTTGGTGTCCAGCTTGTGGTCACGAGTAAATTCCATGATCATGGAGTGATTGGTGTTGAGTCCGCGTTCCACCATCCCTTGGCACTTGAAGAGTTGCTGCTCCATTGCTTCGAGCCTTGTCTCCATGCTTTGGGTCCTTTTTGGCCCTTGAACATCGCGGATGGGCAGCACCCCCTCACGCATCTCAATGGTTTGAGGGTGTTGCAGCACCTCCGCAAGGTAGGGGTTGATGACCTTCTCAAATAACTTGTCCTTTGGGGCGCTTGGGGACGTCATAGCGATCTAGATCTATCGAAAAAACAGCCCAAAAGAAGAACAAAGGATTTTGCCGTGGTAAGGTGGTCAAAACCTTCGGGAGATTGTATAATGAATTTTTACCGACCAAAAGAAGTATTCTGCAAGAAAACGGAGCCCGGAGGGCACACGAGGTGGCCACAAGCCTAGGAGGCGCGCCCCCAGGGCTTGTCGCCTCCTCGTGCACTTTTCGGACTACTTTTTATTTTCCTAATTTTTTTAAATATTTAAAAACAGAATAAAATTGCCATTGGAAAAGTTTTGGAGTCGGTTTACATACCGTATCACAAACCTATTCCTTTGGGAGTCTGGAATGTTCTGGTAGGTCTCCCTTATGTACTCCTCCGGTGTTATGGTATTAATAATATTGGTTTCAACATTTATGGGAGTACCTAAGATGTAATGTTTGATTCTTTGCCTGTTTACCAACTTCGGGTTATTCCCTTTGGCGTTGTTGATCTTGATGGCACAGGAACGGTAAACTTCCTCGACAATGTAAGGTCCTTCCCACTAAGAGAGAAGTTTTCCCGCAAAAAAACTTAAATGAGAATTGTATAGCAAGACATGGTCACCTACATTAAATTCACACTTTTGTATCCTTTTATCATGCCATCTTTTAACTTTCCCTTCAAAAAAATTGGCATTCTCATAGGCTTGGGTTCTCCATTCATCGAGTGAGCTAAAGTCAAATAACTCTTCTCACCGGCAAGTTTGAACTCATAGTTGAGCTCCTTAATTTCCCAATAAGCTTTATGTTCTAGTTCTAGAGGTAAGTGAAATGCTTTTCCATAAACCATTTTATATGGAGACATACGCATAGGATTTTAATAAGCAGTTCTATAAGCCCATAATGCATCATCAAGTTTCTTAGACCAATTCTTCCTAGATCTGTTAACAGTCTTTTGCAAGATCAATTTTATTTCTCTATTACTCAATTCTACTTGACCACTAGACTAAGGGTGATATGGAGATGCAATTCTATGGTTAACATCATACTTAGCAAGCAATTTACGGAAAGCACCATGAATAAAGTGTGAACCACCATCTATCATTAAATATCTAGGGACTCCAAACCACGAGAAAATAACTTCTTTAAGCATTTTAATAGAAGTGTTTTGATCAACACTGCTAGTTGGAATAGCTTCTACCCACTTACTAACATAATCAACAGTAACTAAAATATGTGTATACCAATTAGAGGATGGAAAAGGTCCCATATATTCAAATCCCCAAACATCAAATGGTTCAATAACAAGTGAATAATTCATAGGCATTTCCTGACGTCTACTAATATTACCAATTCTTTGACATTCATCACAAGATAATACAAACTTACAAGCATCCTTGAAGAGAGTAGGCCAAGAAAAACTAGATTGTAATACCTTGTGTGTAGTTCTATCTCCAGCATGGTGTTGTCGTATTCAGGGTTCCGGCTGCACCGGTCACAAGGCGGGGGTGAAGGCCCTGAGCCCCCTGACACCGTCGTGGTCGCCCGTCGATCCAACCAGTGGAGCAGCTCCGGCCATGGGGACCGAACGGAGAAGCGGAGCCGATGGAGGAGCGGAACTTTGGCGCACCCCTACCTGGCGCGCCAAATGTCGGATTCTGGGTTCCGGCAAACCCTTGAGGTTCGAACACTGGGGTGCACATGAAGATCTCTCTCTCTCTCTCTCTCTCTCTCTCTCTAGCTCGCTCTCACAACGATCTCAAGGCCTAGCTCGACGAACCCAAGGAACAAGAGACACGAGGGTTTATACTGGTTCGGGCCACCGTTGTGGTGTAATACCCTACTCCAGTGTGGTGTGGTGGATTGCCTTGTAGGCTAATGATGTACATGTACAACGGGTGAACAGCCTCCTGAGGAGAGGTGTTCTTGAGCTTGGTGAGCTTGTGTGGTGGCTTTGGTCAACTATGAGATGAGATGCTCCCATGGAGGTGGCTAGTCCAATTTATAGAGGCCCTGGTCCTTTTCCCAAATATTAGGCGGGAAGGGATCCCACAACAGCCATTTTGAAGGGGGACAACTAGTACAAGTTATCCTGACAAAAGGTGGTCTTCGCCTGCCAAAGGCTCTGGTGGTGACGCCGTCATGGGCTCCACGATGACCTCCGTCCTGCCGTCCTGCTGGTCTTGGTCTTGTTGCACCAATATGTTAACCTTTACCTGATACCTCGGGACTCCTCGCATGCGCTTGCCCCTTCAGCACAAAAGAGGCACCGAGTAATTTGCGCCCGCTGGCGCCCGCCTGGCCTTGGTCGTCATGGCTCACGTCACGTGCACCTCGCGAGGTGCCCCTTGCATAGATATCTCCGCTGCTCGGGAGCCAGCCTAGGGAGGCTGCCCCTGAGGAGGTCTGGCGTCGTCCGCCTCGCGAGGCTTGGCCCCTCGCGAGGGTCTTGAGTGGTTGTCGATGAAGATGGGCCGTACCAGGCCGCTGGATGAGCCACGCCCTGGGCCGTAGGCAGGCAAGTCTGGGTACCCCCGTTCCCAGGACGCCGACAGTAGCCCCCGGGCCCAAGGCGCGCTAATACTTGGCTTCATGGCGAAGCCAAGGGTCAAGTGCGGAGCGCCGCGGGCCCCAATAGCCTGCGGCCTTGATTGACGCGTGTCGATTGATAGGACGTGGGCGTTTCCGCTTCCCCACGCTGCCTCGACAACCGCCTGACTTGACGAGTCCCTGCTGCATGCAGAAAAACCATCATTACCTGCGATCGTGGAGGCCGGGGTTGACCTCCCTCTGGCTATAAATGAGGAGAGGGGCAGAGCCCCTATCACTCATCTCTTCCTCCATTCCGCCCACTTCTTCTTTTTCCTCCTTGCCGCGACACTCATGGCGCCAGTGAAGAGGTTCTCTGCCGCCGAGAAAGGGAAGGCTCGCCAGGAGGGCCCTGGCTCGCCACCGCCTAAGAGGGGGCGCGATCGCCCCCTCAAGCATGCCGCAACCCCCACTATGGTCCCTCGTGGGCGTGGGCGAACTTCCTTGGGGTCCGACGCCATACTTGGCGGCTGCAGCAACGCCTCTTCGCACGGCGGGAGCCGCCTAGGTCGTGGCAGCCCCGTCAATGAAGGGAGGCACGCCATGGTTGCTCGGCCTCCCCGGCCGCGCTTCCACTCGGCGGAGGTGCTGCCGGAATTCGTCATGTGGTCGAAGAACCCGGCCGACACCTGGCTTCAGCTTCGGTGCTCCTTTGCTGGCGAGCTGTCGGCCCCGGTCCTGGCGGCCTCTGGTTGCAGGCCGACAGCTGTTGCAGCAAGGCTTCATGGGTCGCGGTGGAGGTCTCCGTTGTGGGCAACGTAGCCCTGGCCCGCGGCTGGCAGACGTTCGCCCGCGCGCGCGGCCTGAGCAGGCGGTGCACCCTCCACTTCAAGTACGACGGTGCAGCGACCCTCTTCGTCAGGGTGTTCGGGGAAGATGGTCGCCGCACCGGGTGCTGCCCTGAAGAGAACGATGGTGACAAAGTGCTCGGCCTCGGCGACGGCCGTGAGGAGGATGAGGGTGAACTCGCCCTCGACGACAGCCGCAGCTCGTCCGGCGACGACAGCTCCTCCTCCGGCGGAAGCTCCAACAGCGGCGGCTAAAACCAGCCGCCACGTCGTCGGGCTCGCTTCGAGGACGATGGCGGATCGTCCCGTTGCCGCGCCCCAGTGAAGCGCGAGGAGGTCTTCATCTGTGTCCGAGGGGCTGATCCTATTGAGCAGTTGCGTCATGGGAGCCGCTTTTTCTTGTCCTCTCCTTCCCTTTCCTCCTGCATTGTTAGAAATGAGTATGGGGCCCTGCGGGGGCGTGTGACGAACCATGGTGCTTATGTTGCTTTTGTTGTTCATTTATTGTTTCCGGGTTGTGTCGTGAGATCTCTTCCTTATACGGGTGTAGAGGGGTAACTTAGCTTGATGCATCCAGGGTAGCTTTGACCTCATGAGGGCGCGCGCCTCTGGGCACCTGGTGGGGTTTCCCCGCTGCTGATTCGAGCGATATCTCAAAGCTGCAAGAATTCGTTAAGAAATCCTTAACCCCTCTTGCGCGAGGCCTCAGGCATGGGCTGGTCATGGCTAAATGCTCCACGTCACGGTACCCGTGGGGCACGGACTAGAAAAGGGATGCGCCGATCACAAGCTCAAACGAGGGCTCCTCATGGAGACCAGGGGAGTGCGTACGCGCGTGTGCCTGTCCAGCTCCCTCGCAGGGCGCGCGAGGGAGAGCGTCGGGCAATTGCCACCCTCCCAGGCGCAAAACAAAGAATCGAGGGAAGAATCAGAGAGAAGAGGGGGTTCAACCAAGCCATCGAGAAACGCCAGAACTTCAAATTTCTTTGAAAGAAAAAAGGGCGAGCTAACTACAGAAAGCAAATGAACAGTCGCGTCCGGCACCTAGTCTATTTTTCTCACCAGCGCGGACCTAAGTGCTACCACTAGGAAGTGGGAGGGAGCCCCCGAGGCCCGAGGGCCGCACTCCGGAGACTCTGGGGCGTGTACATGCCCACTCATTATTACATGAGAGTGTCACAAGCGGAGACCTTCACAGGCACTGGGCCTTGCTTCATGGGTAGAACTTCCTGGATGGGGATCCCGTCATGCGTCTCCAGCCATGCGGCGCCAGGCCTGGAGACGCGGGCGATCCGAAACGGGCCCTCCCACGTGGGCGAGAGCTTGTGCATCCCTTCCCTGGAGAGCACCCGCCTCAGGACGGGATCGCCCACCTCGAGCATCCTGGAGTGGACGCTGCGACAGTGGTACCATCGCAGCGCCTGCTGGTATCTTGCTGCTCAGAGCGAGGCTTCACGGTGGCGTTCCTCCCCCAGCACAAGGTCCATCCGCCGCATGGCGTCCTGCTGCGTCTCATCAAACACCAGGACCCGCGCGGAGCGATGCCTGACCTCGTGAGGGAGAACCGCTTCTGCTCCGTAGACGAGGAAGAACGGGGTCTCCCCTGTTGGCTTGGTGGCGGTAGTGCGGATGGAACACAACACGGACTGGAGCTCGTCGTGCCAGCCCCTTCCGCGGGCTTCGAGCTTCTTCTTGAAGGTCCTGTTCTTTACGCCTCTCAAGACCTCGGCATTGCTCCTGGGGTGCGCCACCGAAGCGTAGCAAATCTGCGTTCCAAGGTTAGCACAATAGGCCCTGAAGAGATTGCTAGTGAACTACGATCCGTTGTCGGTGATGATGTGGTTAGGAACCCCGAACCAGCTCACGAGGCCCTTGATGAACTTAACTGCCGACCCGGCTGGGATGGTGTGGACGGCTTCCACCTCTGCCCATTTAGTGAACTTGTCGATGGCGACATAGAGGTAGCGATAGCACCCAGGCGCTCGCGGGAACGGACCCAGGATATCCAGCCCCCACACCGCGAATGGCCACGAAAGTGGGATAGTCTGGAGGCCCTGGGCCGACAGGCCTCGCAGGACTTCACCAGCTCAGTTGCGTCGTTGAGTGCTGTGGACCAGTAGAACCCGCTGCAGAACGCCTTGCCAACCAGGGCCCATGACGACGAGTGATGCCCGCAGTCTCCGACGTGTATGTCAACTAGCAACTCGTTCCCCTTCTCCCTGCAGATGCATCGCAAGGGAACATCATTTGTCGCATACAGATAGCTCACCATCCTGTATGCAGTACGCCGTAGCCTGTCGGGCCACGCGCTCCGCATCCTCCTCTTTCCCCGGTAGCATCCCTCGCATCAAGTACGCCTTGAACTCCTCGGTCCAGCACCCCTCCCGAGGTTCGAGCACCAAGAGTAGGCGCGCTCCTGTGGTTGGGCCACAAGCGAGGGCTCCCGAGGCTGGTGGTTGGGGGAGCTTCTCCCGGGGTGATGCCAGACCAACAGATGGCGGTGCTGCTGAAGGCTTTAAAAGTCGATCTTTGAAGACGCCTGGCTCCTGGGGCAGGCGCTTGGATGCCCTTCTGGTGATGTCGTCGGCTTCCTTGTTCGTGCCGCGAGGCACATGTTGTAGCTCTAGGCCCAAGAACTGCTTCTCCATCTTAGTAGCTCCGCGAGGTATGCCCCCATGTGCTCATCCCTAGGTTCGTACACCTTGTTGGAGAAGTTGACGAGGAGCTACGAGTCGCCTTTAATGGTGAGGCGCTTCACCCCCAAGGCCGCGGCAGCCTTGAGGCTGGCGATCAATCCCTCGTATTCCACGATGTTGTTTGAGACCTTCTCGCCCCGCTGGAAGCAGAGCTGCACTGTGTAGTATAGCTTGTCCTGAGGGGGGAGATGAGCACGGCACCGGCCCCCGCGCCTTGGTGTGCGAAAGCGCCGTCGAAGTACATGACCCAGCCATCCGGTGCTTCGCTTCCTGGCAAGAGGGATTGGCTCTCGCCTGCTTCAGGCTCCGGAGCGTCGGTCCATTCTGCCACGAAGTCGGCGAGGGTGGCTCCCTTGATGACCCTGGTTGTGCTGAACTCTAGCTGAAATGCTTGCAATTCGAAGTTCCACTTAGCAACTCTTCCCGCGACGTTGGGGCTCTGGAGCACCTGTCGGCGTTCTGGGAACGGGGGTCCCCAGACTTGCCTGCCTGCGGCCTGCGGCGTGGCTCAAAGGAGGCCCAGGACGGCCCATCTTCATAAACACATGCTCAAGACCCTCGCGAGGGGCCAAGCCTCACGGGGCGGACGACCAGGAGCTTCCTCAGGCACGGCCTTGTCAGGCTGGCTCACGAGGAGGCGGAGAGTTCAAGGCGGGGTACCTCGCGAGGTGCCCATGACGTAAGCCATGATGACCAAGGGCGCCGTACGGGCGCCAGCCGCGCAGCGTCCTCCTTTCCTCTTTGGTGTAAAGGGACCAAGCGCAGGCAAGAGCATCAAGCAAAGGCATCCGTTTCGGTGCAACAAGACCAAGACCAGCCCCAACGGCTGGAATGCAGTCATCGTCGAGCCCAAGTGTCGGTGTACTAGAGTAGGGGTACCCTAGTATCCCGAACTCGTGCACGGGCAGTTGCAGCACCCCGTGGCAAGGCTTGCTTGGTCACCGCCAAGATCCTCCGTGGTTCCTTTGGAGCCATTCAAGAACAAAGTATTTAACCAAGAAGACACGGACCCGGCAAGAGGAGCTTGCCGGGAAGGCCACTCAAGGCACGCAGAAGACAAGACCCGGCAAGAGGAGCTTGCCGGAAGGCTCGGAGAGCGACAAGCCTCCGGATGCGACAAAGGATTCAGCAGCGGCAAGGCACTTGCCGCGGCAGTAACCTCTCTTCATCTCAGCTCCAGCTCATCCACCAACGTGTCGCCATGGGACCATTCCATGCCAGCGTGTCAAGAGGTCAGTGCAGCCGCCGGGAGCAGCGATAAGCGGCGCCGACAAGCTTGCCATCGTGGCGAGCGGTGGCGCTCCCGACGGTCCCTGTTGCCTTTGTTTAGCGGCGAGGGCGGGCATTTAATGCTTTTGTCCCTCGCCGTCGGGGTTAGGTAGAGTACACTATACACTGTTCAAGTAGGTGTACCAACTACTATTTTTCCATTTGTACCCTCATCTACGCCGCCACACAGCCGGAGACCCCTTGAGCATATAAAAGGAGGCCCATGCATAGCGTAGAAAGGGGTTCGGTTCGATTCCAACGTAACGAGAGAACACTCGAGCTAGGTCTTGTAGCTCTCATCGCTCCTTAGCAAGAACACAATACAATTAGACAATCAGCGGTAGGAGTATTATCTCTCCGGAGAGCTCGAAGCTGGGTAAACTGCTCGTGTGCCGCCTCGATCCGCTCTTCGTGCGATCTCCGCCCCCTCCGAACCAAAAGGGACTCGGTCCGCCCGGTCCCATAGGTGTTCGTGGGTCCGATCAACCTCCCGACATCTTTGGCGCGCCCGGTAGAGGCGTCGAGGCTGTGTGAACCTGATCCGGTGTTCACGAGCAACATCTTCATCATCTTCAACATCTTCATCAACATGCCACCAAGAAGAAGGCTTCGGGCGGCGGTGGAGCCGTCGCGCCGAACCCACCATGACCGGAGCAAACGGGTGGTGGAGCAGACGCCGGGCGGAAGAACGGGCGCCCGGCGAAGGAGTTCATGACATCGCCAAGTCAAGGACAAGGCCGCGAACCTCGGCGTCCGTACATGTACCGCGCCCGTCTCAGGAGGCGCGGGACCAACAGCGTCATGGCATTCACAATGCCATACGCTCGTTGGACCGAGATCGAGCTGGAGGATCTCGGGACGTTCAAGACCAGCATGCACGCCAACATGCTGGCGCGAGCAGTATCGGTCGCCGGACGGATATCTTGCTCCTTCTAACATAGATAGAAGTCCGAGCATATCCGCTCCTCGCGCCGTTCGCCATCGCCACCCACTACTCAGCCGGAAGCTCTGGCGAGCTCAATCGCTCCTCGATTACCCTCCAACGGCCGACAAGCTCGACGAGTGGAGGCCACCATCTGAAGTCTCATCGGCTTCGCTTAACGGCGACGCTCCGCGGCAACCGAGTGCATCGCTGCCGCGGTAGGAACGCCAACGCGAGCCGGTGGCGGCGAGACGGTGGAAGTGCAACCACCATGCACTCTCCGCCCGAAGGCCAAGGTCGCCCGACTCGCCGGATCCACCTCGACAGCGACTCCACCGCGTCGCCGGATCCACGAGCTCATCGCGATCAGCGCCAAGTGCTACGATCGGCGGCAAGAGGGCGCTCGAACTCGCGCCGAGCACCGAAGAGAAGCGCGACGTCAATCCGACAAGCGCGCTTAGGCCCTCTGTTGACATGCAGCGCCCGGAGGAACCAGCGACTTGCCATACGCGGTAGGTTGCCCTGCGTTCACTCGTGAGCTCGCGGCAAGTCCATGTACGGGCACAAAGAAGAAGAATTTCAAGCGGGCGTGCGGAGAAATGCGATGGCGGGGCGCATCCGTCGGAGTTTCTCAGCATCTACACCATCGCGGTGCAAGCTGGCGGGGGCGAACGACAAGATCTCGCCAACTACTTCCCACCGGTACTCAAGTCCAATGTCGGATCTTGGCTCATGCACTTGCGGGACAGCTCCATATCCTCTTGGCAGATCTATGCCATCAGTTTGTTGGCGCCTTCACAGGCGGCCACAAGCCTCATGGCCAAGAAAGTGACCTTCATCTGCTCGCCCAGAAGGAAGGAGAGTCCCTGCGCAAGTTCATTCAGAGATTCAGCCGTGTGCACTACAACATCCCGGATGTCCACCCTGCCGCGGTGATCAGCGCGTTTCATCAGAACGTGCGGAACCGCAGGATGAGGGAGGAGATGGCGATGTGCAAAGTCAAGGACGTCAGTGAGCTATATGCCTTGGCCGACAAGTGTGCACGTCTTTGAGGAAGGAGGAGACTCAGAGAGAATGCGAAGCAGGATCGACAGTGAGGAAACCGCTTGGCAAAGAAAAGCCGGCGGCGTAACAATGTAAGGAAGAAGGGCAAAGATGTACTAGTTGTCGAGCGGTCCGACAGCGGAGGTGGCGCCAACAAGGCTAAGGTTGGTGGCTCCGGCAAGGAGGTTGTTGCCAGACCGACGGCCAGCACTGTGGCGACGCCCGATAAGCGGTGACGGCTCCAACAAGCGATCTTGCAAGATCCACCGCACAAAGGGTCATGACCTCCAGAGCTGCAAGAAGGTCGAGCAGCTTGTTGAATGTGCCAGGAAGGCTGAAAATGGAAGCGGTGCGACAAGGAGAAGGCCCAGGAAGGTGCCGGGGAGTTAGCAAGAAGCGACCCGGCCGGGAGGACGCCGCAGCAAGGCCAAGCAGCGGCAAGGAGACAGACCTCGCCGTCGCGACAAGGATGAAGATGACGGCGATTTATGAAGATATGGAAGGCAGCCGAGACCGATGAGCAGGAGTTTGAAAGCTACGAGAGGTCCTCTGCGTTGACGGAGGTGCTTCCTGCATACTTCCACCGCCAACTCAAGCGGTGGATGCGGGAAGTTAATGCACCGAACCATCCGTAGAGTCACGCAAGCCTCGAAGTGGTCCGGCCGCCTATCATCTTTGATATTGAGGACCACCACGATCGCATAATCTGCGGTCGGGTGCTTGCCGATGTTGGTCTCACCAACTATCCGCAACCTCAAGGTCACCAAGATGCTAGTTGTGACGGGGCCGGCTTAAACCTGATCTCCTCCGCGGTGCTCCGGAAGCTTCAGATCCTCGACGAAGCTCGAAGAGATCGGCACATTCCAAGGAATCAATCCGGAAGGAGCAAGCCGAAGGGAAGATCACGTTGCGGTAACATTTGGCGGCGAGCTGAACTTTAGGACTGAGAGGGTCACATTCGGCGTTGCTGATTTCCCATTGCCTTACAATGGGATACTTGGCAAATTCAAAGACTCGCTAAGTTCATGGCAGCCTCTCATTATGCATACAACTTACTCAAGATGCCAGGCCCGATAAGCATCATCTCATCCATGGTGACAAGAAGGATGCTCTTATCTGCGGCCGACAAGATCTACCGAAGCAGCAGGCTGCAGCGAAAAGCAAAACACTTGCCGCTGAAGCTCCCGGGGGGAAGAAGACCAAGTCCGGCAAGAGCTCTGATGCCCACTCCGGCAAACGCACCTCTTCGGAGTGTTGTGCTACCGTCGAGGACGCACCATTGAGCTCCACCGGCAAGTGCAAGAAGATGATGGCAGCTCCGCCAAAGACCAAGAAGGTGTCCGCCAAGGAGGACGGCACTGGTGGTACCTTCACCATCAGTGCCACTCTCGACCCTAAATAGGAAGGCGCGCTCGTTGCTTTCCTGTGGGCGAACGTCGACGTGTTTGCATGGCAACCGTCTGACATCCCCGGTGTTCCCAGGAAAGTAATTAAGCATCACTTAGCTGTCTGTCCTCATGCGCGACCCGTCAGAAAGAAGTCGAAGCGGTGCGATGGAGCGCCAAGAATTCATCGCATGAAGAGATCAAGAAATTGGAAGCGGCGGGCCTTGTCGAGGAGTGCTCCATCCCTCGTGGTTGGCCAATCCTGTAGTTGTGCGCCAAGGCAAATGGGAAATGGAGACTTTGTATCGACTTTACAGATGTCAATAAAGCTTGTCCCAAAGATCCATTTCCCTTGCCGCGCATCGACAGATTGTTGACTCCACGGTAGGATGTGATTTGCTTTCATTTCTGGATGCATATTCAGGATATCATCGGATCTTCATGGCGTAAGAAGATGAGGAGAAGACCGCATTCATCACCCCATGTGGCACGTCTTTGTTTTGTACGGATGCCCTTCGAGTTAAAGAATGCTGGTTCAACGCTTGCTAGGGTAGTTCATGATGCTTTTGAGCCGCAAATGCACAGAAATGTGGAAGCCTATATGGATGACATAGTGGTCAAAAGCAAGGATAAGGCTACCCTAGTTCAAGATTTGGATGAAACCTTTACAAATCTGCGCAAGATCAACCTCAAGCTCAATCCCGAGAAGTGCGTGTTCGGAGTCCCTTCCGCAAGCTTCTCGGGTTCTTCGTCATCTCGGGGGAATTGAAGCCAATCCCGACAAGATCAAGGCCATTGAGCAGATTGAAGCACCAAAGCGTGTCAAGGATGTCACGAAGACTTGTCGGTTGCGTAGCTGCTCTCAAAGAAGTTTATCTCTAGATCTGCTGAAGCGCCACTGCCATTTTCAAAATCTTGAAAAGGCAGGTCCGATGCAATGGACTCGAAGCGGAGGCAGCGCTGCAGGACTTGAAGAGATACATCCTCCACTCCAACACTTGTCGCACCTAAGCCACAAGAGAAGTTGCTGCTATATATAGCG
The DNA here is from genome assembly GCA_021605145.1 of Aegilops bicornis. Taxonomy (NCBI): domain Eukaryota; kingdom Viridiplantae; phylum Streptophyta; class Magnoliopsida; order Poales; family Poaceae; genus Aegilops; species Aegilops bicornis. Next base: position 319,739,497 of record CM038675.1, read on the forward strand.
GCGACCAATCAAGTGGTTAGTGCTGCGTTAAGTAGCGGAGAGGGAGGCGGATGATGAGCTAGCAACCACGGCGAGACACATCCAGCGACAAGCGAGGGGCTTCGCCCGGCAAGCTCTGGTCCCGACAAGGACGGATCTGCTGCAGACGCATGAGCGAGATGCGAGAAAAGGATGGTGCAACGCCCAGTTTACTTTGTCGGTTCCCTTCTGCAGGGGGCTAGATCAAGGTACTACGGTGTGCGTAAATTGCTTTTCGGCCTCCTCATGGCCTCGAGAAAGCTGCGCCATTACTTTCGTGCACATGAGATCACAGTTGTCACTTTCGCTTTCGGCGAAGAGGATCTTGCAAAATCCAGAGGCAACAAAGCAGGATTGTCGAGTGGGCACTGGAACTGTCAAGCTTTGGCCTCAAGTTTGAGAGTACTTCAACTATCCAAAGCAGAGCATTGGCAGAATTCATAGCAGAATGGACGCCAACACCAGATGAAGAAACTCCAGAAACAAGCATCCCCGTCAAGGAAACAAGCAAAGAGTGGTTGATGTACTTTGATGGTGCCTTCTCGCTGCAAGGCGCCGGTGCCGGCGTGTTGCTTGTCGCACCCACCGGAGAGCACCTCAAGTACGTAGTCCAGATGCACTTTCCCAAGGAGCAAGCAACAAACAATACAGCCGAAAGTATGAAGGTTTGCTTGCCGGTCTCTGAATCATGATGGACCTTGGGATCGAGGAAGCTCATTGTCGGGGTGACTCACAACTTGTTATCCGCCAAGTGAACAAGAATTATCAGAGTTCGTTGATGGAAGCTTATGTTGATGAAGTGAGGAAGCTAGAAGAGCACTTTGACGGCCTGCAAATGGAGCATATTCCGAGAGCTCAGAACGACATTGCCGATGGCTTGTCAAAGTGCGCCGCACTTAAGTTACCTGTGGAACCAGGGATTTTTGTGCTCAAGCTAACTCAACCGTCCGTAACACCACCAATGTGAGAAAGCAAGAAGAGGAGGTTGATCTCTGGTGACTACTTTCCGCAGAGCTTCCGAAGCCGCCACCACGAAGGTCCCCAAGATCGACACCAACAGAGCTGAGGCGCCCGCTCCGACAAGCCCTGTGGTTTGTTTCGTTGAAGCGAGACGCTCCCGACAAGTTTTGCTCGGCAAGCTTGTCGGGAACGTCAAGCTCCGGTGAGCCGCGAGTTCTTGCCGTGGAAGGCTGATGTTCCCGCAGCAGCAGATGTGCCTTTAGTCCTTGTTGTCGAGCCGCAAAGATCCGGCGTGGGCGCAGCAGATTGTCCATTTCCTTGAGACGGAGAACTTCCCGAAGAGCAAGAAGAAGCGGAAAGAGTAGCCCGGCGGTCAAGTATGTACCAGTTTGTAGACAGCACACCTGCATGTAACGAGACTCAACGGTGTGAAATTGAAGTGTATTCACCGAAGACGGACAAAAGCTGTTGGCGAAGATACATGGAGGCATATGTGGTCACCACATTGGCGCCAGAGCACTTCTTCAAAGCTTTCCAAGAAGGTTTCTTTTGGCCGACAGCCCTCCGTGATGCAACCGCACAAGTAACCAAGTGCGGCGTGCAGTTCCATTCCAAGCAGACGCACCAGCCAGCTCAAGCTCTCCGGACGATCCCTTTATCCTGGCCATTTTTGATGCAGGGGCTCGACATTCTCGGCCCCTTTCCTCGAAGCTGTCGGGGCTTTGAGTACTTATGCGTCAGCCAATCGACAAGTTCACAAAGGGGCCGAAGTGGAAGCGATGAGGAAGGTGATAGCACGGTCGGCGATCAAGTTCTTCAGTCGATTGTTTGCCGCTTCGAATCCCCAACAGGATCATCACCGACAACGGCACACAATTTACGAAGTCGCACCTTCATGCAAGACGCCCAAGATCTTGGCGCCAAGGTCTGCTTTTGCTTCGTTGCTCATCCGAGAAGCAACGGTCAAGCGAGAGGGCAAATCTTTGAAGTGCTGCGCGGGCTCAAGACCGTAATCTTTCGACAGGCTGCACAAGTGCGGAAGAAACTTGATTGAGGAGCTGCCGGTGGTTCTTTGGTCGATCAAGACGACGCCAAATCGAGCCTTGCCGTACACCTTTTGCTCTAGTCTATGGAGCAGAGGCGGTTCTCCCCACGGAACTCAGATAACGGGTCACCTCGAGTACTCGCTTATGATGAGCTTGAGCAAGAGCAGCTGCGACAAGATGATGCGCTGCTCCTTGAGGAGGACCGTCTTGAGTCATTGCAGACGAGCTGCTCGTTACCGGCAAGCTTTTGCGTCTCTACCATAACCGCAAAGTTAGTGCCGAAGCCTCGAGGAAGGCGACCTTGTTCTTCGCACGTTCAGTCCGCCAAGAATTCAAACAAGTTGACGCCAAAGTGGGAAGGCCCTTATCGGGTGAAACGAAATCACTAGGCTCAAGGCGCTGTTCGCTTTGAGACCGAAGATGGCATTCCGTGAGCAACTCCTCGAACATTGAGCATCTTCGTAAGTTTTACTCAGAGAGCGATTGCCAACCTGTTCCGCAACCACCTTTTGTACAAGTCTTGCCGATGTTGCATGTAATCCTTTGTACAAAGCGGGCGCAGATCCCGTGCATAAGTAAAGCTCATGTGTTGCGCACAACTTGTCAAATTCATGCTTTCATCATTTTATTGCATGTTTTGGCTAACACTTTATGCAAAGCACCCACACCCGGTAAGCAATATCGAGTCACTGGGCTCCATAACTTTATTTTCTCTTCTTTCTCTTTTCTCAAAGAAAGGAAGGTTCCTCGCGCACAAGTTAACCCCGGGGAAGGAGAAGATAATACTATGGACCAAGCGTTGCTCGAGGAAGTTTCACTTATTGGGAAGCAAACGATGAAAAGCTAAGTTGCCCATGTTTGAGCAATCAGTTCTTAAATTTTAAGTTATCTTCCTCGAACGATAGTACTTTGTATGGAAAACCTGTATGGAGGAACCAACTCGCAGCTAGTCGCGCTTCTTACTTTGTTTCGAGTCCGCTCAACAACTTAAGTGAGCTGCAGCTAGTCGCGACAAGGTTGCTTGTCGGAGGCGGCACCGCCAAGAAGTCGCTAACGTTCACTTTTCGACTCGCCATGCAAAGGTGCCTCGCACCGACAAGTTCCCTAAAAGCGTAGGGCAAAAACGCATAAAGGAAGGAATCAAGTAAAGGAAATAACATTGCAATCATCGCCTAAGATAGAGTTATATTACAAAATAGCTTGTCGCAGATCTAATAAATTGTTCTAAACATGATCGGCGGCCGACAAGGAAAGATAAAATTAGCGGCCTAGTCTACGCGGTTGCCATCAACCCGCTTGATCTTGCCCACCTTGTCCACAATGGGTGAGACAAGGGCTTTGAGCGCCTCCACATCGGCATCCGCGGCAAGGATCCGAGGACGCCGTTGAGGTTGAGGCTCGGATTGCGGAAGGTCACCTTCATCAACACCTTCGGAGGGCTCTCGCACGTATCTGGCGCGATTCCTCGGCCACCGCTTTGGGATCTCTTCCGGAGTCGCTGGAGAGCCGTCACCACGCCTTGAAGAATAAGCTAAGCTTGGTGCTGGGTTGGAGGTGCTCGTCGGAGGAGTATCCAAGATCCACCATCCCCAGCTCCATCAACTCACTGTGGATGGTGGCGGCAAGATCCACGAGACCTTCGGGTCCAAAGGCTCCACTCTCTCCCTCAAGGCGCCTGGTGGCAACAAGATTCGCCAGAGCTCCTCGTTGGCCTTGATCTTCTCCAATAGGCCCACCTCCCGCCTCCTTGGCGCCCATCCATACTGCATCAGGGTGGTCAGCTTCAGCTCAAGATCTGCCTTGGAATCCTTGGCGGCGGCGAGCTCCTTGCTCCTATCAGCGAGATGGCCCTGTAGCTCGCCAAGAGTGTAGGAGTCCTTCTCGCGCTCGTGCTTGAGCGCAGCAAGCTCCTCACCGCTCTTCTGGAGACTGGCCTCCAGCTGCGTCACCTTCGTCTCCAACTCTTTCTTGGCGGCCTCGGCGGCTGCGGCAGCATCCTTCGCTTCCTTAAGAGCCCCGCCAAGTGACTCCTCGCCGACAAGCTCTTCCTCATAGCTGTCAAGATTGATCTTCCGCTGCGCCTAACTCGCCTTCTTGCGCAGATAGCTTCTCGGCAGAAGCCTTTGCTGCTCCTCGACCTCAGCCTTCTCAAGGATGAAGGCTATGCGCTCTTGACAAAGTCGCTCCCGCTCTTCTCGCTACGTTAGGAGAGTTTCTTGGTTGGCGCCCGGAGCTCTTCATGCGCTTCTCCATATACTTGCTCCCGCCCTCGCGACAAGTGCTTCCGGGACTCCAACTTGGCTTGTCGGGCGCGGTAGAGCGACAACAGCTTCTTCGGCAACTGCTCCTCCTCGGGACTTCGCCGCTGCTTTGCTTGGCGCGTCCACCAGCGTCAGCCAGCGGAGCGAGCAGCTCTCCGTCGAAGGTCTCTCCTTCGACCGGCGCCAGAGCTCGACGCCGGGAGCTTGATGAAGACGCCCGTCGCCCGGCCTTCAGATTGGCGCCCGGTGGGGCTCTTCAGAGCCCGACGCTGCACCTGATGGCGGAGGGATCGGCGGTCGGCGTGGCGCCTGGTGCTCCTGCGGCCTCGTGGTCGTCGGCGATCGCCCGACCCTCGCCAGCCAACTGCGGCGGCAGCCTTGGCGGCCTCTTCGGCCGGCGGATCCATCGGCGCCACTTCTTCCTCCATGGTGGCGACGTCGTCGGTATTGCCACAAGGCGTCCTCCTCGCCCGGCGACCTCGGTCTCCATTGGCTCTGCGGCATGATGGATCTCGACGATCGACAAAGAAAGAACAAATAAGCAAATGTTCAAAAAGAAAACAGAAGAAAACGAGCCCAAGGGAAATTTTCACAAGAAGAGGATTACTCCGCAATGGGATCTGCAGCCATGGTCTCGACCACTTTGGAGGATCACTGGTGCTGTCCTTGCCGGAGTAGTCTCCTTGCCGGAGAACGCCTCCCTTGTCGGAGAATCCTCCCTTGGCGGCGTGGTCGAAGCAGATAGAATTTCGGGGCGGCTCCGGGCCCCTCCGATGAGGCTGCTCTGCTTCCTACACAAACCAACAAATGATATCAATGAAGAAGGAGCACCCATGCACACCTAACAAGAAGAAGAAAACCGTGATACTTACTCTGGGCTGTGCTTTGGGGCTGCTTTGAGGAAGGGTTGCCGGGTCCAAAGAAGGGGGTCTCAGACGCTCTCCTATTGCCACGGGTAGATCGTCCTCAATGACGCACCACCGGGGTCTTGGCTCTCTTCGACGCTCTCGGGCCAGCGTCCTGAAAAGGAAAGAGTTCGTAATCTAAGCAAATCAGATTCAAGATGAAGCAACAAAATTGAAGAAATACAAGCACAATATTGAAGCTTACTCTTGTTCTTCCTCGTCGGAGCTGAGCGCGGAGAGATCAAACTCGGCTCGCCTCCAAAGGCGACGAGGCGGAGGAGTGGGCTCTCTTGACCGCTTCTTCGGAGGTGTCGGCGGTGGCACAGGAGGATCCCGCCCAGATTGTCGCCCGCATGTGGCGTGCTCCGTGGCAACATTGCTTGCCGCGTAGAGCGCGTCATGGCGCTATGCGGCTGTTAGCCCGTCTGCCGCCCTTCGTCTCCGGCCTTGCGGAGACGCCTCTTTGGCGGAGCCGGGCTCCGTTGCGGCAAGCCGCTGGATGGTGGGGAAGAAGCGCCCTCGGCTGGTTCGCTCGACTTCGGCCTCGGGTTCGCAAGCTCTTCCTCCGGGCGAACTCCCTTCGCTTTCGGCAAGGCTTGCCGCCTCTGTGCATCTGCCTCCTCCACGGTGTACTCGAAGACGCCCGGTAAGCAATGCCGCCTCCTCCAGCCGGGTGGCAATGCGCTGCATCTCGTCGCCGGTGGTGTCGTGGGTGAGCTTCTTCTGCTCGTCGGGGCGGATCGGCATTTCTTCCAAGCTGTCGAAGAATTGCCGCATGACGTCTTCCACAGGCTCTTGCCAGGTTGGAACGATCCCATGAGAATCGCACAATGACATCATGGCACGGATGCGGTCGAGCGCAGAATTGTTGCACAATGGGACGACCCCCCTCGGCAACCTAAACCACTCGGGGTGATCGGGGTCATGCTTGAACAGTTCTAGCAGCATCGCATCCAACTCCAAGACAGTGAAATTCCAGTTGAGTCCCAGGCGCAGCCTCATGATGTCCGCTATGCTTTGGAACTCCCAAGCAGGTCTCCTCCTCTCCCGCAAGGAAGCGATGCGCGGCGAAGGAAATCTGCGCCAATCGCGCCTACAAGTGAGTCCGCAAGCCCGAGGCGCAAGATCCGGTCACAGCAATCTTCAACCTAGCATCTTCCGGCGCCAAGTTGCTCCAATCGTTGCCGCGCACTATTGGGGTTTGGTGCAGGGCAGTGAAGGGCTGCGGGTTCTCCTCAACGATCCAACACCTATTGGCTCTCCACTCCTCCCATTTGCTGCGGAGCTCTCCTTCCAGATAAGCTTCTCTCTTGCCGATCCTGGAGATCCAAGAAATCCCTCCGGCAAGCGGCTCCCCTCTCTCAACGCGGGGCATGAAGAAGTGGCGGAAGAGGGCTACGTTTGGGTGGATCCCGACAAAGATTTCGCAAAGGTGTGCGAAACTGCCATGGTCGTGACAGCATTGGGGTGAAATCAAGGAGGCGAAGCCCGTGAGGTGTTCATGATATCGCAGAAGAATTAGAAAAGGCGGGCGAGCCCGCAATAGAAGAAAAGCGCAAAGAAAGGGTACCCAGTTGGGGCTAGTTCAAGCGGTGGCGGGAGTACCTTCGTGCGCTGGATGCGCACGCTGCCTCCGCCGACTGTAAGAGGTAGTAACCATCCCTCGCCTCCTTTGCGCCGAGCTGGGGAGAAGATGGCCCGCTCTTTCGCAGCCATGAGCCGCCAAGGCCTCGGCCGACTTCACGCCTCTTCCCTTGTCGGCTTTGAGCCATGGCGGAGGCGGTGGAGGAGACCGACGGCGTTGATGGCGCCTGTGGCGAAGGGGCGGAGCGCTGCTCTCTTCGCACTAGAGAAGAAGGGGAGCGGCGGTGGTTTTCGAGACGAGACAAGAATGGCGAGGTGGGCGACCTGCCCCTGTTTCCCTGTTTATAAGGAGGGAGGGGGCGGACGCCCGCTTTTCCTAATAAAGAAACCCCCACGATCTCTCCCACGACGCCACGCTCGGACGCTCGCTGTTCGTGGGGACGTGGTGGGTCCAGAGCAAGTTACGGGCGTGATCAAGGCCGCGTGTGACTGCAGATCGCTTTGGGCTGGCCCGACAGCCGGCACCTAGGTGTGGCCCAGTCTGGGCTCCTGCCGGTGTACTAGAGTAGGGGTACCCTAGTATCCCGAACTTCGCAGACGGGCAGCTGCAGCACCCCAGCGGCAAGGCTTGCCTGGTCACCGCCAAGATCCTCCGTGGTTCCTTTGGAGCCATTCAAGAACAAAGTATTTAACCAAGAAGACAAGGCCCCGCAAGAGGAGCTTGCCGGAAGGCCACTCAAGGCACGCAGAAGACAAGACCCCGGCAAGAGGAGCTTGCCGGAAGGCTCGGAGAGCGACAAGCCTCCGGACGCGACAAGGATTCAGCCGCAAGGCACTTGCCGCGCAGTAACCTCTTCATCTCCGCTTCCAGCTCGTCCACCAACGTGTCGCCATGGGACCATTCCATGCGCTGCAGGTCAAGAGGTCAGGCAGCCAGCGGGAGCAGCGATAAGCGGCCGACAAGCTTGCCATCGTGGCGAACGGTGGCGCTTCCCCGACGGTCCCTCATTGCCTTTGTTTAGCGGCGTGGACGGGCATTTAATGCTTTTGTCCCTCGCCGTCGTGGTTAGGTAGAGTACACTGTACACTGTTCAAGTAGGTGTACCAACTACTATTTTTCCATTTGTACCCTCATCTACGTCGCCACCTGTCGGAGACCCCTTGAGCATATAAAAGGAGGCCCATGCGCAACGTAGAAAGGGGGTTCGGTTCGATTCCAACGTAACCAGAGAACACTCAGGCTAGGTCTTGTAGCTCTCATCGCTCCTTAGCAAGAACACAATACAATTAGACAATCAGCAGTAGGAGTATTATCTCTCCGGAGAGCTCCGTTGGGTAAACTGCTCGTGTGCTTCGCCTCGATCCGCTCTTCGTGCGATCTCCGCCCCCCTCCGAACCAAAAGGGACTCGGTCCGCCGGTCCCATAGGTGTTCGTGGGTCCGGTCAGCCTCCCCGACACCAAGCCGGCGTCATCACCAGAGCCTTTGGTAGGCGAGGACCAACTTTAGTCAGGATAAGTGTACCCGCTGTTCCCCTTCAAAATGGCCAATTGTTGGCTCCCTTCCCGCTCAATATTTGGGAAGAGGCCCAGGGCCTTCGTCTATATAAGTAGAGCTAGCCACCATAGTAGAGAATCCAATCCAAGCCAACAGTCTCTCCTCCCGCGCGGCATTTTGGGATCCAGAGAGAGAGAGAGAGACCCGAGCCTCAAGCTAGAGCGACGGGACACCACTTAGCAGTTCATTGCTTCCACCAAGAACAGACCCTCGCGTGGCTGTTCTTCCCTGTACTGTTCTTCATCAGCCCAAGAGGCAATCCACACACCACACACTGGAGTAGGGTATTACACCACGATGGTGGCCTGAACCAGTATAAATCTTGCGTCCCTTGTGCTGTTCTTGCTAGTAGTTTTAGATCCTTGCGATTCGGTGAGGTACGAGACGGTGGAGGGTTGGATCTCCGCGCGCACCCCAGAGTTCGAACCTTAAGGGTCTGCCGGAACCCGAAATCCGACATTTGGCGCCGCCAGTAGGTGCGCCTGAATCTGCCTTTCGTCGCCTCGTTCTTCCTCGACCACCGCAACCATATGTTCGGCCTTCGTCGGGCCGTGCAGCGCCGCCGCCCTCGCTTCCCACGCCGCCAGACGGCTCCCGCCGGCGGACATCCTCGCTGCTCTCGTCACCGCTGTCAACGCCGACACCGCCCGGCGGGGAACGAGCAGCAAGCGCCGCCCCAAAGCACCCGTCCATGAGGCGGGACGGCCGCACCGCCACGCCCTCGCTCACCCCCGCTGGTTCTTCGTCGCGCGCGCCCCCCGCGGCCATGGAGGCCCGAGCTGCATTCATCGCGGCCAACGAGCTCCTGCGCTACCGCCCCGTCGACGACGTCTACGAAGAATGGCTCGACCGCGTCGCCGAGCTCGTCCGTGCTGCAGAGGCGCACTCGCACCGTCTGGCCTCGCCTGCACCGCACTCTGCCCTGCTGCTGGGCGATGAAGCTCCAGGCGCCTCGGCCGCCTCCTCTCAAGATGGCGCCTGGCACCAAGGCGCTGCCCCTGGCGGAACCTGCTCCGCCAGTGCCGCGCGGCAAGAGCAGAGCTGCCAAGAAGTTCTCGCCCGCAAGAAGCTGCCCGAGCGCCTCCCCGCTCCAACACGCCAAGACCTGCGCTGCCCCTCTACCGCGGCGCAGGAGGCTCGCAATACCAAGCTCTTCGCCGTCCGAGGCCCCCGCTGCCACGGCGGGCTGCCGCGCTTTCACCACCGAAGGCGCAGCGCTGCGCGGGTTCGCCAAGTTCAAGCTGCACCTGCCTCCACGCCACGACGGCACGGCTGACCCTACGGAGTTCCTCCAGTTTCACGAGCTGGGCATCGAGGCTGCCAACGGAGATGAAAAGGTCATGGCGAACTGGTTTCCCATGGCGCTCAAGGACGGAGCCCGCACTGCTCTGAATCTGGCCCTGTGCACGATCTTTTCCTGGGCCGAGATGCGCACCCGCTTCATTGCCAACTTCCAAGGTACTCGCGACCGGCCGCCCGCCGTGAGCGACATGCGCCGGATCAAGCAGCAGCCAGGGGAGACCCTGCAAAAGTACATCCAGCGCTTCAACAACGCACGCCTCAAGATCCCCAGGGTAACGGAGGAGGCCATCATCTCTGCCTTCTCCGATGGTGTGCGCGACGTCAAGATGAAGGAGGAGCTGGCGATGCATGAAGATCTGTGCACCTCCACGAGCTGTTCAACTTGGCGACCAAGTGCGCCAGGGCTGAGGAGGGGCGCCTCTCCCTCCTCGAGCTGCCTGCCGCGGATCCCGAATAGAAGAAGTCCAAGGCCAAGGACATGAAGCGCAAGGGGGTTGCCATGCTCGCAGCCGAACCAGACACCAAGCGAGGCAGAGATCAGCCCGAGTCTTCCAAGGGCAGCCGGTACTGCGTGTACCACGACCTCCACACCCACAACACCAATGAATGTCAAGAACTCCGGGCAATGCACGAAGGAAGGGTCGGCAGACACCCCGAGAGCGGCGACCGGGGCTACGGCCGAGGAGGAGGAAGGAATGCAGGACGTTGGGAAGACCGCGGCCCGTGCCAAGGGTGGTGCGACCAACCTCGCGAGGACCGCTGGCAAGACCCACCTCGCGAGGGGGGCTGGAGGGATCAACCTCGTGAGGATCGTCCGCAAGGGAACGCAGGCCTCCCTCCGCTTCCGCCACCGCCAAGGAGAGTCGAAGACCGTCATCAGGACGAGGGGGCTGGGGGCTTCCAGGAAGCGCGTGCAATCGCCTGCATCCTGGGCGGAGCTCAAGCCCCGGCCTCTCACCGCATCTTCAAGCAGTTCGCTCGTGAAGTGAATGCAGCCCTCCCCAAGCTCGAGTCCACGCGCCCTCTCTCGTGGTCGGCGTGCGCCATCACGCTCAGCTCAGCCGGATCAGCTCACGTGCGCAGCCACAGCCGGAGTTCTCCCAATGCTTTGCTCCCCAATCATCAAGAACGTCTTTGGTCACCAAGACCCTCATCGACGGCGGAGCAGGGCTCAACATCCTGTCCGTGGAGACGTTCAACAATCTTCAAGTGCCTTACAGTCAGCTTCAGCCAACCAAGCCCTTCTCCGGAGTCACCGACAGCTCCACGGTCCCAATCGGGCAGGTCCGCCTCCCTGTCACCTTCGGGGCCCGCGACAACTACCACACCGAGCTCATCGACTTCGACGTCGCCCACATTCGCCTGCCGTACAACGCCATCCTCGGGTACCCAGCGTTGGCCAAGTTCATGGCCCTAACCCACCATGGCTACAACATCCTCAAGATGCCAGGAAGCGGCGGGGTCATCTTGGTGCCCTGTGAAGAGAGAGATGCAAGCAGCTCCCCGAGCAAGCTTTTCAGCCGCATCGCTGGAAGACCTGCATCACAGCAGCAGGGCGCTTCCGAGGCAGCACCCAAGAAGAAGAAGACATCGACCGCCCGGCTCTTCAAGAGACAGTTCTCAGGCCCGTGACCGGGCCAGGGGAGCCTCCTTCCATCGCATAGAAAGCATGCCCGGCGCCCTCCTCAGCAGGGATCGGGGCTCTCCCCTGGAGGGGCCGCCGACCTCGCCAAGGTCTCGAGGGAGGCGCTTGGGCACCACGTGGAGGCGTGTTTGAAGCACGCTTCCCATGGCAAGGTGAGCAAGACCAGGAGGACAGAACCCTCAAGAGTTCATCAGCCAAGGCCATTCAGAGCTACAGGAGTCAAGGGTCACGAGGGGCAGCCGCCGCCACTCACTGTGGCCCCCATCCAGCGAGGATGGTGGGCTGCGCGTCTGCACCGACATACCAGGCTCAACCGAGCCGCATCTCAAGAGCGCCTCGGCCCTCGCGAGTGGGACGTTGCAGGGTCCGCCCCCACAGCCCACGTCGCATGCCGTATGGCCTGCCAAACGCGGCTGCCGCTGCACTCAGCTGCCTCATGAGGACCATCCCGAGGCTCAAGAGGTCGCATGCCGCGTCTCAAGGGCGGAGATGGAGATGGCCCATGAGGAGCCGCCAGCGCCTCCGGAGCCTCTCGAGGCCCCTGGGCCTGGGGGCTCATGAGGATCGGCTTCCGCAGCCCACCGAGTCTGCTACATCAACAACCCTTCATCCCCAACATCACCAGGTGACATCTTTTAGTTTTATTTACGGCTGGGAGCGCCTTCAGGGCCGCATTATTCCCAGGCCGCATGGGTCCGTCCCTGCGGCATGTATCCCTTTATTTCATGTCTTTAGCTTGTCCTGTTGGGGGCGCCCCTCGGGCTGCATCATCCCCAAGCCGCTCGGGCCAGTCCCAGCGGCATGTATCCTCCATGCGTTTTCCTTAGGGTTATGCTCTCGTTCCACCATGCTTGTTATTTGGTGCCTTCTCCTAGGTGGAGAAATCTTGCACGTTAAAGGGGGGGGGGTGCCTGAGCATCACGACTCAGGGCTCCTACCGGCTCTCCGGCCCTCACCCTCTGGTCTTGTCCATGGCATCGCGACCTGGCTTGCCAGCGATGGTAGAGACCAGCCCGAGAGCCGGGACCCGAGGACGTAGAGTTTCGTCATCCAATCGAGCTTATGCTGCTAAAGGGGTGCCTGAGCATCGTGACTCGTGGCTCCTACCGCTCTCCGCCCTCACCCTTTGGTCTTGTCCACGGCATCGCTGACCTGGCTTGCCACCGATGGCTGAGACCAGCCCGAGAGCCGGGACCCGAGGACGAGAGTTGCGCCATCTAACCTAGCTTATGCTGCTAAAGGGGTGCTTGAGCATCGCGACTCGTGGCTCATACCGATCTCCGCCCTCTCCCTCTGGTCTTGTCCATGGCATCGCTGACCGGCTTGCTGCCGACGGCTGAGACCAGCCCGAGAGCCGGGACCCGAAGACGTAGAGCACCGCCATCTGGCCAATTTTGCAGGAACACACTCGAAGCCAAGGCCCAGAGCCAGGCGCAACCCACCTTGAGGTAGGGCCTCGTGAGTCCCGCGCTGGCTCACGGGTGCCCCGACACACCTCGCGAGGCCCCTCGTGCCTCTCCAAGGCAACTAACGGCAGGACTAACGATCGCCCCGGCGAGCTCTTGTTCCTTTTGTGGTGAACCTGCAGGGTCTCTCCAAGGAGCACGAAACGACCTCGCTACGTAATCTCTCGTCGGCCAAGGCACGGACCTGGCACCGCGTCAGGAAGCATCGTCCTAACCCTCGAGATAAGTCACCCTCCGGACACACTAGTCATCGCAACACCATCCCCACACTCAATGCCACTCCGTGTTAGCAACGTCGCTCTCCTTTCTCACCGAATGATGGCTGCTTGAGCGCCAAGGGGACCCCCGAGCATCGCGACTCGCAGGCTCTTACCGACCTCGGGCCGCTCACCTCCTGGCCTTGACCACGGCATCGCGACTGGCATACCAATGACGGCTGAAGCCGCCTTGGGATCGGGACCAGCCGGCGAAAGCACCAAGCCCTCACGAGGTCCGAAAGGAAGAAATCGAGCTAGAACGGAATGAGCATCCCGCATTGCCTCATAACAAGGATCATATTGACAAACGGTTACAAATATCTTACAAGCCCCTCGGGTACATCCTTGGCTCCTCGCAGGAAAAAAGACGCGGATCCTAAGGAGTCCCATCTACAGGGACCACCGCGGCAGACGCCATCATCAACAAGGCCACCCGGTCCGGAGCCAACCCCATCCAGATCGGGGACGGCGGCGACCGACGAGCTCGCCTCGCCCGGAGCGCGCAGGCTCGGGGCTCGTAGCTGTCGTCGCTTCCTCCGGGCGCCGCCAAGAGCTCGGCGGAGTCGCTGGATCCTCCGGCGCCATCGTCGCCTGAGGAGCTGCCAAGGGAGCGGGCGGTTGGCCTCTGTCTCACCACAGCAGGGCCCCGACCGCCTCTCCCGGGGCAGCACTCCAGCCGACGACCCTCCGCGTCGAAGAGCTTGAAGGACATCACCGAAGCACCGTCGGCCTCCACGATCACCAGTCATCATGCCCAGCCCTGCATGCAAGGACCTGTCGAATCCGGACGGTTACCGAAGCGTCGTGGGGGAGCAGGCTCCCACGTCCCATCAACCGCCACGCGGCGCCCAAGGCCGCAGGCTGTTAGGGCCCACGACGCTTCGCACTTGCCCTTTCGCCTCTCTGCACGGCCAAGTTCGGGCGCGCCGTGGCCCCGGGGCTCTTGTCATGCTTCCGGGAACGGGGTCCCCAGACTTGCTCGCTCATGCGGCTGCGGCGTGGCTTAAAGGAGGCCCAAGATGGCCCATCTTCATCAACACATGCTCAAGACCTCGCGAGGGGCCAAGCCTGCTGGGCGGACGACCGTGAGCTTCCTCAGCACGGCCTCACAGTGGCTCACGAGGAGGCGGAGAGTTCAAGGCGGAGTACCTCATGAGGTGCCCATGACGTAAGCCATGACGACCAAGGGCGCCGGTCGGGCGCCCGGCCAGCGGCCCTCCTTTCCTCTTTGGTGCAAAGGGAGCAAGCACAGCAAGAGCATCAAGCAAAGGCATCCGCTTCAGCAACAAGACCAAGACCAGCCCCAACGGCTGGAATGCGCCATCGTGGAGCCCAAGCCACGTCATCACCAGAGCCTTTGGCGATGCGAGGACCAACTTTAGTCAGATAAGTGTACCCGCTGTTCCCCTTCAAAATGGCCAATTGTTGGCGCCCTTCCCGCTCAATATTTGGGAAGAGGCCCAGGGCCTTCGTCTATATAAGTAGAGCTAGCCACCATAGTAGAGAATCCAATCCAAGCCAACAGACTCTCCTCCCGCGCGGCATTTTGGGATCCAGAGAGAGAGAGAGACCCGAGCCTCAAGCTAGAGCGACGGGACACCACTTAGCAGTTCATCGCTTCCACCAAGAACAGACCCTCGCGTGGCTGTTCTTCCCTCAGATCTTATTCTTCATCAGCCCAAGAGGCAATCCACACACCACACACTGGAGTAGGGTATTACACCACGATGGTGGCCTGAACCAGTATAAATCTTGCGTCTCTTGTGCTGTTCTTGCTAGTAGTTTTAGGTCCTTGCGATTCGGTGAGGTACGAGACGGTGGAGGGTTGGATCTCCGCGCGCACCCCTGCAGTTCAACCTTAAGGGTCCGCTGAACCTGAAATCTGACAAGACCTCTCCAAAGGGGTAAGCTGAGACGACCTTAATTGGGTGGCCTTGAAAGTAATGACGCAGCTTGCGCGAGGCCACCAGGAGTGCAAGCAAAATCTTGTGTGGCATGGGGTATCGGGCCCTCGCGTCCCGCAACACCGTGCTGACGAAGTACACCGGGTGTTCAACGAGGGCGGGAGCATCGATGGAGCCTATGGCGTCTGGGGGTTGTGACGCCTCCCGAGGTGGGGTATCCTCAGGAGCTTGGTCAAGTGCCGGGGCCTCCGTAGGCCTAGGAACACCGTCTTGCAGGCCTGATCATCTGCGGGCGTCGTCGTGGCTTTAGCAGCATTGCCTTGGTGCCACGTCGTCTCGGCCGAGGGTGCGGCCTTACGCGGTGTGCTCTTGGCCTAGCGCTCCTCCCGGACGGCCACCAACGCCGCATTGGCCGAGTGAGGAGAGGCAGCCAGGTAGAGGATCAGGGGCTCGAGGGGATGGGGTTGTACCATCAGTAGTGGGCTGGTCAAGTCTCTCTTGAGGTCTTGAAACGCCAGGTCGGCCTCTGGGGTCCACTCGAACGGGCCCTTCCTCTTCATCAGCTTGAAGAACGGCAAGGCGCGCTCCCCCAGCTTGGAGATGAAGCGCCCCAACGAGGTCATGCAGCACGCGAGCTTCTGCATTTCCTTCGGGGTTTGCGGTGGGCTCATGTCTTCTATTGCTTTGACCTTCTCCGGATTGGCCTCGATCCTTCGGTGCGACACGAGGAAGCCCAGTAGCTTGCCGGAAGGGACACCAAACACACACTTCTCCAGGTTGAGCCGCAGGTCCACCTGGGGCGGGCTGGTGAAGGTCTCCTCCAGGTCCTGAATGAGGGTTCTTGCTTCCCGAGATTTTACCACGATGTCGTTGACATAGGCTTCTGCGTTCCTCCCTAGCTGCTGGCCCAGGGCGATGTGCATCAACCGCTGGAAGGGCGCCCCTGCGTTGCATAGTCCGAATGACATGCAGGTGTAGCAGTATACCCCGCACGGGGTCAAGAAGGCCATCTTCTCCACGTCCTCCACTGCCATCTTGATCTGGTGGTAGCCCGAGAACACGTCCAGGAACCACAACAGGTCGCACTCGGCGGTGGAGTCGACGATCTGTTCGATGCGTGGGAGCGGGAGAAGGTCTTTTGGGGGCAGACTTTGTTGAGGTTGGTGAAGTCGACACACATGTGTTTCTTCCGGGCCTTCTTGGGGACGACAACAGGCTTTGCCAGCCATTCCGGGTACCGTACCTCCCGAATGACACCCGCCGCTTCTAACTTGCGAGTTTCTTCGATGATGAAGGCCTGCTTCTCTGTGGATTGCCGTCGTGCCTTCTACTTCACGGGGTGCACATTGGGGCACCTACTTAAGTGATGCTCGATTACCCCCCTGGGGACCCCCACCAGCTGTTTGGGCTCCCAGGTGAATACCTCCTTGTTCGCACGCAAGAACTTTAGCAATGCCTCCTCTTGGCCCGGGTCGAGGTTGGCGCCTATGGTGAAGGTGGTTCCCGAGGATCCATCTTCCTCGACCGGGACTTGCTTCGTTTCGGCCCGATCTTGAGTGAACAACTCCTTCTTCCTCGCCGGAACGGCCTCCTTAGCCCCCGGGGTAGCCTCGTCGGATGGGTGCGCTGCCGCTGCGGCCCTGAAGGCGAGCTTGAGGGCTGCCAGCGCCTCCTTGGTGGCTCCAGCCATGGTGAGGACGCCGATGTTGCCCGACATCTTCATGAGGTTGTAGGCCGGATGGGTCGCTGCCATGAACTGAGCTAAGGCAGGGTACCCGAGGATGGCGTTGTACGGGAGGCCGATGCGGGTGATGTCGAAGTCGATCAACTCGGTGCGGTAGTTGTCCCGGTAATCAAGGTGACCAGAGGCGATTTGCCCTGTGGGGCGCTTGGACCCGTTGCCGACCCCGGAGAAAGGCTTGGTGGGGCAGAGCCGGCCATGCGGCATGTGAAGCAAGCCGGAAGCTTCCACGGAGAGCACATTGAGGCCTGCTCCGCCGTCGATGAGTGTCTTGGTCATGGCAACGTGGCTGATGGTGGGCGTGCAGAGCATTGGGAGCGCGCCTGAGCCTGCAGTGGTAGCGAGGTGATCCCCTAAGTCGAAGGTGAGGTCGGCCTTGGGCGCCACCCATCCCGGAGGGTCTTCCTGCTGCACAGAGGTGGCGCCGATCTGGCCGAAGAACTGCTTGATGTGGCGGTCCGTGGGTGGCGCTTGCGAGCCGCCTAGGAGGGTCGCAACGGCGACAGGCGTCGGTGCCGCGACGAGTGCGACGAAGAGGCCGCACAGCTCTTCCCAAGAAGCCACAGATGATCCTGGCAGGTTGAGCAGCCAGGCGCGTGGCGCGCCAGCGAGGGCCATGGGGAACCAGTTGGCCATGACCTTGTCGTCGCCTCCCGCCTCCAGGACGGCCTCCTCGTAAGCCAGCAGGAAGGTCGACGGATCCGCCGCGCCGTCGAAGCGAGGCGGCATCTCTGGCCTGAACTTGGGCGGCCACCACACCCATCCCAAGGCGGGGTGAAGGCCTTGAGCCCCCTGGCACCGTCGTGGTCACCCATCAATCCAGCTGGTGGATCAGTGCCTACCATGGGGACCGAACGGAGAAGCGGAGCCGGTGGAGGAGTGGAACTTCGGCGCACCCCTACCTGGCGTGCCAAATGTCGGATTCTGGGTTCCGGCAAACCCTTGAGGTTCGAACACTTGGGTGCGCATGAAGATCTCTCTCTCTAGCCTGCTCTCGCAACGATCTCAAGGCCTAGCTCGACGAACCCAAGGAACAAGAGACATGAGGGTTTATACTGGTTCAGGCCACCGTTGTGGTGTAATACCCTACTCCAGTGTGGTGTGGTGGATTTCCTTGTAGGCTAATGATGAACAGGTACAAGGGGTGAACAGCCTCCTGAGGAGAGGTGTTCTTGAGCTCGATGAGCTTGTGTGGTGGCCTTGGTGGAATGGATCCAGTCCAAGATGAGATGCTCCCACGGTGGCCTGTTTGAAGGGGGACAACAGTACAAGTTATCCTGACAAAAGGTGGTCTTCGCCTGCCAAAGGCTCTGGTAGTGACACCGTCATGGGCTCCGCGGTGACCTCCGTCCTGCCGTCCTGCTGTCTCGTTGCACCAATATGGAAACCTTTACCTGATGCCTCGGGACTCCTCGTCTGCGCTTGCCCCTTCAGCACCAAAGAGGCAACGAGTACTCTGCACCCGCTGGCGCCCGCATGGCCTTGGTCTTCATGGCTCACGTCACGTGCACCTCGCGAGGTGCCCCTTGCATAGATATCTCTGCTCCTCGGGAGCCAGCCTAGGAAGGTTGCCCCTGAGGAGGTCTTGCATCGTCCGCCTCGTGAGGCTTGGCCCCTCGCGAGGGTCTTGAGTGGTTGTCGATGAAGATGGGCCATACCAGGCCGCTGGATGAGCCACGCCCTGGGCTGCAGGCAGGCAAGTCTGGGTACCCCCGTTCCTAGGACGCTGACAGGTGTCCTTCATAAGCTTCGGAGTATCACTTGCATAGGATTTGTTCCTATTCATGCTCAGGTACACAACGTCTAATAACACCATCTACTCCTTCTTTATAAAGATGTGGGTCATCACAGAAGTATTGTCTTAAATCATAGAAAAACTTTTTCTTTTGTTGGTATGTGAAACTAGGTAGTATAAATGGAGCAACTATGTAATTAGCATACTCAGCATACCATGGGGTACTATGAGAAGCATTTATGACAGCTAGTTGTTCATCAGGAAAGCTATCATCAATGGGTACTGGGTCATCAAGAATATTTTCTAACCTAGACAAGTTGTCTGCTACGGGGTTTTCAGCCCCTTTCCTATCAGTAATATGTACATCAAATTCTTGCAGCAAGAGAACCCATCTGATAAGTCTAGGTTTAGCATCTTTCTTTTCCACAAGATATTTGATAGCAACATGATAGGTATGAACAGTTACTTTAGAATCAACAATATAAGATCTAAACTTATCACAAGCAAATACAATCGCTAAAATTCTTTTTCAGTAGTAGCATAATTTCTTTGAGCACTATCTAGAGTTTTACTGGCATAATGAATAACATTTAATTGCTTGTCAACTCTTTGTCCTAGAACAGCACCAACAACATAATCACTAGCATTGCACATAATTTCAAAGGGTAGGTTCCAATCAGGTGGTTGAACACAATAGGTGCAGAGATTAAGGCTTTCTTAATTATTTCAAATGCTTCTACACAATCATCAGCAAAACTGAATGGAACATCTTTTTGCAAGAGATTAGTGAGAGGCCTAGAAATTTTAGATAAGTCTTTAAATAAATCTCCTATAGAAACCGGCATGACCAAGGAAACTTCTTATACCTTTGATATCTTTAGGACATGGCATTTTTTCAATAGCATCAACTTTAGCTTTATCAACTTCAATACCACCACCTCCAAAGAAGGTGACTTGAGTACACGATTATGGACACTCCCCTTGGCTTGTGCCAAGCTTGGGAGAGGTGCTTCGGTATCGTATCATCATCACATCTTTATCATTATTGTTTATCTTAGTTTGATCTTTTGGTTATATCATAATCTAGTAGAATAAGAGTTTTAGTACAATTTAGTCTATGAGTTTTGCTTTGTGATCTATCTATGTAATCGACGGTGAAAGTTATATAATAAAGATTAGTTTTCGGTTGAGTGTTTTGCTTTCTTGATCATGGAAAAGGGAAAGAAAGAGACAGTAAAAGAAATAAAAGAGTATATAATAATCTCATGGGGAGTGACGACTTCACATACAAGAAGTATGATGCATGAAATTTGTTGAAGGTTGACAAACATAGCTTTGGTAATTGTTGCAATTAATAGGAAGTGATAAAGGAAGAGAGGATTCACATGTAAATACACTATCTTGGACATATTTTATGATTATGACCACTCATGAAAATATTGTATGCGAATAAGTTGATGTTAGACAAGGAAGACAACATAATGGGTTATGTTTTCTTATATCCGAATAGAAGTTATGTTGTCATGGATCCTCCAACATGTGAAGCTTGTTTCTACCTCATGCTAGCCAAAACTTCCTCACCAAGTAGAGATACTACTTGTGCACCCAAAAATCCTTAAACCCAGTTTCATGCCATGAGAGTCCAGTATATCTACCTATGGATTGAGTAAGATCCTTCAAGTAAGTTATCATCGATGCAATCAATAAAAATTGCTCTCTAAATATGTATGATCTTTTAGTGTGAGGAAAATAATCTTTATATGAACTTGTGATGGGGAAGAAATAAAAGCGACGGTATGCATAATAAAGTTTTCTATCAAGTGGAAATATAATTGTGTGCATCCAAACAAAAAGCGCATGACAACCTCTGCTCCCCCCTGCGAAGGGCTTATCTTTTATTTCAAGTACATAGCTTTATGCAAGAGTCATGGTGATCTTCACCATTCCCTTTATTTATAACTTTCTTTTTGGCAAGCATCATGTGTTGGGGAAAGATTTAGACACACATATCCACTCGGATGTAGGGATCAAGAGTTATTACTTTTGACGTCACCCTTGAGGTAAATGGTAGGGAGGCGAAGTTATAATCCCCTATCTTTCTATGTGTCTAACTGAAGCTCTGATCATAAGTATGGCATGAGTGTTAGCAATTGTGAAAGACTAAAAGATGGTTGAGTATGTGGACTTGCCCAATAAAAGCTCTTACATAGACTCTTTCTGATAGTATGATAAATTGCAATTGCATCAATGACTGAGACCCTAGTTTGCTAGCTTTAATTGAAGTTTATGGTTCAGACCTTGCGATGAATTATCACTTTAGCATGAGAATTTATATGACAATATATTGTTGTTATTATGATTATCATGATGCCCTCATGTCCGTATTTTGTTTTATCAACACCTCTATATTTAAACATGTGGTCATGATTATCAATTTCGGCTTTCACTTTAGGACAAGTGAGGTCTAAACTTGGGGGACTTGATACGTCCCTTTTGCATCATGTTTTTTTGTTGATATTTATTTCATATTGGACTGTTATTACACTTTACGATGAAATTCTTATGCCTTTTCGCTCTTATTTTACAAGATTCACATGAAGAGGGAGAATATCGGCAGCTGGAATTCTGTATCGGAAAGGAGCTAATCTGAGATACCTATTCTGCACAAGTACAAATGTCCTGAAACTTTATGGAGAATTGTTTTGGAATATATATAAAAAAATATTGGGCAAAGAAAGACCAGAAGGGGACCAACTAGGTGGCCACAAGCCTGGGGGCGCGCTCTACTCCCCAAGGCCACCCCTAAGCTTGTGGGCCCCCTGTGCAGCTTCCGGTGCCCATCTTCTCCTATATGAAGCATTTTAACATAGAAAAAAAATAAGAGGATGGCTTTCGGGATGAAGCGCTGCCGTCTCGAGGAGGAACCTCGGCAGGAGCAATCTAGGGCTCCGGCGGAGCAATTATGTCGGGGAAACTTCCCTCCGGGAGGGGGAAATCAAAGCCATCATCATCGCCAATGATCCTCTCATCATGGGGGGCAATCTTCATCAAAATCTTCAACATCACCATCTCCTCTCAAACCCTAGTTCATCTCTTGTATTCAATCTTTGCCTCAAAACCTCAGACTAGTACCTGTAGGTTGCTAGTAGTGTTGATTACTCTTTGTAGTTGATGCTAGTTAGTTTACTTGGTGGAACATCATATGTTCAGATCCCTACTGATATTTCTTACCCCTATTATCATGAACATGAACATGCTTTGTGAGTAGTTACTTTTGTTCCCGAGGACATGGGAGAAGTCTTGTCATAAGTAATCATGTGAATTTGGTTTTCGTTTGATATTTTGAAGAGATGTATGTTGTCTTTCCTCTAGTGGTGTTATGTGAACGTCGACTACATGAAACTTCACCATGATTTGGGTTGGGAAGGCATTGGGAAGTAGCAAGTAGATGATGGGTTGCTAGGGTGACAGAGGCTTAAACCATAGTTTATGTGTTGCTTCGTAAGAGGCTGATTTGGATCCACATGTTTAATGATATGGTTAGATTTATCTTAATTATTCTTCAATTATTGCGGATGCTTCCGAGGGTGGTTAATCATAAGTGGGAGGCTTTTCCAAGTAAGGACAACACCAAAGCACCGGTCCACCCACATATCAAATTATCAAAGTAGCGAGTGCGAATCATATGAGCATGATGAAAATTGACTTGACGATAATTCCTGTGTGTCCTCGGGAGCGCTTTGCTTTATACAAGAGTTTGTACAAGCTTGTCCTTTGCTATAAAAAGGATTGGGCCACCTTGCTGCACCTAAATCACACTTTTGACTTGTTACCCGTTACGAATTATCTTACTACCAAACTATATGTTACCGATAATTTCAGTGCTTGCAGAAAATACCTTGCTGAAAACTACTTGTCATTTCCTTCTCCTCCTCATTGGGTTTGACACTCTTACTTATTGAAAGGACTATGATTGATCCCCTATACTTGTGGGTCATCATAAACTTTGCCAAGCCTTGGGCTCGATTATTCGGCTTTTGCTTGGAACATTCGAACAGGTTGAAGCTTTTGATTGAGAGCATTGATCTTTTATCTGTCCCTTCGTTAATTGTGCTTAGGCGAAAGCTGGTTCGCGACCAAGCCCCCGAGTGTGGAACGTGTCCTCACTCGGGACATTTTTGAACTGAGGCGAAATGGGTTCGCAGCCAAGCCCCCGAGTGTGGAGCGTGTCCTCACTCGGGACATTTTTGAACTTAAGCGAAATGGGTTCCCAACCAAGCCCTCGAGTGTGGAGCGTGTCCTCACTCGAGACGTTTTTGAACTTAGGCGAAATGGGTTCACAGCCAAGCCCCCGAGCGTGGAGCATATCCTCACTCGAAATGTTTTTGAACTTAGGCGAAACGGGTTCGTGACCAAGCCCCCGAGTGTGGAGCATGTCCTCACTCGGGATGTTTTCAAACTTAGGCGAAACGATTTCGCGACCAAGCCCCCGAGTGTGGAGCATGTCCTCACTCAGAATGTTTTTGAACTTAGGTGAAAATAGGTTCACGGACAAGCCAAGCCACCCACCAGGAGTGTGTTCGTTTCTGAATGTTGTTTGTCACCTGAGTGAAAACACGACTTTAAGCCGAACTAGATGATATACAGGAAAAGTAAGACTTTTATTCATCTAAGTTCACTCGGAAACTATTACAATGGGAAAGTTTATTTTAAGTGTAAAACTTGCGAAGCAAGTCCGCATTCCAAGCTTTGGGATCTTCTATTCCTTTACTGAAGTTGTAGAGCCTATAGGCTCCGTTATGCAGGACTTTTGATATGGCGAATGGCCCTTCCCATGGGGCACCAGCTTGTGAGGCCTCTGCTGGTCCACTCAGAGAACTAGGTCTCCCTATTGAAAGGCTCGTCCTCTGACGTTTCTGTCGTGATAGTAGCATAAGTGTTGTTGGTACAATGTCGACCTTATGAGTACCAACTCACGCCTTCTTCTAAGAGGTCGAGGTCGTCTTGTCTCTCTTCTTCAGCCCCGGCTTCTGAGTACAGATCCACTCGGGGGAGTTGTGAAGTAAATCACTCGATAAGACCGCCTCCGAGCCATACACCATGAAGAATGGATCACGATTGGTGGAATGGTTCGGGGTCGTCCGCAAGCCCCAGAGGACTGACGGAAGCTCGGTGACCCAAGCCCCCGCTGCCTGCTTCAGATCACGCATGAGGCGGGGCTTCAACCCTTGAAGAATTAGTCCATTCGCTCGTTCTGCCTGCCCATTCGACTGAGGGTGTGCCACAGAGGCATAATCCACCCGAGTGCCTTGAGAATAGCAAAATTTGCGGAATTCGTCTAAGCCAAAATTAGACCCATTGTTTGTGATGATGCTATGGGGAACTCCGAATCTGAAGACTATTTCCTTAATAAATTGAATGGCAGTTCTCGAGTCCAACCTCTTTATGGGTTTTGCTTCAATCCACTTGGTGAACTTATCGACTGCCACCACCAAGTGTTTAAAGCCACTCGCCCCGGTCCTGAGAGGGCTGCCCATATCGAGCCCCCACACAGCAAACGGCCAAGTGAGGGGGATCGTCTTTAGAGCAGACGCCGGCTTGTGCGACTGATTCGTGTAGAATTGACACCCAACGCACTGGTCTACTATGTCTCGAACGGCCTCATTGGCGCAGGGTCAATAGAACCCAGCTCTGAACTCTTTGGCGACCAGCGTCCGAGAGGACGCATGGTGTCCACAAGTTCCCGATTGTATTTCCTGCAGAATCTATTGTCCTTCTTGTGATATGCAGCGTTGGGTGACTCCAGTAGTACATTTCTTATAAAGTTGATCTCCCATGATGGTGAAGGATTTAGACCGGCAGACGATCTGACGAGCCTCAGCTTCATCTTCCGGGAGCTCCTGCCTGAGCAGGTAAGCCAAATAGGGTTCGGTCCATTTGGGAGTGATAACAAGGACCTCTTGGACCAGGTCGATCACCGCAGGAATGTCCACCTCGGTCGGATTTGATGGACCGACTGGTTGCGGGGCCTCCTCCATGAAAGGGTCTTCCTTGATCATGGGACAGTGTAGGTGCTCAAGGAACACATTCTTGGGGACATCCTTCCGAGTGGAGCCTATATTGGCCAAATCATCGGCTACTTGGTTCTTGAGTCGAGGTACATGATGAAGGTCCAGTCCTTCAAAGTGCTTCTCCAGCTTTCTGACTGCATTGCAGTAGCCTATCATCACCGGAATATGCATATCCCACTCCTTCATAACTTGGTTTACCACTAGGCCCGAGTCATCGTAGAACATCAGTCGACGAATTCGCAGAGAAATTGCCATCGCAGCCCATATGGGAGAGCTTCATACTCAGCTTCATTGTTGGAGGAGTCAAAATGGATCTGAAGCACGTAGTTGAGTCGGTCGCCTTTGGGGGACACCAAGACCACTCCGCCCGGAGCCATGGAGCATCTTGGAGCCATAAAGAAACATCGTCAAGTGCTCGGGGAGACTCGGGACGGGCTGCTCTTGTTCCATCCACTCGGCAAGGAAATCCACTAGGGCTTGCGATTTGATGGCTTTCTTAGCTTCAAACTTGATATCCAACGAAAAGAGCTCGATGGCCCACTTCGCCACTCAGCCTGTGGCATCTCTGTTGTTCATGATCTCAGATAGAGGGGCGTCACTTATCACTGTGACTGAGTGCTCTTGGAAGTAGTGTGCCACCTTCTTCATAGTCAGATAGATCCCGCATACTAACTTCTGGTAATGCGGGTACCTTATACTGTTCGCTGGAGCATGAAAGTTTTGCCTTGTTCTTCTCGGGCTTCCACAAAGGAGCACAAGGTTAACAAATTGGCTCGTGGCCGCGATGTATAAGGGCAAGGGCTCTTTGCTGCTCGCGGAAACTAGCACCGGCTGGGTGGAAAGTGATACGTCTCCGTTGTATCTACTTTCCCTAACGCTTTTCCTCTTGTTTTGGACTCTAATTTGCATGATTTAAATGAAACTAACACGGACTGACGCTGTTTTCAGCAGAACTACCATGGTGTTGTTTTTGTGCAGAAATAAAAGTTCTCGGAATGGAACGAAACTTTGCGAGGATTTTTTATATAATAAAAGAGAACTTATGGAGCCAAGAACAACCGGAGGGGGCACCTGGGTGGGCACAACCCACCAGGGCGCCCTCCCTCCAGGCGCGCCCAGGTGGGTTGTCCCCACCTGGTGGCCCCGCAAACCCTGAAACCGATGCTATAAAATCCTATTTTTCCAGAAAAAATCAGGGAGAAAGAATTATCACGTTCCATGAGACGGAGCCGCCACCGTCTCTTGTTCTTCACCGGGAGGCCAGATCTAGAGTTTGTTTGGGGCTCCGAAGAGGGAGATCTTCGATCTTCGTCGTCACCAACCCTTCTCCATCGCCAATTCCATGATGCTCCCCATCGGGAGTGAGTAATTCCTTCGTAGGCTCGCTAGTCGGTGAGGAGTTTGGATGAGATTCATCATGTAATCGAGTTAGTTTTGTTAGGGCTTGATCCCTAGTATCCATTATGTTCTGAGATTGATGTTGCTATGACTTTGCCATGCTTAATGCTTGTCACTTTGGGCCCGGGTGCCATGATTTTAGATCTGAACCATTTATGTTATCACCATTATAACCATGTTCTAGATCCGATCTTGCAAGTTATAGTCACCTATTACGTGTTATGATCCGGCAACCCCGGAGTGACAATAGTCGGGACCACTCCCGGTGATGACCGTAGTTTGAGGACTTCATGTATTCACCGTGTGTTAATGCTTTGTGCCGGTTCTCTATTAAAAGGAGGCCTTAATATCCCTTAGTTTCGAATAGGACCCCACTGCCATGGGAGGGTATGACAAAAGATGTCATGCAAGTTCTTCCCATAAGCGGGTATGACTATCTACGGAATACATGCCTACATTATATTTATGAACTGGAGCTAGTGCCGTATAGCCCTAGTATATAACTGTCTCATGATGAATATCATCCAAAAAATCACCGATCCAATGCCTACGATTTTCCTACATATTGACCTTGCTAAGTTACTGTTGCTACTATTACTGTTGCACTTGCTACAAAACTACTGCTATCACTGTTACCATTACTATTGGTGCTACTACTACTACTATCAAAACTATCATATTACTTTGCTACTTATCACTTTGCTACAGATAATCAATCTCCAGGTGTGGTTGAATTGACAACTCAGCTGCTAATACTTGCAAATATTCTTTGGCTCCCCTTGTGTCGAATCTATAAATTTGGATTGAATACTCTACCCTCGAAACAGCTTATGCGATCCCATATACTTGTGGGTTATCAAGACCTTTATCAAGGCCATTGCCGGGAGCATAGCTATATTTGTTGAGTCACTTGAGATTATTATAAATTTATTACTATGAAGAATCTGAAGGATGCTAAGACTAAGATTTATCCCTCTAAGACGAGGGAAGGTAAGGAACTGCCATCCAGCTCCGCTTTAAATTCACCTTCTGTTATAAGTAAACTTGCAACACCACCACATGCTATTAATCCTGATATGTCGCAAGTTATTAATGATGCTACTTCTGCTATGAATGATACTTATGATGATGCTAGTACCTTGATTGATGATGATGTGCCACTAGGTGAACTTCTTGATGAACAAATTGCTAGAGTAAGACAGCATGATATTGTTGAAACTGATGATGAGCTTGAACTGAAAACCTTGAAACACCTATTAGAACTAGCCCTCCTAGATATGAGTTGCCAAAGGTATTGGAAGGTTATGTTATGAATGAGGAGACAACTAGAGATATTCTTGCTTGTAAGGATAGAGATGATCTAGAGAAATTATTATGCAAGTACAAGAAAAATCTTTGAATGCTAGAATGCAATGTCATCCTAATTAAGTTTGCTACTTCACCTATCTTTATTGATGATAAGGATTATGAATTCTCTGTCGACCCAGAGTTAATTACTTTGGTTGAATCTGATCCTTTCCATGGTTATGAAACTGAAACTATTGTGGCACATCTTACTAAGTTGAATGACATAGCCACCCTTTTTGCTCATGATGAGAAAATTTGCTATTACTATATTCTCAAATTTTTTACGTTCTCATTAAAGGGTCATGCTAAAGCTTGGTACAATACTCTTTCTCCTGGTTGTGTGTGTAGTCCCTGGGACATGATTTATTACTACTTTGAAAAATATTTCCCTCCTCATAAGAAACAATCTGCCTTACAGGAAATATTTAACTTTGTGCAAATTGAAGAAGAGAGTCTCCCACAAGCTTGGGGGAGGCTTCTCCAATTGCTTAATGCTTTGCCTGATCATCCTTTTAAGAAAAATTAAATACTTGATATCTTCTATAATGGACTAACCGATGCTTCTAGGGATTTCCTAGCTAGTTGTGTTGGCTGTGTTTTCAGGGGACAAACTATTGGGCAAGCTATAGAATTATTGAATACCATATTGAAAAATTATGATGATTGGACTCTTCCTAAACCACCTCTTAAACCCACTCCAAAGAAGAGGGGTATCTTATATCTCAGTCCCAAAGATATGCAAGAGGCAAAGAAATCTATGAAGGAAAAAGGTATTAAAGCTGAGGATGTCAAAAAGTTACCTCCTATTGAAGAAATACATGGGCTTGATACACCACCACCACCTAAGGTGGTAGAGGTAAATTCTCTAATGAAATTCAATGATAATGACAACCTTCACAATATGCACCCTAGCCAATGCCTTTATGAGTTTGAAAATTACATTAGAAAGCAAGATCGCTTCAATGCAAATGTTATGAAACAATTGAAATACAATTCTGATATGATCGCTCACTTGAGTGACTTGTTATTTAGAATCTCTTAGAGGTGTGGGGAAGCATGCTTCTATGGTTCAAACGCAGTTAGAACAAGTTGCCAAATCTCAAAGAGAGTTGCTAGATGAAATGAATAATAATATCAACGATCATGATGTTAGAGTAATGACTAGAGGAGGTAGGATGACTCAGAAACCACTTTATCCTGAGGGACACCCAAAAAGAGTTGAACAAGACTCTCAAAGAGTTAACACTGATGCACGTAGTCCTTCTAAAAAGAAAAAGAAGAAGAAAAATTATAGGACTTTGCATGCCTCTAGTGAACCTAAAGTAGAAAAAGCTCCTGATAATGATAATGAAGTTTCTATCTCTGATGCTGAAACTCAATCTGGTAGTGAACACTCACCTTCTGATAATGAAAAACATAATGATGAGGTTCATGAAGATACTCAAACAAATAATAAAGAACTAGACAATGATGTTGAGATAGAACCAGTAGTTGATCTTGATAACCCGCAACACAAGAATAAAAGATATGATAAAAGAGACTTTGTTGCTAGAAAATACGGTAAGGAAAGAGAACCATGGGTTCAAAAACCAATGCCCTTTCCACCTAAGTCAACTAAAAATAAAGATGATAAAGAATTTGAACGCTTTGGTGAAATGCTGAGGCCAGTCTTTCTGCGTACTCGCTTGACTGATATCTTAAAAATGCTCCTTATGCAAAGTACATGAAAGACATCATCACCAATAAGAGAAAAATACCGGAAGTTGAAACCTCCACCATGCTTGCTAATTATACTTTTAAAGATGGAGTACCTAAAAAACTTGGAGATCTGGGAATACCAACTATACCTTGCTCCATCAAAAGAAATTATATGAAAACTGCTTTATGTGATTTGGGAGCTGGTGTTAGTGTTATTCCTTTATCTTTATATGAAAGACTTGATTTGAATAAACTCACACCTACTGAAATATCTTTGCAAATGGATGATAAATCAACTACCATACCTATCGGTATTTGTGAGGATGTGCCCGTTATTGTTGCTAATGTTACTATTTTGACTGACTTGGTTATACTCTAGATGCCCGAGGACGACAACATGTCGATTATCCTTGGTAGACCCTTCTTGAATACTGCAGGGGCTGTTATTGATTAAAATAAAAGCAAGGTCACTTTTCTTATCAATGGTAATGAGCATACGGTGCACTTTCCGAAGAAACAATTCCAAGTGAATGGTATTAATGTTATTGAAAAATCTCCGACACTCACTATTGGAAGTATTCAACTACCTCTACCTACTTTTAAAAATAAATATGAAATGCTTATTGTTGGGGACATTCATATCCCAGTTGAGGTAACTTAGTGATTTACGAAAGTTCTTCAGTTTCATGCTAATATAAAGAGGTTGTTAATAAGACTTGATCAACCTTATTAATGGATCATTTTTTAGAGGTATGAAGTTGATGAATTTAGTAAGCACTACGTTCTGTCCCTACCTTTTGTTTTCTGTTTTTATTAGTTAAATAAAATAAAATGCCATGTTTTGTCTGTTTTCTGAATTTCCCATGCAATAAAAAATGACCCAAAATAAAAGTTCTCATAATGCTCTGAAAATTTAATACGATTTTTTTCTGAATATTTAAGAATTTTTGGTGCAAATAATATCAGAGGAAGGTGCACCGGGTGGGCACAACCCACTGGCGCCTGGGACCCCCTGTGCGTGTTCTCGGTGGGTTGTGGTCCCCATGTGGGCCCCCTCACTTATCTCTTCATCCCACATCACCACCTACCTCCAGAAAAAAGTCACCATTGCTCTCTCTCGTGTTCTTGCTCTCAAACCCGCGGATTTCGATTTCTTTGCTCGAAGCTCCGTGTCCGAAACTGTTTCGGGGGATTGTTGCTTGGTATGTCACTCCTTTGTATGTCCAATTAGTTTTTGCTTTAGTGGTTTATATTTTGAATAATTAGCTACTCTTGGTGCTGATGTAGATGAGCTTGCATGTTGAATTCTTAGAGTTCTAAGTAGTTTGAATGCTTGCTATGGGCTCTATGCATCCCTATTATTAGAAGGGAGAGAGGGATTTGGTGGAATAGTTGTTTCATTGCTTGAGCCTCATGGTCATATATATAGGAGTACATGATCATCTTGGAGTACAAGGCAAGGTAGAATAATATCCTACGCTATCCTAGCTTTCCTAATAATCACGATACTCAACATCCCCACGCAGTCACAACGGTAGCGACGCAAACGGTGAGACTGGAGAAGAATACGAAGGCAAACCGACGAACACCCCCCATAGTCGTAATAGTCGATGCATCGCGGAAGGTGTGGCTGGAGTGGAAACCGACGAGGTTGCTCAAGCAAGGCGGTAGCCCTTTGTGCTGTTTGTCGAGGTAGCCGAGAGCGTAGGTGGTGTAGCCATAGTCGAGATAGGCGTGCGAAGAACACCGTGGTCGGCGTCGAGTCAGGGGTCGCCGGTGTCGAGGTAGTCGCCCATGGAGCCGCGGAAGAAGAGCAGCGGCGTCGGCCTAAGGAGGCGGCGACAGCGGCTAGAGAAGGAGCGCAAGGGCGGTGCTCGAAGCAGGCGATAATGAACCCGACAACATGGCGAGGACCAGCGTAGATGGTGACGTTCCTGCGCCAAGGAGGCGGTGCGGCGCATATCATGTGGAAGTCAATGCGCGTGGATGACGGTGGACCGCGGGCTGCTGCATTACGGCCCGAAGGGGCGATGGCGGGGAAGACCTCAGGGCGGTTGCAGGGATCGTGTGCCACGCTTGCTACGGCTTGATGGGGCGACGCAACGGCAGCGGGAGGGTCGGTGCAGCCTCGGGGACGGCCTGGATCAGACGGCCTCATTGCGGCGGTTGACTGTGGGCCGCGGCACTAAGGCCCGAAGGGGCGACATAGCGGCAACGCGCGAGGTGGCGCAACCATGGGAACGGCCTCAAGGTGGCGGCGCGGATCACGTGCCGCGGCACTACGGCCTAAAGGGGTGACACAGCGGTGGCACGAATCGGTGCAACCAAGGGGAGAACCACGAGGAGGTGGCGCTGCGGCCCGACGGGGCGACGCAGCGGCAGCATGTTGCTCGATCGACAGAGGGGCACGCTGAACTCGGGGATAGGGCGGTGATATCCGGCGTAGATCGACGAGCGGGCCAACGTGCGGACGACGATCGTGAAGGGCCACCTGTCGCGCGAGGCCACCGGGTCAGGGCGACGGGCGGGCAGACGCGCGGACGACGATCGTTAGGGGCCGCTTGTCGCGTGATGACCCACAAGTATAGGGCATCTATCGTAGTCCTTTCGATAAGTAAGAGTGTCGAACCCAACGAGGAGTAGAAGGAAATGACAAGCAGTTTTTAGTAAGGTATCCTCTGCAAGCACTGAAATTATCGGTAACAGATAGTTTTATATATTCGTAACGGGTAACAAGTAACAAAAGTAAACAAGGTGCAGCAAGGTGGCCCAATCCTTTCGTAGCAAAGGACAAGCCTGGACAAACTCTTATATAAAGGAAAGCGCTCCCGATGACACATGGGAATTATCGTCAAGCAAGTTTTCATCATGCTCATATGATTCGCGTTCGTTACTTTGATAATTTGATATGTGGGTGGACCGGTGCTTGGGTACTGCCCTTCCTTGGACAAGCATCCCACTTATGATTAACCTCCCTTGCAAGCATCCGCAACTATGAAAGAAGAATTAAGGTAAACCTAACCATAGCATGAAACATATGGACCCAAATCAGCCCCTTACGAAGCAACACATAAACTATGGTTTAAGCTTCTGACACTCTAGCAACCCATCATCTACTTATTGCTTCCCAATGCCTTCCCCTAGGCCCAAACAATGGTGAAGTGTCATGTAGTCGATGTTCACATAACACCACTAGAGGAAAGACAACATACATCTCATCAAAATATCGAACGAATACCAAATTCACATGACTACTTATAACAAGACTTCTCACATGTCCTCAGGAACAAACGTAACTACTCACAAATCATATTCATGTTCATAATCAGAGGGGTATTAATGTGCATAAAGGATCTGAACATATAATCTTCCATCGAATAAACCAACTAGCATCAACTACAAGGAGTAATCAACACTACTAGCAACCCACAGGTACCAACCTGAGGTTCTGAGACAAAGATCGGATACAAGAGATGAACTAAGGTTTGAGAGGAGATGGTGCTGGTGAAGATGTTGATGGAGATTGACCCATTCCGATGAGAGGATCGATGGTGACGATTTCCCCCTCCCAGAGGAATGTTTCCCCGGCAGAACAGCTCCGCCGGAGCCCAAGATTGGTTTGGCCAGGTTCTGCCTCGAGACGGTGGCGCTTCGTCCCGAAAGCTTCATTCTTATTTTTTCCAGGGCGAAAGACACCTTATACCAGAAGATGGGCATCGGGGCTTCGGGTGGCCTGAGGCGAGGCGCGCTAGGGGTAGGGCGCGCCCTCCACGCTCGTGGTCGGTGGGTGGCCCGCCTCTGGTGCTTTCTTCGCCTGAGTTTTTTAATATATTCCAAAACTGACTTTCATGGAGTTTCAGGACTTTTGGAGTTGTGCCGAATAGGTCTATAATATTTGCTCCTTTTCCATTTCGCATTCCAAATATCGGCATTCTCCCTCTTCATGTAAACCTTGTAAAATAAGAGAGAAAAGGCATAAGTATTGTGACATAATGTGTGATAACAGCCCATAATGCAATAAATATCGATATAAAAGCATGATGCAAAATGGACGTATCAACTCCCCCAAGCTTAGACCTCGCTTGTCCTCAAGCGGAAGCCGATATCAAAAAATATGTCCGTCCACATGTTTAGAGATAGAGGTGTCGATAAAATAAAATACGGACATGAGGGCATCATTATCATTCTTAGGATATCAAAATATATATATATATATATATATATATATATATATATATTGTCATATGATTTCTTATGCTAAAGTAACAATCCATTCACAATGTAAAGTATGAATCAGAAACTTCATTGAAAAACTAGCAAACTATAATCTCAGTCATTGAAGCAATTGCAATTTATCATAACATCATAAAGAGTCAATATAAGAGCTTTTCAGCAAGTCCACATACTCAGCTATCTTTTAGTCTTTAATAATTGCTAACACTCACGCAATACTTATGGGCATGAAGTTTTAATCGGACACAAAGAAAGATAGGGTCTTATAGTTTTGCCTCCCAACCTTTTACCTCAAGGGTAACGTCAACAATAATGCTTTATGAAAACCCACATCCAATTAGGTATATATATCAGGATCTTTCCAACACATAGTGCTTGCTAAAGGATAAAGTGTAAAATGGAAAGGTGAAGATCACCATGACTCTTGTATAAGGTATAAGACAAAAATAAAGGATAGGCCCTTTGCAGAGGAAAACAGAGGTTGTCATGTGCTTTTATGGTTGGATGCACAAAATCTTAATGCAAAAGAACGCCACTTTATATTGCCACTTGTGATAGGGACCTTTATTATGCAGTCCGTCGCTTTTATTTCTTCCATATCACAAGCTCGTATAAAGCTTATTTTCTCCACACTAATAGATCATGTATATTTATAGAGCAATTTTTATTGCTTGCAACAATGACAACTTACTTGAAGGATCTTATTCAATCCATAGGTAGATATGGTGGAGTCTCATGGAAAAACTGGGTTTAAGGATATCTGGAAGCACAAGTAGTATCTCTACTTGGTGCAAAGAATTTGGCTACACAAGGGGGAAAGGCAAGCTCAACATGTTGGATGATCCATGACAATATAATTTATTTCGGATACAAGAAAACATAACCCATTACGCTGTCTTCCTTGTCCAACATCAAATTTTTAGCATGTCATGTTTTAATGAGTGCTCACAATCATAAAAGATGTCCAAGATAGTATATTTATATGTGAAAACCTCTCTTTCTTTATTACTTCCTATTAATTGCAACGATGACCAAAACTATGTTTGTCAACTCTCAACAACTTTTATTCATCATACTCTTTATATGTGAAGTCATTACTCTCCATAAGATCAATATGACCTCTTTATTTATTTTTATTTTTTCTTTCTTTTTTCCCCTCAAGATCATAGCAAGATAACCAAGCCTTCGACTCAAGACTAATCTTTATTATATATAGCTCACGAACTCGATTACATAGATAAGGATCAACACAAAAACTCAAAGCTAGATCATACTAAACTTTATTCTACTAGATCAAGATATAACCAAAAGGATCGAACTAAGAAAAACGGTAAAGATAGAAGTGTGATGGTAATACGATACCGGGGCACCTCTCCCAAGCTTGGCAGTTGCCAAGGGGAGTGCCCATACCCATGTATTTATGTCTCTTTCTTTGGAGGTGGTGATGATGGAGTTGTTGATGATGTAGGCTTGTCATCCATATTTTTCATATTGTAGTTGAGGAGAGAGATTTCCTCCTTTAAATCATCGACCTCCAACTCCAGCTTCAAGATCTTGTCACATAAATCTCCTTTGCTTTTCTGCCGAAAACGAGAAGGAATAGATCGGTTATTAGACCGGTTAGCCCTCTTAGGGAGACTAGACTTCTTGAACTTCACGTGCATATCCCCGGGTTGAGGTAGAGGAACATCCTCCTCCTCCGAACTTGAATCATCGATCCTCATCAAGTGAGCATCCTCCTCATCATCTGTAGTTCGACCATAAGGAGATAGGTCCCCGTAGTTCTTCGGGTCAGCAATGAGATGTGAGACATAGCTCTCTCCGTCAGAGCCTTGGGACGACATCTTGCATTAAATCTGCTGTAGAAACAACTCAAAACAAAAACAGAGGATTGTGTCGTGGTACGGTGGTTAAAACCTTCGGGAGATTATATAATGATTTTTTTCCAACCAAAAGAAGTATCGTGCAAGAAGATAGAGTCCGGAAGGCACACGAGGTGCCCACGAGGCAGGGGGGCGCGCCCTCCACCCTCGTGGATGCCTCGTGTCCCTTTCGTACTACTTCTTATTTTCCTATTTTCTTAAATATTCCAAAACGGAGAAAAATTGCCAATAGAACTGTTTTGGAGTCGGTTTACTTACCGTACCACATACCTATTCCTTTTCGGAGTCTGAAACGTTCTGGAAACTGTCCCTTATGTACTCCTCCGGGGTTACGGTTTCAATAACATTGGTTTCAACATTTGTGGGATTACCTGAGATATAATGTTTGACTCTTTGACCGTCCACCACCTTCGGATTTGTGCCTTCGAAGTTGTTGATTTTTATGGCACCGGAACGATAGACCTCCTCGATAACTTAAGGACCTTACCATTTAGAGAGGAGTTTTCCTGCAAAAATCTTAAGCGAGTTGTATAACAAAACATAATCACCTACATTAAACTCACGCTTTTGTATCCTTTTGTCATGTCATCTTTTAACTTTTTCTTTAAACAGTTTGGCATTCTCATAGGCCCGGGTTCTCCACTCATCAAGTGAGCTAATGTCAAATAGTCTCTTCTCACCGGCAAGTTTGAAATCATAATTGAGCTCTTTAATGGCCCAATATGCCTTATGTTCTAGTTCGAGAGGTAAGTGACATGCTTTTCCATAAACCGTTTTATACGGAGACATACTCAAAGGATTTTTATATGCAGTTCTATAGGCCCATAATGCATCATCAAGTTTCTTGGACCAATTCTTTCTAGATCTATTAACAATCTTTTGCAAAATTAATTTAATCTCTCTATTACTCAGTTCTACTTGACCACTAGACTGTGGGTGATATGGAGATGCAATTCTATGATTAACATCATACTTAGCAAGCATTTTACGAAAAGTTCCATGAATAAAATGTGAACCACCATCAGTCATTAAATATCTAGGGACTCCAAACCTCAGAAAAATAACTTCTTTAAGCATTGAAAGAACATGCGGTCTCCCCATGTTTGGTTTTGGTAATTGTGACAATCTCTATGGACTAATGGTTGCCTTGAGTTATATTTGAAGGATTTGTCCATAGGCTTTTCTTGGAGTCCATCTGTTGGTTTCAAGGAGAGTTTGTGATGACCATGGTGCTTTTCAAGGAATTACCTAAAGATTGGTCATGTGAGAGGTCGATCAGGACTAAGTCAAAGAGTAAATCAAAGTGATCAACACACAAAGCGTACAAGATGTACCAAGGGATCAAGTGATCCCATGGTATGATAAGCATTGTCCATTACGCTTTGTATGCTAACCCATGGTATTCGTGAGAGTTCTTTGTCGGGTTAGGTTGCGGTGTGCAAGTTCAAGTGGAGCATCACGAAGAGATCAAATGCTTGAAGCTTGCCGTCCATTATGGTAACAATGGATTTGTGAAGATGTGCGGAAGAGTGGCTCACCCATAGTGGAGTATGGGGGAGCAATCAACTAGTCTTCATCGAGCCAACGCAATCAAGAAAGGTGGTCCAATTTGAGGGAGTCAAGATCATCATCATCTAGCTCAAGTGGACCATATGCAAGGCAAAGGTTTGCCCTTGATAGGTTTTCTATTTTACCGGTCTCATGGTGGTAGTTGGGAGACCGGGTTATAGGATCGATTGTCGTACAATCAAGGGGGGCTCTCGATGAGTAGCTTGATCGTATCGTTCGTAGAGAGCTCAAACCACTGCATCCTTGCATCATCTTTCTTGGTTCTTGTTTTGTTCTCTTTGTGAGATTTGGAGCTTATGGTCATCTTGATGACTAGCTCTAGTTCATCGAAAACGGAGTTCACATGCTTCTACTATGATGTTTTCGATGTTGGAGGCTCTGCCGGTTCTCTCTGTTGGAGGTTTCTCTCCTCCTTTTGTTAGTAATACCTCCCCTGCCTCTTCTTTGCTGTTTTGATGCTACTCGTTGTCTTGTATCCAACAAGCTTGAGTTTGCTTAATTCGGAGCTCTTTTGCAGAAGTTATGGCATTTCTGGTTTTATTGGATCCGTCTGTTGTCTATAGCTGCGTTTTGGAGGCATCCAAGTGCTAAAGCCTCTATGGCGTGCGGTATTACCGCTCAAGGGAGCGGTAGTACCGCAGGGGCCAGCGGTAGTACCGCTTCCGGTGAGCGGTAGTACTGCTGCCTCTAGCCCAGAACGCTGGCGCGCACGGAAGTAGGTGCGGAAGTAATTTTTTACTTCCACGCCCTTACGCGGTAGTACCGCTCCCTGTGAGTGGTAGTACCGTGCCGACTTTTTCTCGTAGCTAGCTCCAGCGGTTGTAGGCGCGACAGTTATTTTTTACCTCCGTGGTCGTGCAGTAGTACCGCAAGGGCAGGCGGTAGTACCGCTCCTGCAGTAGTACCGCTCCTGCAGTAGTACCGCCCTGTTGCCCCTTTGCATAGTTGTTTCAT
The DNA here is from genome assembly GCA_021605145.1 of Aegilops bicornis. Taxonomy (NCBI): domain Eukaryota; kingdom Viridiplantae; phylum Streptophyta; class Magnoliopsida; order Poales; family Poaceae; genus Aegilops; species Aegilops bicornis. The sequence continues at coordinate 319,777,030 of CM038675.1, forward strand.
TGGGATTTTGCCGCCCTAGCGGTAGTACCGCTCTGTGCGGGTTGTGGGCATAACAGTTGGATCTTCCCCTCCTATAAAAGGGGGTCTTCTTCCCAAATGAACCTAATGTTTTGAGCTCGTGTTCTTCCCCCATTGTTGACCTTCTTCGAGCTTGCTAACTCTCAATCCCTCCATGGATTCTTGCTAGTTTTTGAGGGAAAATAGAGAGGAGATCTAGATCCACATTTCCACCAATCACTTTCTCCTCTATGTGAGGGGAACCCCTTGGATCGAGATCTTGGAGTTCTTGGTGTTCTCCTTCTTGTTCTTCCTTTCATTTTCCTCCCTAGCATTAGTTGCTTTGGTGGGATTTGGGAGAGGAGGACTTGGGCACTCCGTGTGGCTTTGCCATTGCATTTGGTGCATCGGTTTGAGTTCTCCACGGTGATACGTGGAAGTTACAAGTTGAGAAGCTTATTACTCTTGGGTGCTTGGTACCTTTGAGCTTGTTCCTCTTGGGTGCTTAGGCGCCCTAGACGGTTGGTGGTGTTCGGAGCTCAATCATTGTGGTGTAAAGCTCCGGGCAAGCGTCGGGGTCTTCAATTAGGTTGTGGAGACCGCCCCGAGCAATTTGACGCATAGTGGTGACCGCCCCAAGGGTTGCCAAAGTGTACGGGTTCGGCGACCGCCCCCAAGGGTTGCCATTTGTACGGGTTCGGTGACCGCCCTCAAGGGTCCCTTAGTGGAATCACGGCATCTTGCATTGTGCGAGGGCGTGAGGAGATTACGGTGGCCCTAGTGGCTTCTAGGGGAGCATCGTGCCTCCACACCGCTCCAAACGGAGATTAGCATCCGCAAGGGTGTGAACTTCGGGATACATCATCGTCTCCGCGTGCCTCGGTTATCTCTTACCCGAGCCCTTTACTTATGAACTTTACTTTGTGATAGCCATATTTTTTCTTGTCATATATATTGCTATCACATAGTTGTTTATCTTGCTTAGTATAAGTTGTTGGTGCACATAGGTGAGGCTAGTTGTTGTAGGTTTTGTGCTTGACAAACTAACCGCTAGGTTTATTCCGCATTTGTTCAAGCCTAAACCATAATTATTTTAAATCGCCTATTCACCCACCCTCTTGGCGACATCCACGATCTTTCAAGCATCTTAATAAAGGCGTTATGATCCGCACTACTAGTTCGGATAGCTTCTATCCACTTAGTAACGTAATCAACAACAACTAGAATATGTGTATACCCATTGGAGGAAGGAAACGGTCCCATATAATCAAAGCCCCAAACGTCAAATGGTTCAATAACAAGTGAATAGTTCATAGGAATTTCTTGACGTCTACTAATATTACCAATTCTTTGACATTCATCACAAGACAAGACAAACTTACGGGCAATAAACACCGGATTGCAATACCTTATGTGCAGTTCTGTCTCCAGCGTGGTGTCCTCCATAAGCCTCAGAGTGACACTTGCGTAGGATATGTTCATGTTCATGCTCAGGTACACAACGTGTAAAAACACCATCTACTCCTTCTTTATAAAGGTGTGGGTCATCCCAGAAGTAATGTCTTAAATCATAGAAAAACTTTTTCTTTTGCTGGTATGTGAAACTAGGTGGTATAAATTTAGCAACAATGTAATTAGAATAATCAGCATACCATGGAGCAGTACGAGAAGCATTTATGATAACTAATTGTTCATCGGGAAAGCTATCATCAATAGGTAGCGGGTCATCAAGAACATTCTCTAACCTAGATAATTTGTCTGCAACGGGGTTCTCAGCTCCCTTTCTATCAATAATGGTATGCAAATCGAATTCTTGTAGCAAGAGAACCCATCTAATAAGTCTAGGTTTAGCATCTTTCTTTTCCATAAGATATTTAATAGCAGCATGATCAGTGTGAACAGTTACTTTAGAATCAACAATATAAGGTCTGAACTTATCACAAGCAAATACAACTACTAAAAATTCTTTTTCAGTAGTGGCATAATTTCTCTGGGCACTGTCTAGAGTTTTACCAGCATATTGGATAACATTTAATTTCTTATCAATTCTTTGTCCTAGAACAGCACCTACAGCATAATCACTAGCATCACACATAATTTCAAAGGGTAAATTCCAATCAGGTGGCTAAACAATAGGTGTAGAAATCAAGGCTTTCTTAATTATTTCAAAAGCTTCTACACAATCATCATCAAAGACAAAAGGAACATATTTTTGTAAGAGATTAGTCAGAGGCCTAGAAATTTTTGAGAAGTCTTTAATGAACCTCCTATAAAACCCGACATGACCAAGGAAACTTCTTATACCTTTAATGTCCTTAGGACACGACATCTTTTCAATAGCATCAACTTTAGCTTTGTCAACTTCAATACCTCTTTTAGAAATTTTATGCCCCAAGACAATACCTTCATTAACCATAAAGTGGCACTTTTCCCAATTAAAGACAAGATTAGTTTCTTCACATCTCTGCAAAACTCGATCAAGGTTTCTTAAGCAATCATCAAAAGAAGTTCCATACACGGAGAAATCATCCATGAAAACCTCAATAATCTTTTCACAAAAGTCAGAGAATATAGCAGCCATACATCTTTGAAAGGTAGAAGGTGCATTACGTAAACCAAAAGTCATACATCTATAAGCAAAGGTTCCGAAAGGTCAAGTAAAAGTGGTCTTTTCCTGATCCTCTTTTGAGACAGGTATTTGAGAGAAACCAGAATAACCATTTAGAAAGCAAAATTGTGTATGTTTGGATAATCTTTCTAGCATTTGGTCAATAAAAGGTAAAGGGTAAAGATCCTTTTTAGTAGCTTTATTTAATTTGCGGAAGTCAATTACCATTCTATAACCTGTAACAATTCTTTGTGGGATCAATTCATATTTATCATTAGGAACTATAGTAATACCTCCCTTCTTAGGGACACAATGGATAGGACTTACCCACTGACTATCAGCAACAGGATAAATTATACCTGCCTCCAGAAGCTTTAGTATTTATTTTCTTACCACTTCTTTCATCTTAGGATTTAACCGTCATTGGTGATCAACAACCGGTTTAGCGTCTTTCTCCAATTTTATTTTGTGCTGGCATAGAGTGAGACTAATGCCCTTAAGATCATCAAGAGTATATCCAATAGCAGCACGGTGCTTCTTCAGAGTTTTCAATAATTTCTCTTCTTCCTGCTTTGAAAGGTTAGCACTAATAATAACAGGATATATCTTCTTTTCATCAAGATAAGCATATTTAAGAGTATCAGGTAATGGTTTAAGCTCAAACACGGGATCACCCTTGGGTGGAGCAGGATCCCCTAGAATTTCAACAGGCAAGTTGTGTTTCAAAATAGGTCCTTGTTTAAATAATACTTCATATATTTCCCTTCTTTCATTCATAAACATATCATTTTTATGGTCTAGAAAATATTGTTCTAAAGGATCATTAGGAGGCACGGGAATAGAAGCAAGACCAATAATTTCATCTTTACTAGGAAATTATTTATCATGGGGTTGTCTACGAAATTTAGCAAAATTAAAATCATGAGACATATCCCCTAAACCAATAGTAACACTATCCTTTTCGTAGTCTATCCTAGCATTAACAGTATTCAAGAAGGGTCTACCAAATACAATGGGGAAAAAGTCATCTTGTGGGGAACCAAGAACAAGAAAATTAGTAGGATATTTTCCCACACAAGACTTCAACATCTCTAACAATCCCAACTGGTTAAATAGTATCTCTATTGGCAAGATTAATTGTAACATCAATATCTTCTATCTCAGCGGGTGCAATATCATGCATAATTTCTTCATATAAGGAATGAGGTATTGCACTCGCACTAGCACCCATATCACATAAGTCATGATAGCAATGATCTCCTATTTTAACAGAAACAACATGCATGCCTGCAACAGGTCTATGTTTATTTTTAGTATCGGGTCTAGAAATTCTAGCAGATTCATTACAGAAGTAAATAACATGCCCATCGATATTATTGACCAAGATATCTTTAACCATAGCAATACTAGGTTCAACTTTAATTTGCTCAGGGGGTGCAGGTGTTCTAGCATTACTCTTACAAACCACAGTTGAAGCTTTAGCATGATCCTTTATTCTAACAGGGAATGGTGGTTTCTCGATATAAGCGGTAGGAACAATAGGATCAACATTATAAGTGATAGTCTTTTCTTCAACTTTAATAGGTTCAAATACTTTTACTTCAATGGGAGGATGATATTTAAACCACTTCTACTTAGGGAGATCAACATGAGTAGCAAATGATTCACAGAAAGAAGCTACTATCTCACAGTCTACTCCATATTTAGTGCTAAATTCACGAAAAGCATCGGTATCCATAAAAGATTTAACACAATCAAATTTAGGTGTTATACCTGACTCCTTACCTTCGTCGAGTTCCCTATCTTCAGAGTTGCGTTTAATTCTTTCCAATAAATCCCATTTGAATTCAATAGTCTTCATCATAAAAGAACCAGTACAAGAAGTATCGATCATGGAGGGATTATTGAGAGAAAGCCGAGCATAAATTTTTTGAATAATATTTTTCTCTTGAGAGCTCATGATTGGGGCATGAATATAACATTGAATTAATCCTCCCCCAAGCTTGAGCAATACTTTCTCCTTCGCGAGGCCAAAACTTATATATATAATTACGATCACGGTGAACCAGATGCATAGGATAAAACTTCTAATGAAATTCCAATTTTAATCGGTTGTGGTTCCATGATCCAATATCATCACATAGCCTAAACCATGTCAATGCCTTTCCCTTCAAAGATAAATGGAAGACCTTCTTCTTGATAACATCCCCGGGCATACCTGCAAGCTTAAATAATCCACAAACTTCATCCACATAGATTAGGTGCATATCAGGATGTAATGTGCCATCTCCTGTAAAAGGATTAGCTAGCAGTTTCTCTATCATACCCGAAGGAATTTAAAAGTAAACATTTTCAGTAGGTTCAGTAGGTTGAGTAGCAACTATTTACTCTAATGTTCGGGGTGAAGATACCCCGAACAAGCCCCTCAAAGGATTATTTTACAAAGTAACAAGTGACAGTAAATTTCAGCACACTATATAAATTTTTCCTTACCAAGTTCCACCTACCAAAGGCGCTTCAATCCCCGGCAACGGCATCAGAAGTCTTGATGACCCACAAGTATAGGGGATCTATCGTAGTCCTTTCGATAAGTAAGAGTGTCGAACCCAACGAGGAGCAGAAGCAAATGACAAACCGTTTCTAGTAAGGTATTCTCTGCAAGCACTGAAATTATCGGTAATAGATAGTTTTATGAATAGGTAATTCATAATGGATAACAAGTAACAAAAGTAAACAAGGTGCAGCAAGGTGTCCCAATACTTTTTGTAGCAAAGGACAAGCCTGGACAAACTCTTATATAAAGGAAGAGCTCCCGAGGACACATGGGAATTATTGTCAAGCTAGTTTTCATCATGCTCATATGATTCACGTTCGTTACTTTCATAATTTGATATGTGGGTGGACCGGTGCTTGGGTACTGCCCTTCCTTGGACAAGCATCCCACTTATGATTAACCTCCCTCGCAATCAGCCGCAATTATGGTAGAAGAATTAAGGTAAACCTAACCATAGCATGAAACATATGGATCCAAATCAGCCCCTTACGAAGCAACGCATAAACTAGGGTTTAAGCTTCTGTCACTCTAGCAACCCATCATCTACTTATTACTTCCCAATGCCTTCCCCTAGGCCCAAACAATGGTGAAGTGTCATGTAGTCGACGTTCATATAACACCACTAGAGGAAAGACAACATACATCTCATCAAAATATCAAACGAATACCAAATTCACATGACTACTTATAACAAGACTTCTCCAATGTCCTCAGGAACAAACGTAACTACTCACAAATCATATTCATGTTCATAATCAGAGGGGTATTAATGTGCATAAAGGATCTGAACATATAATCTTCCACCGAATAAACCAACTAGCATCAACTACAAGGAGTAATCAACACTACTAGCAACCCACATGTACTAATCTGAGGTTTTGTGACAAAGATCGGATACAAGAGATGAACTAGGGTTTGAGAGGAGATGGTGCTGGTGAAGATGTTGACGAAGATTGACCCCCTCCTGATGAGAGGATCGATGGTGATGACGATGGTGATGATTTCCCCCTCCACGGAGGATGTTTCCCGGCAGAGCAGTTCACGAGCCCTAGATTGGTTTCGCCAGGTTCCGCCTCGAGATGGCGGCGCTTTGTCCCGAAAGCTTCCTTCTAATTTTTTCCAGGGCGAAATACACCTTATACCAGAAGATGGGCATCCGGGGGCTTCCAGGTGGCCCATGAGGCAGGGGGCGCGCCCTCCACCCTCGTGGACGGTGGGTGGCCCCCCTCTGGTGCTTTATTCACCCAATATTTTTAATATATTCCAAAACTGACTTCCGTGGAGTTTCAGGACTTTTGGAGTTGTGCAGAATAGGTCTCTAATATTTGCTCCTTTTCCATTGAATTCCACTACGGCATTCTCCCTCTTCATGTAAACCTTGTAAAATAAGAGAGAAAAGGCATAAATATTGTGACATAATGTGTAATAACAGCCCACAATGCAATAAATATTGATATAAAAGAATGATGCAAAATGGACGTATCATCGCGCGAGGCCGCTGGGTCGGTGAAGAGGCCGGCCGGTCGCGCCGGTGTCGGAGTAGAGGCGTACAGGGGTCGACGGCGGTGGCGGGCGACACAAACCGATCAAGCATAGATTGAAAACCCAAAAAGAAAAACGCCAATCAAAACGACAGGTGAGAGAGCGAAAAAACCCGAAGAAAGGGCTCGGGAAAATGGCTCTCTAGGGCAGCCGGTCAACACGACCGACGGATGAACCCTAGGTACGGGCGGTGCGGCCCCCGGTGGCGGTCATGGAGGCCGACCGCCCTGGGGGCGGCGCGCGGGTGCGGAAGCGAAGGCGACTAGGGTTTAGAACCCGGAAACTGATACCATGTTAGAAGGGAGAGAGGGATTTGGTGGAATAGTTGTTTTATTGCTTGAGCCTCATGGGCATATATATAGGAGTACATGATCATCTTGGAGTACAAGGCAAGGTAGAATAATATCCTACGCTATCCTAGCTTTTCTAATAATCACGATACTCAACACCTATGAGTAGTTGCTATCAATATTGTGACGTTTTGTTGACAAATTTTTTTCACCTAAAATTTTTCAGAAAATTGTACATGAATATGATGAACCTCTTTGGAAGGAGTTCTTCAAGGAGGATATCCTCGGAGGCATCTTCTGGTGACAGTTCCGTCCGTCGGTCTTATGTTGAACCAGTGAAAGTTCCATACGAGATGCCGCCACCAAAACATGCCTATGGCCATGCGATGATTATATGGTGAGTGTGGGCATTAAGGAGGAATTTGAGCAATATGTTCACAATGCCGGTCTCAGTCCCTACATTTCAGATAAGTGCAACCAACACCACACTCTCACTGAATCATTTGTGAAAGGATTTAAATTCCATCCCCGTGAGTCTAGGGTGTCATTTAAACTGTTGAAAACCCATTTACCATATCTTTAGAGAGATTTGCTCACCACTGCAAAATCCCATTCTGGGCTTCGCTTGACGAACCACCAAGATCTGAGTTCCAAACATTTTTGACTAGCAGCATTTATTTTCCCTCAATTCAGTACTTTGCATTATTTAATGGAAAATGTATTGTAGGCAAACAAGATTGTAGTACACTTTGTGCTCCAGACTTTAACCTCATACACACAGCTCTCACCGGTGATAGAAGTTATAATCTTGGAGCGATTGTTGCTCGCAGGTTGCAACACAACGCTAGTAGTGGTTATTTCTATGGTGGAATTTATGCCACATGCTTAGCAAGAGAGCTAGGTGTTTCACCTTTGACCTATGACCCTAATTTACCCATGTAGTATTTATACTTTGATGCTATGAAACGTCATAAGATCCTTAAAGGTGATCCCCATAATTTCACCTATAAATTGTTGTTTAATCAAAGTTTCATGGTGTACACATATTTGCCTGCGCCTGATCTCTTTGATTTTCATAGTAAGAGAAGATATTTTGTTCTTAAGAGCGAGGCCCGAGCTCATAACGCGGCGGTTGTGGCCACACAGCAGACTGAGGCATCCGCACTGAGAGCCTCCGTGGGCTATCACCCCGACCACTATGGAGGCTACTCATTGACTACCAAGTTAGGCCAAAAGCCTAAACTTGGGGGAGTACGTATTTCCACCGACATTACATTCATGTTCACACATTTCATTCTAGTTGTCGGTGTCCACACTTTTTCATTGTATTATCCATGCTAAATTTATTTTCTCGCTTTCTTCTTGTGTGTTTGAAAAACTGAGAAAATACAAAAATATTTCCTGCTTCTTTTTAATTTTATTTCTAGTGTAGTTAGATGTAGTATCTAACAAGAAAACCCAAAAAGCTTTCCTTGTTCTTCTTTTGCTTGTTGGGAGCTTTCCTGTGTAAATAATTTTTCTCGTTTTTGTTTTTCCCCTTTTATTTGCTTTCTTTCAAGAAAACCAAAAACTCCAAAAACATTTCAGTGTGTTTCTCTGAATTTCTTTTCTTTTTATTGAGTCATACCGAGGAGAAGACCACGATGAAAATGTTGAGTGGCTCTCATTTGCATAATTATTGATCTAACAAAAAGCCCATATTACCTTGTCTTCTCCTGTTGAATAAAATGTTTGCAAATTCCAGCTTAGTCCATGACACTCTTGCACTATTATTATTTTTATATCATTCGGTCGTGCAAGTGAAAGGCAATAATGACGATATTTGATGAACTGACCATGGCAGAGAGAAACGGGTATGAACTCGACTTGTTCTATTTTTTTAAATATGTTTAACCTAGTATCCATGATTCAACTCATTGCGATTAAACATGTTTGCAGTGACAATTAGAGATTATAGTTTCTCATGCCATGCATAAGTAGCTAGGAGTGGATAATTATTTATCCTAGATGACAATATTGCATTAATATGATTGTGATGTAGTACGATGATATGGTATCCTCCTCTGAATGTTCGAGTGGCTTGACTTGGCACATGTTCATGCATGTAGTTGAATCAAAACCAACATAGCCTCTATGATATTTATGTTCATGGTGTTCATATCCTACTCATGCTAGTGTCCAATGTTACTTATGCATAATGCATGTTGATGACCGTTGTTGCTCTCTAGTTGGCTGCTTCTCAACCTATTTGCTAGTCTTCACCTGTACTAAGTGGGAATTCTGCTTGTACATCAAAAACCTTGAACCCAAGTTATTCCAGATGAGTCCACCATACCTACCTATATGCGGTATTACCCTGTTGTCCTAAGTAAATTTGCATGTGCCATCTCTAAAAACTTCAAAGAAATATCCTTTTTGTGTCCCTCGATTGTTCATAGAATGACATGAGGTAGTCAGTATCTTCCATGCTAAGCGGATTATTCTCAGGACGAGTGTTTATTCATTCGCCATTGCACGAGAAAGGGGCGGTAATAGGGATTCCCAGTCCCAAACTGCAAACAGAAAAGAGCTTACAAATAATCAAACAAAAACTCCTACGGAGTCATAACCTTACTTTATCGCTTGGGAACCGCTACTAATGTGTTTAGCATGGAAGATATTGATAACTGATGGTCGCGAAGTAAACAAGAAGGGTGCATTTATCAAAATATCATTTACCTCTGTTTTAAAAACTTGAGCTCTGGCACCGCTGCAAATCACTGCTTCCCTCTGCGAAGGGACTTTCTATTTACTTTTACGTTGTGTCATCACCTTCTAAAATAAGCGCCAGAACCTGAGAGCACTGATGCCATGCTTATGCATTGTGTTTGGCTAACGTTGGGTGCATCACGACTGGATCTTTTCTACCATGAATGACAATGTTTAGTTGTTGCTTGAACTTAGGAGGTTCTCTTCATTTATGTTTTGCGGTCTCAGAAAGGGCTAGCAAGATACCACTATTGTCATACTATATCATGGTTATTTTGATAATGTGTTGTTGTTTGAGACATCTTATTATTTGCTCGCTAGCTGATTATGTCATTGATATGAGTTAATATGATTTTTAAGAGTTATTCTCGACATATTTAGTTATAATATTGGCTGAAAACCTGGGTGATGTTTAAGCTTATTTATGCAAACAAGAGCAAAAGAGTTCGTAAAAGTTTCTTTTTCACTTTTAGTTTATCAACTGAATTGCTTGAGGACAAGCAAAGGTTTAAGCTTGGGGCAGTTGATACGTCTTGCTACCTCTTGAGCACTGCGTTGGATTTCCCCGAAGAGGAGAGGATGATGTAGCAAAGTAGCGTAAGTATTTCCCTCAGCTTTTGAGAACCAAGGTATCAATCCAGTAGGAGGCTACACGCAAGTCCCTTGTACCTACACAAAAACAATAGCTCCTCGCAACCAACGCGATTAGGGGTTGTCAATCCCTTCACGGTCACTTAAGGGAGTGAGATCTGATAGAGATGATAGATAATATTTTTGGTATTTTTGATATAGAGATGCAAAGTGAAAAGTAAAAGGCAAAGTTAAAAAGCAAAGAAATAATAAAGTGATGGAGATTGATATGATGAGAATAGACCCGGGGGCCATAGGTTTCACTAGTGGCTTCTCTCAAGAGCATAAGTATTCTACGGTGGGTGAACAAATTACTGTTGAGCAATTGATGAATTGAGCATAGTTATGAGAATACCTAGGTATGATCATGTATATAGGCATCACGTCCGAGACAAGTAGACCGACTCACCTGCATCTACTACTATTACTCCACTCATCGACCGCTATCCAAAGCATGCATCTAGAGTATTAAGTTAAAAATAGAGTAACGCCTTAAGCAAGATGACATGATGTAGAGGATAGTTTCATGCAATATGATAAAAACCCCATCTTGTTATCCTCGATGGCAACAATACAATACGTGCCTTGCTGCCCCTTACATCCTTTGGGAAATGACACCGCAAGATTGAACCCAAAGCTAAGCACTTCTCTCATGGCAAGAAAAACCAATCTAGTAGGCCAAACCAAACTGATAATTCGAAGAGACTTGCAAAGATAACCAATCATACATAAAAGAATTCAGAGAAGATTCAAATATTATTCATAGATAGACTTGATCATAAACCCACAATTCATCGATCTCAACAAACACACCGCAAAAAGAAGATTACATTGAATAGATCTCCACGAGAGAGGGGAAGAACATTGTATTGAGATCCAAAAAGAGAGAAGAAGCCATCTAGCTAATAACTATGGACCCGAAGGTGCAGGTAAACTACTCACACTTCATCGGAGAGGCTATGATGATGTAGAAGCCCTCCGTGATGACGGCCCTCTGGCGGAGCTCTAACAGGCCCCAAGATGGGATCTCGTGGATCTGAGAAAGTTGCGGCGGTGGAATAAGGTTTTTGGCTCCGTGTCGATCGTTTGGGGTACGTGAGGTATCTAGAGGAGGAAGGAGTACGTCGGTGGAGCAACAGGGGGCCCACGAGGCAGGGGGCGCGCCCTAGGGGGGGGCGCCCCCCACCCTCGTGACCGCCTCTTTTGTTCCTTGGAGTAGGGTCCAAGTCTCCTGGATCACGTTTGGTGAGAAAATCACGTTCCCAAAGGTTTTATTCCGTTTGGACTCCGTTTGATATTCTGTTTCTTCGAAACACTGAAATAGGCAAAAAAAAACAGCAATTCTGGGTTGGGCCTCCGGTTAATAGGTTAGTCCTAAAAATAATATAAAAGTGGAAAATAAAGCCCAATATAGTCCAAAACAGTAGATAATATAGCATGGAGCAATAAAAAATTATAGATACGTTGGAGACGTATCATGTCTCCGTCGTATCTACTTTTCCTAACGCTTTTCCTCTTATTTTGGACTCTAATTTGCATGATTTGAATGAAACTAACCGAACTAATGTTGTTTTCACCAGAACTACCATGGTGTTGCTTTTGTGCAAAAATAAAAGTTCTCAGAATGGAACAAAACTTTGCGAGGATTTTTTATATAATAAAAGAGAATTTCTGGAGCCAAGAACCACCGGAGTTGGGCACAACCCACCATGGCGCTCCCCCCTCCAGGCGTGCCCAGGTGGGTTGTCCCCACCTGGTGGCCCTGCAGACCCGGAAACCGACGCTATAAAATCCTATTTTTCCAGAAAAAATCGGGGAGAAAGAATTATCGCGTTCCACGAGACGGAGCCGCCGCCATCTCCTGTTCTTCATCGGGAGGCCAGATCTGGAGTCCGTTTGGGGCTCCGGACAGGGGGGTCTTCGATCTTCGTCATCACCAACCCTTCTCCATCGCCAATTCCATGATGCTCCCCATCGGGAGTGAGTAATTCCTTCGTAGGCTCGCTGGTCGTTGAGGAGTTGGATGAGATTCATCATGTAATCGAGTTAGTTTTTTTAGGGCTTGATCCCTAGAATCCATTATGTTCTGAGATTGATGTTGCTATGACTTTGCCATGCTTAATGCTTGTCACTTTGGGCCCGGGTGCCACAATTTCAAATCTGAACCGTTTATGTTATCACCATTATATCCATGTTCTAGATCCTATCTTGAAAGTTATAGTCACCTACTATATGTTATGATCCGGCAACCCCGGAGTGACAATAGTCGGGAGCACTCCCGGTGATGATCGTAGTTTGAGGAGCTCATGTATTCACCGTGTGTTAATGCTTTTTTCCGGTTCTCTATTAAAAGGAGGCCTTGATATCCCTTAGTTTTAAATAGGGCCCTGCTGCCACGGGAGGGTAGGACAAAAGATGTCATGCAAGTTCTTTCCATAAGCACGTATGACTATTTACGAAATACAAGCCTACATTATATTTATGAACTGGAGCTAGTGCCGTATCGCCCTAGGTTATAACTGTCTTGTGATGAATATCACTCAACAAATTACCGATCCAATGCCTATGATTTTCCTACATATTGATCTTGCTAAGTTACTACCGCTACTGTTACTGTTGCACTTGCTACAAAACTACTGTTATCACTGTTACCATTACTATTGCTAGTACTACTACTACCAAAACTATCATGTTACTTTGGTACTGATCACTTTGATGCAGATAATGAATCTCCAAGTGTGGTTGAATTATCAACTCAGCTGCTAATACTTGCAAATATTGTTTGGCTCCCCTTGTGTCGAATCTATAAATTTGGGTTGAATACTCTACCCTCGAAAACTGTTGCGATCCCATATACTTGTGGGTTATTAGAAAGCAGGGCCTTGAGTTCCTGTAATGCAGCCTACGCTTGGAGTCCACTCGAACCTTTCAGACTTCTTCATCAATCGGTAAAGCGACAGGTCTTTTTCATCGAGTCTGGGGATAAACCTAGTAAGGGCCACCAGGCAGCCCGTGAGCCGTTGCACGTCATGGAGACGCTCTGGTTGTTTTATTCAGACAAATCACCTCGATTTTCTCAGGATTGGATCGGTCCCGCATTCGGAAATGAGGAAACCGAGTAACTTGCCCGCGAGTACCCCGAATGTGTACTTAGCTTGATTGAGCTTTATGTCGAAAAGGCGCAAGTTCGTGAAGGTCTCGGCGAGGTATGTCAGGAGATCGGAACCTTTCCTAAACTTGACCATGACGTCGTCCATATAGGCCTCCACATTTCGACTGATTTGTTTTAGTAAACACTTCTGGATCATTCTCTAGAACGTTGTCCCAGTATTTTCAACCTGAAAGGCATAGTGACATAGCAGAAACACCCGAATGGGGTGATGAACAATGTTTTATTTCGTCGGGACCATACATTCGGATATGGTTGTACCCGGAGTTCGCATCCAAAAACGACAATCGCTCACACCCCGTAGTAGAATCTACTATTTGATCTATGCGAGGGAGAGGGAAATGATCCTTCGGGCAGGCCCAATTGATGTGCTTAAAGACGATGCACATTTGGACAGAATTATTCTTGTTCGGCACCATGACGAAGTTGGCGAGCCACTCGAAGCGGTACACCTCTCGGATGAAGTCGGTGGCTAAGAGCCGCGTGATCTCCTCGTCAATCGCCTTGCGCTTCTCTGGAAGACCGTCGAAGGTGCTCCTTGACAGGCTTCATCTTTGGGTTGACGTGGAGTCTATGCTCGGCCCGTCCCCTGGGAACACCCACCATGTCAGAAGTCTTCCACGTGAATATGTCCCAGTTCTCACAAAGGAACTAGATGAGCTCGCTTTCCTATTTGCTGTCAAGGGTGGTGGAGATATTGGTCGGAGCGGCATTCAGATTTTCGGGGTGAATGCTCACCGGCTTGGTCTCTCCGGCTGACTGTAAAGTGGATTCCACAATCGTCCTCTTGGACTTCAGTAGATCACTCAAATATACAGCCTTCTTATATTCGTTCGGCTCGACCAATGCCATTTGTTCGTCAGCGATTTGGGAGCCCTTCCGGACGCACCCCTCAGCTAGCTTCCAATTGCTTGTGATAGTGATCACACCATTTGGCTCTGGCATCTTAATTTTGAGATACATGTAACATGAGCGGGCCATGAAACATGTGTAGGTGGGCCTACCCATGTTGGCGTGGTAAGCACTCTGGAAGTCTACCACTTCGAAGGTCAGTCGCTCCTTCCTGAAGTTTCTCTCCCCGCCGAATACGATGTCAAGGGCGATTTGGCCAAGCGACTTGGACCTCTCTTGCTGAGTCGGGACATCGGGATGCCCATTGCCTCCAGAGTGTCAGCGTAGATGATATTGAGTCAGTTGACACCATCCATGAGGACTTTACGCAATCGGACTCCTTCAACAGCCGGATCAACCACCAAGGACTGCCGCTCGAGGGTCGGTATGTGGGTCGGGTGGTCCGACTGGCCGAAGGTCACGGGCGTCTTGGCCCAGTCAAGATATTTGGTGATAGCCAGAACTTCCATGTTGACCTCTCAGATGATAACCTTGAGGCGGCTCTTCCTTTCAACATCCGCAAAGATCATAGGACCGACTTAGGACCAGAGGGAACGGAACTACTTAGTGCCTCGACATCTAGGCCTTCCCTTAGGGCTCAACCCCTGTCGACCAGGTTCTGACAAGAACGGATCTTGCATTGAACGGCGGGTCTCGAGTGCCCTTCATTTGGCGGGAAGGACTCGGCCTTTGGTTGCTGTCGCGCGTCTGTCGGTCATCGTACGCCTGGCGGCCATATGCGCCGTCGCGCGGTGGGAGCATCAGAGCACGATCATGGTTGTCGTGTCACCGGGGCGACGCCACCTGGTCACGTATTCGACCTTCATAGTGATCTCTTGAGGAGGAAGACACCCGACGCTTCCAGGAGCAGAGTGGCCTATAAGCCGACTGGTCGGTCTCTGCCCGTGCTGAGGCGTTATTAATGCGCTCCCTGGATTGGGACACCACCGCATTTTGCGACAGTGCCGTATTCAGGAGCGCCTGGATTTGACGGATTCCTTCGCCAACGGTGGAGCCGGATGACTGTATGGAGTCAGCAATTCGAGTTGCTGCAGCTACGCTTTGCAGTGAAGTATCGAGGATTTGATACTTCCGAGGCTAATCACTCGGGTAAAGTTGGCGCTTATGTCGACTGGAACTGGGTTGACAGCGTGCGCGGTCGTCCAGCTCCTTCTGAAGCCGTTCGAGGCGGTCGCGCTCGGCAAGAGTTGCCAGGCGCGTCGACTCCATGGCCAGGGCCTCAGGAGTCATCCCAGTGATCGGGTGTTCAAAAACTGCTCGTTCCTACGGCGAAGCTCCTCACGATGCTCCCGAGTGGGAGCTTGCGGGACGTACGGCTCGTGAATGGGGAGCGGTTATCCTCACGGTCGCCGTTAGTGTTCCCACGGGAGGTACCTTCACGGTCGCCCTGGGGATCCGTGCACCCTGCTGGTGCGCGGTGCTCAGAGTTGTCCGCCATAAGAATTTCGGCAGTTGACTCGACACTCTCGCACTCGGACTCCTCGGAGGAGTCATCGAGCAAATCGTCGGAGAGGTCAAGGGTGGGCTCATAAAATTCGAGGGCCGCCACCTGTTCCGCCGCGGCCTGAAGGGTCAAAGCATGCTTAATCCAACGGTGAAGCCGCAAGAACCCGGAACGCTTGCAACGGCGTGTGGCCGGAAGACGTGCAGCCACTCGGTACAGGGCCGAGGGCTGACGGAGAAGGACTCTAAATGAAGAAGTGCGGAAATGCACCATGCCACGGACGAGTAGTGCTTCCACATCTAGCGGGGCCTCGTGAATCCACGCTGAGTCGTCGGTGATGAAGTTGAGCGTCCCGAACTGGATCTCGCCGCCGACAAACATGATGATGAAGAATCCACCTATGCTGTGAGATTTTGCTAGACGCCTAGAACCACGGTGGGCGCCAACTGTCGGGGTTACGATCCTGTCAATGAGTACTAGGGGTACGAAAGAGGGGCAGAGCATAGCTACAGCGCAGGTGTAGCACTCGGTGTTTAACAAGTTCAGGCCCCTCTCAGTGGAGGTAAAAGCCGTACGTATTGTGCCCTGAGGCTTGGTTTTTCTTGAGGGATATGATTGCATAGATTGCTTACCCCCGCCCAGGAGGAGGAGGCAGACTTATATAGAGTGCGCCGCAGCTCTGACGTCTCCACGTCGTCGGGGCATTTAGTGCTCATTACTATGGCAGTTACTAGCATAAAGTGTCACAAATACAGCAGTTACAGGTAACGGCAGCCATGACTCTACTTTGAGGGTGACATGGGATTCCTCGATCGTTGTAGCGCCCACGTCGTCCTTCCATCTCCCTTATCTGAGTGGCGGTTTTCGTGCCGACTAAAGGGTGGTCGCCGAGTGCTATCGAGGTGTCTGAATGGACTTCCTGATGCATGCATCCGAATGCTAATATGGTCGAGGGACCTACCAGTGATAGTGAGGGGCCCCTGGTGGGCCCCATATGATGGGTTCTTGACCCTACCTGTAGTAGGTGACCTCATCAAGTGTCGCTTGGTCGGGGTACTGGAATGTGCCGATACATAGCCTTGCACGGGTGTGGGGCATGCGGATCTCTGCTGCTCACTGACCCTAGTGGCGCTGGCGCATGCCCTAAGCCCCAGGTTCTTCTGAGGCGCCGATGACTTCGAGCTCGCACCGCTGCGGCGGTGGACGCGATAGCCGGCTTCCTCCCACCTCATCACCCTAGTGTTTGCCTCCATGCACAAGCTCCTGCAAGGAAAAACACTTGTGCGCGGTGAGGAAGAAGGACGAAGAGAGAACACAGGTGGTCTATGGTGCATAGGGGACCGGGTAGTACGTATGGCTTTAATGCTTAGCGATGGCGCTGAAGAGGGGACATGTGGCCGCACACATGCACCAGCACTACTCATCATTTATGACGGGGATATGCCTTCTCGGTGTGCATCGATCTTGGCCACGTTTCACTTACGCCCACCTAAACCCAATTATTAACTAAGCTAATCCATATTTGACTCTTTCCTCCAAAAAATCCATATTTGTCTCTCAACATTTATAGAGAAAATTACATATTGCATCCCCTACATGTACGAAAAGTATGGGTCGGTCCCCCACTTTAAAATTGAAATATCAAACCCAAACCATTCAAACAAGACATATTTAGTCACTCTACTCACCTGAAGTGGTACAGATGCTAATGTGACCTAGATTTCCTCAATGAGGCGTCCACCTCACCCCCCTTCCCCACCAACATGAGCGTGCACGCTATGGACAAGCCCCGATGAACCATCACGTGGGGTGTTGGTTTGGCTGCATCTGGGGTGGACAGCGCTAATGCACGTATGGATTGAGAGGCTAGAGCTGGTCATAGTCGTGTATGAAACCAGTGGAACGAGGATTTCATGTTACATGGACAAGAGCCCAACAACAAGGCAACTAATGTTCGAACGAAAGCATGTCATCATCACCGCATGCATCACACCACTATTTGTTTGTTGTCGCAATGCCCAACAACCGCTGGTCTAGGCCGGAATGATACAACTTCCACTGTGATCATTCTTTCCCCTCCTGGCATCCCTGCACAAGCTCTCCTTGTCACCCATACCTCATTGCGCATCCATGCATCTTTCCCATCCTTTAATGTCAAGGATGGCCCCTTTATCCCACCCAGCTTTGTCTACGCCTTTTTGGCCTTTTTCCCTCAAGCGTCACCCCATCATTTCTCGACAAGCCATTCTGCTCGCATTGGTTTGGCATCATACGGGGTGGATAGCACTCTTGCACGTACGGATCGAGAGGCTAGAGATGTCTTAGTTGTGTACCAGACCAGTGGGACGAGGATTTTGCGTTACATGGTCAAGAGCCCAACAAAAATGGAACTAATGTTTATATGAAAGCATGTCATCATATCCATAAGTGATACCCCATCATTTCTCGATAAACCAACCCCCCGACATTGGTTTGGCAGCATGTGGGGTGGACAACGGTCATGCACATATGGATCGAAAGGCGGGAGTTGTCTTAGTCATGTACCAAACTGCCTGCCTGCAGCCCACGGCGTGGCTAGGCCAGCAGGCCGTACGGCCCATCTTCATCAACAAGACATCCAAGACCCTCGCGAGGGGCCAAGCCTCGCGAGGGGACGACGCAAGACCTCCTCAGGAGTGGCCTAGTCAGGCAGGCTCATGAGGAGTGGAGATATCAAGGCGGGGCAAAACTCACGAGGCTCTCGTGACGTGAGCCATGACGATCAGCACCAGGCGGGCGCCAGCGCGCGCAGCGTCCTTGTTTCCTCTTTGGTGCTAAGGAGGCAAGCGCAGGCGAGGAGTACCAAGGCATCAGGCAAAGGTTGCCATATCGGTGCAACGAGACCAAGACCAGAAGGACAGCAATAAGGAGGTCATCGTGGAGCCCAAGATGGCGTCACCACCAGACCCTTTTGCAGGCGAATACCACTTTTGTCAGGATAGCTTGTACTAGCTACCCCCCTTCAAATTTGCCCGCCGTTGTTGGCTCCCTTCCCGCTCAATATTTGGGGAGAGGACCAGGGCCTATATAAGTAGAGCTAGCCACCACAGTAGGGGCATATCATATTATCTTGATCCAATTTGATCGAGAGCCTACCCTAGCCACAAGAACACCTCAACCTCAGGAGGTTGTTCTTCCCCTTGTACTGTTCTTCATTAGGCCAAGAGGCAATCCACCACCACCAAACTGGAGTAGGGTATTACACCACAACGGTGGCCCGAACCAGTATAGATCTCGTGTCTTTCTGTGTTGTGAGTTTGTCGAGTTCGTCCGCGAGATCTTAGCAAGCCAGAGCATAGATCAATAGGAGGGAAAGACTTCGCGCGCACCCCAGTGTTCGAACCTTAAGGGTTTGCCGGAACCCCACATCCGACATTTTCCACGCCAGGTAGGGGTGCGCCGGAGCTTCTTCTCCGCCAATCGACTCGCCGACGCTCGACGGTCAAGATGTACGGCGACCCAAGAGCTGACTCCGACCGCTGGGCAGCCTGGCCGGCCCGGGCGACGACGCCTGCTCATGAAGACCTTGACCCCGCGCTCCAGGCGGCGCAGGCGTCGTCCAACATTGCGGGACACGGGCGGCGCGGCCAGGCGTCGTCCACCCCCACTCCACGACAGGTACGAGCCGCTGCAAGGGTGGCAAGCCACGCCGCGGCGACGGCGCCGCACTCGCGGTGAGAGCAGGCGAACATGCGGGCAGCACTCACCATGGCAAGGGAGATGTTGCGGTGCCGGCTGATGGAGAGCGGACGGGACGCGCTGCTGGAACGCGTTGCTGAGCTGCTGGACGCTGCGGCCTCGAGAGCACCGCCTTTCTGCTACCGACTCCCTTCTCAGGCTGTTACGGGGACTCATGGCGGGCCTCGCCGCACCCACGTGCCGACGGGCGCGCATGGGGGCTCCGTCAACACCAGTGCGGCTGGCGGCGCCGGAGGCCCCACTGCCCCCACACTGCCCGCAGCAAGCGCGGGCCCAAGCGTCACCCCCCATGGTCCCGGCGAGATGCCACGCTACTATCCTCAGGACGTCTCGCTGGGCCGGGCAACATGGAGTGTGGGGCACTACGGCGAGGTGTTCAGGGTAACAGCCCCGGAAGCCTACGTGCCCCGCATGACGGACCAGGAGTACACACCGGAGGACGACCCCGGCTCGTTCGTCGGAGAAGATTGGGAAGAAGGGACGCTAGGAGTCGAAGCCTTCCAGGAGCCGTCAGGAAACCACCACGACCGCGTGTGCAACGGCCACTACAGGGTACCCCTAATCCCTCAGGATCAAGCGTATGCTAACCATGAGTCGCAGGAGGAACAGATCACCACAGCGGCCGGCGGCCCCAGCTTGGCGGCCTCCCTGCCGGCAGGGGGATCGCATTGGGGGCTGCAGGAGAGGGGTCAGGGGCCAGGCCCCTCCCCACGGCGCATGAAGCCAGGGGACACCCGGAGGTAGGCCTTCTGTCGGGGAGGCTTCGACGACCCTTCCCCCGGCAGAGGACATGTGGTCGCCAGGACACCGCTGGCGTCCCCTTTCCCTCTTTTGTGTCATCCTGGTAACCGGTCGGCTCAAAGGAGGTCAAGGGTGGCGCTAGGCAGGGCCCTCGTCTGGCGATATGAAGCAAGGCTGATACCTGTGAAGAAGACCCAGTGCCTGTGAAGCTCGCCGCCCGTGACACTCTCACGTAATAATGAGTTGGGGTTGTACACGCCCCGGAGTCTCAGGAGCGCCGGCCTCAGGCCCTTGGGCTCCCTCCCACACCTAGTGGCAGCACTTAGCTCCGCGCTGGTGAGAAGACTTGAAGACCGGAAGACTAGACTAGGTGCCGGACGCGGCCTTTTGCTTTGGATCTCTCTTTCTGCAGCTTTGCTTTCTGGATCTGGACTTAAGTTGAAACCGAAATTTTATCGACGCGCGCGCGGGGTGCCTTTTCTCGTTCGAGCAATTTCTTGCCTTCTAGATCTCGTTTTGTCTGGGACTCACGTCCGTCGACTTCCCCTCACGAGCTCATCGCGAGCTGGACTGCATGAAGTGCACGCTTGCCAAGCGCGCGCCAGCACTGCGGCTGGTGCCCACCTCTTGCGGGGCCCCTTCAGACGGGACAATAAGCTCCGCAGGATTCTTAGAAACTCGTTGCTTCGCGACCCAACTCGAAGCTAGCGCTGACTAAGGTAAACCATGACGGAAAACTCGCCCCCAGATTCACGAGTTCACGAGGACACATACTCACATCGCATAGGAAAGTAAAAACTGCAATTTGCTTACATGAGGGGCTCCCCCTCTCAAAATGCTCTTACAAGTTTTCCAAGGGCCACGCCCGAGTTTTATGTACATGGTGAAACGACAGGAGGACATGGGGTCAGCCAGAAATGTCACTCGCTACATCACCCTCGGACGCGTCACTCGTCATCATCTTCGCCGGCACCGTCGCCGCCGTTGGCAACGCCCCCATCGCCATCGTCGACCACGTCGCCTTCATCTGCGGCAACCATCACCGCGTCGTCCTCCGAAGTGAAGGCCCTGTCCAACGTGTCCACATTGTCCTCAACCCAACGCGTCAGGTCGTCCTGGAGGGCTGTGGGTACGGGGGCGATGGCGGTGTCAAAATCAAAGTCGGGGTTGGCATTCAGAAGGTGGCCGAAGACACGGGAGAAAGCGTGCTCAAGCAGGCCATGACCCCTCTCCTCCACAAGCTGGCGAGCTCTGTCAAATCAGGCCTCCAGGCGCGTCACCACCTCGGTGAAGAAGGTCAGGTGGCTGGCATAGTCTTTTGTGTGAGGGGCCGGTGCATCCTCGTCGCAAATATGGCCCAGGGCGTTATTGGCCCTGTTCCGTAGATCCTGGAGCATGGGGGCATGCTCGCGCTCCAGCGTTCGTCGTTGGAGCACTTCCTCCCTGTTTTGCCGCGCGACGGCCTCAGCGTCATCAACCCGCCTCTGAAGAGAAAGCAGCTCGGCGCGGGCGGAGGCCAAGTCCGCCTGCGCCGTAACCAGGGCGGCGGCCATGGCCTCCGCGCGCGCTCTCGGATTCATCCAACCTGGGCCTAAGGCCAGCGGCCCTGCCCGCATCCTCCGCACCCGCGAGCTTCAGCTTCAAGTCGAACCTACCCTCCAGGTCTGCGCGAACCTCGGCCGCCCGGCGATCGACCTCCTCCTCGACTCTGGCCTCGCGAGCCCCGACAGCATCTTCTGCTTGAGCAACTTGACACTCCCTCGTCTCCAGTTGCTCGAGCTCGAGGCTGCGCTCCACGGCTTCCAGGGGCAGCGCCTCCTCGCATTTCCGGACCTCCTCTTCCTCCGCGGGCGTCCCCCTCAGCGATGCAGGAGTGGCCCTGCGCGCCTCCACCTGCTGCTCAAGGGACGCCCTCCAGGCCTGGAGGTCCCACGTGCGCTTCTCCGCAGCCTCGCGACGGTGGTCAGCCTCGCGAGCCTCTTCCAAGGCTCGCGAGCGGGCTTCATGGGAAACCTTGAGGGATGCCTCGGCCTTCGTGTTCTCAAGGTCACGCTGATAGAGAACGAGGTTGATGGCCACCCTCAGCTTGCGTCGCTCCTCTACCAACCGGAGACCTTCAGCCTCAAGGCACGAGTTGACACCCGCGAGCTCTTCACCAAGTCGACTCATCACGCCCATCGCCTCCTGGAAGAGCTCATGACGAACTAAGCCCCGCCCGTGCTCGAGCTCGAACGCTCGGCCCACCTCGTCCTCCACCTCGGGGGCTGCGGGCGGGGCGCCAAGCGGCACACCACCTCCCGGCAGGGGGCTGGGGGCTGGCACCGCACCTGACGTCAGCCAGTCCTCGCGAGGAGCCCAAGCCAATCGGGGCTCGCTGCTTGAAGAGAAGCCAAAGGTCGAAGCCAACCAGCTACTGTCCGCGACCAAAGGAGGATTCTTGGGCACACTTGCCAAGCTCCACGCCAGACTGTGGAGGAGGGTTGACCAAGCCGCGGGCTCAGCGTGCCACGAAGTCATAAACGCTCCCTCAACCGACCCTGCTCCGGGAGCGGCAGGCGGACCAGGAATGCCCAAGGCCGATGGGGGAGTTGAGGAAGGAGGAGGTCGCTTCTCAGAGGATGCAACAGCTTCAACGGAAGGAGCCCTGAAGGACTGACGTCAGGATAAGAAGACCACACACAAGAAGCCATGACAATAAGATACTTACGCGTCAATGGCGATGTACTTTTGTCGCTTCAACGACCTGAAGATATTGCTGCCGCTAGGGGATCCTTTCCTCTTACGGAGCTCCTCGAAGTCCATGCAAAGACGGCCGAAGCGCTGGACGTGACGGCCGGTGCGCGGCGGGGCGGAAGAAGAGCTTGGAAGGATGGCTTCAGGGGTGCCCGGTTGTGGCGAATAGCCGGGCGCCGTCTCACCACAACCTCCCGAGGCTCCAGGAGCCTTGGCCTTGGGAGCCGCATGCCGCATCTCCTCAGTGACCGACGCCTCGGGAGGGGGGTCGCAGGCCCCTGAGGATGACGCCTCAGGATCACCAGTTAGCATGTGCTCCTCAGCACTCGAGCCACCGGCCCCCGTCGGAGCTCGCCCTCCCGCACCTTCACCTGGGGCGAGCTCGGCACCGGCGGCGAAGAAGGGAACCACGACGACGGGGTTCTCGCGGGACCCCACCAGGCCGATTGGGCGCAGCCCCCACTCATCAAAGGAAGGCATGCTCGCGGCAAATGCATCTTTGTTCTCGCAGCGGTACAACAGGCAGCTATTCCTAGGCATCTCGTCCGGCAGAGGGACACCCGATAGGACCATGAGCATCGTTTGCCATGTGGCAAGAGGAAGCCCCTTCTCCTGAAACCTCATATGGTCCTGGCTGCTGAGCAAGTCCCACATCAGGCGGGAGTGTCGCTGAAGTGGAGCACTTGACGCTTGATGAACTCCTTCACCACCATGGGCGCAGTCACACCGCGGTCCTTCAACCACCTCAGCCTGGCCCAGACGGGGGCAAGGCGGGGGCTCATGAGCTTCTGATGGCCCCAGCCGGAGTTTGGAACAGCAGGCCCCGCTGGAACTTGGAGTAGAGGACTGAGCACGCCGGCGTCAACAAACACCCATCGTATACGGAACTCGCTTGTGGATGAAGGAACCTCGAAGTCAATCCCCGCGCCTGCTGTCGCGGCCACGGCTTGGAAGCCCATGCACCACGAGCTCTGCCGGGGACTCGTCAGATGCAATGAGAAGAAATGGCGGAGGAGGGCCACGGAAGGAGCAATGCCCACCATGGCCTCGCACAAGAAGGCGAAGACGGCAAGAAGGGTCACAGATTGAGGGTCGAGATGAAGCATGTGGATCTGATAATGCTCGAGCACCGCGTTGAAGAAGGCGGAGAAGGGAGGAATCAGGCCAGCCCGAGGGCATCTATGAAGATCGGGACCTCAGTGGCTGCCCGAGCCATGCAAGTGCGAGACGCGGGCCAAGCCGCCATCTCTCACCACTCGTTGAAACTGGAGGCAAGCATGGGGCGCACCTTGTCCATAACCTCGTCGTTGAGCACCCGAGATCGGCCGAGCGCCGACACAAAGGACGGAGGCACAGTTGGCAAAGACAGAGGTTTCTTCCCCTTTTTAGCCTGTTTTGGCACCATGGCGATGAAGCAGGCGGAGTGCAAGTCATATTGGAAGCGCAAAGCAGGGCCTCGAGGAAGCAGGGAGATTGGAGGAGCCAGGCGTGGGCGAAGGAAGAATAACTGTGTGAGACGGGGGGCCGCATAGCCAGGCGGATTCAAGGGCAGTGCGGGGAAGCGGAGACGCCCACGTCCAATCAACCGCCACACGTCAACCGAGGCTGCAGGCTTTCGGGGACCGCGGTGCTCCGAACTTGACCCTTGGCTTCATCGCGAAGCCAAGCCCGAGCGTACCTTGGGCCTGGGGGCTACTGTCGGCGTTCTAGGAATGGGGGTCCCCAGACTTGCCTGCCTGCAGCCCACGGCGTGGCTAGGCCAGCAGGCCGTACGACCCATCTTCATCAACAAGACATCCAAGACCCTCGCGAGTGGCTTAGTCAGGCAGGCTCATGAGGAGCAGAGATATCAAGGTGGGGCAAACCTCATGAGGCTCTCGTGATGTGAGCCATGACGATCGGCACAACTCGGGCACCAGCGCGCGCAGCGTCCTTGTTTCCTCTTTGGTGCTAAGGAGGCCAGCGCAGGCGAAGAGTACCGAGGCATCAGGCAAAGGTTGCCATATCGGTGCAACAAGACCAAGACCAGAAGGACGGCAAGACGGAGGTCATCATGGAGCCCAAGACGGCGTCACCACCAGAGCCTTTTGCAGGTGAAGACCACTTTTGTCAGGATAGCTTGTACTAGCTGTCCCCCTTCAAATTTGCCCGCCGTTGTTGGCTCCCTTCCCGCTCAATATTTGGGGAGAGGACCAGGGCCTATATAAGTAGAGCTAGCCACCACAGTAGGGGCATCTCATCTTATCTTGATCCAATCTGATCGAGAGCCTACCCTGGCCACAAGAACACCTCAACCTCAGGAGGCTGTTCTTCCCCTTGTACTGTTCTTCATCAGCCCAAGAGGCAATCCACCACCACCACCACACTGGAGTAGGGTATTACACCACAACGGTGGCCCGAACTAGTATAAATCTCGTGTCTTTCTGTGTTGTGAGTTCGTCGAGTTCGTCCGTGAGATCTTAGCGAGCCAAGGCGTAGATCGGTAGGAGGGAAAGTCTTCGCGCGCATCCCAGTGTTCGAACCTTAAGGGTTTGCCGGAACCCCACATCCGACAGTTTTGTGTTGCATGGTCAAGAGCCCAACAAAAAGAGGCAACTAACGTCCGTATGAAAGCATGTCGTCATATACACTAGTGCTACCCCATCATTTATTGATGAACCATCCCACCGGAATTGGCTTGGCAGCATATGGGGTGGACAATGCTCATGCACGTGTGGACTGAAAGGCTGGAGCTGTCTTAATCGTGTACCAAACTAGCGGGATGAGGATTTTGTGTTACATGGTCAAGAGACCAACAAAAAGGAAACTAACATGCGAACGAAAGCATGTCACCATCTCCACATGCATTTCAAGGCTATTTTGTTGTTTTCACAATGCCCAACAACCGCTTCTCTAGGTCGGAATGATGCAACCTCCACTCTGGTCATTCTTTCCCCTCCTCGCATCTCTGTACAAGCTCCCCCATCACCCAGACTTCACTGCGCATCCATGCACTTTCCCCGTCCTTTAGCGTCAAGTATGACCCCTTTATCCCACCCAGCTTCATCTACGCATTCTTGGCCTTTTCCCTTGAAGTGCCAACCCATCAATTCCCATGATTTTCTTCCACCTTCTCCGTGTAGCTTGTTAAGAATGAGACATACTCGACGCCCTCTCAACAGGGACCATATCGGGCCCAGGTTGTGCACCTACCTTCATATCATGGGAATTTCTTCAATATTTAGGCTAACCTAGGAGATAATAGAGAAGGTGGTGTACGTAGTGTTAGAACCCATAAATGGACGGAGAGAGAGGGCGAGGGAGCGAGCGAGAGAGAGAGAGAGGGAGCTGGAGGGAGAGAGAGAGACTATATGCCACCCAGCTTTCTCTACGCCTTTTTGGCATTTTCCCCTCAAGTGTCACCCCATTATTTCTCGATGAGACATTCCACCAGCATTGGTTGGCAGCATCTAGGGTGGATAGCACTCATGCACGTATGGATCAAGAGGCTAGAGGTGTCTTAGTTGTGTACCAAACCAGTGGGACGAGGGTTTTGTGTTACATGGTCGAGAGCCCAACAAAAAAGGCAACTAACGTATGTATGAAAGCATGTCATCATATCCACAAGTGTTACCCCATCATTTATGGACGAACCATCCCACCAGCACTGGTTTGGCAGTATATGGGGTGGACAACGCTCATCCACGTGTGGATCGAAAGGCTGGAGTGGTCTTCTTCGTGTACCAAACTAGTGGGATGAGGATTTTGTGTTACATGGTTAAGAGTGTAAGGGCATATTTATCCCTTAGTTGTTTTGGTGATTGATGCCAATGCTTTTGCAGACCAATCGTGTGCATTGAGTATTTCAGATATATCATGACTAGGCACAAAGACGATTTGGTGCCCCTTGAAGACTATTGAAGATGGCGTTTCTCTATGTTTCTTTTTGGTGGATTTGAGTCGTAGGAAAGCCATACTATTAAGAGGGGGTCCTCTTTGGAAAGGTTTGGGTGGAATCATCACGTACACGTCTACTCCATTTGCACCACCTTTCCTTTGGCACTTTGGAGCATCCTCCGTCTTTTCTTGTCTATGCAAAATGTCGTGATTGATGAACTTGGGCATGCGGTAGTACTGCTCCTAGGAGCGGTAATACCGCAGGCCCTTGCGGTAGTACCGGCCCCTGGCGCGGTAGTACCGCAAACGCCCATGGTAGTACCGCTTCTGTGAAGCAGTAGTACTATGATCTCAGGCCAGGCGCTGCTTCTTTTGCGGTAGTAGGGGCGGATGTAATTTTTTTACATCCGCGCCCTACGCGGTAGTACCATGCGCCCTGGCCAGGCTCAGCATCATGCGCGGCAGTAGGGGCTGTCGGTTTTTGGGTTCCGACAAAACCCTTGAGGTTTGAACACTGGGGTGCGCACAAAGATTTCCCCCTACCAAATCACGCCCTCAGCCTCACTGCGATCTCAAAGCTTAGCTCGACGAACTCGCAACACAAGAGACACGAGATTTATACTGGTTTGGGCCACCGTTGTGGTGTAATACCCTACTCCAGTGTGGTGTGGTGGATTGCCTCTTGGGCTGAGGATGAACAGTACAAGGGGAAGAACAGCCTCCTGAGGCAAGGTGTTCTTGTGCTTGGTGGGTGTGAGGGTGAACTGAATGAGTTCGAGATGAGTTGCCTCCTACTATGGTGGCTAGTCCTATTTATAGAGGCCCTGCCCTCTTCCCAAATATTGAGCGGGAAGGGAGCCAACAACAGCCAATTTGAAGGGGGACAGCTAGTACAAGCTATCCTGACTAAAGGTGGTCTTTGTTTGCCAAAGGCTCTGGTGGTGACTCCGTCTTGGGCTCCACGGTGACCTCCGTCCTGCCGTCCTGCTGGTCTTGGTCTCGTTGCACCGATATGGAAACCTTTGCCTTATGCCTCGGTACTCCTCGCCTGTGCTTGCCTCCTTAGCACCAAAGAGGAAATGAGGACACTGTGCGTGTTGGCGCCCTCCTGGAGCCCGCCTGGTCTTGGTCGTCATGGCTTACGTCATTGGAACATCACGAGGTCCGCCTTGCCTTGATCTCTCCGCCCCTCGCGAGCCAACCTGGTGAGGCCACTCCCAAGGAGGTCTTGTGTCGTTTGCCTCGCGAGGCTTGGCCCCTCGCGAGGGTCTTGGGCGTTTGCTGGTGAAGACTGGCCGTACTGGGCCGCGAGTGGAGCCACGCCGTGGGCCGCGGGCAGGCAAGTCTGGGGACCCCCGTTCCCAGAATGCCGACAGTAGCCCCTGGGCCCAAGGCGCGCTCGGACTTGGCTTCTAGGCGAAGCCAAAGGGCAAGTGTGGAGCGCCGCGGGCCCCAACAGCCTACGGCCTTGGTTGATGCGTGACGACTGATTGGACGTGGGCGGCCCCGCTTCCCCATGCAGCCTTGAAATCCGCCTGGCTAGGCGGCCACGACATCCTACACAGTTATTCCCTCACTGCTGGCGACGCATTCCTCAACTTCCCCGCTTCCTCGTACCTCTGCTTCCTCTTCCAAACGACTCGAGCTCGGTCCTCCCAATCGCCATGGCGCCGAACCGAACAAAGAAAGGGAAGAAGCGCCTGTCCTCAGCCAGCCCACCTCCGGCCGTCGAGCCCGCCGTCGGCCGATCGCGGGTGCTCAACTAGGAGGCCATGGATAAGCTCCGCTATGCGCTCGCTACCAGCTTGAATGAATGGGGAGGGACGGTGGCCTGGCCTGCGTCCCGAGTCTCCATTGATAGGATGGCCACCGAGGTCTAGTTCTTCGTCGACGCCCTATGGGCTGGCCTGGTTCCTCCCTTCTCCGCCTTTTTCGGTGTCGTGCTTTCCCATTACCAGATCCATATGCTGCACCTTGATCCCCAATTTGTCGCCCTTCTTGCCGTCTTCGCATACGTCTGTGAGGCCATGGTGGGCATTTCTCCTTCTATGGCTCTCTTGCACCATTTCTTCTGGCTGCACCTGACCAACCCCCAGCAGTGCTCGGGGTGCCTGAGCTTCCAGGTCGTGGCGGCGACAGCCGGCTCGGGGATTGACTTTGATCTCCCGCCGTCTACGAGCGAGTTTCAGATGCGGTGGGTGTATGTTGATGTCGGAGTACTCAGCCCCCTGCTCACGCCTCCGTCGTCCTCCACCGTCCCTAGCTCCGGCTTGAAAGTGCAACTATCCCTAGGTTGTTTTGGTAATTCATAACAACATATAGCTCATTGAGCTAATGCTATTCCAAGATGAACATTTCAGGAAAGCTCAATGAATGGCATGGCATGGATGATGAAAGTGGATCCCTCAAAATGCTAATGACAAAGGATTGGCTCAAGCTCAAAAGCTCAAGACTCTTCATTTCATATTTTAGTGATTCAACATCACATTGATTCTATAGGAAAAGCCAATACTATCAAGGAGGGATGAGGTGTTGCTTAATGAGCCTCTTGCTTCATGTGCTTAGTGATATGCTCCAAAACCCTCAGCTACTTTCTCACATCCACATATGACCTAAACCTAAAGCCAAAATCGGTCTCACCGATTCTTCCTATCCGGCGCCACCGATTCCATATGTCATAGCCACTGCCACAAACCCTAGGCAAACCGGTTCTACCGATTGGGATCTCGGTCTCATCGAGATGGGATTGTAATCTCTCTGTTTCCTTTTCATAACTTTTCGGTCTCACCGAAAGAGCGGAGCGGTCCCACCGAGATTGCAATGTAAACTCTCTGTTTCCCTTTTGTAACATTTCGGTCTCATCGAAAAGAGCAAATCGGTCCCACCGAGTTTACCTGACCAACTCTCTGGTTAGCTAATTACCAAAATCGGTCTCACAGAGTTTGTGTAATCGGTCTCACCGAGATTACGTTATGCCCTAACCCTAACCATATCGGTCCTACCGAGATGCATGTCAGTCCCACCGAAAACCCTAACGGTCACTAGGTTTACTAAAATCGGTCTGACCGAGTTTGTTGATTCGGTCCCACCGAGATTGGTAAATTGTGTGTAACAGTTAAAGTTTGTGTGGAGGCTATATATACCCCTCCACCTCCTCTTCATTCGTGGAGAGAGCCATCAGAACAAACCTACACTTCCAACTTACCAGTTCTGAGAGAGAACCACCTACTCATGTGTTGAGGCCAAGATATTCCATTCCTACCATATGAATATTGATCTCTAGCCTTCCCCAAGTTGCTTTCCACTCAAATCTTCTTTCTATCAGATCCAAATCCTATGAGAGAGAGTTGAGTGTTGGGGAGACTATCATTTGAAGCACAAGAGCAAGGAGTTCATCATCAACACACCATTTGTTACTTATTGGAGAGTGGTGTCTCCTAGATTGGCTAGGTGTCACTTGGGAGCCTCCGAAAAGATTGTGGAGTTGAACCAAGCAGTTTGTAAGGGCAAGGAGATCGCCTACTTTGTGAAGATCTGCCGCTAGTGAGGCAAGTCCTTCGTGGGCGACGGCCATGGTGGGATAGACAAGGTTGCTACTTCGTGGACCCTTCATGGGTGGAGCCCTCCGTGGACTCATGCAACTGCTACCCTTTGTGGGTTGAAGTCTCCATCAATGTGGAGGTACGATAGCACCACCTACCGGAACCACGCCAAAACATCTGTGTCTCCAATTGCGTTTGAATCCTCCAAACCCTTCCCTTTACTTTCTTGCAAGTTGCATGCTTTAATTTCCGCTGCCAATATACTCTTTGCATGCTTGCTTGAATTGTGTGATGATTGCTTGACTTGTCCTAAGATAGCTAAAATCTGCCAAACTCTAAAAGCTGGGAAAAGGCTAAGTTTTTAATTGGTCAAGTAGTCTAATCACCCCCACTCTAGACATACTTCAAGGTCCTACAAGTGGTATCAGAGCATTGGTCTCCATTTGCTTTTATTTCCATAGCTTTTGGTGGTCATAGCCTTGGTTTCACAACCTAGGAGAGTATGGCGTCTAGCGAGGGAAATTATCACCGTAGAGGTCCTTACTTTGATGGTACTAATTTTGCTAGTTGGAAGCATAAGATGAAAATGCATATTCTCGGACATAACCCCGCCGTTTGGGCAATTATTTGTATTGGCTTGCAAGGTGAATTCTTTGATGGGAGAGAGCCGAACCGTGAAGCTAATGCGGAAGAATTGAAGATGTTGCAATACAATGCTCAAGCTTGTGATATCATCTTCAACGGATTGTGCCCCGAAGAATTCAACAAAATCATCCGTCTTGAGAATGCAAAGGAAATTTGGGATACTTTGATTGATATGCATGAAGGTACCGAATCCGTCAAGGAATCCAAGTTGGATGTGCTCCAAAGTCAGCTTGACAAGTTCAAAATGAAGGATGGTGAAGGTGTCTACGAAATGTACTCTAGGCTTGCACTTATCACAAATGAAATTGCCGGCTTAGGGAGTGAAGAGATAATGGATGATTCATCATCAAGAAGATCCTAAGAGCATTGGATGGAAAGTATGATACCGTGTGCACATTGATTCAAATGATGCCAAACTACAAAGATCTCAAGCCAACAGAAGTCATTGGAAGAATTGTTGCTCATGAGATGTCACTCAAGGATAAGGAGGAACTTCACAACAAGTCAAGTGGTGCTTACAAAGCCTCAAGTGAAGCCCCCACATGATCGAGTGAGAAACAAACCTTCAATGAAGAATTGAGCTTAATGGTGAAGAACTTCAACAAATTCTACAAGAGTAGAAGCAAAGAAAGAAGCTCCAAGTCAAGGTCTTACAACGACAAAAGATCGTCTAGTCGAGAGCGCAATTGCTACAATTGTGGGAGACCCGAACACTATTCCAATGAGTGTACGGCGAGAAGACTCTCCAAAAAGAATAAGTAGAAGAGAAGAATCACCACCAAGAGAGAGGAGGAGTAGAGATGATCGTTATGAACGAAGACCCTCACGGAGAAGCAAGGATTCAGAAAGGAAGGACAAGTCATCAAAGAGCTACACAAAACGAAGACATCAAGCTCATGTTGGTGAATGGGTATCCGGCTCCGACTCCGACCATCACTTCGAGAGAAGCTATCACTCCAACTCCGAATATACTCAAGATGAAGGTGTTGCCGGTCTAGCACTTGTCTCAACCAACTCCTACGACATATTTGAATCACCAAATGAAGGAATTGGTAGATGCTTCATGGCCAAAGGTCCTAAGGTAACACACCCCGAGTATATTGATTTTGATGTTGATGAAGATGACTTGCTAGGTGATGATGATTTACTTGTTGACAACTCTAGTGATGAATACTATGATGAAATGTCAATTAATCATGCTAATCAAGGTGAAACGAATGACAATGATAAGGAGAAAATTGAGCGTCTAACTAAAGAACTAAACACTCTTAAGTTAGCTCATGAAACTATCTTTGAAGATCATCGAGAACTTTTAAGGGCTCATGAGAAGTTACGCTTTGAAAAGCTCAATCTTGAGAAAGAGCATGAGTTCTTAAAAGCTATCAACGATGATCTCCGTAAGAAAAGTTCTTCTTACATTGCCAAGCGTTTACTCTTATCTACTTACATGCCTCAAGTCAAGTCTAGTAACAAGAACAAGAAAGATTCTTCTTCTAGTAGTAACAATAAAAATGCTAAATCCAATATTGTTGCTTCTAGTAGTTCTCGTGATTCCACTAATGATTCTCTTAGCCAAGTTACACTTGAGCAAGAAAATAGCTTATTGAAGGGAATTATAGAGAAAGGTGTATACAAGAGCCTTGCTGGGAGGAAGCAATTCGAGGAAATTGTACGCAAGCAAGGAAGGCCCCGAAAGAATCCAGGTGTTGGTTTTGAACGAAAGTTCAATGCCAATGGAGTTGAGTGGGAAGAAGATCAATACCCCAAGACGAAGTTTGTTCCTCAACAAGAGAAGTATGATCCTACTTCCTTCAAGGGAACACAGGCACAAGATGATCTTCCACCACAAGACCACAAGAACAAAGGCAAGGACAAGCTTCAAGAAGAGATTGATGCATTTGAAGAAGCACCTAAGGTCTCGGTCAAGTGGATTCCCAAGACTACGTCAAGTTTTACCTCATCAAGTACGACTACAACTCCAAGGATTCCCATCAAGATGATGTGGATCCAGAAGAAGAAGAACTAGAGAGTTCTTGAGGGTGACTCCGCCAACATATTTCACTCATATCATTATGGCAAGGACAAGTGCAATCAACTTCCATATCTTGCACTAGTCCAAGGAGTC
Organism: Aegilops bicornis; assembly: GCA_021605145.1. Taxonomy (NCBI): domain Eukaryota; kingdom Viridiplantae; phylum Streptophyta; class Magnoliopsida; order Poales; family Poaceae; genus Aegilops; species Aegilops bicornis. Next base: position 319,810,324 of record CM038675.1, read on the forward strand.
ACAAATCCTCATGTTGGTAAGGCAAGGGACTAGGTAACATAATGATTTCATGGACATCATTTTGTGTGTGCATCACTCTATGTCTATGGATATACTTGTTTGTTCCTTGTGGGACTAACCCATGTAGGTATTGAAAGTGCAACTCACTCCAAAGGATTGCTCCAAAAGATCTACATCAACATTGAGCATCCACATCTTCAACACCTACATGAAGTCATCATCGACAAAACCCAAGGTTAGTTCATCCCTCTAAGGGGGGATCTCACATCTATAGGGAGCTTAACTCTAAGAATTGAGTCAAAGCAACTCTAATGATGTGAACACATAAATGCTTTATGTAAAAGTGGTAACCCCACTTGAGCTTAAACGATGAGTATGACCTATGATCAAATGTCTATCATTTGACTCCTAAGTCAATATACTCATATATAGATGACCTAGTCATCGCCAAGTTCTTGATAGATGCTAGAATTGGTTGTGCATGCTTTGTCACATATTTCATTTGCCATCTTATTGTGTGAGCATGTTGGTTGCATACTTTACTCATTCGAGGACATCCACTTGTTGTTTTGATTGATTGGCTTTTTTTTCTTTGGCCAAGTCGATGGACAAGAATGCCTAAGAACCTTCTTTAGCTATCTATGATTTTCTCGTCTCAAACTCTGTTCATGCTACATCACAAAATTTGATCAAGTCAGATTCGAACCACTTTGTGTGAGGAGCACTCGGAGTCCCCGATTCGTCATAGACTTAAACTTCCAAAACTTCTTTGTGATTTTCGGTCTTACCGATTCCTCCATTTCGGTCTTACCGAGATCACTTAGTCGATCTAGGTTTTCAATCTCGGTGCAACTGATTTGAACTCTTCGGTCACACCGAGTTGCAATAACTGTACACAGTTTTGCATCCTGGTGCCACCGAGTTGTTCCACTCGGTCACACCGACAGGGTCGGGCTACATATAGCCACGGGCAAAAATTTGGAAATTTCTCCGAACCTCTTCGCCCGCGCAATAGCTCGCTCTGCCTCCGTGGTCTCCGGATCGTCTCCTCGTCGCCAGCCGCCTCCTGTCACTGGTATCCGCCGCCGTCAACGGAAATCAACCCCGCTGTTGCCGCCGTAGCGAGTCTCCGCTGAACTAGGGTATGGACTCGATCACTATGCTTTCCTCGTCCGATTCTCAGCACATTGTGTTCTTATTGATTCTTGCCATGATTGAAACACTCCTATCCAGTCAATGCAATCCTTAGAATAGTTTTGATTCGAAAATTTAGGGTTAGGTTTCATGAAACCATCTCGGACCCACCGAGTTGAAAACTTCGGTCCCACCGATTTGGCTTATGCCATTGCACTAGTGAGACTCGGTCCGACCGAGAATTACTAATCGGTGAGACCGATTTTAGGACTTTGTGAAACCCTAGCAGTCTCGGTGCCACCAAAGCGTGACTCGGTCGACCGAAGTTCATCGATTTAGGTTCCAAAACTGCTTCGGTATCACCGAGTTTGAAAATCGGTTGATCCAAAATGCTTTCGTGGAAAACTAAAACTGAATTTTTGAGTCATTCTTTGCAAAAATCTCTGCATTTTGTGATGCTCATCCACTCTACCTCATCTATAACTCTTCACAGGTCAGCAATCGGTGTTTGCAAGATGTCGCACTGCAGTGACAATGTAACATGTCGGAGGAGCAGGTGAACGTGAGTGAGGGCACTAGTCCCTCCAGCTCTTCAGATGAAGGCAGCAGGAGCACCCCAAGCAATTTGCCTAAAGCTGCCACCAGGCAAAGGAAGAAGAAAACCTCAGATTCAGAAGATGAGGATTATAGGGCAGAAGAGGATGAAGCAACATCCAAGAAGGTTGTGCTCAAAAAGGAGTATGGCCCAGCACATAGCTCAAAGCCTGGACTCAATAAGAAGGTTCCTGCCAAGAGGACACCAATGCCAAAAGTCAGAGCATCAACTCAAATTCCTGAAAAGCCTGATCCCAAGGAGCCAGCTGCTGCTGAAGGGAAGAAAAGGAAATAGAGGGTCAAGAATACCACAGTCATAGTTATTGGGAAGCCTTCCATGATGGAAGAGGAAGAAGAGATAGCTGCACCAACACCAAAGGCACCCAAGCTAATGGGTGATGCTATAAGATCAGGGGCTGCCACATCTAAGCCCAAGGAAGCACCCAAAGCTGGCCCCAAGGCCAAGTCTGCACTGAAGAGGAATACCAGGAGTATTCCAGCTCCTGAGAAGAACAAGGCCCCAAAGGTTCGAGGTTGTCAAGAAGAAGATGAAGAAGGACAAGTTGTGAGGAAGCTCAATCCCAAGATACCAAACCACAATGATGCCCATCATGTGGCTGAGGACATGAAGATCAGAAGAGACAATGGGTTGAGGCTATGGAGGATGACAGATCCATATGCCTCAAGGAGAAGAACAGCTGTGGACTACAGATTCCACACCAAGGAACAGCAGGACTTTTATGAGTCTGTTCTGCTAGATAAGAAGCCCATAGTGTGTGATATGAGGTGGGTCGACTGGACCTACATGAAAGAAAATGTAGAGCACTATCCTGGAGTGCAAGACAGTTTTGTTGCTGTTGGAGTTGCAGACTTCGTTGGGCAAAAGCTCACCAACTGGAACGATGAACTTATCATGCGCTTCTACTCCACAAAGACACTTTTATCCAGATGGCAGGATAGTGTGTATGTCTGAAGGTACAAGGTACCAGTCAACTGTTGAGGAGTGGGCAAAGCTGATAAATGCCCCAAAGGAGAATGAAGATGATCTTGATGTATATGCCAAGAAGAAAATGGACCACAATTCCATGGCACACATGTACAAGGAGATCCCAGACACAACCATTGAGACACATAAGTTTGGATCAGTCCACTTCCTTCCGCTGTGGCTGCCAACAATTAATCGCATCTTAAGGCATACTCTACTGCCAAAGTCCGTGACCATAACATGATCAGAGGGCATGCAATCAACATGTTGCATTTGTTTGATGTGCCACGTAAATTCAAAGTCATGAGCCTTATGGTTGAAACCATTAAGAGGACTGCAATTGATCGAGAAAAGAAGTTGTGGATATGCCCCTCAGATCCAGGAGTTGATTAACTCAAAGATGGGCACAGGCAAATATCTATTGGATAAGGAACATTTTCCACTTTATCCAGACTTTGAGGACAATGAGGTTGTCATGAATGAGAATGATCCATCGTCAGTTCAAGCACAAAAGAAGAAGGATAAGGCAAGGAAGGAGAAGGCTGCCAGGATGCCAACTCAAGAGGAGGCATCTGAGTATTTCTTGAAGAACAAGCAGGAGCAGCTCGGATACTTAATAGCATCAACCCTGAGGATTGAGAAGGGATTGGCCACCCTCACTCAAAATAAGGAGAGCTTGGAAAGAATCATAGAACAAAAGTTCTATGACTTAGATGTGAAAGTAACTGAGATTCAGTCTGCTGTGGAGCAACTACAAGATGACATGCAGGAGAGGAAGGGCAAAACAACAACTGATGCATTTGCCAGAGTGCCTAGAGCCCAGAGGTCATCTGTTGTGCCAGTTCCTGACACAAGAGCAACTTCATCTGCACCAGCTCCAGCACCTACATCAGCTCCAGCTCCATCTACTTCAACTGAAGCTTTCGTCCTCGGCGTTATCCGGACTCCACCACCTGAAGATCAAGCCTGAGAGTCGATCTAGCACTATGCATTTTCTATGAACTTTTTGGTAACTTGTTGCCAAAGGGGGAGAAAAATGTATAGATCATAGGCTTCGAGAGAGAGAGTGTTGCTTTTGTTCTCTCTTGATTTGGTGGTTTTTCAAACTTGATTGCTTTTGGTTGCTTGATATACTATGTTTGTGAGACATTGATGATCATGTGTTTGATCATAAGCTACACTTATGCATGTTTGATGATATTATCATATCTATCATATGTGATCATTCAACGTGCTTGGTGATGAGTGCATGTATTCATTCCAGATCATTTTGAGCGCTCCACCAAGATGTATGTGACATGGAAGAGTAACCCATGAGCCTAATTCCTTGTGCATTTGCAGTCCAAAGCAAATATTAAAATATGCACAAATTTAGGGGAGCTCTTGCTTATCACATACTTCTGAAAGCGATGATGTTTTTCAATCTTATTATCATTTGTCGAAGCTTTGATCTATATGTTGTCATCAATTACCAAAAAGGGGGAGATTGAAAGTGCAACTATCCCTAGGTGGTTTTGGTAATTCATAACAACATATAGCTCATTGAGCTAATGCTATTCCAAAATGAACATTTCAGGAAAGCTCAATGAATGGCATGTCATGGATGGTGAAAGTGGATCCCTCAAAATGCTAATGACAAAGGATTGGCTCAAGCTAAAAAGCTCAAGACTCTTCATTTTATATTTTAGTGATTCAAGATCACATTGAGTCTATAGGAAAAGCCAATACTATCAAGGAGGGATGAGGTGTTGCTTAATGAGCCTCTTGTTTCATGTGCTTAGTGATATGACCTAAACCTAAAGCCAAAATCGGTCTCACCGATTCTTCCTATCCGGCTCCACTGATTCCATATGTCATAGCCACTGCCACAAACCCTAGGCAAATCAGTTCTACCGATAGGGATCTCGGTCTCACCGAGATGGGATTGTAATCTCTCTGTTTCCTTTTCGTAACTTTTCGGTCTCACCGAAAGAGCGGATCGGTCCCACCGAGATTGCAATGTAAACTCTCTGTTTCCTTTTGTAACATTTCGGTCTCACCGAAAAGAGCAAATCGGTCCCACCGAGTTTACCTGACCAACTCTCTGGTTAGGTAATTACCAAAATCGGTCTCACCGAGTTTGTGTAATCGGTCTCACCGAGATTACATTATGCCCTAACCCTAACCATATCGGTCCTACCGAGATGCATGTCGATCCACCGAAAACCCTAACGGTCACTAGGTTTACTAAAATCGGTCGACCGAGTTTGTTGATTCGGTCCCACCGAGATTGGTAAATTGTGTGTAACGGTTAGATTTTGTGTGGAGGCTATATATACCCTCCACCTCCTCTTCATTCGTGGAGAGAGCCATCGAACAAACCTACACTTCCAACTTACCAGTTAGAGAGAGAACCACCTACTCATGTGTTGAGGCCAAGATATTCCATTCCTACCATATGAATCTTGATCTCTAGCCTTCCCCAAGTTGCTTTCCACTCAAATCTTCTTTCTACCAAATCCAAATCCTATGAGAGAGAGTTGAGTGTTGGGGAGACTATCATTTGAAGCACAAGAGCAAGGAGTTCATCATCAACACACCATTTGTTACTTCTTGGAGAGTGGTGTCTCCTAGATTGGCTATGTGTCACTTGGGACCTCCGACAAGATTGTGGAGTTGAACCAAGGAGTTTGTAAGGGCAAGGAGATCGCCTACTTCGTGAAGATCTACCGCTAGTGAGGCAAGTCCTTCGTGGGCGACGGCCATGGTGGGATAGACAAGGTTGCTACTTCATGGACCCTTCGTGGGTGGAGCCCTTCGTGGACTCGCGCAATCGTTACCCTTCGTGGGTTGAAGTCTCCATCAACTTGGAGGTACGATAGCACCACCTATCGGAACCACGCCAAAAACATCTGTGTCTCCAATTGTGTTTGAATCCTCCAAACCCTTACCTTTACTTTCTTGCAAGTTGCATGCTTTAATTTCCGCTGCCAATATACTCTTTGCATGCTTGCCTGAATTGTGTGATGATTGCTTGACTTGTCCTAAGATAGCTAAAATCTGCCAAACTCTAAAACTGGGAAAAGGCTAAGTTTTTAATTGGTCAAGTAGTCTAATCACCCCCCCCTCTAGACATACTTCAAGGTCCTACACGGCTGGGGCCACGAGGAGCTCATGAGCTCCCGTATCGCTTTCGTCTGGTTCCGGCTGAGGAGGCTGAAGGATCTTGGTGTGACCGCGCCCAAGGTGATGAAGGAGTTGCTCCGGCGCCGCATCGCCCCACTCCAGTGCCATTCCCAGCCGATGTGGGCCTTGACAGGCGACCAGGATCGCATGAGGCTTCAGGAGTCGGGGCTTCCGGCCGAGGCACGCTTGACGGTGCTCGAAGTATTGGCCGGTGACCCCTCGTCGGGTGATTTGTCGTATGGGGGTTGTTGCTTGTACAACTGCTCGAACAAGGTGGAGTTCGCGGGGCAGATGCCCCCTTCGATGAATGGGGGCTGCGCCCAGTCGGCCTTGTGGGGCCTCATGAGAATCCCGTCACTGTGGTTCCTCTCCTTGTCACCGGCGCCGAGCTTGCCCCTAGAGTGGACGCAGGGAGGCAAGCACCGCTAGAAGCCGGAGGCGCGGGTGCCATGGTGTCGATGCCGCGTGAGGCTCCCGATGCGTCATCCTCGGGAATCCATGACTCTCATCTTGGGGCGACAGCTGAGTGGGGTGATGCAGCCCTTTGCTCCTGTGGCCGAAGCTCCTGAGGCCTTGACTTGTCGTCGCGAGGCGGAGCCCGACAGCTCTCTCCAGCCTGGCGCTCCTGAGGTCGTCTCCTTGGGCGCCACAACAAGGCTCAAGATCTGGTCACCACATGCAACGCTTGGGCCAGTTCCTTGTGGACTTCGCGGCGCTTCGTAAGAGGAAGGGGTCCCCAAGCTGCTGCAGTGGCACTGTATGGCCGTTGAAACATAGGAAGTACATCGCCATAGACGAGTAAGTACCTTACTTTTGTAATCCCTCGAGTGTTGCTTCCCTTACTGACGGTGGCTCTCCAGGATCCCTTCCGCCAAGGTCGTGGAGTCTCCTGAGGAGCAAACTCCTCCTGCCTCAACTTCCTCGCTAGCCTTGAGCGCCCCTAGCCCGTGCGCCGCCTCCGGCGCGGGGTCGGCTGGAGAAGCAAGCCTGCCTGCAACGCGCCTCGAGCCCATGCCCTTGCTATCTCTCCTCCGCGGCCTTGCTTGGGGTGCGGCCAGCGTGCCAAGGGCTCCTCCTCTGGTTGTGGACGGTGATTGGATGGCATCGATCTTGGGCCCCCCTTCAAGTAGCGGGTCCACGCCTACCCGGGCCCCTCACGGGGCCTGGCCAGCGACCGAGGGGGCGCCAGCCCCTAGCCCCCTGCTCAGAGGGGGTGAGCCGCTCCGGACCCCGTCGGCAACCCCTGCGGCGGAGGACGGAATCGGCCGCGCGCTTAAGGTTGCATACGAACGAAGCGTCGTCCGCCACGAGCTTTTCTAGGAGGCGATGGGCGCGATGAACCGGCTTGGTGGGGAGCTCGCGGATGTAGATGCGCGCCTCGAGGCCGAGGGCCTTCGGCTGATGGAGGAGCGTCATAAGCTAAAGGTGGCCATCAACCTCGGGCGCTACCAGCGCGAGCTTGACAATGCGAAGGCCGAGGTGTCTCTTGCGACCTCGCGCAAGGCCTGCTCCCGAGCCTTGGAAGAAGCTCGGGAAGCCGACCGCCGCCGTGAGATCACGGAGAAACACGCGTGGGAGCTCCAGGCCTGGAGCGCCTCCTTGGAGCAGCAGGTGGAGGCATGCCAAGCCGCCCTTGCGTCGATGAGGGGGATGCCCGCCGAGGAGGAAGAGATCTTGAAGCGCGAAGAAGCGCTGGCGCTGGAAGCCATGGAGCGTAGCCTTGAGCTTGAGCGGCTAGAGACGAGGGAGCGCCAAGTTGCTCTAGCGGAGGATGTTGTCGGCGCGCGCGAGGCCCGAGCCCAGGAGGACATCGACCGCCGCGTGGCTGAGGCTCGCGCGGATCTTGCAGGCAGGTACGACCTGAAGCTGAACCTCGTAGTGGCCGAGGCTGCGGGCAGGACTGCTGCCCTCAAGTCTAGGCTAACTGAGGCGGAACGGCGCGAGGAGGCCACCGCAGCCGCCCTGGCCTCGGCGCAGGCTGAGCTGGCCTCTGCCCACTCCGAGCTGCTTCCTCTTCAGCAGCGGGTCACCAACGCCGAGTCCATCGCGCAGCAGAATAGGGAGGAAGTGCTTCAACGGCGGACGCTGGAGCACGTGCACGCCCCCATGCTTGAGGGCCTCAGGAATAGGGCCAAAGCAGCGCTGGGCCACATCTGTGATGAGAGTGCCCCTCATCCCCACGCGAACGACTACGCCAGCCACCTCCGCTTCTTTACCGACGTGGTGACGCGCCTGGAGAATCGCTCATAGAGAGCTCGCCAACTTGTTGAAGAGAGGAGCCGCGGTCTGCTTGGGCGTGCGTTCTACCGTGTCTTCAGCCATCTCCAAAACACCTATCCCAACTTTGATTTTGACGCCACCATTGCTCCCGTACCCGAGGCCATCCGAGGTGACCTGGCGCGATGGGTGGAAGACAATGTGGACGCACTAGTCAAGGCCTTCACTTCTGATGACGATGCAGTGGTGGTCGCGGCAGACGAAGGTGACGTGGTCGACAACGGCGACGGTGGCGCTGGTGACAGTGACAGGGACGCCAGCGACGGCGACAACAACGCTAGTGACGCGTCTGAAGGCAACCCAGGGGACGCTGTGAGCGACCCGTGCTTCCCTGTTGTTTATCCTGCATGCTAAAACTCGGGCAAGGCCCTGGAGGTTGTAAGAGAATTTTGTGAGGGGAAGCCCCTCATGTGAATAGATTGATGTCTCTACTTCTTAGGGCAAGCTGAATATATGTCTTCATGAACCCATGAACCCTGCGGCGAGTTTGCTGTTGTAATTTCCCTTAGCCGGAACAGGCCCCGAGCTGGCCCGTTAGGTCGCGAGTTTCTGAGAAGCCTGTGAGGAGCTTGTCGATCCGCCTGAGGAGGCCTCGTGAGAAGTGAGCGCCGGTCATGGCTAGGCATGCATGGAGCGCTCGCATGCTATGCCCAGTCCCCGCTCGCGAGGGGCTCGCGAGGAGGAGGCACTAGGCACAAACTCTGAATTAGGGCAGGAACCAAATTGCAAGAAATCGCACGAACGAGAAAAGGCACCCCCCGCGCACATCAATGAAAATTCAACTTCAACTTAAATCCAAAGCCAGAAAGCAGGCCTACAGAAAAGAGGTTAAAAGCAAATGGCTGTGTCCGGCGCCTAGTCTAGTCTTCTTGTCTTCTCACTAGAGCGGAGCTAAGTGTTGCCACTAGGACGTGGGAGGGAGCCCCCAAGGCCCGAGGGCGGCGCTCCGGAGACTCCGGGGCGTGTACAGCCCCACTCATTATTACGTGAGAGTATCACGAGCGGAGACCTTCACCGACGCGAGCCTTACTTCATATCGCCAGACGAGGGCCCGACCTTGTGCCGCCCTCGACCCCCATTGGGGGCGTCCAGAAACAAGGACGCCACCAAGGGGCAAAGGGGACGCCAGTGGCTCCCTCGGCGACCACGGGTCCTCTGCCGGGGGGAAGGCTCTCCAGCGCTTCCCAGGCAGAGGGCCTACCTCCGGGGGACGCCTTGCTCCGTGCGGCGCGGGGAGGGGCCTCGCTCCTGGCCCCTCTCCTGCAGCCCCAAGTGCGCTCCTCCTGACGGAAGGGAGGCTGTCGAGATGGGGCCGCCATCCGCCGCTGTGACCTGATCCTCCTGTGACCCATGGTTAGCGTAAGCTTGCTCCTGAGAGACGAGGGGTACCCTATAGACGTTGTCGCCGGCGCGGTCAGTGAGGCTCCCAAGAGGCTTCTGGAAGGCCTCAGCTTCTAGTGCCTCCTCCTCCCAGCCCGGCTCGAGGAACGAGCTTGGGTCGTCTTCCAACGCGTACTCCTGGTCCACCATGCGGGGCACGTAGGCCTCCGAGGCCGACGCCTCGAAGACCTCGCCGTAGTCCCCCATGCTCCACGTCACCCGTCCCAGCGCACCGCCCTGAGGATGGTAGGGCGGCATCCCGCCGGGGCCGTAGGTGGCAATGCTCGTACCCGCGCTTATCAGGGGTGGCGCGGGTGCGATTGGGCATCCGGTGTCGTTGGTCACGCCGGTGTCGATGAAGCCCAAGGGTGCGCCCGGTGGTACGTGGGCATGGCGAGGCCCGCCATGCGATCCGGCCGCGGCCTAAGGTGTAAGCAGGGAGCAGAAGGGCGGTGCTCCCGAGGCCATGGCATCCAGGAGCTCGGCGACGCGCTCTAGCAATGCATCTCGACCGCTCTCCAATAGCCGGCAGCGCAGCAATTCCCGAGCCACCGTGAGCGCGGCCCTCATGTTTGCTTGTTCCTGTCTGGTGTGCGGCGTCGTGGCTGTGACGTGGCTTGAGGCCCTTGTGGCTGCTCGCGCTTGTCGTGGAGTAAGGGCGGGCGGCGCGTGACCGTGGCGCCCGCACCCCGCGGTGTTTGGCGGTGCGCATGATGCCTGGGCGCGGGGTTGAGGTCTTCTTGGGCAGGCGGCGCCGCCCGGGCCGGCCAAGCTGCCCAGCGGTCGGCGTTGGTCCTCGGGTCGCCGGACATCGGAGCCACGGAGTGTCGGCGGATCAACTGGTGGAAGGAAAGCTTTGGCGCCCCCTACCTGGCACGCCAAATGTTGGATTTCGGGTTCCGGCAAAACCCTTGAGGTTCAAACACTGGGGTGCGCACGAAGATTTCCCCCTACCAAATCACGCCCTCAGCCTCACCGCGATCTCAAAGCTTAGCTCGACGAACTCGCAACACAAGAGACACGCGATTTATACTGGTTCAGGCCACCGTTTTGGTGTAATACCCTACTCCAGTGTGGTGTGGTGGATTGCCTCTCGGGCTGAGGATGAATAGTACAAGGGGAAGAACAGCCTCGTGAGGCGAGGTGTTCTTGTGCTTGGTGGGTGTGAGGGTGAACTGAATGAGTTCGAGATGAGTTGCCTCCTACTGTAGTGGCTAGTCCTATTTATAGAGGCCCTGGTCCTCTTCCCAAATATTGAGCGGGAAGGGATCCAACAACGGCCAATTTGAAGGGGGACAGCTAGTACAAGCTATCCTGACTAAAGGTGGTCTTCGCCTGACAAAGTCTCTGGTGGTGACGCCGTCTTGGGCTCCACGGTGACCTCCGTCCTGCCGTCCTGCTGGTCTTGGTCTCGTTGCACCGATATGGAAACTTTGCATGATGCCTCGTACTCCTCGCCTGCGCTTGCCTCCTTAGCACAAAAGAGGAAACAAGGACACTGTGCACGCTGGCGCCCGCCTGGTCTTGGTCATCATGGCTTACATCATTGGAACCTCACGAGGTCCGCCTTGCCTTGATCTCTCTGCCCCTCGCGAGCCAACCTGGTGAGACCACTCCCAAGGAGGTCTTGTGTCGTCCACCTCGCGAGGCTTGGTCCCTCGCGAGGGCCTTGGGCATTTGCTGGTGAAGACGGGCCATATTGGGCCGCGAGTGGAGCCACACCGTGGGCCGTGGGCAGGCAAATCTAGGGACCCCATTCCCAGAACGCCAACAGGGGCGGATGTAATTTTTTACATCCGCGCCCCATGCGGTAGTACCTCTCCTGGCTTGCAGTACTACCATGTCGGATTTTTGCATAGATCCCAACTCAGCGGAAGTTGCTACGGATGTATTTTTATATGTCCGTGCCTTCCCAAAATCTAGACTATCCCTGCCTTGGAGTAGTACCGCAAGGGGGAGCGGTAGTACCGCGCCAGTGGTTCTACCGCCCTCTGCTTCATCGCATCAGGGTTGTTCTGGTTTCTGCTGCACGGGCGGTAGTACCGCGGTGCCCTGCGGTAGTACCGCGTGCCCTTGCAGTAGTACCGCGTCCCCGGTGCGGTAGTACCGTGCTATGCAGGCTGGGTTGGTGGATAACGGTTGGATTTGTTCTTCCACTATATAAGGGGTGTCTTCTTCTCCGAGTTGACCATCTCTTCCCTCCCCAAGCTCCATTGTTGCTCCAAGCTCCATTTTCGCCCGATCTCTCTCCCTAGCCAATCAAACTTGTTGACTCTTTAGGGATTGGTTGAGAAGGCCCCGATCTACACTTCCACCTAGAGAAATTTGGTTCCCCCCACTAATCCCTTGCGGATCTTGTTACTCTTGGGTGTTTGAGCACTCTAGACGGTTGAGGTCACCGCGGTGCCATATTCCATTGTGGTGAAGCTTCGTGGTGTCGTTGGGAGCCTCCAATTAAGTTGTGGAGATTGCCCCAACCTTGTTTGTAAAGGTCCGGACGCCGCTTCCAAAGGCACTAATAGTGGAATCACGGCATCTCGCATTGTGTGAGGGCGTGAGGATAATACGGTGGCCCTAGTGGCTTCTTGGGGAGCATTATGCCTCCACACCGCTCCAACGGAGACGTACTTCCCCTCAAAAGGAAGGAACTTCGGTAACACATCCTCGTCTTCACCGGCTCCACTCTTGGTTATCTCGTGCCTTTACTTGTGCAAGCTTATTTGTTTTATATCCTTTGCTTGCTTGTGTGCTTGTTGTTGTTGCATCATATAGGTTGCTCACCTAGTTGCATATCTAGACAACCTACTTTGATGCAAAGTTTAAATTGGTAAAGAAAAGCTAAAAGTTGTTAGTTGCCTATTCACCCCCCCTCTAGTCAACTATATCAATCCTTTCAATTGGTATCAGGGCCTCGTCTCTTTATTAAGGACTTTGTCGTCCGAAGAGTATAGTTGACACCGTAGACGGTGGGGAGGAGCACTCTGGTGTGAATCTATTCTCGTCTACGGCCGATGGGGGAACCGCGATCTCTTGTGAGGAATTCAATGTGGCTTTGGACACATTGAAAACCTCCATGACAACCGAGGTTGAAAGCATGTTTAATAAATTCTTAGAAGGGCTTAAACTATCTACCGCACCGATGAAAGTGGGTGATCCCACTAACAAGATGAAGGATGCTAACTCTGACAAGGGGGAAGCTACTAGTGAAAAGGTTCCTTCTTCTAGTGGTAAAAATGGCACCGGCATGTTTGCCCATGTGGAATCTCCACTTATTTATGGTGAACCGATTCCTTCCACTCATTTAAATCATGCCGGTACCCCCCTAAGATTGCGAAAAATGAGGACTTTGATTCTTGGGTTTATCTCTTTAAGCGTCATTTAAACCATGTTAATACTAATCTTTGGAGAATCATTGAAGAAGGTTTTTTATCCGCATGACCGAAGCAACTTCACTCCTAGAGAAGCCGCGGATAATCAATTCAATGAGAATGCTCTCTTCATCATCCAAGATGCAATTCCACCCGAAGATCTTGCTCATCTCCGGCCCTTCACCATGGCCAAGGATGCATGGCGCCATGTTGTCTCGCTCTATAGGGGAAGCGCAAGCATTCAACGCTCCAAATATGAAGTGGTGCAAGATGAAGCCGATGAGTTTGCAATGAAACAGGATGAAGAACCTCGTGAGCTTTATCGGAGATTAACTACTCTCGCGGTCTCACTCCGATATCATGGGAGCAAGGATACGGATGACAATTGGATCAAGTGCAAATTCCTCAAGGCCATGATGCCTTACCACAAGGCCATGTCCTCCGTCATTCGTCAAAGGCCTGATTTCCACACCTTGTCCTCAAGTGAAGTATTGGATGAGTTCGTGGCAATGAGTATCTTGGACAAGATCGCCGTTAATGCGCTGTTACGTTCTCAAAGATCAAAGAAGCCCAACCTTGCATTGAAGGCCAAGGTTAGTGTGGAAGAAGAGGACGGAGAGGAAGGAGAGGAGAGCAATCCCGAAGACACAAAGTATGCTTATCATGAACACATGGCTCTTGCTTCAAGGCAATTTTGGAGTAAGAAGAACACAAGGCCCAACTTCAACAAGAACAACTCAAGTGGCGCGAAGGTCAAGCAACGAGTGAGGACTTGCTATAATTGTGGCAATGTGAGCCACTTTGTTGCGGAATGTCCTTATGAGAAGAGGGAACACAATGGTGGCAAGCTCATCCGAAAGGACAAGGCCAAGTCTTTCCCCAACAAGAGCAACTTCACCAAGAAGACTCCTCCCAAGGGGTTGGTAGCACAAGAAGAGTACAATGAGGATGATGATGATGATGAAGACAGTGAGTCGGTTTCCATGGCCTCCATTGCCATTGCGACAACTCCTCGGGTGTCTCTCTTTGACTCACCCAATGAGAACATCACCGCCAAGTGACTCGTGTCTAAAGCCACCAACAAGGTAACCCCCAACATAAAAACTACCATCATTAATAATCCTTCTTTGACGGATTGCATTGATGAACATGACGGGTCTAATGTGGAGGAGAATGAATTTGAGTCTTTTATGAGTAAGCTTAAGGGTAAATCCAAGAAGCACTTCGTTGCTCTCTTGGAACAACTTGGTGAAGCCAATGACATGATCGAGGCTCACGAAGATACCAGCTCGAAGATGGTAGGGCATAGTCGTGACTATGCCGATGAGATTTCGGATCTTTCCAATGCTCTTGAGGAAGAGCGAGGTCTTCATTTGGCTCTTGAGGAGTCATACAATGATGACCACGCTAAATTAAAGAAAGATCTTGATCATGCTCTTGTTGTATCTCGTGTGCTAAACTCCCGAGAAGGCCAAGCTTGGGGTTGATCTTGCTAGACTCAAAGAGGAGTTCGATTTACTTGACAAGGCTCACAAGGTCTTGAAGGGTGCTCATGCTAGCCTCAAAGAGTCTCATGATCAACTCCAAGTAAAGCTAACCAAGGAGAAAGCCACTTTTCCTCACATGGTTTTAATTCATAATGCAAATGGTACTAACCCATGTTGTGAGCATGTGCATCTTGTTGAGGAGAATGCAAAGTTGAAGAAGCAACTTGATAAAGGCCTTGTGTCGTGCATACAAGGTGAGAAGAACCTCAACAACCTTTTGAGCAATCAAAAGGAAGTTGTGGCCAAGGAAGGGATTGGGTTCGCACCTGTGTCCAAGAACAAGAAGAAGAATGACAAGACCAAATGACCTCCCCCTCTCAAGCAAACTTTTGTGAAGGAGGGAGAGGGTGCTTCCAAGGAGAAGAAGAATAATGTGAAGGGTGGTGGTGTCAAGAAGAGCAATGCCACCTCTTCCAACAAAGCTGGCGACTTTAACCCTTCTTATGTGTTGTGCCGTGCAAGTGATGGGCATATTGATGCCAAATTTGTTGGTTCTCCTTATGAGTACATTGAATGGTCTATTTGGGTTCCTAAGACCCTTGTTACTAACATCAAAGGACCAATTACAAAATGGCTACCTAAAACCAAGCATTGATTTCTTGTAGGTGTTTGCTTCCGGTGGGGGATCATGGTTGCTCGATAGTGGAGCCACTAATCATATGCCCGGAAGCAAGGACTTGGTGGTGGACGTTCACAAGATTCCATCCATGCCCACCAATGTCGAGTGGGGTGATGCCTCGTCCTCTAAGGTATTGGGACTTGGCAAGGTTGTCATTTCTCATGATCTCACGATCGAGAAGGTCATGCTTTTTGAGTCCCTTGCATACAATTTACTTTCCGTTTGTCAACTTGCACTCATAGGCTTTGCCACTTTCTTTGATGTTGATACCGTGGCCCTCTTGTGGAGCAAGACTCTTAAAGTAGCCTTTGTTGGGCATGTCGAGAACGGTCTCTATGTGATTAACTTTTCGGAGCTACCCACTAAGACCACAACATTCCTAATGGCTAAAGTTGACGTGGGATGGCTTTGGCATCGCCGTTTAGCCCATGTCAATATGAGATCTTTGCAAAGTCTTCTCAAGGGGGACTATGTCCTTGGACTAACAAATGTTAGTTTTGCTAAAGATCGTGCTTGCAGTGCTTGTATCGAAGGAAAGCTACATGAAAAAGCTCACCCTCCCACGACTATCATTTGCTTGAAGAGGCCTTTGGATCTCCTTCACTTGGATCTCTTTGGGCCTCCATCCTTTTATAGCCTTGGGGGTAGAAAGTATTGCTTGGTGATTGTGGATGATTATTCAAGATACACTTGGGTATATTTCTTCAAGAGGAAGAGCGAGACCCAAGAAACAGTCATTGACTTTGCAAATGAAGCCCAACGTCAACACAATGCAAAGATCTTGACAATAAGAAGTGACAACGGCACCGAGTTCAAGAACTACACCTTGGATGAGTTTCTTAGTGATCAGGGGATCAAGCATCAATATTCCGCACCATACACCTCTCAACAAAATGGTGTTGCGGAGAGGAAGAACCGGACGTTCATGGATGCGGCAAGGAACATGATGGCAGAATTCAACTCTCCATACAACTTTTGGGCCGAAGCCATCTACACCGCGTGCCATGCTTCAAATCGGCTCCATCTCCACAAAGGCTTGAACAAGACTCCATATGAGATACTCACCGGTAACAAGCCCAACCTCAAATACTTTCGGGTGTTCGGGTGTAAGTGTTTCATTCTCAAGAAAGGTGTTCGTTTGTCTAAATTTGAGGCTAGATCTTATGAGGGCATATTTGTTGGTTATGCTACAAACTCTCGTGCTTACCGTGTCCTCAATAAGTCCACGGGACTTATTGAGGAGATGTGTAACGTGGAGTTTGATGAGAATAACGGCTCCCAAGTGGAGCAAAGTGGCACTTGTGATGTAGGTGATGAAATTCCTCCTCAAGCCATAAGAAGAATGGGAGTTGCTTTTATCCTACCCATTGAGGAACCACTTGTGGTCGAAGGAAAAGTACAGTGCTCCACTCAAGTGGAGCTATCACCAACCCAAGGCCCACACGCTTCCGAAGAACAAAGTGAAGGCCCTCAACCTCATGAAGAAGACCAAGGGCAAGTTCAATCTCAAGACGGTGATGAATCACCAAGTGATGCCCAAGGTCAAGTTCTCTCCTCCGAGCAAGTTCAAGATCAAGAGCAACCTCAAGATCAAGAACAAGCTCAAGATGGCGCTCAAGATGATCAAGTGACCGCTCCTCAACTCACCCTCGAGGAGGAATTGGAGCGTCGTGCCGCCAAGATTGCATCCAAGCTCTCCACCAAGGGTCATCTCATGAAGAATGTGCTTGGAAGCATTCAAAATGGGATAAGCACTCGTAGACAATTGGCAAACTATTGTGAACATCACGCGTTTGTCTCTTGTGTTGAACTCCAAAAGGTCTATGAGGCGCTCGAAGATCCGGATTGGCTCAATGCCATGCATGAAGAACTCAACAACTTCAAGTACAACAAGGTGTGGAGATTGGTGCCAAGGACAACGGGGAACCACAATGTCATTGGAACCAAGTGGATATTCAAGAACAAGCAAAATGCGCATGGGACAATCGTGCGCAACAAGGCAAGATTGGTAGCACAAGGCTACTCCCAAGTCGAGGGTATCGACTACGATGAAACCTTTGCTCCCGTTGCTCGCTTTGAATCCATTCATTTGTTGATTGCTTATGTTTCTCATCATAACTTTAAGTTGCAACAAATGGATTGGAATAGTGCTTTTCTTAATGGTCCTATTAGTGAGTTGGTGTATGTCAAGCAACCCCCCGGGTTCGAGGATCCTGTAGGATCTTGAGAAGAGGTGTCTAGAGGCGGGGGGGGGGGGTGATTAGACACTAAGTACCAAAGTTGCAGTTTTTAACTTCTTTTAGGTTTAAGTGAAGTTTAGGCACAAGTTTAACTTTCTCAATACATAACAAGCAAGCATGCAAAGAGTATGTGAGCAGCGGAAAGTAAAGCATGCAACTTGCAAGAATGTAAAGGGAAGGGTTTGGAGGATTCAAACACAATTGGAGACACGGATGTTTTTGTCGTGGTTCCGATAGGTGGTGCTATCGTACATCCATGGTGATGGAGACTTCAACCCACGAAGGGTAACGGTTGCGCGAGTCCACGGAGGGCTCCCCCCATGAAGGGTCCACGAAGAAGCAACCTTGTCTATCCCACCATGGCCGTCGCCCACGAAGGACTTGCCCAGTAGATCTTCACGAACTAGGCGATCTCCTTGCCCTTACAAACTCCTTGGTTCAACTCCACAATCTTGTCGGAGGCTCCCAAGTGACACCTAGCCAATCTAGGAGACACCACTCTCCAAGAAGTAACAAATGGTGTGTTGATGATGAACTCCTTGCTCTTGTGCTTCAAATGATAGTCTCCCCAACACTCAACTCTCTCTCATAGGATTTGGATCTGGTGGAAAGAAGATTTGAGTGGAAAGCAACTTGGGGAAGGCTAGAGATCAAGATTCATATGGTTGGAATGGAATATCTTGGCCTCAACACATGAGTAGGTAGTTCTCTCTCAGAAATAGGATGCTGGAAGTGTAGGATTGTTCTGATGGCTCTCTCCACGAATGAAGAGGAGGTGGAGGGGTATATATAGCCTCCACACAAAATCTAACAGTTAAACACAATTTACCAAACTCGGTGGGACCGAATCATAAAACTCGGTCAGGCCGATTTAGTAAACCTAGTGACTGTTAGGGTTTTCGGTGGGACTGATATTCATCTCAGTAGGACCGATATGGTTAGGGTTAGGGCATAACGTAATCTCGGTGAGACCGATTACACAAACTCGGTGAGACCGAATTTGGTAATTAGCTAACCTGAGAGTTGGTCGGGGAAACTCGGTGGGACCGATTACTCAAACTCGGTGTGACCGATTTTGGTAATAAGTTAACCAGAAAGTTTGCACTGTAATCTCGGTAGTACTGATTGCACAAACTCGGTTGGACCGATTTTGGTAATGGACATACACAGAGAGATTACAATCCCATCTCGGTGAGACCGAGATCCCTATCGGTGAAACCAATTTGCCTAGGGTTTGTGGCAGTGGCTATGACATCTGAACTCGGTGGCGCCGGATAGAAAGAATCGGTAGGGCCGAGTTTGACTTTAGGTTTAGGTCATATGTGTGAAAGTGGGAAAGTAGATGAGGGTTTTGGAGCATATCACTAAGCACATGAAGCAAGAGGCTCATTAAGCAACACCTCATCCCTCCTTGATAGTATTGGCTTTTCCTATAGACTCAATGTGATCTTGGATCACTAAAATGTAAAATGAAGAGTCTTGAGCTTGAGGCTTGAGCCAATCCTTTGTCCTTAGCATCTTGAAGGAGTTCCCACAACCTTTAGTCCATGCCACTCCATTGTTGAACTTATCTCAAACATACTAGATAAAGGTGTTACTCCAACAAGAGATATGTTGACATTAATTACCAAAACCACCTAGGGAGCACTTGTGCTTTCAGTCTCCCCCTTTTTGGTAATTGATGGCAACATACATCAAAGCTTTAGATGAAGATATAAAGAATAGCAAGTAAAGCTTCGGAAAGATATGTAACAAGCATAGGCTCCCCCTATATGTATGCAATCATGTGAATATGGAATATAGAAACATGTGAGAGCAATAACCATGATAGAGTAGGCAATGTGTTACATGTATCTTGGCCATATGCATCAGAGCAAAGAATATTAAAGAAATTACCTTCATGCTCATGAGTCCTTCTTGCAAAACAGTATGTACATCAAGCAAGAATTCCTCATACACATGAGTGTGATGCATATACTTACCTTGTAGTCTTGAGTTGGCTTAGGGTGAAATGAACCTGCACAAACAAGGTTAGATAACACAGGTACATCTACTAGCCAGAGCAAACAGAAGAAACCACAAGAATACCAAGACTGGGATGACATGTAGAGAGTGAGTACTGAGTACCACATTGGATTAGACATGTCCTCAAGAGTAAAGATATGCAATGAATTTGAACGATTCCTTTCCCTTAGATGTCTTGCTCCCCCTTAATCTAGCATGGGATACTGGGAGAAGATAGGGAACAGAAAATTAAAGCTGAAAAATATAAATGAACAGAGCTTAATGCAAATAAGCACACATGAACATGTCTTTCCCCCAAAGAGACATGTGGCATCTCTCCTCTTGAACACCAAGCATCTGGGATCCTTGAGAAATACTTTCTACTTGAGTATTCTCTCCCCCTGGAGATCTCTTTCTCCCCCTTAATACTTTCTCCCTTTTGGAAGTGATAAGCTTTGATGTGATCTCTCTCTCCCCCTTTGACATCAATTTCCAAGAAGGGTCTTCTGGAATTTGTTGTGAATGGGTTTGGTCCTTGAGTCACATCACAAAGCACTGGATAGATTTTGTGATGCTTGTAGAGGACAAGATTCGTTGAGTGGACTTGGATCAGAAGAAACACAGAATAAGTGGCAAACTGTTTTCCCTGCTGTGAAATCGGTGGCACCGAGTTGTATGCTTCGGTGGTACCAAAAGGATTCGGTTGGACCGAAAGCAACAAATCGGTGAAGCCGAGTTCATCTCAGAGAAAGCACTTGTCGCCTCAGCTCACTAGACTAGAAGATCTCATAAGGATTTGCAAGGAAATAACTGAATGATGTGCAATGAATTGGATGCAGAAAATGCAGAGCAAACAGAAAGAAAAGAAAGAAATCTAGATGAAGTTTTTTTTTGAAAGGGGAAACAAATATGCATGAGACAAATGAAAAAACACAGAAAACGACATGAGAGAACTTCATCTAGAGATGGTTGGTGACAAAGTCACCTATGTTAGAGTATATTGACTTAGGAGTCAAGTGAGATCACTTGATCATAGGTCATACTCATCGTTTAAGCTCAAAATGGGGTTACCATTTTTCGTTTAAGCATCTTGATGTATTCTCATCTTGTCGAGTTGCTTTAGCTCATTACTCGGAGTAAAGCTTCTCTAAGATGGAATAACATACCTTGGTTGGTGGTGTTGATCATGTAATTGAACTTGTGTGGGTTGCTCAAGGTTGATGTAGAGTTGGGAGCACCACTTGGAATTTGAGTCCATCTACCTACATGGGTTAGTTCTTGCAAGGAAGAGCATTTGTGTATCCAAAATGACAATCATGAAGCTCAATCGTGAGTTTGTCAACAGGATATGTTAGAATGATTCCGTGCTTCCTTGTATTCAACCCCCATAGGGTAGAGACTTGGTGATGTAGAGATTGCTCAAGATGTGAGTAGGTTACAATCTCATGGAATTTGATTCATCCAAGTACCTACATGGGTTAGATAACATGCAAGATGCAAATATATCCAAGATATAATATTTTCATTATAAGAGAGATATCATGGATTAGTCATAAGCTCATGTCTTGCATGTATCCAATGGAGTATCTACCCCAAGCTTGAAGCATCTATGATGTTCAATTCTCCTCTCAACCTGCAAAACACTTTCTCATCAAGAGGTTTAGTAAATATATCCGCTAATTGCTTTTCGGTGAGAACATGCTTAAGATTAATGTCACCCTTAGCAACATGATCTCGAATGAAGTGATGACGAACTTCAATATGCTTAGTTCGAGAATGTTGTACGGGATTATGACCAATTTTGATAGCACTTTCATTGTCACAAAGCAATGGAACATGTTTCACATATATCCCATAATCTTTAAGAGTATGGGTCATCCAAAGTAATTGAGCACAACATGAACCAGCGGCAATGTATTCCGCTTCGGCTGTAGATAAGGATACCGAGTTTTGTTTCTTGGAGGACCAAGACACAAGAGATCTACCAAGAAACTAACAAGTACCCGAAGTGGACTTTCTATCAACCTTGTCTCCGACATAGTCTGTAAGTGCATCTAGTGCCACCCCTAGTTGGTTTTGGAGTATTGACGACAAATTTGGTTGAGGGCCTAATGCATTTGTGAGAATTGCAGGATAACGCAGGTAGTCCCTCATTGATTCGGTTTACCTACCGAAGATGACCCCTAAAAATGTGTGAAGACATTGACGACAATGGTGGTATGTGAAGATATTCATATTGATGACTATGACATGAGAAGACATTGAGTGAAGACTATGGAGCGCGAAGACTGTGTCGTTTCGTTGTTTCCTTTTTCTTCTTTGTTGAGTCATAGGAACCACCGTACTGTTAAGTGGGGTCCAAGTGAAGAAAGTCAGAAAGACTAAAGTGATGCTCAACCCAAATCATATGTCTTCGAGCGAAGACAATGAGAGCAAATCTTATCCAGAGCTAGATGAGTCAGCTTTGCTTGTAGCCCAAGTAAAGTTGTCGTGTGTGTTTGAAATCATTTGTTGGAACACGTGTCGGTTCCTTAGTGACCAGGTCATTTTACATATCAGGTCGGGTTAGCTAGTGGCTATAAATAGCCCACCCCTACACCATAAATTGGTGGCTGCTCGGAGTTAGTGCACGGCTTTTATCGTTTGAGAGCAACCCACCTCGAAGCCTTTGAGAGAGAGAAATCCTTGCGAGGACAAAGCCCAAACACCCAGAGCCAAAGAGTGTTAGGCATCACTGAAGTCCTTCTGTCTGCGTGACCTGAAGACTTATTACACTTGAGGACTGTGAATCCTCCAGCCGGTTAGGCGTCATGCTCGAGCATCCAAGAGTCATTGTGGATCGCCGTGAACGAAGTCTGTGAAGGTTCAAGTCTACCTTGAAGACTTACCAGAGTGATTGGGCGAGGACTGTGTGTCCTTAGCTCAAGGGAATAAGGTGAAGATGCGGTCTTCGAGTTGAATCTCAGCCTCCCTAACCAGATGTACAGTTGTCACAAAGAATCGAACTGGTCCAACAAATCCTGTGTCTTAAACAAGTGGTGGTTCTATCCTCTCCCTCCCTTTACTTAGAGTTTGTCTTCGTGAAGTCATTGCCTATTTGTCGTACTGTTTGACTTCATTGCTTGACTACTATCGTTGGTTGGCTTCATACTATCTTCCATCCTGATCCTTACTACTAAGCTGCTATTAGTCTTTGTACTTTCACATTATCGCATACTTGACTATGGTTTGCTTGTTGTAGTTTATCTTCCGCTGCATATCAATTAGGTCATTTCTATTGTTTGTCTTCGAAACTTCCACCTTTTGAAGACTTTCATAAAAATCGCCTATTCACCCCCCTCTAGTCGATAACTAGCACTTTCAATTGGTATCAGAGCGAGGTACTCCCTTGTTCTATGTGATTCGGTTTAACCACCTGGAGTTTTAGCTATGTCGATCGCAGGATAATCAAAGTCTCCGCTGCTTGCCCGTGTTCGATGGAACTGAATATCCCTCTTTGGAAGAATAAGATGCGCATGCATCTTGAAGCCATTGATGTCGACCTCTGGTATGTCGTCAAGAACGGCGTTCCCAAAACTGGTGAAGGTGTCACCTCTACTGATGTCAGGAAGTTCATTCAACTGGACTCTACTGCCAAGAATATCATCTGTGGTCATCTGACCAAAGAACAGTATGGCCGTGTGAGTGCTCTGGAAACGTCGAAGCTAGTCTGGGACTGGCTATCCAAGGTCAACGAAGGCGTCTCAACCTAGAGAGATCAAAGGATCAGTATTCTTCGCAACCTCTTCAACCGCTTCAAGAGAAATGACAATGAAAATGTCCAGCTCACATTTGATCGCCTCACCAACATCACGAATGAGCTTCGTGCTCTCGGCGCCACTGAGATTACCAAGCATGAAATCATCAAGACACTACTGAGATCCCTTGACAGCTCCTTTGACACCCTTGCCCTCATGATACAAGAACGCCCTGACTTCAAGACACTCGATCCGTCTGATATACTTGAGAGGCTCAACACACATGAGTTCCAGCTTTCTGAGAAAAGAGATATCTATGGTCCAAACTATGGCCGAACTCGCGCTTTGAAGGCAAAAGTTGTTTCATCATCTGAAGAAGAATCTGACTGCAGTTCTGATGATCCTAAAGACATTGGAAAGGAACTTGCTATGCTTGTGAAGAAGTTCCATAAGTTCACTAAGAAGAAGGGCTTCAGAAAGTCTTCACGATCCAGCTCAAGAAACGATGAAGCTTCCACTCAAGACTACAAGAAGAGAACATGTCACAAGTGCAAGAAACCAGGACACTATATCTCTGAGTGTCCACAGTGGGACAATGAGAAGAAGAAGAAGAAGAAGAGCAAGGAATATGATTCTGATGACAAGAAGAAAAAGAAATCTTCAATGTCTTCTTCCAAGTCCTCATCAAAGTCTTCATCTCATAAGAAGAGCTCATCTGGCAAGGCTCGTGCTTTTGTTGGCAAGGAAATGGATTCAGAGGAGGAGGCAATTTCTGAGGAGGCGGAGGTGGAGTCTGAAGAGGAGTCCAACCCTGGCGTTGCAAGTCTGGCTCTAGCCACAGCCTATGTTGCCAAGTCCATCTTCAACACTGAAGACAATGACTTCCACACCAACGTCAAGGCGATGACAAGGACGACCTTGCTCCCACCCTCTTCGCTTCATGGCACGTGGTGCCAAGGTAAAATCACGTGATGCTTACTTTCAAACATCAAGTGAAGATGACTCTGATTGTGAATCCAAGCCCAGCTCCAAAACACTTGCTCAAATTGCAACTGAACAACAAATAGCTATGGAACATACTCAAAAACTATTAGACAAAAGCGGTGACCTGTTGGACGCGGAAATGACACGCTCACAAGTCCTTAGTTGAAGACATAAAAATCTTCATGCTAAGTACCAAGAACTTGAAAGTCGTCATGAAACGCTCTCAACCACTCATGAAAAGCTCTCCTATGATTATCTTCAAAGGAAGCAAGAGCTTGAGAAATTGAGAGCGGCTCATGAAGATCTTCAAAAAGAGAATGTGTCACTTCGCGCTCAACAGATCAGTCCCGCTCAGGATGGATTTAAACCACCATGTCTAAAATGCCTTGAGCGTGATAACGCTACCTCTATTGCTGAATGCTCCGCTGCTGCTACTGTTTCATTGTCTTCAACTACTGATGTGGTAACTAACCCCTCTGCGGAGGATACCACTACTATTTCTGATGAAAATGCTAGGTTGAAGACATTGCTTGAAACAGGGATGTATAAAAGTCTGAAAGGACATCGACACTTTATGCGATGTCCTCAAAAGCGATTCTCGAACCGAAACCCTAGGAAAGAGGATGTTGGGTTCGAGAGGAAAATGAATGTTGATTTTTCCTACTGGAAGCCTGAGAAGTATCCCAAAACCACATGGGTTGCTGCAAATGGACCTTCAGAGGATCCGTCCACCTTATCTGGCTATACCTGTGCTAATCCTATTATCATTGATTTAATCCCTTGATGCAAACTATAAGCTGTTCAAGAATCAGAATGGTGAAGTGTTTGCCAGGTATGTTGGTACTAACTGCAGGAATGGACCACCTATGAAGAAGATCTGGGTTCCCAAAAGTTGTCTTGAGAATCTCCCAGTGAATGTGATCATAACACCACCTGGGATGATGACAAACCCCAGACCTAAGGCGTCATATGGTCCAAAAGCTTCATACAGACAGAGGACTCACCTGAGTCACCCTAACGCCAATGTTTTGCAGGGAAGCCGTACTCAAACTTATGAATATGAGTGTGTGTCTTCAAACCGCTATGTTCATAGATCTAAGAACTTTTCTGCTTATTCATATGAGTATCATTCATCTCATGCAAGGCTATTTGCTAGGGCTCCAAAGCCGAAGTTCTCAGATGCTGCACTTAGACTCATTGCTTCTAAGCCACCCCTCTAAGATGTGGGTGGTTAAGAAGAATTAACTTTCTTTTGCAGGAAAGGGTCTCCAGCCGAAAATCAAAGGCGTCTGATGCTATTGCTGGGGACCTAAAACATCTTGTAGGGCGCAAGATCAAATGCCCAAATGGTCTCATTATGTATTTTGTTCCTGAATTGTTTGCCATTCATCCTATCAGTCCTAATCTTGATCTGAGCTTCAATAATCCTCTTGCTCGTCAAATGTTTATGCTTCACAATACACTTTGTGAAGCCTATCCCCCTAACTATACTGTAGGGTATTACACCTCATGCTTAAGAATGGATTATGGACAGCGGATGCACTAATCATATATTTGGTGATCAAAGTCTTCTCATGGAATCAACCTTACGTCCATCGCATAAGAGTCACATCACATTTCTTGACACTAGTAAAAGCAAGGTATTGGGTCTAGGTAGAGTTGCAATCTCAAGGGATCAACACATGGATAAAGTGATGCTTGTTGAATCCCTTTGGTTTCAACTTAATGTCATCTTGATGCTTTGTGACTTGAACCTGATTGTGCTATTCGGAAAATATCGTTGCCTTGTACTAATGGAATCTGACAAGTCTCTAGCCTTTGAAGGGTATCGGAAAGATGATCTATACATGGTAGATTTCTCAGCAGGTCCACATCTTGCCGTATGTCTTCTTGCAAAAGCTTGCAATCTTGGCTCGCATCGGAGGGTGGGGCATGCTGGCATGAGGAACTTACACACACTCGCCAAGAAGAAGCATGTCATAGACATCGAGGGTGTCAAGTTCAAGAAGGATCATTTGTGTGGTGCCTGCGAAATTTGGAAAGATGACTAGGGCAAAGCACCCCTCGAAGACAATCATGACGACATCTCAACCCTTCGAGCTAGTACACATGGACTTATTTGGCCCTACTCACTACTCTACCCTCACAACAACTGCTTGTCTCTATGGCTTCGTCATTGTTGATGAGTACTCAAGATATACAAGGGTGCACATAATTCTCTACAAGACTGAAGTGCAAGATGTCTTCAGACGCTTCGCCAATCGAGCCATGAACAATTATGGCGTCAAGATCAAGCATATAAGAAGTGACAACGGCACTGAGTTCAAGAACACCGGACTTGATATTTATCTGGATACAATGGGAATCACTCATGAGTTCTCTGCTCCATACACACCTCAGCAAAATGGCATCGTAGAGCGCAAGAACAGAACCCTCATTGAGATGGCTCGAACAATGCTCGACGAGTACAAGACACCAAGAAAGTTACGGCCTGAAGCTATTGATACAAAGATGTCACGTCATCAACCGTGTTTACATCCATAAGCTTCTGAACAAAACATCCTATGAGCTCCTTACTGGCAAGAAGCCAAATGTCAGCTACTTCATAGTATTTGGAGCTAGGTGCTCGATCAAGGATCCCCATCACAAGTCAAAATTTGCACCTAAAGCTCACGAAGGCTTCATGCTCGGTTACGAAAAGGACTCGCACTCTTACAGAGTCTTCAACCTCTATCTCTACAAAATCATCGAAACTGTGGACGTGCGATTTGATGAAACCAATGGTTCACAAAGAGAGCTCCTGCCAAGTACACTAGACGAAGCTCCGCCCAGCGAATCTATCAAGCTGATGGGACCTGGTGAAATCATGCCTTCTGAAGCACAACTGAAGAGGAACTTATCATTTCGCACCTAACCAACTCGAAGACAATGCTCGATCAAGACAATCCTCCAAATGATGACAATGATCGGCAAGAGCAAGGTCTTCGTCCAGCTTCATCCTCGAGTTGCAAATGAAGTACAAATTGAAAAGATAATTGATAGCATCAATGCACCTGGTCCACTTACTCGCCAAGAGCAACACCGTTAGCAAATTTACGTGGGCACTTTTCTTTTGTGTCAATATCGTAACCCAAGAAAGTAGCCGAAGCCTTTATGGAACCTGAATGGATACAAGCTATGCAAGAAGAACTTCAACAGTTCAAGCTGAACAATGTTTGGGAACTTGTCAAGCGTCCTGACCCTCGCAAGCATAACATTATTGGCACAAAATGGATATATCGAAACAAGCAAGATGAGCATGGTCAAGTCGTCAGAAACAAAGCACGTCTTGTGGCTCAAGGATATACTCAAGTTGAAGGAATTGACTTCGATGAAACATTTGCTCCTCGTGGCTAGGCTTGAAGCTATTCGCATCAAGCTAGCCTATGCTAACCACCACAACATCTTGCTATATCAAATGGATGTGAAGAGTGCATTTCTCAACGGCAAGATTGAAGAAGAAGTATATGTCGCTCAACCACCGGCTTTGAAGATCCAAAACATCCAGATATGGTGTACAAGCTAAACAAAGCATCAGATGGCCTCAAACAAGCTCCTCGCGCTTGGTATGATACGATCAAAGACTTCAAGAGCAAAGGCTTCAAACCTGGATCCCTCGATCCCACACTCTTCACGAAGACATATGATGGTGAACTGTTTGTGTGCCAAATATATGTGGATGACATTATCTTCGGACACCAACCAGAAGTATAGCGATGAGTTTGGATACATGATGCAAGAGCAATATCAGATGTCCATGACGGGTGAGCTGAAGTTCTTCCTTGGTCTTCAAATTAAATCGACAAAGGAATGGCATCTTCATATCTCGTGAAAAATACCTTAAAGATTGTCTCAAGAAGTTTGGAATGCAAGATTGCAAAGGTTACACGACGCCAATGCCAGCCAAACACCATCTGGGTCCCGACGACAATGGTAAAGAATTTGATCAAAAGGTATACCGCTCCATGATTGGTTCCTTACTTTAGCTATTTGCATCTAGGCCAGATATTATGCTTAGTGTTTGCATGTGTGCTCGATTCCAAGCGGCACCAAAGGAATCGCATCACTTAGCCGTGAAGCGAATTCTTCGATATTTGGCTCACACCCCAACACTCGGATTATGGTATCCAAAGGGCTCAGAATTTGATCTGGTTGGATTCTCGGATGCTGATTATGCTGGTGACAAGGTGGATCGCAAGTCTACATCAGGCACATGTCACTTTCTGGCACGATCGCTTGTCTGTTGGTCTTCAAAGAAGCAGAACTGTGTATCACTCTCAACTGCTGAATCTGAAGACATTGTTGCTGGATCTTTTCTCAGCTTCTATGGATGAAGCAAACTCTCAAGGACTATGGTATCAATCTGAAACAAGTACCTCTCTTCTGCGACAACGAAAGCGCCATCAAGATTGCCAACAATCCAGTCCAGCATTCGAAGACAAAGCACATTGAAATTCGTCATCACTTTCTCAGAGATCATGTCATGAAGAAAGATATTGACATAATTCACGTCAACACTGAAGAGCAACTGGCAGATATCTTCACAAAGCCCTTGGATGAGAAAAGGTTTTGCAAATTACGGTGTGAGCTAAATATCTTGGAATCCTCAAATGTCCTGTGGGCACACATCCTAACACTTATGCATGTTGATGACTTAGATGTGCAACACACGAAGTAAAGTATATCTTCAATCAATGAAGACTTACATTCTGAGTGTGAATACATTAACGTGGAATTTGACTTCGGAGCGCCACGATAATTGTGCGCCGTGTCTGGGTCTAATACTTCCTATACGGTGGGTAACGCCACCACCAAATTTCTCTGTTTGAAGTGTTTCACTCATGGCGTTATTTTTGCTATGTCTTCGCATTTGGTTTGTCTTCAAATTTCAACTTATCTTCATGATTTTCTTCACTATGATGATTTGATTGCTTTCTGATATATATACTAGTGTTCTGTCCTCTACAGCATTCACTTATAGCTATGTCTTCCTAGTTGAATCTTTTGAACTAAGTGAATGTGATCGGACCCTAATCTCTATGCTTTCTATCTCAAACTCTATCTGTCCAAATCATATGCATTCTCTGAAATCGTTGAATGTCTTCTCTGCGTCCTTCTCAAAGAAAGACACGTAGACAAACATTAAGTCTGTTTTAAATGATTCATCCTTATTGTTTGAAATCCGGAGAAGCCGGAACGACCATCCGACAAACCTGGCGGGCGTGGGAACGTGGGACAACTCTGAGTATGTTGCATGCTTGCCACGTGCCCCTCAGATGTGTACCGCCAGGGGCACCTGAGTAATTGTGTTGTGCCGCACACTTCCTTATAAATACAAGTCCCCTGCAGTAAAGAAAATCTTCTTCCACCTCTCCACCTCGTCAAAACCCTAGCGCCACCGCTAGCTCTCGACGACGCCGGCGACGAAGCGCTTAGCTGCCGCGACTTCTCTGACGCCGTCCTCACGCCGGCCGCAGACATCATCCTCTCTGCCGCCGCCGTAGGTGTCCTCCATCGCCAAGTTAGGGCACGGTGGATTGAACTGCTCGGTCTCCTACTCATCTCATCTAGCAGTTCTTCGTGTGGTAAATACAACTCTATTTTTACCATCTTTTTGATCCTCAAAGATTCATCCTATTTACCAAAATTGGTTTCTGCCTATACAATGTTAGATCTATTCTGTCTGCATATCATACTGCCTAGTATATTCACTTAAGCTTCATATCTAGTTAGATTCCTCACTTGTACTTATCCACGGATTCGTACAAATCTGGAACCAACTCTCAACATATAAGTGAATGTCTTCGCATCATGAGGTCAATGTCCTCAAACTAATTTATCTTCAAAATCTTCTGAGAATGCATATGACGTCTTCCCCTTCCCTCGCAGCTCTAATGCTGTCACAGGTACATGTCCGTGGGAGAATCCCTTGGTTCTCATAGTCCGCAATCGATTGCAGAATTCTAACAGCATCACATTAACTCATCCGAAGCCAGTTCATGTTTGTCCAGCAAGCGAAAGCCTTTGAAGCCTTTGAACGAGTTGAAGCCATTCACTTTGAAGTTCATGGCTGCGAGAAATCGATGAGGAAGAGTGGCGAGACAGCGTCGTGGGGAACATCAAGAGATTTGCCCGATGACCTCTCGTAGCTTTACATGACAGATCCTGAAGAGAATTATAATCAGCGCAAGACACGAATCCAATGGATTCGACGATATTGGGCTGAACAATGGTTCAAATACAAGTTCGTGACCCAGGAATACGCTGAGAAGAATGCTATCAAAAGTCCTTAGGGTGATATTCTGTTTCGAGGCCTTCCACCCAAGAACAGAGCTGAAGCTATTGCACAGGATTTCTATCCTTGTATGGTCCGTGGACCTCAGCCTGAAAAACCGACCCATCATCATTGCTCTGGTGTCGTGACGATAATCTCTTCAAGCGCAACTTCCAGCATGCAAAGGCATCGGCCAAGGAAAACAAGAAGTCATTGGGATTAGACTTCAACCCTGGTCCCTCTGCTCCCCGTCCTGACGGCTCACGTGATGCAGAACCCAATGTCATCGGTCCGTTCTACAACCTTGATGGCCTCATCACTCACATCTCAGTCCAAGGTGCCAAAGTGGATCATTCTGATGATGATACTGACACTGATGAAGCTCCAACTCCTACTCCAGAGCCGCAGAAGCTAAAGAAGGCTAAGGCATCGAGATGAGCTGCTCCTCCAAAAGCTTCACGTGCGAATCGCCATCGCACTGCACCTCCACGAAGGCGATTATGCGGTCGAAGATCAATCACGTATCTCCAAGAAGACGGAGAAGAAAAAGAAAATCGTCAAAAATACTGATCAGACATTGACTCCTACTGCCATTCTGCGAGAAGAGCACATTCATCTATCCAGCGATGAAGATCTCGCAGATGATGCCCTTGAGCAACTGATCAATAGCAAGGAAGAAGCAGAGATCTTCAATGATTTGCCTCTCTTTGATGTGGCAATCATCCATAACTTCATTGATGAGTGGTTTGACACCCCAAATCTCAGCTTTGAAGATCTGCAACTTCCCATTGGCCTTAGCGTCTCCTTCAATGGCGCCATTGCTTCTGAGCTAGCTCTTGCTCAGCGCCTAGTTGAACTGAAGCACAAGATCGACTATGAGAAAGCTCAGTTCAAGAAGCATGTGGCAGAGCTCAGCGTGCAAGATGTCAAAAACTTCAAGATCATGCTGCACGAGCTCAAAGAAGCCTTTCTCAAGAAGCGCAAAGAAGCTAAAGGCTCTCGTGAGCGCATGAAGAGTCTGGCTGACAAGTGTGTGCAAGCCTACAATGAAGCTGAGAAGCGCAAGGCTCTTGGTCGTCCTGGCATTGACCCCAGAATGGCTGCAAAGAAGAGGAAGTAATCAACTGACCAATCTGCACCTTCAAGGCAGGAAGAACCTCGCATAGTCTTCCCAAGCAGCATGACTGGCTCGAAGCCAAAGGTCAGGTCAACTGCTTCAGAACTGAAGAAAACGAGGATTGCCGAGGCTGAAGCCAGAAAAAGGAAAAATTCTGAAGCCTTTGATGTTGCTCCCTCCAAGAAGAAGCGCAAAACCAAGAAGAATCGGGCTGCTCCCACAGAGCCCTTAGTTGTTGAACCTATCTCAATGGTTCGCCCTGCATCTGAACACCAAGAACGACGGATGATAGTTCATGAGCACCTTCCACAGAGGCTCATGAAGTCAAGACATTCCAGCAGATTAATCCCACCGCTGAAGACATTGGTCACAATGACAATGTTGAAGATGATGTAGTTCTTCCTCGGATCAAACACAACTTGGTATCATCGCCGTTCTCACGAACAGCGAACTCATCAGCATTGGTCGTCCTCTGACGCCAATCGCTCAGGATGCATCATGGGCTGATCACCCACAACAACAAGACTCCCCGAGTACTCCCCAACAACAACAAGTCACACCACCTGTGCAAGAAGAAGAGGCGGACTTTGAGGCCCAGCCAACTCCATCTCCAAAGGCGTCGCCAAAGATTCCGCAGCTTCGCCAAAGCGACCAAGGCCTCAAGTCCCTCTTTCGAAGGCGTTCGAAGGAGAAGTGCACCACCAATCTGTTGCACGTCAAGTGTTTCCAGAAGCCACTCCGACTGTGAATGTCTCCATGTCTGAAGCCAAAGCTGCTGAAGACAATCCAGCTGCATCAGCCGCTGACAACCAAGAAGAAGAACGTGTCCCTACTCCCCCCATTATTGGAGAAACTGTTCCTGAAGTGAACGTGCCAGTGCCCGACCCTCCAGCTCATCAAGTGGAGGTTGAAAATCTTGAGGCTGCCACCACCAACACAAATGAAGCCAACGACGTAGTCATTGCTGAAGCCAATGTGGAGCCTGCATCAACCAATGTGCCAGAAGCCAATGATGCAACTTCTCCTGAAGCATCTGTTGTGCAGCCTGATGCCTCGGTTGTTGCCACTGCTCCTATTCCGCCACCAAGGCCCCATACAATTGAGCAAGCATACAACTATGGTCAGCTCATCACTGTCAAATGGCCCATTCTGGTCCCTCCGCCTAATGCCTCTGGTCCTCAGTTTGATTATCATGTTGAGCATAGGCCTCAGGTCCAGAAACCAAAGCCAAGACTGCCAAGGTTCCCAGGTACTGCCACCTCTACATGGTCCTTCAATGCAAATGGCTTCAAAGCCCACAACACCTTCTTTGACAGAGCAAAGAACCCCTACTCAAGGCCAAGAATATCATCAGATCGTTTCTGGAGCTATCAGCAGCGAAGCTATTACTCATGCGTTATGTATGATCAAGGGCGCATTTTCCCTCATATGCGCCTCGACACTGAAGCCATTGCTGGACTGCCATTCTTAGAAGAAGCACTTGACTGCTTTCATGATGCAGGTCTGCTCAGCTTTGTGACAGACAAAGAACATCGGAATGAGGAACTTTTGCTTCAATTCTATGCTACACTCCACATTCGCGGCTACTACAAGGATACAAAGACATGGGTTCTCGAGTGGATGACAGGAAATGTTCATCATGAAGCCAAAGCTCTTGACATCATTGAGCTTACAAGCCTACCCACTCCCGGAGAGTTGTTCGAACCTGATTGTCAACTCCACCGCAATGCACTGGAAAGCATCTTCCATAAGCCAGAGCCCAACATGAGCCAGATGTTGAGCATGATGAAGCCTTTGCCACCTGACGCTGAATACCCAAATGAGTTCTTTGTTGATGACCTTGAGTATCTGCCTCGCACAATATATCACATTATCAGGCGAACTCTATGGCCTATCAAAGGGCATTCATCAGCTGCAAAACTTGAAGGAGCCATGAAGACATTGGTCTTTTACATCCTCAATGGCACCAGCTTCAATACACAAGAATTATTCATCCGGCAATTGGCTGCGTCTGGTTCTGACCTTTTTGGCCTGAAATTCTATGCTCCATGGGTCATGCGCCTCATCAAGCTACACTCGGCTATCAACTATCAGCCCTCTGCTCGCAATCATCTGATCTTTGTACCAGAGGTTGATATGTCAGTTGAAGCCATATACCCTGAGCCCGCCAAGAAACCTCTTTGTCTTCAAAATGCTGATCACCAAAACTTCACTCAACCCATGGAAGGAGTCCAAGCAGTAACTCGTGTCTATCCAATGGCTGGGAACACTCGTCTGCCTCACCGTGCGCAAACTGAAGCTACTGAGAGCACAATTTCCCAAAGGCCTAAGAAGCGCTCTCGCGTCCTAAATGACCGAGAACTTCTTGTGGCACTGCATCAGAAACAAGACAAGCATCACTTCTGGCTCAAGCGACAGATGCATAGGCTGTTGGTGGACGTCAATCGCTTTCGATATCATGCCACCAAGAATGCTTTTGTCACTCACGAGAGCTGTCGGCTATCTTGGAAGAGTTTGACGCTGCTTTCGGTCTTTGAGCAGATCTTCAAGACGATGGCTTCACTGAAAGATTCAAGTTTGACTCCACTCCTCCATGGAATGTTGTCCTACGTCGAACTCCATCCCTTGAAGACTCTGACTATTCTTCCTCCATGGCAACTGTGAATGCCAAAGTGATCGATGATGAAGACGATGCTACTTCACCACCCCCTACTTCTGCACGCATCAACACTGCACCAAGTTCGTCTGTGCCGCCAAACAACAATGATAACCCTGCTACTTCACCTACTCCTCATGAGAACGAGTAGATGCTCTATGTCTTCAAACCTTTTTGGTCCTTACTGACAAAAGGGGGAGAAGCATATGAGTTTGATAGTCTTCAAGCGGGTTCATATGGGCGGTTGCTTTATATTTTGCCTAGTGTTTACAACTCTTGCTTTTGATACATTTGGTTCTTTGAGTTGTAACACTTAAACTCGATGGTCGTCTGCTACTTATTTGCTTTTCTGTGATGGGATGATAAATTCCGCATGTGCGATGATAACTTCCGCACTTAGATCATTCTGCAGACGTCCATTTTTCATTATGCATGTCATTCTCTTAGTTGTATCATTTCATGCATGATGAATTATCTTCATAAGTTGAAGAGGATCTCCACAAGTACAACCTGCCATGTGCATTTGCATCCCAAAAGCAAATTACTTATATGCACATCTTCAGGGGGAGCCTTTGCCACTTATGAAGACAATACCCTATCCTTTACAACTTCACATACTTTATCCCCGTTGAAAACTTCAACCAGTTTGTCATCAATCACCAAAAAAGGGGAGATTGTAAGTGCATCTAGTGCCACCCCTAGTTGGTTTTGGAGTATTGACGACAAATTTGGTTGAGGGACTAATGCGTTTGTGAGAATTGCAGGTTAACGCAGGTAGTGTCCCTCATTGATTCGGTTTACCTACCGGAGATGACCCCTAAAAATGTATGAAGACATTGACGACAATGGTGGTATGTGAAGATATTCATATTGAAGACTATGACATGAGAAGACATTGAGTGATGACTATGGAGCCTTGAAAGACGTATGTCGCTTCGTTGTTTCCTTTTTCTTCTTTGTTGAGTCATAGGAACCACCGTCTTTTAAGCTGGGGTCCAAGTGAACAAAGTCGTAATGATCAAGTGATGCTCAACCCAAATCCTATGTCTTTGAGCAAAGACAATGAGAGCAAATCTTATCCAGAGCTGGATGAGTCAGCCTTTGCTTGTAGCCCAAGTACAGCTTGCCGTGTGTGTTTGAAATCAACCGTTGGAACACGTGTCAGTTCCTTAGTGACCCAGGGTCATTACGGACATATCAGGTCGGGTTGCCTAGTGGCTATAAATAGCCCACCCCCTACACCATAAATTGGTGGCTGCTCAGAGTTAGTGCACGGTTTTTGTCATTTGAGAGCAACCCACCTCGAAGCCTTTGAGAGAGAGAAATCCTTGCGAGGACAAAGCCCAAACACCCAGAGCCAAAGAGTGTTAGGCATCACTGAAGTCTTTCTGTCTGCTTGACCTAAAGACTTATTACACTTGAGGACTGTGAATCCTCCTGCCGGTTAGGCGTCGCGTTCTGAGCATCCAAGAGTCATTGTGGATCGCCGGTTAACAAAGTCTGTGAAGGTTCAGAAGTCTACCTTGAAGACTTACCAGAGTGATTGGGCGAGGACTGTGTGTCCTTAGCTCAAGGGGAATAAGGTGAAGACACGGTCTTCTGAGTTGAATCTCAGCCTCCCTAACCAGATGTACAATTGTCACAAAGAATCAGAATCGCTCCAACATATCCTGTGTCTTAAACAAGTGACTGGTTCTATCCTCTCCCTCCCTTTACTTAGAGTTTGTCTTTGTGAAGTCATTGCCTATTTGTCGTACCTGTTTGACTTCATTGCTTGACTACTATCGTTGGTTGGCTTCATACTATCTTCCATCCTGATCCTTACTACTAAGCTGCTATTAGTCTTTGTACTTTCACATTCGCATACTTGACTATGGTTTGCTTGTTGTAGTTTATCTTCCGCTGCATATCAATTAGGTCATTTCTATTGTTTGTCTTCGAAACTTCCACGTTTTGAAGACTTTCATAAAAATTGCCTATTCACCCTCCCCCCCTCTAGTCGATAACTAGCACTTTCATAGTCCGAGTCAGAATAGCCAACAAGATCGAAAGAGGCATGTCGGTGTCAAAACCGGCGGATCTCGGGTAGGGGGTCCCGAACTGTGCGTCTAGGCGGATGGTAACAGGAGACAAGGGACACGATGTTTTACCTGTGTTCGGGCCCTCCGATGGAGGTAATACCCTACTCCTGCTTGATTAATATTTATGATATGGGTAGTACAAGAGTAGATCTACCACGAGATCAAGGAGGCTAAACCCTAGAAGCTAGCCTATGGTATGATTGTTGTTCGTCCTACGAACTAAAACCCTCCGGTTTATATAGACACCGAATAGGTTAGGGTTACACAGTCGGTTACAAAGGTAGGAGATCTACATATCCAGACGCCAAGCTTGCCTTCCACGCCAAGGAAAGTCCCATCCGGACACGGACGAAGTCTTCAATCTTGTATCTTCATAGTCTTGGAGTCCGGCCGTGATGATAGTTCGCTATCCGGACACCCCCTAGTCCAGACTCCTCAAGGTAGCCCTCGAACCAGGCTTCAATGACGACGAAGTCTCTGGCGCGCATATTGTCTTCGGCATTGCAAGGCGGGTTCCTCCTCCGAATACTTCATAGAAGGTTTTGAACACAAGGATAGTGTCCGCTCTCGCAAAACAAGTTCCACTTACCACCATAGAGAGAATAATTTTGCACAGATCTGGCGACGTATTCCGCGACGTGACATCACACCACGGCCATGCCTTTATATGAATTGTTTTTCTTGTTCCACCTCGGTAGCGTTTAGCGAGGCGGTTTCCGCACGCCTTATCAAGGCATAGATCGTGCCCCTTATTCTGGGATTCCCATCAATACGGACGTGGGTAACCCATCCGCGCCATTGATTACGGCGCTTGGGAGATAAGCGAGTTTTACCAGGCTGGTGGGGGACGATAGCTTCGTCTGTCCATATAAGGGATAAGGATCCACCTTTTCACCTATGCCTTCTTACTCCTTTGCTCATCCATTTTCGCAAGACTCGAGCTCCAATACTAAGGCCGCACACCCCACCTCAACCTTCTCCAATTATGTTCGGAGCGGGAGGCAGGTGGATGGCCTCCTCCGTCACGGAGGGGCACATCACAAAGCTGCGGGAGGCCGGATACTTGTCCGGCGACATCGCGCACCGGCTGCCCGACGCGGGGCAGCTCATTCCAACCCCCAGGCCCCATGAGAGGGTGGTGTTTCTCCCCCACTTCCTCCGCGGACTAGGTTTTCCACTTCACCCATTTGTCCGGGGGCTCATGTTCTACTACGGCATGGACTTCCACGACTGGCCCAATTTCATCCTCAACATCTCGGCGTTCATCGTCGTAAGCGAGGGCTTCCTCTCAGATTCAGCCCCACTTCAGCTTATGGCTGAAGATCTTCAATGTCGGGCGAAGGTAGGGCGGCCACTGCCGGAGTGCGGAGGCGCCATGGTTGGCAAGATGGCCAAAGTCCTATGGCCCGAGGGCTCCTTTGTGGAGACAATAAAGGGGTGGCAATCGGGGTGGTTCTATATCATCGAGCCGCGCGACCCCAAATGGGAGGCGGCCCCCGAATTCAGATCTGGCTTCCCCACACGGCTCTCGTCATGGAAAGAGACGGGCCTGACGTGGGGGAATTTGGACGAGCTATCCGGACTCCAAGCATGCATCCGAAACCTGGTGGACAAGAATCTCGGGCTTGTCAACGTAATCCAGGTGATGCTCATCCGCCGGATTCTCCCATGCCAACAACGGGCCTTCAAATTGTGGGAGTTCGATCCGGCACAGCACCCAACTCTGAAAAGGCTCTTCGACACTACGTACGAAGATGCCTGGAAGGTGCTGTTCAAGGGCGCCGAGGTTCCCACATCCGCTACCGAAGATCGCGGATTCAGCTCGCAGCGTCAAGCCAGGAGGTGAGTTATTTTACCCTTTATGGGACTCTTTTTTCATAGTTTGACTCTATGCGGGATCTAAAACTCCCTAACCCTTAACAGGACTGGCTGAATACGTCCGGACAGGTTAACTGTCCGGCTCCTTTGCCAGAAGACCCAGCGGACGCCCGATTGACGGGGCTGCTAGCTCCGGTACCCCACGTGGTGCCGGAGAAGAAGGCCAAGAAGGAGGCAACGGGAACTCGAAGGAGCTCCCGACGCCTGGTACTGTCAGATTCTGAAGCACAATCTTCACCTGAGAATGAGGAGGAGGAAAAAGAAGCCTCTCCCCGGTGAAGAGGAGAGGAAAGGAAGGCCGCCCTAACCGGGAGGCCGGAGGGTCCAAGAAGGGAAGAACCCTTCCTCCGGACTTCTCCACCAACGTCGACAACGACGAGGAGGACTGGCCAACAAGGGCCAAGCCCCTGGCGAGATCGTAAGTGTCCGGATACCCATGACTTTTTTATTGCATAGTGTTCTCTAATGCCGAACAATCATGCAGCCCGCCCAAGGGCGAGTTCGCCGCTTCGTCGAGCGGGTCCCTGAGTTCGTCGGAAATGGAGAGTACTTCACTTCCGACCGCCTCATCGCCTCACGCTGCGGACGATGCCGAGGTGGTGCCCCAAGGGGGGCCTGGTCAAGAGGAGGTGGCGCAGGAGGCGCCGCAAGGCAACCTCCCGGACTCCAGGCGTGTGGGGGGCGAGACCCCCAGGGGCTCTAAGCCCGACCCTCGTCCGGACTCCATGCCGGAACCTTCAGCGGTTCCGGAGTCCGGCAAGCGGTCCCTTCGTAAGAAGGTTAAGACGCCGGTGTCTTTTCGGCCCAACCGAGGCACCGGATAGCTTCGGAGGCGCTTAACAGCGCCTCCATCGAGGAGGAGCACCGCCTTGTTATGAGTGTGGTGATCCAAAGTTCAGTCCGCCAAGAGCGGGCCTGGATCAGCCTGCACTCAGCCTTCTAACAGGCTTTGAGGTAAGTTTAGAATATGTAAAAATATTACCGCATAGACAGTAGCCCACTGATGCTTAGTTCGGTGTTCGGAAAGAAAAGCGGACTAAGGATCTAAAAAGATATACGCAGGAGTCTAACATAAGTATGTCAATATGGGAATGCAAAGGCTACGCTGCTGACCTCTGCCAGACCGATCATGGAGGTCGATGCATTGAAGCAAAGCCTCGAGCGGTCCGAGAACGAGCTCGGCCTTGCCAAGAAGCAGCTCGAGGACAAGGAAGGTAAGTAATACCTTATTAAAGAAATACCTTATAGAAAGGTTTGATTGCAAAAATAACAGGAATAACATGGGTACTGCAGGGCCACGAGCGAGGTGGCGACCACAGAAGGAAGCGATGTCCGTGGGCTCGAAACAAAGCGGCCATGAGCGCCGAGCGAGAGAAGGGGGAGGCGCAGCTGGCGAAGGTACGGCAAGAGCTCCAGGCTCTCGTGGAAAAACACGAGAGTTTGGAGCGTGACTCGAAGACTCGAGAGTCTGAGCTCGCCTCGGCTCTTGAGAGTGCCAAAGCCGCTAAGGCCGAAGCCCAAAAAGCCCTCCAAGAAATTGAATCGTTAAAGAAGATAGCGGCGGGTAAGGCGTTCTTTATGCAAAGCAAGCATGTGAAAGTGAATTACCTATTACTTACCCGGATTCGGAGCTCTCCAGAGGCGTTCGCAGATCTGCCTCGTAGTGTATCGGATGCTGCTGCGTTCTATCGTGCCAAGGAGGGAGCTCGACGGAGAAGGTGTTACGTCTCGGTATGTCGAGGCTGAACGTCCGGTGCCCTGAGCCGACCAGCTGAAGCAGCTGGTCGAGCTCCACAAGGTCGCCGAACAGGCCATGAAGGGCCTTATAGTTCGGCCGTGGCCATTGGAAGCCATGCACAGGAGCTACTTGACTTAATCGTAGCGGTGGTGGACGCCTGTCCACGGATTGAAGTCATCAAGCGCTCCGTCTGCATTGAAGGTGTCCGTCGGGCCCTTGCCCGTGCTAAAGTGCACTGGGCAAGCTGGATGCGGAGAAGCTTGTGACGGACGGGCCACCGAAGGGCAAGGAGCATCGCACGCCCGAAATGTACTATGAGGGCCTCCAAAAGGGTGCCCCCCGAATAGCGGATGAGTGCTCCAAAGATGTAAATTTTGAATAGACTCGCATTTTTTATAATTTAAGCTGAAAACTAGTTAATATGCGCTAAGCAACGCTTGTTAATTTAAAATATTACCTTCAGGCGGCCGTTTATCAAATTTGAGAGATGGCAAGTCGTTGGCTTCAGCCCCCATGCCACGAAAGTGTCTTTGGGGTGTTCGGGATAAACCTGAGCACTCTTGTTCCCATTTTGGGTCCATCTAGGAGGCGCTCAACATAGCGAACAAGGCAACCGGACTTATAATGCTTGAACACTCTCACTTAGCCATAGAATTCTATAATTTTAAATTTCAGCGAAGCCCCTAGTATTCTAAGACCGAGTTCGGGCGCTATCCACGCCTTTGGCGGAAAATTCCGGTTCCTCGCTCTAAGCGGCATAAGTCTTTAGGGACCCGAAAAAACCTCTCGAACAGCGATCGCTCTCGCCCTATCATGACGGTCAGTTTTAGCTTTCTCCACTGAGGTGCTCAACCCAGCTCAACCGGGGCACAATCGCAGTGGTTCCCCCGGTGCTACCTTAGCCGATATAACGGAACGTAAGGTACCAAAACACGGGAGTCGGGCAAACCCAACTATTGACCCAAGACATGATTCGGAGCCGATTCATATAATGTTATAAGTTCGGGGTGTCGCACTTGTGAAAGTGTTCGGACTTATCACACCATAATTTTGGGGTACTTAAGCCCCCGGTGTATTGGCCGTACCAAAGTGTACGGGTGCAACATGTCATGAAATGAACATATATATAGATAAAGAAAGGAGTGCAATAATAAGCCAAAGCTATGTATTGTTTATTCAAAAAGGTACTGCAATGAAAGCAAAACGATACAAATAGTGCGATAAGAAAGGGATGGGATTATTTAACATGTCCCCCTCCAGGGGTAAGCTGCGGGATGGTATGTAAAACAGGTATAATGCTCGTAATAGAGACCACCTGAACACTCGACGTAATTTCTGCTTCCCTAGTTGTTGCATCGTGAGTTCGGCGATTCTAGTGCCGGACAGGACTTCTGGAAAACGGAGTCCTGAAAAAAGAAAAAAGAAAAAAGAAAAAGAATTACACAATCGGAGCCCCAGTGCGGTTTAGCCGCATTCAGGCATGCCGTGGTCGTGCCCTCCTTATGCCCATGGTATCTCCAGAGCGTAGTTATGTACGCGTAGTAATCGGCTTCGCAATTTTGCGAGGGCTGGGGTTGGGGCGGATTGCTACGCGATGCTTGGATCGTGCCAGCGGTCTTGTTGTAGGTTACTCCGGCGCGCTTGATGTTGTCCGGACGCTTAATGGCCGGACTCGAGAATTGCTGTGAGAGGCTGCTTTGCACCTCCGCCCGCGAGGGCCGCCGTGTGCTCCTCCGTTCGAAGAGAGCGTTCGGTGTTTCCATTGACCGTGATTACTCCTCAAGGGCCTGGCATCTTGAGCTTGAGGTATGCATAGTGCGGCACCGCATTTGAACTTTGCAAATGCGGTTCGTCCGAGCAGTGCGTGATAGCCGCTACGGAACGGGACTATGTCGAAGATCAACTCTTCGCTTCGGAAGTTATCCGGGGATCCGAAGACCACTTCGAGTGTAACTGAGCCCGTACAATTGGCCTCTACACCCGGTATGATGCCTTTAAAGGTCGTCTTTGTAGGTTTAATCCTTGAGGGGTCTATGCCCATTTTGCACATTGTATCCTGATAAAGCAAGTTCAGGCTGCTACCGCCATCCATCAGGACTCTGGTGAGGTGAAATCCGTCAATAATTGGGTCAAGAACCAATGCGGTGAAACCACCATGACGAATGCTAGTGGGGTGGTCCCTTCGATCAAAGGTGATCGGGCAGGAAGACCATGGGTTGAACTTTGGGGCGACTGGCTCCATCGCATATACGTCCCTTAGTGCATGCTTTCGCTCCCTTTTGGGTATGTGGGTTGCGTATATCATGTTCACCGTCCGCACTTGTGTGGGAAAGCCCTTCTGTCCTC
This sequence comes from Aegilops bicornis, assembly GCA_021605145.1. Taxonomy (NCBI): domain Eukaryota; kingdom Viridiplantae; phylum Streptophyta; class Magnoliopsida; order Poales; family Poaceae; genus Aegilops; species Aegilops bicornis. The sequence goes on from CM038675.1 coordinate 319,852,487, forward strand.
TATTGTTTGGCGGCCGGGGCTCTTTCTCATCATCGCTATGCAGCCCCTTGTCATTGAGTTCGGCACTTAACTTTCCTGCTTGCTTGAACACCCAACAATCCCTGTTGGTGTGATTGGCTGGTTTTTCGGGGGTGCCATGTATCTGGCACAAGCGATCGAGTATTCGGTCCAAATTGGACGGGCCCTGGGTATTTCTTTTGAATGGCTTCTTCCGCTGACCAGGTTTAGAGCCTCTGAATACGGCATTAACGGCAGTATCTTCAGCATTATCACCGTTAATGCGGCACTTGTTCTTGTTGCGACGCGACCTGCCATTGCTATCCTTGGCATCCGAACTATCAGGGTGTTTGGCCAAGTTGTTGCTTCGAGCTAGCCAGCTGTCCTCTCCCACACAAAAGCGGGTCATGAGTGTTGTGAGGGCTGCCATGGATTTCGGCTTTTCCTGTCCTAGGTGCGGGCAAGCCATTCGTCGCGGATGTTATGTTTGAAGGCTGCAAGGGCCTCTGCATCCGGACAGTCAACGATTTGATTTTTCTTTGTTAGGAACCGTGTCCAGAATTGTCTGGTCGATTCTTCTGGCTGCTGAATTATATGGCTAAGGTCATCGGCGTCTGGTGGTCGCACATATGTGCCCTGGAAGTTATCAAGGAATGCGGCTTCCAGGTCCTCCCAACAACCAATTGATTCTGCTGGCAAGCTGTTAAGCCAATGTCGAGCTGGTCCTTTAAGCTTGAGTGGGAGGTATTTGATGGCATGTAGATCATCACCGCGGGCCATGTGGATGTGGAGGAGATAGTCCTCGATCCGCATCGCAGGATCTGTGGTACCATCGTATGATTCGATGTTTACGGGTTTGAAGCTCTCAGGGATTTGATGATCCATTACTTCATCTGTGAAGCATAGTGGGTGTGCGGCGCCTCTGTATTGGGCTATGTCACGACGTAGCTCATATGAGCTTTGTCTATTGTGTTCGGCCCGGCCGGGTTTGCTGTATCCGACGCAACGGTAATCATCCCGAGTCGTTGGGCGCCCATGCGATCCGTAGATCGATCTTGTATGTTTTGCCTTATCCTCCAATATATCTCGCAAGTCCGACGCGTTTTCCCGTGCCTTGGTACTTTTTGAGCGGCGTCGGGGTGTGGCTTGAGCGAAGGGCCGAGAGGCTTCTCTGTCGCAGCCACGGGGTGGCCGGTCTGCCATGTCATGCACTGGTGACTTGGGTGCTTCCTCCTCTGATCGAGGCAATGGCCTGCTTTTGGGGTGGCTTTTGGAGGGGCGTTCGAGTTCATACTCTTCGGCTGCAAGGACTTCGGTCCATCTGTCAGCTAGCAGGTCTTGGTCAGCTCTAAGCTATTGCTGCTTTTTCTTGAGGCTGCTTGCAGTGGCCATAAGCCTGCGTTTGAAACGCTCCTGTCCGGCGGGATCCTCAGGCACGACGAATTCGTCGTTGTTGAGGCTTGCCTCATCTTCGGAGGTAGGCGCATAATTATCGTCCTCTACCTCTCTTTCTGCCGCACTGTCGTGCGGACTTGCTTCTCCCTCCTCCTGCGCTGAGTCCTGCTGGAGGGGGTTGTCTTCGGCACTGTCCGGGGTGTTATTTCTCCCGTGCCGGAATCACCGTTTTTGCTGTGGCGGGATTTAGAGCGGCGCCGCTAATGTCGGCGCTTCGGTTGCTTCTTGGAGGGGTCATCCTCCGTTCTTCCATCGCCGTTTCCATATTTTGGGATGTCCACCATGTATATGTCGTATGACGAGGTGGCCTTCTAGTGCCCTTTAGGCGCTGGGTCTTGGTCGTCTCCGGCATCTTCGTCCATGCCGTCGATGTCTTCGGAGTCGAAGTCGAGCATGTCAGTTAAATCATCGACAGTCGCTACAAAGTGGGTGGTGGGTGGGCGTGAATTTCTCCGTCGTCCGCATCCCAACCTTCCTGTCCGTAGTCCGGCCAGGGCTCTCCGGATAAAGAGAGAGACTTTAGTGAATTCAGGATGTCGCCAAAGGGCGAGTGCTGAAAGATGTCCGCGGCAGTGAACTCCATGACCGGCGCCCAATTGGATTCGATTGGCAGGGGCGCGGAGGGTTCGGAGTCCGGAGAGGAGTCCGGCGCCTTGGAGTCACGAGCTTCGCAAAGGACAGGGATGGAGTTTGGCTCAATCGCCGTAGAGATCGTAGCCCCCGAGGCGGTGTCCAACCACTCGTCCTCGATCGGGGAATCCGGCTCCGGACTAAGGGTCGGAGCGGATGCTGGTGCGGCCTCCAGGGCACTGTCCGGCGGCATAGCTAGATCATACCCATCGAGACAGTGCGGCACGCTCGGCTGTGGCTCGAATCCGTCGAAGATCAAGTCTCCGCGGACATCGGTCGTATAGTTCAAACTTCCAAATCTGACCTGATGGCCAGGGGCGTAGCTTTCGATCTGCTCCAGATGGCCTGCTTAATTGGCCCGCAGCAAAGCCGCCCGAATCACGAAGATCTGTCCGGGGAGAAAAGTCTCACCCTGGACCGCATCGTTGTTGATGATCGAAGGAGCCATCGGGCCTATAGGTGACGACACACAGGAACTCTCAATGAAAGCACCAATGTCGGTGTCAAAACCGGCGGATCTCGGTAAGGGGGTCCCGAACTGTGCGTCTAGGTGGATGGTAACAGGAGACAAGGGACACGATGTTTTTACCCAGGTTCGGGCCCTCTCGATGGAGGTAATATCCTACTCCTGCTTGATTAATATTGATGATATGGGTAGTACAAGAGTAGATCTACCACGAGATCAAGGAGGCTAAACCCTAGAAGCTAGCCTATGGTATGATTGTTGTTCGTCCTACGGACTAAAACCCTCCGGTTGAAATAGACACCGGATAGGTTAGGGTTACACAGAGTCGGTTACAAAGGTAGGAGATCTACATATCCGTATCGCCAAGCTTGCCTTCCACGCCAAGAAAAGTCCCATCCGGACACGGGACGAAGTCTTCAATCTTGTATCTTCATAGTCTTGGAGTCCGGCCGTGCTGATAGTTCGGCTATCCGGACACCCCCTAGTCCAGGACTCCCTCAAGGCCCTCTTAGGATACCAAATGCCTAAATTTGGTGTATGAATTAAGTATCTCACTATCCTTTTCACGGCCTTAAGATGACATTCTTTAGGAGCAGCTTGATATCTTGCACACATTCACACACTTAGCATAATATCGGGACGTGAAGCACATAGGTATAACAATGATCCAATCATAGAGCGATAAACCTTTTGATCAACCGGTTTACCATCTTTGGTCAAATCAAGATGTCCACTAGTAGGCATGGGTGTAGACATACCTTTGCACTCTTGCATATTGAACTTCTTGAATAAGTCCTTAGTGTACTTTGTTTGAGAGACAAAAGTACCTTCCTTAGTTTGCTTGATTTGCAGCCCAAGAAAGAATTTGAGTTCACTCATCATTGACATCTCAAACTTCTCCGACATTAGCTTTCCAAACTTTTCACTAAAATGAGGGTTAGTTGATCCAAATATGATATCATCAACATAAATTTGGCATACAAATAATTCTCCATTAACCCTTTTAGTAAAAAGTGTGGATTCAATTTTCCCAATTTCAAAGCCTTTTTCAAGAAGAAACTTGGTCAAGCATTTATACCAAGCTCTAGGAGCTTGTTTAAGACCATAAAGGGCTTTGTGAAGTTTGTAAACATGATTTGGTTTCTTAGGATTAACGAAGCCGGGAGGTTGTTTAACATAGACTTCCTCCTCTATTTCACCATTTAGAAAAGCACTTTTAATGTCCATTTGGTACAAGGTGATATTATGGTGATTAGCATAGGCAAGTAAGATGCGAATGGACTCAAGTCTAGCAACGGGAGCATAAGTCTCACCATAGTCCATACCTTCGACTTGTGTGTAGCCTTGGGCGACAAGACATGCTTTGTTACGAACTACTTGTCCATCTTCATCTTGCTTGTTGCGAAACACCCATTTGGTACCGATGATGTTGTGGTTGTTGTCGGGCTTCTCAACCAATGTCCAAACTTGGTTTCTCTCAAAGTTGTGTAGCTCTTCATGCATAGCATTTATCTAATCCGGATCTTCCCATGCTTCTTCGACCTTCATAGGTTCAATGCTAGAGATGAAATAATAGTTTTCACAAAAGTTAGCTAAACGAGTTTTAGAGCGAGTGATTCTCCCGGTTTGAATATCATTGTAGATTTGCTCGACGGGATGGTCTTTAGCAACTCTTGCTCGAACTCGTGAAAGCTTTTGCTTGGGTCTCGGTTGAACATCTTCTTCATCTTGTTCTTCTTCTTCTCCTTCTTGATCTTCCTCATTGTTGGCGTTGTCGTTTTCTTGTCATGGTGGAGAAGGAGGTTGTTGCCGTTCGTGATGTTCTTCCTCGTTTTCTTCATCTTGGTGTGTTCCACTTGTGGATGCTTCCGTATCAACTCTTGGTTCACCTTGTCTTGAAGTAGAAGCTTCCACTTGAACAGACGAGGTACTCTCCTTCACCTCCGTTGGACGGACCTTGCCAATAGACAAGTCTTGGATTGCTTCAAGGGTCTTTGTCTCCTACATCAATTGGCAATTGCTCTACTTGCGAGCCGTTAGATTCATCAAACTTCACATCTACCGTCTCTTCAACCTTTCGGGTGAAATTTTTGTAGACACGGTAAGTGTGAGAGTTTGAGCCATAACCGGTGAGGAGCTCGTATGCCGTCTTGCCGAGTAGCTTGTGAAGATACAAGCGATTTGTTGCATGACAAGCTGTCTCAACTGCTTCTGGCCAAAAGTGCTTCGTCGTCTTGTACTCATCAAGCATCGTTCTCGCCATTTCGATGAGCGTCCGGTTCTTCCTCTCAACAACTCCATTTTGTTGGGGTGTGTACGTAGTCGAGAACTCGTGTGAAATCCCTTCTTCGTCAAGAAAGGTGTCCACATTTGTGTTCTTGAACTCCGTTCCATTGTCGCTGTGAACCTTCTTGATCTTCACTTCAAATTGATTTTGGGCCTTCCTAGCGAAGTTGTTGAAGATCTTTTGGACCTGCGATTTATCATCGAGAAAGAACACCCACGTAAATCTTGAAAAATCATCAACTATAACTAGACCAAAAGAATTTCCACCGAGGCTTTTGTAGGCGTTGGGACCAAAGAGATCCATATGAAGTAGCTCGAGTGGCCTCCTTGGGGTCATGATGTTCTTCACGGGATGCCTTCCTCCAACCTGTTTACCTGCTTGACAAGCACTGCACAGTCTATCCTTATCAAATATGACATCGTTAACTCCAAGGATATGATTTCCTTTGATAAGCTTGTCAAGATTTCTCATGCCAACGTGACCTAGTCGTCTATGCCTTAACCAGCCTTTTGAGGATTTAGCAATGAAGCATGTTTTAGGTTGTGCCTTTTAGAGAAATCAACAATGTAAAGATCACCTCTACGTATACCGGTAAAGACCATTTTATGATTGTCTCGACGAAACACTTGACAATCTACTTCAGTAAATAGAACATTGAAACCGAAATCAGCAAGTCTAGATAATCGAAAGTAAGTTGTAGCCAAGAGATTCAACGAGCATGACATTTTGAATGGAGCTATCATGTGAGATGGCCACCTTACCAAGGCCAACCACCTTACCCTTTGAGTTGTCACCAAACCGACATACTTTCGAGGACTATCATTTTCAGCAAGCTCACGAAACATGTCTTTATCTCCGGTCATGTGATCGGTACATCCACCGTCAAGAACCCATTCCTTTCCTCGACACATATCCTCAAGATTTGCCATAAGACCAAAATGTCTCATTGCATCATCAAGATCAAAATCACTATCATCATCCTCATCATAGTATCCATGTTCAACATCGTTATGTGGTGGATCAAGTCCTAGAGAGGGTAATTCATTAGAGTGAGTTTGACAATGATCTTGCTTATGAATTCTTATACTTCGGAAATAATATCACCAATAATTCCAACATCTCCTTTGGCACGCATAAGGTCGGTAAGTTCAAATAGACGATCACCAAACATAGGGTCACTAATATTCATCTTACTCAAGGCAATAGACTTATAGAGAATTTCATCTAGATTTTTCAAGGAATAATTTGGAAAGCGTTCCTCAAGAAATTTCCATATAGTGTAGGCACACTCGAAAGTAGGCAAAATTCTAATTAAGTTTCTAGGCAAGCCTCTAGTGATAAGATTAACAGTTCTAAGATTCCTAATCATGTCAATAGATTCATCAAGGGTAGGATGCATAGGATCAACATGAGGCGCACAAGGGCTAGCAATGTACTTGTTCAACTGATATTGATTGAAAATTACAAGCATCTCATTTTTCCACTCACGAAAATACTCCCCATCAAGAATGGGCACTCTATGTCTAAGACTCCCCAAAGTAGACTCATCCATCTTCCTCCAATGGTGATTAAACCAAGGCAATGGAGACCAATGCTCTGATACCACTTGTAGGATCTTGAGAAGAGGTGTCTAGAGGGGGGGGGGTGATTAGACACTAAGTACCAAAGTTGCAGTTTTTAACTTCTTTTAGGTTTAAGTGGAGTTTAGGCACAAGTTTAACTTTCTCAATACATAAGAAGCAAGCATGCAAAGAGTATGTGAGCAGCGGAAAGTAAAGCATGCAACTTGCAAGAATGTAAAGGGAAGGGTTTGGAGGATTCAAACGCAATTGGAGACACGGATGTTTTTGTCGTGGTTCCGATAGGTGGTACTATCGTACATCCACGTTGATGGAGACTTCAACCCACGAAGGGTAACGGTTGCGAGTCCACGGAGGGCTCCACCCACGAAGGGTCCACGAAGAAGCAACCTTGTCTATCCCACCATGGCCGTCGCCCACGAAGGACTTGCCTCACTAGCTGTAGATCTTCACGAAGTAGGCGATCTCCTTGCCCTTACAAACTCCTTGGTTCAACTCCACAATCTTGTCGGAGGCTCCCAAGTGACACCTAGCCAATCTAGGAGACACCACTCTCCAAGAAGTAACAAATGGTGTGTTGATGATAAACTCCTTGCTCTTGTGCTTCAAATGATAGTCTCCCCAACACTCAACTCTCTCTCATAGGATTTGGATCTGGTGGAAAGAAGATTTGAGTGGAAAGCAACTTGGGGAAGGCTAGAGATCAAGATTCATATGGTTGGAATGGAATATCTTGGCCTCAACACATGAGTAGGTAGTTCTCTCTCGTAAATAGGATCTTTGGAAGTGTAGGTTTGTTCTGATGGCTCTCTCCACGAATGAAGAGGAGGTGGAGGGGTATATATAGCCTCCACACAAAATCTAACCGTTACACACAATTTACCAAACTCGATGGGACCGAATCATAAAACTCGGTCAGACCGATTTAGTAAACCTAGTGACCGTTAGGGTTTTCGGTGGGACTGATATGCAACTCGGTAGGACCGATATGGTTAGGGTTAGGGCATAACGTAATCTCGGTGAGACCGATTACACAAACTCGGTGAGACCGAATTTGGTAATTAGCTAACCAGAGAGTTGGTCAGGCAAACTCGGTGGGACTGATTACTCAAACTCGGTGGGACCGATTTTGGTAATAAGTTAACCAGAAAGTTTGCATTGTAATCTCGGTAGTACCGATTGCACAGAGAGACTACAATCCCATCTCGGTGAGACCGAGATCCCTATCGGTGAAACCGATTTTCCTAGGGTTTGTGGCAGTGGCTATGACATCTGAACTCGGTGGCGCCGGATAGAAAGAATCGGTAGGGCCGAGTTTGACTTTTGGTTTAGGTCATATGTGTGGAAATGGGAAAGTAGTTGAGGGTTTTGGAGGATATCACTAAGCACATGAAGCAAGAGGCTCATTAAGCAACACCTCATCCCTCCTTGATAGTATTGGCTTTTCCTATAGACTCAATGTGATCTTGGATCACTAAAATGTAAAATGAAGAGTCTTGAGCTTGAGGCTTGAGCCAATCCTTTGTCCTTAGCATCTTGAAGGAGTTCCCACAACCTTTAGTCCATGCCACTCCATTGTTGAACTTATCTGAAACATACTAGATAAAGGTGTTAGTCCAACAAGAGATATGTTGACATTAATTACCAAAACCACCTAGGGAGCACTTGTGCTTTCAGACCGTTACTTCCTTGATCATGTGTATCAACTCAATAAGGCACTCTACAGCCTTAAACAAGCCCCACGTGCGTGATATGACCACCTTACCGAGTTTTTGCAAGATCGTGGATTTGAAGTTGGGAAAATTGACCCCACTCTTTTTACTAAGAAGGTCAAAGGGGAGTTGTTTGTGTGCCAACTATATGCTGATTATATTATCTTTGGTTCCCCCAACAAAGCTTTCAATGAGGAATTTGCCGCTCTCATGACCTCAAAGTTCAAGATGTCTTTGATGGGAGAGTTGAAGTTCTTTCTTGGGTTGTAAGTCAAGCAAAGAAGAGAAGGAACCTTCATCAGCCAAGCCAAATATACTCAAGACATGCTCAAGAGATTCAAGCTAAGTAATGTCAAGCCGGCCTGCACTCCAATGCCCGTCAAATGCCAACTTGATATAGATCCCAATGGTAAAGTGGTGGATCAAAAGGTATATCGCTCCATGATTGGCTCCTTGCTTTATATTTGTGCATCTAGACCGGATATCATGTTGAGTGTGGGAATTTGTGCACGGTTTCAAGCCGCATCTAAGGAAATCCACTTTGTGGCGGTCAAGTGAATCTTTTGGCTCATACCCCAAACTTTGGCTTATGGTATCCAAGAGGTGCAAACTTCAAGCTTGCAGGATATTCGGATTCCGATTGGGCGGGAGACAAAGTGGATAGGAAGTCCACTTCCGGAGGGTGCCAATTTCTTGGTTGCTCTTTGGTAAGTTGGTCTTCCAAGAAGCAGAGTTGTGTGTCTCTCTCGTCCACCGAAGCGGAGTATGTGGCCGCCGGTAGTTGTTGTGCACAACTTCTTTGGATGAGGCAAACTTTAAAGGATTACGGTGTCATTTGTGACAAAGTGCCTCTTTGTGTGATAATGAAAGTGCCATAAAGATTTCTCTCAACCCGGTGCAACACTTCAAGACGAAGCATATTGAGATTCGGTATCACTTCATCCGGGATCACATTAGGCGAGGGGAGATCGAGCTCAACTACGTCAACACTCATGATAACCTTGCAGATATTTTCACAAAGCCCTTGGATGAAGCAAGATTTCGCGAGTTAAGGCATGAGCCAAATATCATTGATTCGAGCAATGTTGCTTGAACCCTTGCACACCCCACCATACTCAACTTGTTATCTTGTTTAGGTGTAGGCATGGACATAGGGGGAGTGTTGTTATCTCAATAAACTCCCCCCCCCCCATTATGCATAAATTGCTCAACTCTTTCACATTAGCCATTGTTGATGGTACTTGTGCTTCAAAGACAAGTTTCGGTCATGGGCCCAAGGATAATTCTTCACGGTGCCATACCAATTGACTCAAACATGGGTGGCTCCGGCCTCCGCCCTCTCTTTGGAGAGGTTGTGTTGCGTGTTTTAGTCCTTGTTGTCTCTTATCTCCCTTTCCTCGTGTCGAGCTTGTGCGTGTTGTCTCGTGTGTCAGCGTTTTGGTGTGTCCGTTCGCTTGAATGTTGCTTCGCAAAGGCCTTTTGTATTCTTTGTTCTTGAAACTTGCATCTTCTTGAGCACACGGTACTACCACGGCTTGCCACGGTACTACCGCGGGAGCTACGCACAGTACTACCGCACCCAACGCGGCAGTAATTTTTATTGCCGCCTGGGGGAGCGGTACTACCGCCCACGGTGCGGTACTTCCGCCCAGGCGGTACTACCGCGATGACACACGGTACTACCGCGTAGTCAAGGGCGCATGTGGGTTAAGAGCGGGCAGGGGGAGTTTGAACTCCCCCATACCCATTCATCTGTTTCTCCCCACGCCGTCTCTCTCTCTCTCTCTCGCTCAAGAACGGCGCTGGAGACCCTCGCCGGATCTCCGTCTCCGGCCGCTCTCCTCGGATTCCGTCTGGTGGGATCGTTCCCCACCACTTCCTCTTGCCATGGAACAAGCTTTCTCCCCAAATCCTTCTCTCATTGGTTCGTTCTTTTGTTTCTAGGTTTTTGGGGAGATGCATGTTGTTCTTGAGATTTTAGGCAAAATCTTTGCAAGAGTAGGATGTAGGAGAGTAGTAATGCGTAGAGATTGTACTTGATATGTTGTCCTGTGGTAGATTTGATCAACCGTAGTACCGCCTCGTTGTCACGGTTGTTCTTAGATCCAGTTGGGGATTCGGATCTGACACCGTGCGGTACTACCGCATCTCCGGTGCGGTACTACCGCTCGTACGGTACTACCGCTCCACAGGAGCGTTACTACCGCGCGAGACGCGGCACTAAAATTCTACTGCCGCTCCGAGACCCGGTACTACCGTGCCACCGCGCGGTACTACCATGGCTAGGAGTAGCACTAAAATTTTAGTACCGTGCAGCCAAGCGGTACTACCGTTGTTGTCAAATTTTAGTACCGCGTTCTACTTGTTTCACCTGTTTTGTTGTGGTCTTTGCTTTGATCTTTCTCGCTTCTCGTGTGTGTTTTTGTGTCTTGTGTCTTAGGTGGTGGCTCCGGTGCACCTGCTCGCTGTTCCAATCCCAGTCGTGACACGGGCTCCAAGCGTCTGCGCAATGCTACCTCTTGAGCACTGCGTTGGATTTCCTTGAAGAGGAAAGGATGATGCAGCAAAGTAGCGTAAGTATTTCCCTCAATTTTTGAGAACCAAGGTATCAGTCCAAAGAGGAGGCTACGCAGCGAGTCCCTCGTGACCTGCACAAAGCAAATAACTCCTCGCAACCAACGCGATAAGGGGTTGTCAATCCCTTCACGGTCACTTCATAGAGTGAGATCCGATAGATATGATAGATAATATTTTTGGTATTTTTGTGATAAAGATGCAAAGTAAAATAAAAGCAAAGTAAAAAAGCAAAGGCAATAATAAAGTGTAGGAAGATTGATATGATGAAGATAGACCCGGGGGGCCATAGATTTCACTAGTGGTTTCTCTCAGGAGAATAAGTATTTTACGGTGGGTGAACGAATTACTGTTGAGCAATTGACAGAATTGAGCATAGTTATGAGAGTATCTAGGTATGATCATGTATATATGCATCATGTCCGAGACAAGTAGACTGACTCCTGCCTGTATCTACTACTATTACTCCACTCATTGACCGCTATCCAGCATGCATCTACAGTATTAAGTTCATGAAAACAGAGTAACGCCTTAAGCAAGATGACATGATGTAGAGGGATAAATTCATGCAATATGATAAAAAACCCATCTTGTTATCTTCGATGGCAACAATACAATACGTGCCTTGCTGCCCCTACTGTCACTGGGAAGGGACAGCGCAAGATTGAACCCAAAGTTAAGCACTTCTCCCATTGCAAGAAAAACCAATCTAGTAGGCCAAACCAAACTGATAATTCGAAGAGACTTGCAAAGATAACCAATCATACATAAAAGAATTCATAGAAAATTCAAATATTGTTCATAGATAATCTTGATCATAAACCCACAATTCATCGGTCTCAACAAACACACCGCAAAAAGAAGATTACATCGAATAGATCTCCACGAGAGAGGGGAGAACATTGTATTGAGATCCAAAAGAGAGAAGAAGCCATCTAGCTACTAACTATGGACCCGAAGGTCTGAGGTAAACTACTCACACTTCATCGGAGAGGCTATGGTGATGATGTAGAAGCCCTCCGTGATGTATGCCCCCTCCGGCGGAGCTCCGGAACAGGCCCCAAGACGGGATCTCGTGGGAACAGAAGGTTGCGGCGGTGGAATTAGGTTTTTGGCTCCGTCTCTGATCGTTTGGGGGTACGTAGGTATATATAGGAGGAAGGAGTACGTCGGTGGAGCAACAGGGGCCCACGAGGGTGGAGGGCGCGCCCTGGGAGGGTGGGCGCGCCCCCCTACCTCGTGTCCTCCTCCTTTCTTTCTTGACGTAGGGTCCAAGTCTCCTGGATCATATTCGGTGAGAAAATCACGTTCCCAAAGGTTTCATCCGTCTGGACTCCATTTGATATTCCATTTCTTCGAAACTCTAAAATAGGCAAAAAACAACAATTCTAGGATGGGCCTCCGGTTAATAGGTTAGTCCCAAAAATAATATAAAAGTGGATAATAAAGCCCAATATTGTCCAAAATAGTAGATAATATAGCATGGAGCAATCAAAAATTATAGATACGTTGGAGACATATCGAGCATCCCCAAGCTTAATTCCTGCTCGTCCTCGAGTAGGTAAATGATAAAAACAGAATTTTTGATGCGGAGTGCTACTTGGCATAATTTCAAAGTGTAATTCTTCTTAATTGTGGTATGAATATTCAGATCCGAAGATTCAAGACAAAAGTTTAATATTGGCACAAAAATAATAATACTTCAAGCATACTAACAAAGCAATCATGTCTTCTCAAAATAACATGGCCAAAGAAGGTTATCCCTACAAAATCATATAGTCTGGCTATGCTCTATATTCACCACACAAAGTATTTAAATCATGCACAAGCCCGATCACAATCCAAGCAATTGTTTCATACTTTTGACATTCTCAAAACTTTTTCAATCTTCACGCAATACATGAGCGTGAGCCATGGATATAGCACTATATGTGGAATAGAATGGTGGTTGTGGAGAAGACAAAAGGAGAAGATAGTCTCACATCAACTAGGCGTATCAACGGGCTATGGAGATGCCCATCAATAGATATCAATGTGAGTGAGTAGGGATTGCCATGCAACGGATGCACTAGAGCTATAAGTATATGAAAGCTCAACAAAAGAAACTAAGTGGGTGTGCATCCAACTCGCTTGCTCACGAAGACCTAGGGCATTTTGAGGAAGCCCATCATTGGAATATACAAGCCAAGTTCTATAATGAAAAATTCCCACTAGTATATGAAAGTGACAAAATGAGAGACTCTCTATCATGAAGATCGTGGTGCTACTTTGAAGCACAAGTGTGGTAAAAGGATAGTAACATTGTCCCTTCTCTCTTTTTCTCTCATTTTTTTTATTTGGGCCTTTTCTCTTTTTTTTGGCCTCTTTTTTTTCGTCCGGAGTCTCATCCCGACTTGTGGGGGAATCATAGTCTCCATCATCCTTTTCCTCACTTGGGACAATGCTCTAAAAATGATGATCATCACACTTTTATTTTCTGATAACTCAACAATTACAACTCGATACTTAGACCAAAATATGACTCTATATGAATGCCTCCGTGATGTGCGGGATATGAAATGAATCAAGAGTGACATGTATGAAAGAATTATGAACGGTGGCTTTGCCACAAATACAATGTCAACTACATGATCATGCTAGCAATATGACAATGATGGAGCGTGTCATAATAAACGGAACAGTGGAAAGTTGCATGGCAATATATCTCGGAATGGCTATGGAAATGCCATGATAGGTAGGTACGGTGGCTGTTTTGAGGAAGGTATATGGTGGGTGTATGATACCGACGAAAAGTGTGCGGTATTAGAGAGGCTAGCAATGGTGGAAGGAAGAAAAGTGCGTATAATCCATGGACTCAACATTAGTCATGAAGAACTCATATACTTATTGCAAAAATCTACAAGTTATCAAAGCAAAGTATTACGTGCATGCTCCTAGGGGGATAGATTGGTAGGAAAAGACCATCGCTCGTCCCCGACCGCCACTCATAAGGAAGACAATCAATAAATAAATCATGCTCCAACTTCATCACATAACGGTTCACCATACGTGCATGCTACGGGAATCACAAACTTTAACACAAGTATTTCTCAAATTCACAACTACTCAACTATCATGACTGTAATATCACCATCTTCATATCTCAAAACAATTATCAAGCATCAAACTTTTCTTAGGATTCAACGCACTCAAAAGAAAGTTTTACAAATCTTGAATACCAAGCATATTTAGATTTTTTTAAAGCAAATTACCATTCTATTTAATAATCTCAAAATAATCTAAGTGAAGCATGAGAGATCAATTGTTTCTATAAAACAAATCCACACTGTGCTCTAAAAGATATAAGTGAAGCACTAGAGCTAAACTATATAGCTCAAAAGATATAAGTGAAGCACAAAGAGTATTCTAACAAATTCCAAATCATGTATGGCTCTCTCAAAAGGTGTGTACAGCAAGGATGATTGTGGTAAACTGAAAAGCAAAGACTCAAATCATACAAGACGCTCCAAGCAAAACACATATCATGTGGTGAATAAAAATATAGCTCCAAGTAAAGTTACCGATGGAAGTAGACGAAAAAGGGGATGCCTTCCGGGGAATCCCCAAGCTTTGACTTTTTGGTGTCCTTATATTATATTGGGGGTGCCATGGGCATCCCCAAGCTTAGGCTCTTTCCACTCCTTGTTCCATAATCCGTCAAAAGATTTCACCCAAAACTTGAAAACTTCACAACACAAAACTCAACAGAAATCTCATGAGCTCCGTTAGCGAAAGAAAACAAAATACCACTTCAAGGTACTGTAATGAACTAATTATTTATTTATATTGGTGTTAAACCTACTGTATTCCAACTTCTCTATGGTTTATAAACTATTTTACTAGCCATAGATTCATCAAAATAAGCAAACAACACTGGAAAAACAGAATCTGTCAAAAACAGAACAATCTGCAGTAATCTGTAACTAACGCAAACTTCTGGAACTCCAAAAATTGAGTCAAAATATGAAGACCTAGGAAATTTGTTTATTGATCAGAAGCAATTGGAATCACTATTTTATCACGTTCTGGTGATTTTTAACAATTGTTTTCGTGAACAGAAAGTTTCTGGAAATTACAGCAAGATCAAATAACTATCATCCAAGAAGATCCTATAGGTTTAACTTGGCACAAACACTAATTAAAACATAAAAACACATCTAACCAGAGGATAGATCAAAGATTTATTCCTAAACATAAGCAAAAAACAAAAAAACAAAAAATAAAATTGGGTTGCCTCTCAACAAGCGCTACCGTTTAACGCCCATAGCTAGACTTAAAAGCAAGGATAGATCTAGGTATTGCCATCTTTGGTAGGCAATTCTTCAATAAGACATCTATCTTCCTTAGAAATTTATTTCTGTTTAGTAATTATCAAACTTATAGACACAAAATCAAAAAATTCATTCGTAGCAAATGGTTCCTTAATGATAGCAAAAAGATTGGGATGAATACTTATAGATTTAAGATCCGCAGTTTCCTTACTAGAGGATTCACCCTTATTTTTAGGAACATACATAAGCTTGGCAATTTTAGTAGGAGGACTTGGAGTATTCTTTACAGAAGAAAAGCGGTTCCCAAGTTGGTAATGATACCCTCAAGTTTATCGATTCTAGTGGAATCTTGATTTATTCTCTCATTAACTATGGGTTCCTTCTCCTTAATATTTTTCAAAGTTACTCCTACCTTAGATCCATATTGGGTAATTAGATTGTGGATATTTTTACCTAGATTTTCAATTAACTCACGGTAGCAACTTTATTTTCAATAATTTCAAGTCTTTGCATTACATGCTCCAAAGTTAACATAGTCCCATTAACCAAAAGAACAAAGCAAATAACTCCTCGCAACCAACGCGATAAGGGGTTGTCAGTCCCTTCATGGTCAATTACGAGAGTGAGATCTGATAGATATGATAGATAATATTTTTGTTATTTTTGTGATAAACATGCAAAGTAAATAAAAGCAAAGTAAAAAAGCAAAGGCAATAATAAAGTGTAGGAAGATTGATATGATGAAGATAGACCCGGGGGCCATAGATTTCACTAGTGGCTTGTCACAAGAGCATAAGTATTTTACGGTGGGTGAACGAATTACTGTTGAGCAATTGACAAAATTGAGCATAGTTATGAGAGTATCTAGGTATGATCATGTATATAGGCATCATGTCCGAGACAAGTAGACCGACTCCTGCCTGTATCTACTACTATTACTCTACTCATCGACCGCTATCCAGCATGCATCTAGAGTATTAAGCTCATGAAAACAGAGTAACGCCTTAAGCAAGATGACATGATGTAGAGGGATACATTCATGCAATATGATAACAAAACCATCTTGTTATCCTCGATGGCAACAATACAATACGTGCCTTATCGCCCTCATCACTTTGGGAAAGGACACCGCAAGATTGAATCCAAAGCTAAGCACTTCTCCCATTGCAAGAAAAACCAATCTAGTTGGCTAAACCAAACTGATAATTCGAAGAGATTTGCAAAGATAACCAATCATACATAAAAGAATTCAGAGAAAATTCAAATATTGTTCATAGATAATCTTGATCATAAACCCACAATTCATCGTTCTCAACAAACACGCCGCAAAAAGAAGATTACATCGAATAGATTTCCACGAGAGAGGGGGAGAACATTGTATTGAGATCCAAAAAGAGAGAAGAATCCATCTAGCTACTAACTATGGACCTGAAGGTCTGAGGTAAACTACTCACACTTCATCGGAGAGGCTATGGTGATGATGTAGAAGCCCTCCGTGATGGATGCCCCCTCGTGAGCTCAAACAGGCCCAAAGATGGGATCTCGTGGAGTGCAGAAGGTTGCGGCCGGTGGAATTAGGTTTTGGCTACGTCTCGATCGTTTGGGGAAGGAGAATGCGTCGGTGGAGCAACAGGGGGCCACGAGGGTGGAGGGCGCATACAGGGGGTGGCGCCCCCTACCTCGTGCCCTCCTCCTTTCTTTCTTGACGTAGGGTCCAAGTCTCCTGGATCATATTCGGTGAGAAAATCACGTTCCCAAAGGTTTCATTCCAGTTGGACTCCATTTGATATTCCGTTTCTTCGAAACTCTGAAATAGGCAAAAAACAATAATTCTGGGCTGGGCCTCCGGTTAATAGGTTAGTCCCAAAAATAATATAAAAGTGGATAATAAAGCCCAATATTGTCCAAAACAGTAGATAATATAGCATGGAGCAATCAAAAATTATAGATATGTTGGAGACGTATCACGCAACCAAGACGAAGCTCCAGAGGGCTCCAATGGCCCCCAACGCAGGACCAAGACCACCGCCACCAAGAACAAGGATCCCACCATGGGCATGGATGAGATACCACTGGCTAAGTTTATCTCTCGAAGGAGGATCAACCCTTATGTTAATCCTCGTGCCAACTTAAGAGGGAATGATCTGTTATGGACCAAGCAGCAAAATCTCATTTATTTGGATGTGATCAAGACCAAGCAGAACACATATGTGGACGTGCATTGGATTGACATGAATCACATGAGGGAGGATAAGCACCGTGCCTACTTTGGTGAGGCCTTGGATCTCATGGAGCAGTTTGCCATTGAGGATGTGATCTCCTTCCACCTGGACTTTGATCCCGAGCTTGTGGCCCAGTTCTTTGCTTCGGCTCACTTTCATACTGATGAGGAACAGAGGATGACCTGGATGACCAATGGACATCAGATGACTGCTACGTGGAAGGACTTCATGGATTTGCTCCACGTACCTGATGAGGGGCTCAACACGCCCGTTGGTGTTCGCCCTCATGCCAACGCTGAGTCAACTAGCAAGAACAAGCTCCAACAGTATTATGTTGAGAAGCTCCTTCCCAGTGGCAAGAAGGCGTGGGTGTTGAACCCCTTCCTTGACATTATGCACTGGATCTTCCGCAACTCTCTCTTCCCACGCATTGGGGACAAGGACAAGGTGCATGCCTATCTTGTGGACATGATGCTCATTTGTGAGGAGGCGCGTCTCACTCAGACTCAACCACTTGACGTCTCCCACATCATGTGGTGCGAGCTTCGGTTCGCGGTGTTCAACCGTAAGGTTCCCATCTATGGACCTTACTTGTTTCTCTTGATCTCGAAGACGTGGGAGAAGCTCTACCCGCAGGATGAGTTTTTGGCTCCTGACTGGATCGGTCATGACCCCATCAGACTCCGCATCAAGCCCAGTGGGCTAACACCACTACTCGTGCTGAGGCTGAGGCTACTAGAATGGAAGTTGATGAGGATGAGATTGAGGAGGAGGACGCGGGTGAGGACAGTTCTGCTGGGTATGCTCCTCCCTCTACTGAGCCCTCTTGGGCTAAGAAGCTGAAGGCCAAGATGAAGACCTTGTTCTGCATGCAAGCAAAGGGGCAGTACCGGACTCACATTGCCTCCAAGGAGAGTCGCCATCGCGACAAGAGGATCTTGAGGACTTTTGGAGAGGACATTTCCAGCGGATCCGAGAAGCACATCACTCCAGAGGCCGAATGGATGGCAGGACAGGGCTACAAGTGGACTGATTTTGAGGAGGAGCCCATCCCCGCCGCCGAGTCCGACGGAGAGCGTGCGAGTGATTACTCCGCTTGAGCCACCACTTGTGTTATAGGTGTCCTCTCTGCCTTTTTGGCGTCTCGATGCCAAAGGGGGAGAGAGTGTAGGATTTGCGAGTCGTGTGTCGTGTTTGTTTCGTTTGCTTTCGTTCCGTTGAACCTCGTTTGCTTTGGTTTGGTTTTCGCTTACCTTTCTATCATATGGTGTAAGACATATGCACTCTATCGTACCTTATTGAGCTTATGCTATATTGTGCTATTTACATTATGCTCATATCTATCATCTTGCTTAGCGTTAGCTTTATTGTTGCAAGATATGCCTTGTCTATAAAATATAGGGGGAGTGTTGATCCTAGTATGTGTGCCATGCAGTCCAAAGCACTTCTCTTGATTGTACGCAGCTAGGGGGAGCCTGTCTATATTTCATAGATGTGGGGTTTGGCCATGTTTATTTTATCTCCCTTCATGCAAATCCCGTGTTGTCATCAATCCACCAAAAAGGGGGAGATTGTAAGGGCATATTTATCCTTAGTTGTTTTGGTGATTGATGACAATGCTTTTGCGGACTAATCGTGTGCATTGCGTATTTCAGATATATCATGACTAGGCACAGACGATTTGGTGCCCCTCGAAGACTATTGAAGGCGGCGTTTCTCTACGTTTCTTTTCGGTGGATTTGAGTCGTAGGAAAGCCGTACTATTAAGAGGGGGTCCGCTTTGGAAAGGTTTGGGTGAAATCATCACGTACACGTCTACTCCATTTGCACCACCTTTCCTTTGGCACTTTGGAGCATCCTCCGTCTTTTCTAGTCTATGCAAAATGTCGTGATTGCTGAACTTGGGCATGCGGTAGCGGTAGTACCGCAGGCCCCTGCGGTAGTACCAGCCCCTGGCGCGGTAGTACTGCAAGCGCCCACGGTAGTACCGCTGCTGTGGGGCAGTAGTACTGTGGTCTCAGGCCAGGCGCTGCAGCTTTTGCGGTAGTAGGGGCGGATGTAATTTTTTACATCCGCGCCCTACGCGGTAGTACCGTGCGCTCTGGCCAGGCTCAGCAGCATGCGCGGCAGTAGGGGCGGATGTAATTTTTTACATCCGCGCCCCGCGCGGTAGTACCGCTCCTGGCTTGCAGTACTACCATGTCAGATTTTTGCATAGATCCCAACTCAGCGGAAGTTGACACTGATGTATTTTATATGTCCGTGCCTTCCCAAAATCTGGACTATCCACCTTGCGGTAATCGGCCAAGGGGAAGCGATAATACTGCCGGCGGTTCTACCGCCCTCACCTTCACGGCATCGTGGCTGTTCTGGTTTACGCTTTGCCGCAGGCGGTAGTACCGCGGTGCCCTGCGGTAGTACCGCGTGCCCTTGTAGCAGTACCGCGTCCCCGGCGCGGTAGTACCGTGCTACGCAGGCTGGGTTGGTGGATAATGGTTGGATTTGTTCTTCCACTATATAAGGGGTGTCTTCTTCTCCGAGTTGACCATCTCTTCCCTCCCCAAGCTCCATTGTTGCTCCAAGCTCCATTTTTGCTCGATCTCTCTCCCTAGCTAATCAAACTTGTTGATTCTTTAGCGATTGGTTGAGAAGGCCCCGATCTACACTTCCACCAAGAGAAATTTGATTCCCCCCACTAATCCCTTGCAAATCTTGTTACTCTTGGGTATTTGAGCACCCTAGACGGTTGAGGTCACCGCAGAGCCATATTCCATTGTGGTGAATCTTCTTGGTGTCGTTGGGAGCCTCCAATTAAGTTGTGGAGATTTCCCCAACCTTGTTTGTAAAGGTCCGGCCGCCGCCTCCAAGGGCACCAATAGTGGAATCACGGCATCTTGCATTGTGTGAGGGCATGAGGAGAATACGGTGGCCCTAGTTGCTTCTTGGGGAGCATTGTGCCTCCACACCGCTCCAACGGAGATGTACTTCCCCTCAAAAGGAAGGAACTTCGGTAACACATCCTCGTCTTCACCGGCTCCACTCTTGGTTATCTCGTGCCTTTACTTGTGCAAGCTTATTTGTGTTATATCATTTGCTTGCTTGTGTGCTTGTTGTTGTTGCATCATATAGGTTTCTCACCTAGTTGCATATCTAGACAACCTACTTTGATGCAAAGTTTAAATTGGTAAATAAAAGCTAAAAATTGTTAGTTGCCTATTCACCCCCCTCCCTCTAGTCAACTATATCGATCCTTTCAAAGAGACCAATAAAAAGGCAACTAACGTGTGAACGAAAGATGTTATTATCTCCACATGCATGTTGTCGCTAATATGTTGTTGTCACAATGCCCAACAACTGCTTCTCTAGGCCGGAACAATGCAACCTCCACTCTGGTAATTATTTCTCCTCCTCGCATCCCTGCACAAGCTCCCTCGTCACCCAAACCTCACTGCACACCTATGCACCTTCCCCGTCCTTTAACGTCATGGATGACCCCTTTACCCACCCAGCTTCGTCTACGCATTCTTAGCATTTTCCCTTGAAGTGCCAACCCATCATTTCCCACGCTTTTCTTCCACCTTCTCTGTATAGCTTTTTAAGATCAAGAGTGAGTCACCGTCCTCTCAACGGGGACCATATCGGACCCAGGTTGTGCACCTACCTTCATATCATGGGAATTTCATCAATATTTTGGCTAGGCTAGGAGACAACAGAGAAGGTGGTGGACGTAGTGTTAGAACTCATGAGTGGACTGAGAGAGAGAGAGAGGGAGGGAGGGAGCGAGTGAGAGAGAGAGAGGGAGAGAGAGAGAGGGATGGAGAGAGAGAGAGACCTTTTATCCCACCCAGCTTCATCTACGCCTTTTTGGCCTTTTCCCCTGAAGCGTCACCTCATCATTTATTGATGAGCCATTCCACTTGCATTGGTTTTGTAGCATCCGGGATGGATAGCTCATGCACGTACGGATCGGGATATTAGAGTTGTCTTAGTTGTGTACCAACCAGTGGGACGAGGGTTCCACATTACATGGTCAAGAGCCCAACAAAAAGGCAACTAACATCCGTATGAAATCATGTCGTCATATCGACAAGCGCTACCCCATCATTTCTCGATGAACCATCCACCGACATTAGTTTGGCAGTATGCGGGGTGGACAACGCTCATGCATGTATGGGTCGAAAGTTTGGAGTTGTCTTAGTCATGTACCAAACTAGTGGGATGAGGATTTTGCAATACATGGTCAAGAGACCAACAAAAAAGGCAACTAACGTCTGAAAGAAAGTGTGTCGTCATCTCCACATGCATGTCGTCGCTATTCTTTTCTTGTCACAATGCCCAACAACCGCTTCTCTAGGCAAGAACGATGCAACCTCAATTCTAGTCATTCTTTCCCCTCCTTGCATTCCTTCACAAGCTCCCTCGTCACCCAGCCCTCACTATGCATCCATACACCTTCCCCATCCTTTAATGTCAAGGATGACCCCTTTATCCCACCCAACTTTGTCGGAACTCTTGGCCTTTTCCCTTGAAGCCAACACATCATTTCCCATGCTTTTGTTCCACCTTCTCCGTATAGCTTGTTAAGATCGAGAGTGATTCGTCGTCCTCTCAACGGGGACCATGTCAGGCCCAGGTTGTGCACCTACCTTCATATCATGGGAATTTCAACAATATTTGGGCTAGGCTAGGAGACAACAAAGAAGGTGGTTTTCGACGAGGGTCTCATACAACCGCTCCAACGAGCTTCGGCGGTCGTATGATACACATTCGTTCTCCCTGGCCCCTTTTGACGTTTCTCTGATTTGTTCATGCAACCATGTACACAGGCGCTAGCACCCGTTTACTACACCGTCTTTCTCCCTGTTTGCTCCTCTCCCTTGTTTCTTTGTTTCACCTTCTCTCTTTGATGTTTATCCAACAACAAAAAGACAAGAACAAATCTTCTGAGAATATATTTTTCATTAGATTATTTATGAGAGCAAAACAAAAAAACAAAACTTTGACAAACTGATGGGTTGCCTCCCATTAAGCACTGGTTTTTAGGTTATTTAGCTCAACCTCATGCCTCGGTATCATGTCAAGTCTTCGGTGGCCTTAGATTTTCTTTACTCACCACACATATTCATTTAAGTGGGGGAACATACTTCTCCTTCGCTCCTGGCTTCTTCGAAAAGTATTTCACTATTTCGTCATCACAAATTCTGAAGGTTACTTTCCCTTGCGAGCAATTGAACGCTGCACCTGCGGTGTTCAAAAATGTCCTACCAAGGATAATTGATAATTTTTCGTCTTCGGGCATGTCTAGGATAACAAAATTAGTAGGTATAACATGCAGATCTAATCTTAGTGGGACATTCTCAGCTACTCCCACCGGCTTCTTTGTGGACTTATCTGCCACCTGCAAGGTTATGCTTGTGGGCATACATTCAGCTAGACTCAACTTATGATAAAGAGTTAGAGTCATCACACTAACGCCTGCCCCTACATCACATAGAGCATTATTCAAGATTACCAATTGAGCAAGACATTGTGGGTATAACTGGGTCTCCCAACTTCTCTGGTATCTTGTTCTCAAAGGGATACTCCATTACTGTAGGCACTTGTTCCTTCAGATTCATACTTCCTTTATTATTAACAATTTTCACGCATGAACTTGGCAAAGGTAGGAATTTTTAACATGTCAGTCACATGCATCAACATTTTAAGATCAGCTATTGCTTGCAAAAAGGAGGAATAAAGTGTGTCGTTCGAAGGTGGCTTGACGGCCTTAGGGTAAGTGTCGTGGCAGAACACGATCACCTATGGGGCCATCGGCCCCTTGTGGTTCGGCAAGGGGGAAGGTCGCCTTGCACAAAGAGCGGAGGTCATGGAGAAGCACGACAGCAGTGAGACGGGTACCTTTTACCCAGGTTCGGGCCGCTGCGAAGCGTAAAACCCTACTCCTGCTTTGGTGGATTGGATGGAGGACCGTGACGAACACGCAGTGCCCAAGCCCGACAAGGTTGCCTCGGGGAGAGCAGCTACACGCGTAAGAGTGTACATGGTCTGAATCCTATTTTAGGTTGCCATGGCCCTCCTTTTATATGCTTAAGGGGTTACCACCATGGCAAATCGGTCATTATCTACTGATTAGATAGCCAACAGTGCTATCATACCTAACTCTATCAGTTAGGAAAAATGCATTAAATGCACTGCTAGGTGTCACGCTGAGGATGAAGTCCGGCAAGCCTGCCGCGCCGCTCAACCACCCTCTTGTCTGTCCGCATGACACGCCTCTGGACGGGTGTAACACATGCTGGATCTTCTTTCCAAATGGTTGCCACGTGCCAAATGATAGCCACTTAATCATTTAGGGACTTGACACCGCACCGATAAGTGACTTGCGTCACTGTGTGGTGGAGCGGTGGAGTCTTGGCGGTGAGATCCGCCCTTGGCGGCCCCGGCAAGCTTGCCAGGGGAATCTTGAGGCCCGTCCTTGGTGAAGCCTCGACCTGACCGGGCTCGCATGCCCGGCAAGGGAGGTTTTTCCTTAGTAATATCTTGTCCCTTTGGCTTGTCTTGGTCTTCTTGATCCGCCCTTTGATTCCTCAAAGAGCTATCTCTCTGGCTTGGTCTTGTCCTGGATACCTGTTGCTGCCAAGTCGGAGGCCAACTGTCTGTGCACAAGTCAGGGGAAACATATACCACTGTTTGTGTACCCCGACAAAAGCCCCCAGGCCTGGGCCATATGTGTCACCGGGCACGTTGGTTTAGACCCCAAACAATGCACGAACATGTGGTGAAGGGATGTTGCGCGTGCTACGGTTTGTTATGATGACCAGTCAATCCAACGTACACTCTACATAATTACCGCAGATCGTGGGGTCGTGGGACTGTAGCAGTTAATGTAAAACGATAACTTCTTGAGAGAGACGGCGAAGAGCGACCTCCCCATGTTCGTTCCCCATAAAGAGGGAAAACACGAATAGGCATTGTTCGTTTGCACCTGCCTCATCCTGCATCATCTTCCTCCTCAAGCCAAGCGACTGCCCCTTGCATCCATACTATCTCATGACACCCCCTCTAGCCTTCCATTCTTCCCAAAGCCTCGAAGGATGGGGAAGAAAAACACTGCAAGGGGGAAGCGGTCGATCACCGCAAAAGAGGTTGATGCAAACGGAAGAAGAAGAAGGCGGCAGAGCTGGACAGGAAACAACAGGAAGATGTGGTCTTCTTCCCGTCAAGCCTGGACAACAATGCCCTGATCGTAAGGTATGCGTACATGTGGGGTAGGGATGTCCCGAAAGGGCATGGTGCTCCCGAGGGGAAGGAAGATCAGCCGAATTCATACCACTTTTTCTACGTGTATTTCCTCTGCGGCCTCAGTCTCCCTTTCTCGGATTTCTTTGAGGCAATGATGGTAATATATGGATTCACCTCTTGGATTTTACGCCAAATGCAATGGCGTGCATGGTGATATTTGCCCATTTGTGCGAGAACTTCGTCGGAGTTTCCCCCAATGTAGATCCGTTCAGGCACTTCTTTGTTCCGTGTGTCAAGAACAGGGCTCACCGCTCAGGGAACATTAGTTGGATCCCTCGGGGCAAGATGGAAACTTGGGATTATCTTCCTGGCCAGCAGCGCGGCGGGTGGGAAGAATGGAGAGCGGACTGGTGTTGGATCCAGGACGCGGATGCTCTAGATTACTGCCAAGCGCGGATGGCGTGCATCATGTGCAGCAACGATTGGGGAGAGCCAAGTCTCACTGACAACAGGATTCGCTCGGCGATAAACAGAATCACCTGTCTCAAAGCTGTCGGGCTAACCATCGAAAGCGTGGGGGATGAATTCCTTCGGCGCCGCATTGCGCTGCTGCAGAAGAGGGACAGGTTCACCTGGCGGTATAGAGACACAGGGGCAGGATGCACTTGTACCCAGGTCTTACCAACAACTTGTCGGCTTATGGCCATGCCTGGTTGTGCGAACAACTGTTCGGCCGCCTTGGACTGCTTAAATTGCCAGCAAAGGTCATCTCGCTGAACATCAACTCCGCCTTGGACCAGATTTTGAAGTGGATGCCGGATTGTAATGCTCATGGTGTCCAATCTGATTGGAAGCTGCCTGAACTGGATGAGGAGTTGCAGTGGGTCTACAACCTATTGGAGGTGGCTACCAGTACGGAGGGCAACATGTTCAAGCGCACCTCCCAAGCAGAGGCAGAGTTTATCAAGAGAAGAATTGAGGAGGACAAGGTGCTCCGAGCTGCCGGAAAGGCTAGGCCCAGAGGGGAGGAGGAAGAAGGTGAGGAAGAGGCTGAAGACGAAGGCTCTTCTCATGGCAGGAGCGAGGGGCATGCCGCGGAGGAGGCTGCCGAGGACGAATCTGTCGGGGTTGAGGCCCTTTATGCCGCGGCAGTAGAGGACCAAGAAGAGGAGGAGGCTGAGGGAGCATAGCAGCCCGTAGAGGAGTGGCTCGCAGTGGGTCCTCAAGCCCTAGAGCCAGACATGGACCAGCGTCCTCGTAGGCGGGCAGCTAACCAGGGAACAACGGCTCCTGCCCCTGCGCCCGCCGCCAAGAAGGTGAAGAAGATCGCCTCCAAGAGCGACATGCCGGACGTGAAGCGCCGCTATTCTTATTGCCTTTTTGGGGCCAAGACCCCTCCTGCCACGCGACGGGCGATCAAGGGGATCGATCCTAGCTCCCAGCCAGGCTCGAGCTCTTCGTGCGGCTCGTCCTCGTCCGAACCCCCTGCACCTCTGCAGGGTTCGAAGTTGACGGAGAGCACTGCTCCCTCGGCCCTGAAGAAGAGTAGGGTGACTCCACCACCCATCGAGTTCGTGCTAGGCTCCTTGGGTGGTGGAGTAAGGAAAATACTTTCTTCTCCTGTTGAAGCTTTGCGCATTTGTTGGCTTGCTGATTCAATCTTGTTTGCCGCCTTCGACAGGGAAGAGGAGGAGGAGGAGGATGCCGTTGTCCATTGGGCCAAACAGCTCACGCAGCTAGAGCCGCCAAGGCCCTTGGAGGGCACGGGCTTAGCGGGAAGTAGTATGAATGATCCAGCGTCAAGCCACCAACCCAACCCCCGCCACGAAAGTATGGGACAGGTTTCCCCCGCCAAGGGTGGTGCGGAAGAACACCCTCCATCTCCAGCCAAAGGGGAGGGACAGACCGCCGAGGGCGAGGCCCTCCATGAGGGTCCCACTCTGCCCACTGATCAAGCTAAGGGGTCCTCGGCGAGGGCCTCCATGGAAGGATCTGCCAAGTCAACGCTATGGTTACCGAGGAAGGGGCGGTGGTCACGTCCCGACAACTGATGTTGCCGCGGAAAGCATAGCCCTTCCACGACAAACAACTCCAGGTAACTCGCTCGTTCTTTTGCCTTCTATTGCTTTCATCATTTTGCTCCAAGTCTCTGGTCCACCAATGCTCGTATCTCCTCATGATTGCTTGTTGCCTTTGCTTGCAGCCCCTTTGATTGAAGAGCCTGAGCTATTGGAACAGGTGGCCAATATTGGCAAGGACGCTGCTGTAACGCCCCCGATGCGGCTATATCTCCCACGTGTCGAAGCACGACTTAGAGGCATAACCGCATTGAAAGCAATGTCGCAAGTGAGGTAATCTTCACACAACCCATGTAATACATAAGGGAAAGAGATACATAGTTGGCTTATAGTCGCCACTTCACACAATACATAAATAAACATCCATCATCCAGAATACACTCAAGGTCCGACTACGGAACCAAAATAAAAGAAGACACCCCAATTGCTACACAGATCCCCGATCGTCCCAACTGGGCTCCACTACTGATCATCAGGAAAAGACACATAGTAACGACCACGTTCCTCATCGAACTCCCACTTGAGCTCGGTTGCATCACCTGACCGCTTCGTCGGCACTGCAACTGTTTTGGTAGAATCTGTGAGTCACGGGGACTCAGCAATCTCACACCCGCGAGATCAAGACTATTTAAGCTTGTAGGAAGGACAGAGTTGTAAGGTGGAGCTGCAGCAAGCGACTAGCATATATGGTGGCTACATTCGCAAAAGAGAGCGGGAAGAGAAGCAAGGCACGGTCGTGAAGCTAGTAGTGATCAAGAAGTGATCCTGAACTACTTACGTCAAACATAACTCCAACACCGTGTTCACTTCCCGGACTCCGCCGAGAAGAGACCATCACGGTTACACACGCGGTTGATGTGTATTTTCATTGAGGTCAACTTCGGGTTTTCTACAACCGGACATTAACAAATTCCCATCTGCCTCATAACCGCGGGCACGGCTTTTGAAAGATAATACCCTGCAGGGGTGTCCCAACTTAGCCCATTATAAGCTCTCACGGTCAACGAAGGATATTCCTTCTACCGGAAGACCCGATCAATCTCGGAATCCCGGACTACAAGACATTTCGACAGCAATAAAACAAGACCAGCAAAGCCGCCCGAATGTGCCGACAAATCCCGATAGGAGCTGCACATATCTCGTTCTCAGGGCACACCGGATTGTCCAAACTTCCGATAGGCCATCTCGAGTTGCCCTCGATGGCCACCGGCGGTCGACAGGTTGGACCAAGCACTCGAGAGGAGAACTGCCCGGGGTTAAAATAAAGATGACCCTCGGGCTCGTGAAAACCCGGGGAAAAAGGCTTAGGTGGCAAATGGTAAAACCAAAGTTGGGCCTTGCTGGAGGAGTCTTATTCAAAGCGAACTGTCAAGGGGGTCCCATAAATCACCCAACCGTGTGAGGAACGAAATCAAGGAACATAACACCGGTATGACGGAAACTAGAGGCGGCAAGAGTGGAACAAAACACCAGGCATAAGGCCGAGTCTTCCACCCTTTACCAAGTATATAGATGCATTAATTATAGCAGATATATTGTGATATTCCCCAACAAGTAAACATGTTCCAAAAAGGAACAACATCTCCATGTTCCAACAAGGAACAAACTTCATCTTCACCTGCAACTAGCAACGCTATAAGAGGGGCTGAGCAAAGCGGTAACATAGCCAATCAACGGTTTGCTAGGAAAAGGATGGTTAGCGGCTGACATGGCAATATGGGTGGCATGATAAGAAAGTGATAGGCATCGTAGCATAGGCATAGCAAAAGAGCGAGCATCTAGCATAGCAAAGATAGAAGTGATTTCGAGGGTATGGTCATCTTGCCTGTAATGTTCTCAGAGTTGTCGAAAGCTTGATCCTCGTAAGCGTTCTCAACAGGTTCCTCGTTCACGTACTCGTCTCCGGCTCTACCCAAAGCAAGAACACAAGCAAAGGAACCACAATAAATCACGGTGCAATGCACAAGCAACATGATGCAAAACATGACATGATATGCGAGATGTGATATGCAATGCGTATGCGCGCTCCGGAAGGAGAATGATGAACCAGGCATCAACTTGGCAAACCAAGTATGCCGCTGGAAAGATGAGATGATTTCGGTTGAAATCGATATAAAGATCACCGGAATCGGATGCACGGTTTGCAAATGACAAGCAAAACAAGAATGGCACAAATCTGCCATTAACAGCATGATACCACTTACCAAGCAACAAGAAAATAAGCTACTGCACCCAAACGTACCAGAAAAGCATATGGCAGTGATCTACTCAAGATGCTTGACAAAATATAAACACTGAGCTACGGCTAAATCACACCATAACAGGTTCAAACAAGCATGGCAAAAGTGCAAAACATATCAGCTTCACAGACTTAGTGAAATTACTGAACATGGCAAAAACAGCATCAGGTAGCAATGTTCAGAGCAAGAAAACAACATGCTACAGAAACTTATAATAGCAAAACATGGCATGGTATGAATCTACTCAAAGCATAGAACAAAAGTCCCTTACTGACCATAAGCCAAAAAGGATCAGAAAATATAGTAACATCCATGTCAATATCGCAAGTTTCGTTAACAGATTCAGCAACATGGCATGTCAAAAACAGATAACAAGTAGGCATGTTTAAGAGCTCAAAGCACTCGCTACAGAGCATCTCATGATAAATTAAGCATACATACATCAAGAAGACATGGCATAGAAGAAATACATGGCAAGAACAATATCATAGCATACACGGATCAACCTCAACAACCTTGGAAAAATTGAATAACATGTAAACAATCTGCCAGGAAACATTTTATAGCAAAAGTACATCTCGATTGACTCAAGCTATGACACTCCATAATTGCAAACAAGGCCATGGATGGATAGATCATAACCATATGTTCAAAACATCCTTACTGAAGTATCTCAAAATATGCATGGATCTCTCGGTAGCATCAAGTTAACATGGCATAAAAATATCAACAAAACTGGGGCTGAAATCAGCAACATCATGAAGCCTAGTTTGCATGCTTGTGCTAGTCACCACATAGATCACAAAAATACATGGCATACATCCCTGGAAAGGTGGCATGGCATATTACAAAACACATGTAGGACGCAAATTCGTAGGGTGCACACATCAATCATAGAAAAAATAACAAAAGTGCATGTTCTGTTAAGAAACAGAAACTAACATCACATAGCCATCTTCTAACAGAATTTCGGGCATCAAGATGAGTTCAAATGAAAATGATGCAATGGTATGAAATGATCTACTCTTTGAGGCGAACATTTTGACACATTACACGCACGAAACGGAGATACAGGTGCAAAGTTATGATGCGTTGAAAATGCCACAAATCAATCACCGAGACAAAAACTTAGACGAAATTTGAGGGGGGTAAAGAAGTCAACCCAGTGGATCTCAGATCCGCACGCGGATCGAGGGCAGCGGCGGCGCGGCTCCTCGCCGGAGAGGAGAAGAGACCGGGTCGGGGGCGCCGGTGGTGGGGCGGCGACGGCGCCCGGGCGAGGCGGCGGCGGGCCGGGCCAGGCAGTGAGGCGGCGCCGGCGCCGGTGGTTTGACCGGCGGCGGTGGCGCCGGAAGGGGAGGCGCCAAGCGGTGGAGGACGGTGGCGCTTGGCCGGGAGGGTCATGGTCGGTTGCCCGGGCGGCCGGCGCAAGGCTGACATGTGGCACGCGGGATTAGGCGGCGAAGGCGCTATGGCGGACACGTCCGGGCGGGCGGTGGACGTGTCCGTCGGCGGAGGAGGAAGGAGCTAGGGTTTGGACCCGGATTTGGACGGGAGGTGTTTAAATAGGCATAGAGGGAGCTAGGAGAGTCCAAATGAGGTGTAGTTTTCGCCCACACGATCATGATCGAACGACGGAGAGCATGGAAGTGACTTAGATGGGTTATTGGGCTGTTTTGAAAGGGTGTTGGGCTGCAACTTAAAAGAGGCCTTTCGAGAGTGCGGTTAACCGTTGGAGTACCAAACGAGCTCCAAATGACCCGAAACTTGACAGGTGGTCTACCGGTGGTATACCAAGGCCACTTGACAAACCTCGGTCCATTCCGAGAACGTTTAGTACCCACTCACGGAAAAACGTAAAAGGGGACGCCGGGGAACATAGGAGTGCCGGATTGCAAAACGGACAATGGGGAAAATGCTCGGAATCATGAGACGAACAAGTATGCAAATGCGATGCACATGATGACATGATATGAGATGCATGACGCGGACAAAATGCAAAATGAAGAAAAACCCAACCACGGAGGGAATATCATATCACAATGCCGAAAATGGCAAGAGTTGGAGTTACAAATATGGAAAATTACTTCCGGGGTGTTACAGCTGCTAACGAGGCTGCCAAGATTGTGGCCACAGAGGGTCAGGAACACATTGCCGGAGATATCCAGGAGGCCCCCAAGGAAACAGAGAAGACCTCTGGCAGCGCATCAGGATCGGGGGTAGTGGTTGAAGAGAAAATTCCCCTTTGAACCATGAACCCCCTTCCCTCGTTCGACACCTCGACTGGGACCCCACAACCATCTTCAAGCCAACTGGCATTAGTGCTTTCCCAGCCTGGACTCGGAGCCCCCGGTTCTTCCGCAGCGGTGAGCACAAATCTTGACGAGGAGATCCAGCATATCATGGCACCACTGTCCCAGCGAGTTGAAGAAGTCGATGGCTCCGTCAGTGCAGTCATGGACCTGTCCTTCCTGGAGTCCATGGCGACATGCATGAAGGAAATGCAGATAAGGTACTGCCAGAAGTGGCAAGCGCTTAAGGAGCAACGCAACTCCGCCAATAGCGTGGATCAGAAGCTGAGGGACAAGGACGGCGAGCTGCGCGAGGGCACGACAAGCAGTTCCAAGTCCTTCTGCGGCAATAGGAGATGATCACCATGGCGAAAGAGGATGTCGCTGCCCAGGAAGTCCGTCTAGCGGAGCGCGCAGCACTTCTGAATGCCAGGGAGAAGGACATATCTTCCCAGGAAGAGAACCTCGAGGCCACCCTTCACAAGAAGGACGGAGAACTGGAGGCCCTTTTCCAGCAACGCACCAAGGAGATGGAGGACAAGCACAAGGCGGCCCTTGACGCGCTCACCCTTGACTCTGCTTCCCAACTGAAGAAGGTTGCCAATGATCTTTCCGCTGCATCTAAAGCCAAGGTTGATCTTGATCAAGAGGTGGCCAAGCTGACGAAGGATCTTGCCGAGAGTACCAAGGAAATTGTGGCTCTCAAGGAGGAAGCCCATAAGGCGGAAACCCTTCTGAAGGAGGTGCAACACAGCTTTCCTCCAAGAGCCAAGATCTAGATACTGCCAATGGCACCATTAGTAACATGAAGGCAAGGCACGACACCTTGGAGAGCACGATCGAGTCTGCCAGAGCTCGTGAAAAGCAACTGATGAAGGACTTGGAAAATAAGAGGATCCTCCGGAAGGATGCGGGGGACAAATTGGCGAACCAAGTTGAGCAGCGCGATCTTTGGATCAAGAGTCTGGTTGACATTGCCGAACGCCTTTCTGCCCAGATCGCAACGATGGGCATGGAGAACCTGGCCTTCTCAGCTAACAGGCACGAGGTCCCGAGTGGTCAAACTAGCACTCTTCTTTGAAGGCTTGATCGAAGGGCTGGAGACACACGAGCAAGGAAGAGCCGCTCGTTTTGCAAGCGAGTCTCGAAGGCTTGCCCGCGACGCCCTCTTCATGGTCTTGAGCAACCTTGCCTATCGCCACCCCGACCTCAACCTTGCCGATGGCTTCAAGAGGCTCCCGACAGGTGCCGATGTTTCTGTTGCTTTAGAGAAAGCAGGTCCCTTTGCCGACAAGGTCCTCTCCGTCCCCAAGGCTTCATAAGGCCGCCAAGCGCAGCCCGAATTATTCACGTCGTTGTGATGCCCTGTAACAAAACATTATGCATGTCTCGTGTTTAGGTCTCATATTGTTCTTGTTCGTGTTGAACTGCTGTTTACTTAACATTAAATGCATGCTATCCCTCTTATGTTTTTCCCATGGATATTCGTATGGTTGGTTTCCTTCTATGCGTTTTGGTTGCTTGATAGTAACATGTTGTCGCGATAGCTGTGAGGAGCGGGTCCTTAGCATTCAGCTGGCGAGGACATGTCCCGGCAGGTTTTTCCTTGGGAGCCTTTGACGCTGCCACCCACTTTGTTGAGCAGTGCTCGAAACAAAAGCGGGGGCGCGGACAAAAACAACAAGGTGCCATCACATGAAAGGAGTTAACCATACAGAAAATCTTGGTTGTCCGAGGGATAAGCAAATGCAAAATTTGGAGAAAAAAATCAGTGGCTATGTTGACTTAGCTTTTGTCCACGCTTCCCTCCTCCCTCCATCACGGTCGTTCGTCATGTCCGCATGTCTTATGAGGATGGCACCTGTGTGTCTGTTCTAGATCCGCGACACTAATCAATAAAAAATGCAGAAGGAGAAAACTTGGCAGTTTATCAATTGCGCATCCACCCCCAGCAAGGGTCGGTGGGGATCGCATATCTCTTTTAGGTGATAATATGTGGTGAAATGGTAAGGTCGGCTTCCCTCTCCTCCCCCTTACACTTGTAACGGTATTACGACAGTTGGCACAAAGGTCACGATGGCACGTATGGCCTGGCCAGAGCATGCTTGTCAGGGCGTCAATCAACGGATTTGCACTAGCGTTTTACTCAGGAATTTCGCTTAGCGGGGCAAATATCGGACCGAGTTCCGTGTGGGCTTATCGACGTTGACGATGCTAAAGCCCAGTGTGGCTCGATCGTTGACAAGTTAAAGTGGTGGAGGAAAAAACATGTACCATATCACCTCGCCTTTTTCCCGAATGAGGGTTGCATGGCGGCCATGCTACCCGAGCCGTTTAGGGTCGCCGCGTCTCCACCACCTCTCGCTTCCACCGCCGTCGCAGCTGCGGCAAAGACAGGTGACGGAAACTGGGTAGGACGAACGAGAGAGTGATGTCACCTTCTTTCCCTCCCCCTCCTAAGCCGTTGGTGGAGGGACCGTCGATGTTGAGGACGACGCGTCTCGAAACGCCGCACATGACCTCGGGTTCGTGCAAGTGCTTCCCCCTACCTGGCATGCCAAAAATGTTGTGGCGGAACATGATCACCTATGGGGCCATCGACCCCTTGTGGTTCGGCAAGGGGGAAGGGCGCGTTGAACAAAGAGCAGAGGCCGTGGAGTAGCACGACAGCGGTGAGATGGGTATCTTTTACCCAGGTTCGTGTCACTGCGAAGCGTAAACCCCTACTTCTGCTTTGGTGGATTGGATGGAGGACCGTGACGAACACGCAGCGCCCAATCCCGGCAAGGCTGCCTCGGGGAGAGCAGCTACACGCGTACGAGTGTACAGTGGTTCGAATCCTATTTTAGGTTGCCATGGCCCTCCTTTTATAGGCTTAAGGGGTTACCACAATGGCAAAACAGTCATTACCTACTGATTAGATAGCCAACAGTGATATCATACCTAACTCTATCAGTTAGGACAAAACACATTAAATGAACTACTAGGTGTCACGCTGAGGATGAAGCCCGACAAGCCTGCCGCGCCGCTCAACCACCCTCTTGTCTGTCCGCATGACATGCCTCTGGACGGGCGTCACACAGGGTGGATCTTCTTTCCAAATGACTGCCACGTGAAAAATGACAGCCACTTAATCATTTAGGGACTCGACACCGCACCGATAAGTGACTTGTGTCACTGTGCGGTGGAGCGGTGGAGTCATGGAAGGGAGATCCGCCCTTGGCGGCCCCGGCAAGCTTGCTGGGGGAATCTTGAGGCTCGCCCTTGGTGAAGCCTCGACCTGACCTGGCTCGCCTGCTCGGCAAGGGAGGTTTTTCCTTAGTGATATCTTGTCCCTTTGGCTTATCTTGGTCTTCTTGATCTGCCCTTTGATTCCTCAAAGAGCTATCTCTCTGGCTTGGTCTTGTCCTGGATACCTGTTGCTGCCGGGTCAGAGGCCAACTGTCCGTGCACAAGTCAGGGGAAACATATACCTCCGTTCGTGTACCCCAATAGTAAGGAAGGGTTTTCTTCGGCTTACCTTTGTCTTTCTCTGTTTCCTTACCTCTTTCTTTATTCCTCATTGCTTGGTTACTTCCTTATTTGGTGGGTAAGGTGGTCGGGTATTCCTTTCCACCCTTGGTTCTTTAGCTCTTTCTGTTTCCGTAGTTTCTTCTTCTTTGTTATTGTCACAAATTACCGTTTTGGCATCAGGGTCAACTTCTTTATCAGCTTTCGCTTCATTTCCCTCAGCATCCTGGTGGACTTGTTCTTCCGTTTCTTCCTCACCAAATAGAAGCTCTTTGTTTTCCTAAGTTTGACTTTGACTCTGTCTTCTTCGTTGTTCTTGCTCCTTCTCATACCACTCAGGTCCTTTAGGATCCTGCATTCTTTTACCACTACGAGTCAAAATCTCATTAGTAGAAATAGAATTTTCTTTATCTAATTAAGCAAGAATCAAAGATTGGGTCTCAGAGATTTGAGAGCATTGAGTTTCTATCATGCGAGAGGGTTTATCAAGATTCTTTACCGCTTGACTTAACCCTTGAAAGATAGAGGATGTCGCCTAGAGGGGGGGGGGGGTGAATAGGCGTTTTAAAATAATTACGGTTTAGGCTTGAACAAATGCGGAATAAACCTAGCGGTTAATTTGACAAGAACAAAACCTAAAGCAACTAGGCTCACCTATGTGCACCAACAACTTATGCTAAGCAAGATAATTAACTATGTGATATCAAGATATATGACAAGGAACAATATGGCTATCACAAATTAAAGTGCATTATTTAAGGGCTCGGGTAAGAGATAAACGAGGCACGCGGAGACGACGATGTATCCAGAAGTTCACTCCCTTGCGGATGCTAATCTCCGCTTGGAGCGGTGTGGAGGCACAATGCTCCCCAAGAAGCCACTAGGGCCATCAGTAATCTCCTCACGCCCTCGCACAATGCAAGATGTCGTGATTCCACTAAGGGACCCTTGAGGCGGTCACCGAACCCGCATAAATGGCAACCCTTGGGGCGGTCACGAACCCGTACACTTTGGCAACCCTTGGGGCGGTCACCGAACTCATCAAATTGCTCGAGGCGATCTCCACAACCTAATTGGAGACCCCGACGCTTGCCCGGAGCTTTACACCACAATGATTGAGCTCCGAACACCAACAACCGACTAGGGCGCCCAAGCACCCAAGAGGAACAAGCTCAAGGGCACCAAGCACCCAAGAGTAATAAGCTTCTCAACTTGTAACTTCCATGTATCACGTGGAGAACTCAAACCGATGCACCAAATGCAATGGCAAGGGCACACGGAGTGCCCAAGTCCTTCTCTCCCAAATCCCACCAAAGCAACTAATGCTAGGGAGGAAAATGAGAGGAAGAACGAAAGAAGATCACAAAGAACTCCAAGATCTAGATCCAAGGGGTTCCCCTCACTTAGAGGAGAAAGTGATTGGTGGAAACGTGGATCTAGATCTCCTCTCTCTTTTCCCTCAAGAACTAGCAATAATCATTGGAGGGATTGAGAGTTAGCAAGCTCAAAGAAGGTCAACCATGGGGAAGAACACGAGCTCCAAGAATACGATCTCAAGGGGGAAGAAGACCCCCTTTTATAGGTGGGGAGAAAAACCAACCGTTATCCCCTCACTCAGCCCGCACGACGCGGTACTATCAAGACGGAGTTGCGGTACTACCGCTGTCGGTCATGCAGTACTATTACCGCAGTTGCGGTACTACCGCAAGTGCAAAGATCGCCGATGAAGGCACAGCCAGTGGCAACGAACGGTAGAACCGCCAGAGCGGTACTACATACTTCACGGTACTACCGTAAGGCAGGCAACACTAGTCGCGAGAGAAAGCACGGAAGTAAAAAATTACTCGTGCATCTACTTCCGCCGAGGAAGGACCTCGCAAAAATCCGCACAAGATTACCGCACACGAAGAGCGGTACTATCAGAGGGCGCGGATGTAAAATTACATCCGCCTACTTCCGCTCATGCTTTGCTAAGCTGGCGAGCCCACGGTACTACCGGCGTGTGGCATCGGTACTACCGCGTGGGGCACGGATGTAAAAATTACATCCGCCCCTACTACCGCTTCGAGTAGTCAAGCGCTGTCACGAGGCCGCGGTACTACCGCTCCCACAGAGCGGTACTACCGTGAGCACTGCAGATACTACCGCGGTGGGCTGCGGTACTACCACGAGGCCTGCGGTACTACCGCTCCGGAGAGCAAGATACTTCGCATGCCCCAGATTAGCAACACTAGGAGTCCTTCATTTTGCAGAGAAGACAACAGAGGGAAACAATAAAACCAGAACTGCCATAACTTCTACAAATGAACTCCGAATCGAGCAAACTCAAGCTTGTTGGAAACAAGACAACGAGTAGCATCGAAACAGCGAAGAAGTATGCCTAACAGAGAAGAGGCAGAGGAGGTATGCCTAACAAACAAAGGAGTGAAACCTCCAACAGAGAAGAAACGGCATATCCTCCAACATCGAAAACATCATAGAAGATGCATGTGAACTCCGTTTTCGATGAGCTCGAGCTTGTCATAAAAATGACCATGAGCTCCAAATATCACAAGGAGAAGAACCAAACAAGAACCAAAATAGATGATGCAAGGATGCAATGGTTTGAGCTCTCTACTTAATGATACGATCAAGCTACTCATCGAGAGCCCCCTTGATAGTAATGCGACAATCGATCCTATAACCCGGTCTCCCAACTACCATCATGAGACCGGTAAAATAGAAAACCTATCAAGGGCAAACCTTTGCCTTGCACGTGGTCCACTTGAGCTAGACGATGACGATCTTGACTCCCTCAAGTTGGACCACCTTTCTTGATTGCGTTGGCTCGATGAAGACTAGTTGATTGCTCCCCCATACTCCACTATGGGTGAGCCACTCTTCCGCACATATTCACAAGTCCATTGTCACCACAATGGACGGCAAGCTTCAAGCATTTGATCTCTTCGTGATGCTTCACTTGAATTTGCACACCGCAACCTAACCCCACAAAGAACTCTCACGAAGACCATGGGTTAGTACACAAAGCGTAATGGACAATGCTTACCATACCATGGGATCACTTGATCCCTCTCAGTACATCTTATGCGCTTTGTGTGTTGATCAACTTGATTCACTCTTGACTTAGTATTGATCAACCTTGATTCTTTCCAACTCTCTTCATTTGGATGATGTCTTGAAGGTAAACATGAATGATTCCAACTCTCTTCTTCAAGACATGCTTGCAATAAGCTCAACACTCACATGACCAATCTTTGGATGATTCCTTAATAGCACCTTGGTCAACACATAAACTCCTTGAAACCAACACATGGACTTCAAGAAAAGCCTATGGACAAATCCTTCAAATATAACTCAATGCAACCATTAGTCCATAGAGATAGTCATCAATTACCAAAACCAAACATGGGGGCACCGCATGTTCTTTCAACCCTTCTACCTTTCGTGAAAGGTAGGCTATTACCTTTTCATTATGATTGATACATCTTCAAAAGTCTCTGCTGAAGTTGTCTTGATGGAATATAAACTTGTTCATCGTCTCCTGAAGTTCATCCTCCTGACGATAGACACTGGATATATCCACTTTTTCATTAATAACTTTTTCAACAGGCTTACCTTTCTCTTGAGTAACCTTTTTAAATTCTTCCATGTCTTCAATGTGATATATTTTTCCAGTTGGCTTGGTGGCTCCTCAATATTCCATTGTTCATGTGCAAATACAATTTTCTCTATATGGTCCTCCCTTCTTCTAAGGTTAAAGACATAAATTGTCCTCCTGCACTAAAATCAAATGGATTTTGACTCCTCATTATTTCCATGATAAAACATATGAAGTATAACATACTCAACATAACCATGGTTAGGCATAAGTTCAAAATTTTAGAATATCTCTCCTAGGCTTTATATAACATTTTACCGTCTTCCTGGATGAATAAGGTGAGGTTTTTTCTCAATTTAGTGATCTTTGAGCTTGAAAGAAACTTGGCCATAAACTTTTCAGCACACATAAGCCAGTTGGTTATACTTCCTTGAGGCAAATCGATTATACCATTTCTCAGCGTCATCCTTTAAAGAAAACCTGAAGAGACTTAACAATACAAATTCTCGCGACACATCCTTCAATTTAAAGGTTCCACATAAAGTGTCATAGAACATGAGATGTGCTTGAGGGTCTTCTTCTTTAGTTCCTGCAAAGGCATGCATTCTAACTTCTTCAATGAGATCACAGTCAATCGAGTACTCTTTACCATAGTTAGTAGGATATTGATGAGTGATATTTTTACACTCATTTCACCTTTGTTTAAACCAAGATATTTCAATTAAAAAGAGATATTCACTCTGATATTGGTACTAATGACTAATGAATGCAAATGATTCCACAAATCCTCTCTTTGTTTTGTTTCCACGGGAAATGGGCTGAAAAGGGAAGAAGTCACGTGTGGATGTCGAATGGAAGTAGAATGGAGGAAGAAGGAATAAACAGGAGACATCTACGCGAATACAACCCAAAATACGGTGTTCCATACGGGAGCGAGTGTCGTATGGCGTGAATTCCTAGGCAGATCATCCACCTAAACAAATTTTGTAAATGGACCCCGTCAAAATGTCAACTGGGAGACGAGCATAGAAGCTAAAACCTCTTCATCATCATCCTCTTCCGCAAACCCTAGCCACCATCTCCATAGCCATCTCCACCACCATCAGAGTGCTCAACCATCCCAATCATACTCGTAATCGTGCATCACACAACGCATCCATTGTACGACATATTGCAATCAATTAATCTCAAGATGTGGTCTTCAATATTTTTTCTTCCCGCGATCTGATCTCCATGTGTGAGTAAGTTGGTAAGGTATGGGTTGAGTCATAGGCCTTGCAACCCGAGGTATTGTTGAAGGGATTAATGGAAGACTTGTACATAACGTCCCGATATAAAATTGTTCTGTGAAGATGTCTCTTTTCTTG
This sequence comes from Aegilops bicornis, assembly GCA_021605145.1. Lineage (NCBI taxonomy): Eukaryota > Viridiplantae > Streptophyta > Magnoliopsida > Poales > Poaceae > Aegilops > Aegilops bicornis. Next base: position 319,892,046 of record CM038675.1, read on the forward strand.
TCCGCGATCTTCATCCCTGCAGGTACCTAGGATCATGGAGATCGAGCATCAGTGACGCTAGGAGCAAGGATACCATGAAGTGTTATACCGCACACCGGTGATAGTAAGGTTTAGTAGGGTAACATGGATCATATCCTTGGGGAGAAATGAGGTGGAGCCATTAAACACCCAAAGCTCTTGTCTGATTTCATTATCTTAATTATCGAGGCAACCCCGCGCGACGGATAGGGCCTGCAGTAGGACCACTGATTCTTCATGGAGGACACATGCCGATCAAGATGTTATTTGGACACCCCCCCACTTCGATCTGTAACAAGCACATCTCTATGGGTGACTTCCAGTGCACAAATTAATATCTTATTTGATCCCAGTGGAAATACAATGTTGTAAACATAAGACCCCATAACCATACCTCTTTTTATTATAAGTGTTTGAATTACTATTTGCTTGATGATTCGGTCAAAAGCTGGATTTGACACTTTAACGAAAGCTTGCTAGATACAATCGCTTCAAGGTAATCTTACTCTCGTGGGTTTGATAACCCATGATCACCTCTAGGGAAATAGGTGCGGGGTACTCTTTTATGTTCCAATATCGGATCAATAAAAGGAGGTATCTGTTATACTATAGGAGATCTGGAAATCAATACTGGAGCACAATGATCCCTGATAGTATTCTTTGGTTTCAGAGTAATTGATATTTCTCAAAACAAAGTTTTAAGCTCAACGGTTTCACTATTTTTGTATTTTTCTATTAATGAAGCTTGCCCCTCCTGAGGAAAACGAGCAATATAACCTAAGAAGAGGGGTCAACTAGGTTGCCATCTGCATGCTCAGAAACATTTGGCTCTAACAGAGGGTGTTCAAGCACAGCTCCCTCCTCTCTGAGCTCCTTGTTGAGTGGATAGAATCACAAATTCACAATGTTGCGAGTGAAAGAAGGCGAGAAACATTAGTCTAGAGGAAGTAATCCTGTTGTGCGTAGAGTGGGGGTCCGTTTATAGCGACTAGTTGTGGTGCTTCATCGCACTCTTGTAAATGACTTTTTTCTTTCTCTTAATGCATAAGCACGCATGCCTCGTGCGTGTTCCCAAAAAATGGCCCCTCAAAAAGTATGCATGTCTTGTTCATATTCATCACAATACAAAAAAGTGTTTATTTTGCGGGAAATTTCTGATCTATTCATTTTCAATCATGACAGTACAACGATACATGTGTCTACAATTAGAGACAAGCCTTTCAACACCCGGGGTGCCCTACACCCTCATGAACAGAAAATAAAAAAAATAAAAAATTGATCATGTTTGATGTCCAAAGTTTCAGATTTCTTTATGTTTTCAATTTTCTAAATTTATTGTTCACGAGGTATAGGGGCACCCGGGGGTTATCACACCTTTTTCTTACCTCTAACGTGTTGGCTGATGCTCAAATTATCCCTAGTAAACTGCTTGTTACAGTACTGTAATAACCACAGAAAAATATGTTTTCTAGGGAAACAGAAAAACATATGCGCAATATTGCTCTCCGTCCATTCTGTTTTTTAGGTTTTGTACAACTATTTTGTTAACATGTTAATTCGAATAAGAAAAAGAATGACTGGTGGTTTCAGGTTCATCACAAAACAAACAAGTGTTTACCGTTAGAGCATCTCTAGCAGACCCCGTTATAGCCTCGACCCGCAAAATAACCGCCAAAATACAGGTCGGCGTGGAAAATGTTGCCCGACCAGACCCCGCAAACGCGTCCGACCCATATATATTTTTGAGGGGCGCGGCAAAATCTCATCCCCAACTCATGAATACGCATGTTTCCCTCTCACCCCTATGGCGCCCCGTATCCCAGGGAAGCGGTTGGCAGGAGGGACATTTCAGCCCGCGCCCTTTTCCCAACTCATTCCCCGCCGCCCGCCATTGGTTCCGCCCGTCTGCCGACGATTCTGGCCAAATCTACGGGCGGAATCGTGCCGTGGGGGCGCCCCTACCCTCTTCCACCGAGCCGCTGCACCCTCTGGATCCGCCGATCCGAGCCACCCCTAGTCGCCATCGCCACCCGGGATCGACCGCCACCGAGCCGCCGGAGAGCCACCGCCCCCGAGCCGCCGGTGAGTTTTTAGTTGTGCTTGTGCCGAGAGGTATGCATAGTTGGTTAACGCAACATGCGTTTTCTGTGAATTTAGATGGAATTGAGCTCGTGCGAGAAGTTTTTGCTTGATGATCCGTCCGATTCCGACGACTCGGATGTTGAGATGCTGCTTGCCAACTATCGCCAACAAACGTTGGTGATGGCCCTTGCCGTGAAGGAGCACAAAGATGAGAACCGAAAGAGGCGGCGTGGATCGACCGTCGGCCGTCTTTGCATTCCTCAGAATCGCCATCTCGGGAACGAGATGTTGATGCAAGACTACTTCGCGGAGAATCCAACATATCCGCCACACCTCTTCCGGAGAAGGTACCTAATGCGGCGATCTCTCTTTGTGAAAATTGTTCAAGCTTGCGAGGACAATTATCGGTATTTTACTCAAAGAAGAAATGTTGCGGGCTTGAAGGGATCTAGTGCATATCAAAAAATCTCGGCAGCTATGCGGGCAATTGCATACGGCATTCCGGCTGACTATACCGATGAGTACCTTCACATTGGTGAAGATACCGCAGTTGAGTCAGTGCGTAGGTTTGCCAAAGTGATCGTCCGTGTCTTTGGTCCTGAATATCTTCGGGCACCCAACGAGGAAGACACAAAAAAATTGACGGCATCTAAGGAGAGAAGAGGTTGGCCTGGCATGCTAGGTAGCATTGATTGTATGCATTGGACTTGGAAAAATTGCCCGAAGGCATGGAAAGGCTTGTATTGTGGCAAGTCTTGTGATGCCACAATTGTGCTAGAGGACGTAGCATCCGATGATTTACGGATTTGGCATTGCTTTTTTGGCATGCCGGGTACTCTCAATGATATCAATGTGTTGCAACGGTCTCATTTGTTTGCTAGGTTAGCTATTGGTGATGCTCCTGCTTGCAAACTACACTATCAATGGGCATGAATATACAAAGGGGTACTATCTTGCAGATGATATATACCCTCCTTGGTGCACATTTGTCGAGAGCATCAAAGAACCCACAACTAGGAAACAATGTGAATTTGCAAGGGTGCAAGAGGCGACCCGAAAAGACATTGAAAGAGCATTTGGGGTTTTGCAATCTAGGTTTGCCATTGTTCGTGGTCCTGCTCGTTTTTGGGACATGAGGACCTTGAAAAATATCATGATATGATGTGTTATTCTTGTTGGGGATCGTAGCAGAAATTTAAAATTTTCTACGCATCACCAAGATCAATCTATGGAGTAATCTAGAAACGAGTGGAAGGAGAGTGCATCTACATACCCTTGTAGATCGCTAAGCGGAAGCGTTCAAGTGAACGGGGTTGATGGAGTCGTACTCGTCGTGATCCAAATCACCGATGATCCTAGCGCCGAACAGACGGCACCTCCGCGTTCAACACACGTACGGTTGGGAGAGACGTCTCCTCCTTCTTGATCCAGCAAGGGGGGAGGAGAAGTTGATGGAGATCCAGCAGCACGACGGCGTGGTGGTGGAAGTAGCGGGATCTCGGCAGGGCTTCGCCAAGCTCAGCGAGAGGGAGAGGTGTCACGGGAGGGAGAGGGAGGCGCCAGGGGCTTGGGTGCGGCTGCCCTCCCCCCCCCCACTATATATAGGGCCCCTAGGGGGGCGCCGGCCCTAGGAGATCCAATCTCCAAGGGGGGCGGCGGCCAAGGGGGGAAACTTGCCCCCCTGGGTTGCTGGGCGCCCCACCCCTAGGGTTTCCAACCCTAGGCGCAGGGAGGCCCAAGGGGGCGCACTGCCCACCAGGCTGGTTCCCACGTCACTTCAGCCCATGGGGCCCTCCGGATAGGTGGCCCCACCGGTGGACCTCAGGACCCTTCCGGTGGTCCCAGACAATACCGATTACCACCAAACCTTCCCGGTGCGAAACTGGACTTCCTATATATAAATCTTTACCTCCGGACCATTCCGGAACTCCTCGTGACGTCCGGATCTCAACCGACTCAACAACTTTTGGGTTACCGCATACTAATATCTCTACAACCCTAGCGTCCACCGAACCTTAAGTGTGTAGACCCTACGGGTTCGGGAACCATGCAGACATGACCGAGACAACTCTCCGGCCAATAACCAACAGCGGGATATGGATACCCATGTTGGCTCCCACATGTTCCACGATGATCTCATCGGATGAACCACGATGTCGAGGATTCAATCAATCCCGTATACAATTCCCTTTGTCTAGCGGTATTGTACTTGCCCGAGATTCGATCGTCAGTATCCGATACCTTGTTCAATCTCATTACCAGCAAGTCTCTTTACCCGTTCCGTAACACATCATCCCGTGATCAACTCCTTGGTCACATTGTGCACATTATGATGATGTCCTACCGAGTGGGCCCAGAGATACCTCTCCGTCACACGGAGTGACAAATCCCAGTCTCGATTCGTACAACCCAATGCAGACACTTTCGGAGATACCCGTAGTGCACCTTTATAGCCACCCGATTCGTTGTGACGCTTTGGTACACCCAAAGCATTCCTATCATATCCGGAGTTGCACAATCTCATGGTCTAAGGAAATGATACTTGACATTAGAAAAGCTTTAGCATACGAACTACACGATCTTGTGCTAGGCTTAGGATTGGGTCTTGTCCATCACATCATTCTCCTAATGATGTGATCCCGTTATCAACGACATCCAATGTCCATGGTCGAGAAATCGTAACCATCTATTGATCAACGATCTAGTCAACTAGAGGCTTACTAGGGACATGGTGTTGTCTATGTATCCACACATGTATCTGAGTTTCCTATCAATACAATTATAGCGTGGATAATAAACGATTATCATGAACAAGGAAATATAATAATAACCAATTTATTATTGCCTCTAGGGCACATTTCCAACAATTCTTCACAATATGATTCTCGAAGATGAGAGAGGCATGAACTTGGAGTCCTTCTACGATAACGTGGGTAGCCGTGTGAAACCAGCTAGAGACCCTAACCGCATTAGAGCTTTTCTTTAGACCTACAAGAAGATTGAAAATGCAAACACCCACTTTCAGCTGCAGGATGATTTCATTGAGCACCATTGGCAAAGGGCTGAATAGTAATAAAACTCATTTTTATATTCATTTTCATTTAATTCATGTGTGATTTGTATTCGGGACAAGTTCTATATTGAATTATTTAGTTTGCTTCGGTGATTTGAATAATTATTTGTAATGTGGTTGATTGTTGTATTGTGGTGTGGTATTGATATTTTTCTGAATATGTGCACATGTGTCAAATTTAGATCAATCCGTATCTGATTTGCGGACCGGCGGAAGCGGCGCAAGAGCAGACCCCGCAAAGCTGACCCGTAAAAGAGCATATTCCGTGAATATCCTTTTATACGGGACCGTTTTGCAGGGTCTGACTCCGTGGCTGCTCGCGCCGGCCTGCAAAGTCGTTTTCCCACGAACTGTGAACACGTTTTGCGGGTCGATGTTATACGGAGTCTGCTAGAGATGCTCTTAGAGACGGGCCTTTCAACACATGGGTGCCCATACACCCTCATGAATAGTAAATTGAAAAAAATAAAAAAAATATTTTGATCATGTTTGATTTCCCAAAGTTTTAGTTTTTTTTATTTTGTATTTAGTTTTCTTTTAACTTATTGTTCATGAGGTATAGGGGCACCTGGGAGCTATCAGACATTTTTATTACTACTAACGTGTTGGCGGATGCTCAAATTATCCATAGTAAACAGCTTGTTACAGTAAAGTAATAACCACAGAAAAAGAGGATTATGGGGAACATAAAAATATATACGCAACGTTGCTCTTCGTTTATTCTGTTTTGTTAACCTATTAATTTTGTCGGATTCATGGCTCCGTAGACCCAAAAAAGGTTCGAATTCTGGGGCGTGTGCGAAGAACTCAACCTCTCTAGCCAACCGGTTCGTCGCCTCCACGGCCTAGCTCGATGAACAAGAAAGGAAAAAGACACATCAGTTTACACAGGTTCAGGCCACCTTGTGGTGTAAGACCCTACTCCTGCTTTGGGATGGATTAGCCTCGCGAAGGGCTGAGGATGAACTAGTACAGAGGAAGAACAACCTCAGGAGGTCTGTTCTTGTGTGGGTGTGAGCTAAGGATTCCTCTCCCCTCTCTACAGTGGTGGCTAGCCCATATTTATAATGACTTTGGTCCTCTACCTCCAAACGAAGGCGATAAGGGATCCCACAATGGCCAATTTTGAAGAGGGACAAGTAGTACATCTTATCCTGAGGAAAGGTGGTCTTCGCCTGCAAAGCTTCTGGTCGTGACGCCATGGTGGGTTCGGCGATGACATCTGTCCTGGCGGTCTTGGTCTTGTTGCACGGGAATGGAAACCTTTGGTTAATACCTCGAGACCCCGCGCCTGCGTTTGCCTCCTTAGCACCAAATAGGAACCTGTTGTTCTGCGCCTGCTGGCACCCGACTGGCGTTGGTCGTCATGGCTTGCGTCACCTCAACCTCATGAGGTGGGCGCCTGCGTAGGAATCTCTGCTCCTCGGGAGCTAGCCTGGGGAGGCCGCTCCCTCCGGAGGTTTTGGCGTCGTCCGTTTCGCGAGGGTCTTGTCTTGAAGGTGCTGAAGATGGGCCATACAAGGCCGTCAATGGAGTCACGCCGTGGGCCACAGGCAGACAGGTCTAGGTACCCTGGTTCCAGAACGCCGACAAATTCAAAAAGAAAAGAAAAAAATGGCGGTTGTAGATTCATCACAAAATAAATAAGTGTTTACCATTAGAGACGGGCCTTTCAACACCTAGCGCCCCTACACCCTCATGAACAGTAAATTAAAAAAATTGATCATGTTTGATGTCCCAAAGATTCAGATTTTTTATTCTATGAATTTACTGTTCATTAACTATGGGGGCACACAGAAGCTATCACACCTTTTTCTTACCACTAGCCTGTTGGTGGAGCTCAAATTATCGTAGTAAACAATTTTTTAGGGAAGTATACAGCTTGTTACAGTACAGTAATAACCACTGAAAAATATGAGTTATGGGGAAAAAGAAAGATATATAGGCAATGTTGCTCTTCGTTCAGGTTCTGTACCATTATTTCGTTAACCCTGTTAATTCAGAAAAAGAAAATAACCTTTTTCTTACCGCTAACCTGTTGGTGGAGCTCAAATTATCGTAATAAACAGTTTTTTAGGGAAGTATACAGCTTAGTTACAGTACAGTAATAACCACAGAAAAATATGAATTGTGGGGAAAAAGAAAAATATATACGCAATGTTGCTCTTCGTTCAGGTTTATTTCATTATTAACCCTGTTAATTTGGAAAAAGAAAATACCTCCAAATTTATGAAGGTTTCAGGCCGCTCCCTCCGGAGGTTTTAGCGTCGTCCGCCTCACGAGGGTCTTGTCTTGAAGGTGCTGAAGATGGGCCATACAAGGCCGTTAATGGAGTCACGCTGTGGGCCGCAGGCAGACAGGTCTAGGTACCCTGGTTTCAGAACACCGACAAATTCAAAAAGAAAAGAAAAAAATGGCAGTTGTAGATTCATCACAAAACAAATAAGTGTTTACCGTTAGAGACGGGCCTTTCAACACCTAGCGCCCCTACACCCTCATGAACAGTAAATTAAAAAAATTGATCATGTTTGATGTCCCAAAGTTTTAGATTTTTTATTCTATGAATTTACTGTTCATGAACTATGGGGGCACACCGAAGCTATCACACCTTTTTCTTACCACTAGCCTGTTGGTGGAGCTCAAATTATCGTAGTAAACAATTTTTTAGGGAAGTATACAGCTTGTTACAGTACAGTAATAACCACTGAAAAATATGAGTTATGGGGAAAAAGAAAAATATATACGCAATGTTGCTCTTCGTTCAGATTTATTTCATTATTAACCCTGTTAATTTGGAAAAAGAAAATACCTCCAAATTTATGAAGGTTTCCGTCGCCGGGACTTGAACCCGGGTCTCTCGGGTGAGACTACGACATATTTGTATGTCTTGCAAGATTAAGTTCTTCCTAACTGAACATATCAGCACACACGTATGACGTCCGCGTCCATGCAACGCAAGAGAAAGATATCCATCTAGTCGAATGGCTCTATGTGTTGAAAGTTGGCATGCACCAAAAGTGCTTGGGCCTGGATAGTGGATACATGGTGTGATCGGTACGGAGATGGCATCATTCCGTGACTTTATCACATCGCCAGTGATACTAATCTTGGCCGCATCTCAACTACTCACCTCCACCGAAAAATGTGATGCTGACCATCAAATCTTGCGCACCATTGTTGCCTTTTTCATAATAAATGTAATGATATCAGTTTGATGTTTTGGATGGTAGCAGTAGTACAATTTTGGATACGAGTTGTAGTAACTCCGCACAACTTCAGTGCATGCTACTCCTATTTACTCTACACTAGCATAGTATTAAAATTGTTCTTATATTTTGGGACGGAGGTAGTAGTTGTTTGTTCCTGTCTACTTTGGTTTGGTCACCCCCATTATATGCCTTTTGAAAACAAATTAGGCGTCTCTTACCTTTATTAGTTTTTCCTTTTTCAAAGACATATTATGGGAAGTTAATATATGTATATATAACTTTTCAGTTTGTATATGTGCAAACCATTTTATGCATAGGTATAGTACATGCGACGATGCGAAACTGAAATAAATAAAGCAAGTTTCTATTGGGGAAGTATCTTAATATGGTCCAAAACATGAGAAAAGAAAGGGAGAAAACTTAGGAAATGCAGAAAATGTGCTTTGAAGTGAACCCCCTAAAAGCTCAAATTCCTTTGTTTGTTTAAGGCTTTGGTGATAGATGCTACACTGTTGAAGTATCCATGTATAAACATGTTTTATCCCATTGCACATATGCATAATAATTACGGACTTGTATGCATGATTAAGATTCCACCCATAAAATCATCGATTCACATTCAGGGCATGTTTGCTTAGCAAGATAGGAAAATGGCAATGCCATATTGCACACTAGATGAACAAATGGAAGTTAGATTTCTCTCATACCGAAAATGTATGAATCTTTCCCAAAAGTTGGATTTGATGAAGGTTTTCCTTTGAATGATTCGTCCTAAGGACTACAAAGCAATCATTAAGGCAAAAAAAAACTCGTATGATTGCTATCCTAAAATTAAACAATTCATATAGGGAATTCCTAAGGACTAGAATCCTCAAAAAATCCCTTAAAATTTCTTTGAATCAAAAAGACTGGCCACTCTATCAGCTCTCTCACAAAGCCCATGATTTCTACTCCATCTTCCTTGGCACGGCCCAAAATTTAAACATTGGAACTTCAAATTTTCGCGCCTTTTCTTGTTTCTCGCTTCCTTTCTTTCCTCTAATGATTTACGCTATGAAAACCGCTTGATCACGAAAGATGTTTTATGAAATTGCCAATTCATCACGACACTTCCATAACAGATACACATAACACAGTTCCCTTCTGGAGAACTGATTAATTAATGTACATCTTAATTATACACTTACGCAACAAGAACACACACATGACCAGATCACTCTAGTCTTCTTGAGACCTGTATACCCATGGCTACTTGTTGTGCTTGGTCCTAGTAATCTAGGGCAACACGCCATGCTTATGCATAAAAGCTACATATATATATAAGGTATAGCATGCCGGGCAGCTAGCCCTAGCCACCATGCATAGATCGATCAGTCGTCCTCGCCCTACCTATTATAGGCCAACCATGTTTGCGAAGGTTTCGAAGTCTATGGAGAGCAGGGGGGCGTCTGCAGCCACATTGTCATCCATGCCGATGTAATTCTCGTTGTTGTTACCATGGTCAACAACAGTTGTGACACCGGTGTTATTAGTTGCACTACCTGCGCCGGCGACGGCCACCATGGCCACATCAATGAGGGGTTCAATAGCCGCTGGCACGGGCATGGGCATGGGCACGTTCGATCGAGCGACGTGGCCGTAGAGAGCGAGGACGTGCGTCTCGGCGATGGCCTTAATATTGGCAGGTGTGAGGCTGCCGCGCCGGTGATCGGGGACATAGGGGCGCGGCACGGCGGGGAAGTTGAACTCGCGCGGTGGGGTATCTCCGTAGTAGCAGAAGAGCGCGACGTCGTAGGCGAGCGCCGCCTGCTCTGGGCACCGGAATGTACCAATCCACAGCCTATCGCGGGTGCGGGGCACGCGGATCTCCGCCGCCCATCGGCCCCAATGCCGCTGCCGCACGCCCATAAGCCCCAGGTTCTTGCGAGGTGCCGTCGGCTTCGAACTCGCACCACGGCGGCGGTGGGTGCGGCGGCCAGCTTCCTCCCTCCTCATCTCCCCAGTGTTGGCCTCCATAAACGAGCGCCTGCAAGGAAAAACACTCGTGTGCGGTGAGGAAGGACGAAGAGAGAACGCTGGTGGCGTGTGGTGTGCACAAGGGACCGGGCAGTACGTACGGCTTTAAAGTGTAGCAACGGCGCCGAAGAGGGGACACGTGGCCGCATGCGTGTACCAGCACTACTCATCATTTATGATAGGGATACTCCTTCTAGATTTGCATCGACCTTGGCAAGGTTTCACTTACGCCTGCCTAATCTTGGCTCCATCTCAACTACTCACCTCCACCAAAAAATGTACAAAACCTTTTTAGACACCAACAGGCTGGATTTCCTCGTGTGCACGAAACCTTAAAATGTGATGCTGACCACCAAACCTTTTGCAGCGTTCTTGCCTTTTTCTCATAATAAATGTAATGATATACTGATTTTTTGGATGCTAGGCTAAGAGGGTGTTTGGATACTCTCTAGTCATGTGACTAGTAGTAGTCAGACTAGAAGTTTTTAGTCAGGCCTTGTTTGAAAGGTGACTACTACTAGTCATCATTAAATGTCTCAGTATTAAATGTCCCTTGTGCAACACCAATTAAAGGAGAGAGAGGGGGACTTTAGTCAGTAAAAGTCAGGGGTGTTTGGAGGTTTACTGACTAAAGGTGACTACTACTAGTCTCTAGTCAGTAAAAGTTGGGGATGGGGTGACTAGAGACTAAACTAGTTTTAGTCACCCACTAGTCAGGGGTGTTTGGAGGTTTACTGACTAAAGGTGACTACTACTAGTCTCTAGTCTCTAGTCTCTAGTGATCCAAACACCCTCTAATGCGCGCGGTTTCCGACCAAGTGTGCACGTGATTTCCTTCTGCAGCAACATCCGTCCCGGAAATCCCCAGTTAGATACTACCTCTTTTCTTTTAATCCTGATATTAATTAGCGGGCCCCACAGATAAAATCAAGGGGTGCGTATTAATTAGTGGCCCCGACAAATTAATTACCGATGGGCCCGACAGTTAAAATCGGGGAGGGGTGGAATTAATTACTGAAATCCAGAATTAAATTGCCCGCAAAAAAAATCCAGAATTAAATTCAAGGTGGGGAGACATTTTGGGGCGTGCCCCTAACCGAGAGTTGCCACGGCCGCTCGTTTCGCTATTTTAGATACGGGTTGTAGTAACTCCGCACAACTTCAGTGTGTGTTTTTTTTTTGAGCATTAGTACAGACACAAGCGTTCATATACATGCGCATACACTCATCCCTATGAACACACACACGCACACCCTACCCCTATGAGCACCTCTGAGAGACTGAGCCGGCATATCATCTTGAGATTTACGAAGTCATCGTAGGCGCCTCTTCGTCGACGGGAACGTCTCCTCCCACTGAAAGCGCATCGCCGGAAATCCTGAAATAAATCCAGGAATAATGCGAGCACCAGGATTTGAACCCTGGTGGGTTGGGGATACCACTGTCCACCTAACCAACTCAACCACAGGTTGATTCGCAACTTCAGTGCGTGTTGGTCGTTTGTTTCTGTCTACTTTGGTTTGGTCATCCCCATTAGTACATGCCTTTTGATAACAAAATTATGGATCTCTTACCTTTATTAGTTTTTCCTTTTCCGAAGACATATTACTGGCAGTTAATATATATAACTTCTCAGTTTGTATATACGCAAACCATTTTATGTCAAGGTAGTACATGTGGTGATGTGAAACTGAAATAGTTGAAGCAAATTTCCTGATTAGGCTGTTATGGAAGCATCTTAATATGGTCCAAAGCATGAGAATGAAAAGGGAGAAAACTTTGGAAATGCAGAAAATATATTTTGAAGTGAACCCCCTGAAAAGCTCAGATTCCTTTGTTTGTTCGGCTTTGGTGACAGATGCTACATTGTTGAAGTATCCTTGTATAAACCTGTTTTATTGCATCACACATGCATTGTAATTATTGGACTTGTAATGCATGATCGAGATTCCAACCAGAAAATCATCGACACACATTCAGGGCATGTTTGATTAGCAAGATAGGAAAATGACAATGCCATATTGCACACTAGATGAACAAAAGGATGTTAGATTTCTCGCATCGAAAACGAATGAATCTTTCCCAAAGGTTGGATTTGATGAAGATTTTCCTTTGAAGTGTACTACAAAGCAATCAATGAGGTAAAAAAAACTCATATCGATTGCTATCCTAAAATTAAACAATTCACATAGGAAAATTTCCTAAGGACTATAATCCTCCAAAAATCTCTTAAAATTTCTTTGAATAAAAAATCCTGGCCCTCAATCAACTCTCTCATGAACCCATGATTTCTAATGCATCTTCCTTGGCACGGCCCAAAAATTAAAACATTAGAACTTCAAAAAATTTGCGCCTTCTAGCGTTTTGGCGCCTTTTCTTGTTTCTCTCTTACTTACTTTCCTCTAATAATTTACGCTATGAAATCTGCTTGATCACAAAAGATGTTTTATGAATTGCCAATTCATCACAACACTTCCATCACAGAGACACACTACACAGTTCCCTTCTCAAGAACTTATTAATTAATGTACAACTTAATTAAACAGTTACGCAACAAGAACACACACGACCAGATCACTCTAGTCTTATTTGAGACTTGTATACCCATGGCTACATGTTGTGCTTTGCTCTGGTAATCAAGGGCAGCACGCCATGCTTATACATAAAAGCTACATATATAGAAGATATAGCTAGGCAGCTCGCCCTAGCCACCATGGATAGATCGATTATTAGTCGTCCTCGCCCTCGCCCTGCCTAACATAGGGCAACAATGTCCGCGAAGTCGTCGATTCCCATGGAGAGCAGGGGGTCGTCCTCAACCACATTGTTGTCCATGTTGATGTAATTCTCGATGTTGTTACCATGGTCAGGAGCAGCAATGACACCAGTGTTATTAGTTGCACTACCTGCGGCGTCGGCGGCCACCATGGCCACATCAGCGAGGGGTTCAATAGCTGCTGGCACGGGCATGGGCAGGGGCACGTTCGACCGAGCGATGAGGCGGTAGAGATCGAGGGCGTGCCTCTCGGCGATGGCCTTGATATCGGGGAGCGGGAGGCTGCCGCGACGGTACTCGGGGACGTAGGGCCGTGGCGCGCCGGGGAAGTTGAACTTGCGCGGTGGGGTGTCTCCGTAGAAGCAGAAGAGCGTGACGTCGTAGGCGAGTGCCGCCTCCTCAGGGTACTGGAATGTGCCGATCCACGGCCTGGCGCGAGTGCGGGGCACGCGGATCTCCGCCGCCCACCGACCCCAGTGCCGCTGGCGCACGCCCATAAGCCCCAAGTTCTTGCGAGGCACCGACGACTTCGAGCTCGCGCCGCGGCGGCGGTGGGCGCGGCGGCCAACTTCCTCCGTCCTCATCGCCCTAGTGTTCACCTCCATGCACGAGCGCCTGCAAGGAAAAACACTCATGCGCTATGAGGAAGAAGGACGAAGAGAGAACGCCAGTGGCGTGTAGTGCACAGGGGACCGGGCAGTACGTATGACTTTAAAGTGTAGCACGGCACCGAACAGGGGACACTTGGCCGCACGCATGCACCAGCACTACTCATCATTTATGACGGGGATACACCTTCTAGATGTGCATCGACCTTGGCAAGGTTTCACTTACTCCCACCTAAACCTAGTTATTAATGAAGCTAATCCATATTTGTCTTTTTCCTCCAAAAAAATCCATATTTGTCTCTTAACATTTATAGAGGAAATTACATATTGCATCCCCTACCTATACGAAAAGTGCGGGTTGGTCCCCAACTTTAAAATTGAAATATCAACTCAAACCTTTCAAACCAGACATATTTTGTCCCTCTACTCACCCGTAGTGGTATGGATGCTGACGTGACCTAGATTTTGTCAACTAGGTGTCCACCTCACCCCCTTCCCCCATCACCACGAGCGAGCACGTTATGGACGAGCCCCGGTGAACCATCCCGCATGTGTTTGTTTGGTTGCATTTGGGGTGGACAACGCTAATGCACATATGGATTGAGAGGCTAGAGCTGGTCATAGTCGTGTACCAAACGAGTGGAACGAGGGTTTTGCATTACATGGACAAGAACCCAACAACAAGGCAACTAACGTCCTAATGAAAGCATGTCGTCACCGCCACATGCATGCCGCCACTATTTTGTTGTTGTCGCAATGCCCGACAACCGCTTGTCTAGGCCGGAATGATGCAATCTCCACTCTGATCATTCTTTCCCCTCCTCGCATCCCTACACAATTTCTCCCTCATCACACAGACCTCATTGCGCATTCATGCATCTTCCCCGTCCTTTAATGTCAAGGATGGCCCATTTATCCCACCCAGCTTCGTCTACGCCTTTTTGGCCTTTTCGCCTCAAGCGTCACCCCATCATTTCTCGATGAGCCATTCCGCCGACATACGTTTGGCAGCATCCAGGGTCGATAGCACTCATGCATGTACGGATCGAGATGCTAGAGTTGTCTTAGTTGTGTGCCAAACCAGTGGAACGAGGGTTTTTGCGTTACATGGTCAAGAGCCCAACAAAAATACAACTAACGTCCGAATGAAAGCATGCTGTCATATCCACAAGCGCTACCCCATCATTTCTCAATGAACCATCCCGCTCGCATTGGTTTTGCATCATAACGCTCATGCACGTATGGATCAAAAGGCTAGAGGTGTCTTAGTCATGTACCAAACTAGTGGGATGAGGACTTTGTGTCACATGGTCAAGAGACCAACAAAAAGGTAACTAACATCCGAATGAAAGCATGTCGTCATCTCCACATGCATTATGTCGCTATTTTGTTGTTGTAACAATGCCCAACAACCGCTTCTCTAGGCCGGAACGATGCAACCTCCACCCTGGTCATTCTTTCCCCTCCCCGCATCCCTACACAAGCTCCCTCGTCACGCAGACCTCATCACAAGCATCCATGCACCTTCCCGCCCTTAACGTCAAGGATGGCCCCTTAATTCCACCCAGCTTCATCTACGCATTCTTGGCCTTTTCCCTTCAAGTGCCAACCCATCATTTCCCACGCTTTTCATCCACCATCTCTGTCTAGCTTGTTAAGATCGAGAATGACTCGATGTCCTCTCTACAGGGACCATATCGGGCCCAGGTTGTGCACCTACCTTCATATCATGGGAATTTCATCAATATTTAGGCTAGGCTAGAAGACAACAGAGAAGGTGTTGGATGCAGTGTTAGAACCCATGAATGAACGGGGGGGGGGGGGGGGGAAGAGAGAGAGAGAGATGGAGAGGGAGAGAGAGAGAGTTGGATTCTGGCATGGATACCCAATCAGGAAAGTGGGCCACGTTAGCACCAATACGGTTTCAGATGAGGAAGGTACTAAATGTGTCCGGTTTGGAAAGTGTATGGTTCAATTTGTCCGGTTTGAAGTGTGAGGGACTAAACCCGCACCTTTTGTATAGTTGTGGCAAAAGTGTATATATCGTATGAAATTGATATGTCACCACTACATTGAAGTAGTCGAATATATTTATATGTATATCGCAAAGAAGATATAGTTTGCAAACTGCCTATCATATATTTATACATACTGACTATTTTTTTAAGCTAACAGAAAGATAAATCACCACAAAAGTAACGTATGGAAGATATGCGCATGCATGCAATGTTGTTGATGGTTAGCCTTTAATTCTCTACATGAGTTTCAAGCCTTAATTTATGGCTGCTTTGGCATATATGTTTATTCTTTATCTGTAAATGAAACCCCATAAAATTATGCCTAGGAGCGAGTCACTTTCTTCCCACCACAATGGCGATACTAAACTTGAACCGGTTAGTGATTATACTTATAGTGATATGTTGGCATCCATGTTGTTAGCATCGTGAGTGACATGGTATTTGTGTGGGCCAAATGTTTGAGGGATAAGGCTGAGGCCGTGGTCTTGGAAGCCAATGTACTGAAACAAGACCTTGTCAAATGTTTCTCACATGCTCAAACAAATTAAAATGTTTACGGTTGTGGAATCCTAAAACAAGATGTGTTGTATGTGGGGACGACTACAATAGAAACAACCCTTGTGGTGAAAGGATAGAAAAATCAACTTGGGTCATCAGATCAGAGATAGATGGCATAGATGCAAGTTACAAAACTCACACCATAAAGTTTTAAAACTTACACCGATGAGTTCTAAAACTAAAAAACTAATCCGAGTCGTGTATCTTCAATCTAACGACCCAAGTTGATTTGTTCTATTCTTTCACCAAAAGGTTTTTTCTATTATAGTTGTCTGGAATGCATGTTTACATAATGCATTTAGCATTGATCTCAATTATACCTTAACACTAGGGAATGATGAATTATGTGTTGATCAATCGAGATGTCATGTGTGTTCAAAGGGTCAGTGGTTGATCTTTCTTAAGAGAAAAATGAGTATAGAATTATATGAGGGGACGACACAGAGATTATGTTTGAGAGGTTGTAGCAGTAAAAGAGAGGCCTACAATCGTGCTACCGATGAGCTACTTAGAGATACTTAAAGCTGATAAAGCAACCAACAACCTTCAACGTTCTAAAATCCTCTATGTTGCCCCCAAATCCCCCTGTACAGTGCTAGATGTGGCATTGAAGATCATTATGTTCCTCTCTTTCCAAATCCACCATTGAACCAGAATGGCCATCATGTCGAAGTCATTCATTTATCTCTCGTGGACTACCTTCCTAGCTGTTAGGCATTGTTCCTTAGTACGAAAAAAGTTGGTGCTCGGGGTGGGAAAGTCAAGTCCAACCTAGTGATGCACCTTGGCCCACACCTGCTGAGGGAACCTGCATTGAATAAACATGTGCGAGAAACACTCTAGGAGGGGAGGCACATCTGGCAAGTTGTCTAGTGTGGTCACCCAAGAACTGCAAGTTGTCTATAGTGAGGCATTTCCTACATTGAGCCACAAGAAGCATTTGCAATGAGGTAGATTTGACTTCTATATAGCCTTAGCATAGGCAAAGCAGTGATTTGCCACAAAGGAAAAAATGTATGTGCCTTTGATAGAGAAGGTCATGTGAATGGAAGGAATCCACACGACCGCATCATAAACACTTTGTATCAGGTTGGCCTCCATAACAAGATCCTAGAGGCAGTGGTACTGAGAGAGAGCATGGGGAAAGGCCACCATGAATGTCCCTAGTATGGTTGTTGTGGTTGAGGCCCTCCGCGACTGTGTGAACTTGCCTATGCACGTAGGTGACAAGAACGGAGGCAACGTCCTAGACTGACTTCCCACCGAGGAGCTAGTTATCTCTTACTAAAGAATTGTTTGTGGCAACCATCATACAAACGGGCAAGCGAGCCTGCGCTAAAGAGGGCGTCTGCTGCCATGTCGACATCGTTAGGGACCATGATCCAAGGGTGCGACTCAGGATTCCAACGCGACCAATCCCATTTTCAGTGGAGCATTGTGCCGAAATGACGTAGATTAAGGATCACAAGGCTGTCATTTTGGATTGGCATGCAGAATCATGACCATGACAAGAGGAAATGATGGCCATTTACCTCTATTTTTCCTTTCGATACAAAGGCACAACAAAAATGATTGACAATGTTGAGAGCCCTTGCTTGCGGGTCGAGCACCAATTGGATGTCCAACGGAAGCGTCATCATGGATAATTCAGTGAGGGTGAGGCGACCACCCATGGACAGAGGTTTGAACTTCCGGCCAACTAGATTATTCGAGAAATTGTCGAGGAGAGGCCAAAAGACATCACATCAAAGGCGTCCAATTGTGAGGAGGTAAAGGTATTTCAGAGGAAGTGGTTGCAACTTGCATTACAAATGAGCAGCAACCTCCCCTGCCAGATCATTGCTGCACCTAATGTACACCACAGTGCTCTTCTGAAGGTTGATCTAGAGGCTCATGCCTCCCAAAGAGGTGTGGGATGTTTAGGACCACTTCCTTGTCATAGGGAGAGGGTCTGAATAAGATTATCATGTTGTTCAAGAAAATGGATGCCCTGGGGATGCAGTGGGGTCCAAGTTGAGGCTTGTCCAACATGCCATGTAGCGTACTCATGGCTAATATGAACAGAGCGGAGGTTAGAGATCGACATATCAAACTCCTCTTTTGGGAAGCAGGCGGGTTGCACTCCTCATTGATTAGGATAGTGATGGACGCCGAGCGAATGAGATAACAGTTGCAAGAGCGGCAACATGCACCGAAGTCATGCCGACAAAGAACCTACATGAGAAATTCCTAGGCCATCGAATTAACCTTTGATATGTCAATCTTTATAAGCACTTATTCTGCTCTGCGGTGGTAGAGAAGGTTTGCCGAGCTACACACCAGATTGGGATTCTCGTGGATAGAATGCCTGGAAGTGAACCTGCTCTGGGCATGGGAAATTATCATGGGAAGGAGTGACCCCATTGGCGACAGAGTGAGTCACCTTCCTTTGTGGAAGCCCGAGAGCCAGCTTTCATCTTCTGACAAGGGGCGTGTGCACCACACTTTCTCAAGCTAAAAGGTCACTTTGTTGGCGACCCTTGTTTTATGTTTTACGGCATATGATGCAAGTAATCCCCAATTTACCATTTTCTCTTTATAGGTCTTGTGTATTTTCAATACATGATGATGTCTCTACGAGTTTCCCCATTTATCCTCTAGAGCATTATTCTTTAAACAAGAGTCGCATCCAGCCTATATGGTTTTTAATGACTTGTTTCCAACAATAGCTTTCACATTGGCCTATTTTATCTTTATGAGGAATTGGGAACAATTACGTAAAATTATGCTGGTTGCTTCAACTAGGTTCGGACTCTTTCCCTCATCCTCATGCCTGGTGGCTAGGGCACTCTCACCTTCAAGCTTTGCCTTCGAGCCCACGGATCCACCTCCCCTCCGCCTGCTGCTGCGGCCGATGGTGGGGAGGGGATCCCATTGCCATGGTTTCGACTAGTCATTTAGGTTAGGGTTTTTCCTCGAAGGGGTGGCGCTCTGGCGGGATGGCGACGCTTCATGTTTGAGTTGGTCTTTCAGTCTTCGATTCTCCTCGAGTTTGTACATCGGGACGGAGTCAGTGTAGCTCTCACATAGATTCATGCCATCTCATAAGAGCGGCAAGGTTTTTTGCGGGAATGCCACTTGGCAGTTTTATTTCGACTTTAAAAGAGTTACATCCTTAAGTACACGCGGTAAAAGAAAACTAGGTGGATAACCATCCCACCAATACATCACATTTGATTCAAAATCATGTTAGCTAAGGTGAGTGCCAAAGTGTTTGCTTCACATGGACAATGCTGAAAACGAATTGAAGAGATTTCATTAGCATAACGGAAGCAGTCTGCCAGGATAGCTGAGTAAGGAGCCAAGATGTCCAGACCGTCGTTACATGCTTTGATCAGTTCAAGGCAATCTGATTCAACAATCACATTTGAACAACCAATCTGGTTCACGAGTTGCAGTCCTCGTTGTAACGCCATCGCTTCTGCGAAGACATCATTCTCTGCATGGGTGAAAGATTCAGCTACACCCGACATAGCTTCACCACGAGAATTTCGTAGTATCGCCGCCATCGCTCCCGAACCATCCTCGAAGAAAGATGCATCTGTGTTTAGTTTATAAGATCCATGGCAAGTTTTCTCACATCCACCCTTTACTACCTGAGCACGGTCTGACCTGATGGAGGTATTTGCTATGATTGCATGAATGGCAAACGCGGTACTTTTCAGGGGTTTGACGGATTCTCCCTTACACACCTCCCTTCTCTCCCACCATATATAACATGCCCCCACTACAATAGTTTAATGAAGGCCAAGTTGTCCAAGAACAGGTGAACACCTGTGAGGGCGACGAAGGATATCTTCAAGGACCACCAATCCAAATCTGTCAATAGACAAAGCTTGTTGTATGATGTCATCCAGACCGAGAGCCTGCCATACTGTGCAAGCTCGTCCGCAAGTAAAAAGCAAATGTTTCATATCTTCAAGGTCCTTCTTGCAGACTGGGCACATAGGAGAAACTTTAATGTGTCTGCGAGCTAGTAGGGCCATACCAGCGATCAAGCCATGAAGCACCCGCCATATGAATATCCTTACCTTGCTGGGAAAATCTAGCTTCCAAACTGTCTCCCAGACCATATTTGTAAAAGAAGTGCTCTAACTGCTAGAGAATTATGTGCCATATTGATGTTCCCATTCCATGTAATATGCAGAACAAACTGAGAACAAAAAAGATTTAGTATGATTCCATGCAACAAGGTCTTTAGTGAGGTGCTCCGAAAGAGGTAGTTTTAGGATTCTTTCTGCATCCACCGGTAAAAATACACTCCTAATGAGATCCTCGTCCTAGCTTGATATATCCGACACCGCCAGCTCATTAATTATTCTCAACAAAGTATTTCCACGTCTAGTCATAACCATACGTGTCTGACTAGATAGAATCCAGTGATCGTCCCAAATACTAATTTTCTCTCCTGAGCCAATTCTCCAAATATGACCTCTCCTAAAGGTTTGGAGTCCCGCAAAAATACTTTGCCAAGTAAAACTGGATCATTTTTTCGGCCCTGCTTTGAGCAAGTTTCCATCTGGGTAATATTTGGCCCGGAGAACTCTTGCACATAAAGTATCTGGCTGAGATAATAGCCTCCAACTTTTCTTAGCAAGCATAGCTAAATTGAAAGCATGGAGATCCCTAAATCCCATGCCTCCCTTGATTTTTGGTAGATGCATTCTCCACCATGCCACCCAATGCATTTTCTTTTCTTCCTCTGTATCTCCCCACCAGAAGGCAGACATGGCATCATTGGTTTCTTTGCACACCCTCTTAGGGATTTTAAAATGTATATAGCAAAAACGTGGATTGATTCAATGATTGCTTTCAATAGAATTTCCTTACCACCAAAAGATAACAATTTTTCCTTCCATCCTTTGAGCCTATTAACCACCCTCTCCACCAAATATGTGAAGCTATCACTCCTATTCGAACAAATCATAGCAGGGAGAACAAGATATGTATCTGAGAGGGCTTCTGTCATGATACTGAGTTCTGCACATATTTGAGCTTTGACTTCTACTTGCACATTAGGACTGGAAAAATACTACTCTTCCCATCACTTACTAATTGACCATATCTTGTGCGATAGTCATCCAATACCAGTATCAATGAGGTTGCATTATTCATATCTGCCTTCATACGTATTAAGGAATCGTCTTCAAAAAGTAAATGAGAGACTGATGGTGCATTCCTGCACACCCTAACACCTTCAATGCCACGAACCTCCTCTGCTTGAGCCAAAGCACTAGACAACTCTTCTGCACAAATAAGAAAAAGATATGGTGACAAGGGTCCCCTTGGCGGAGCCCCCTTGTGGGAATGAAGCCTTCCATTTCTTGATCATTATATCTCACTTTATATTTAACAGAAGTAACACAAGCTAGTATCAAGTCAACGATCTCTCTGTGGAATTTCCATCATGTTTTCAAGAAACTTCCACTCAACTCGGTCATAGGCCTTGTGCATGTCAAGCTTGACAACACAATATCCAAAATTCCCCTTCTTCTTGTTCTTGATGGTATGTAGGCATTCATAGCATAATAATATATTATCTGTAGTTAGACACCCAGGGACAAACACACTCTGTACCGGAGAAATAATCTCATCAAGGATAGCCTTGAGGCAAAAATCAATCATCTTGGAAATCACCTTATACAACACATTACATCGGCTAATAGGTCGATATTGAGTAATTCTCTTCGGGCTATCGACCTTGGGGATTAAAATAATAACCGTATTGTTCCACCCTTCTGATATAACTTTGTTATTGATAGCATATAGAACTTTTGCAATAAGTGCATCACCAAGAATGTGCCAACATTTTTTTGAAGAAAATCACATGCAATCCATCGGTCCCTGGGGCTTTCATGTGCCCAATGGAGAAAATAGCTCTTTTAACCTCTTCTGCCACGTATGGATTCAACAAAGAATCGTTCATCTCATTAGTGACTCTTGGGGTAACTTTGTTCAAAAAAACCGGGTTCATTTCATCTACTTCAGTGGAGAACAATCCAGTGAAATAATCAGAAATGTGGGGGTTCAGGTAGTCTGCACTTCGATCCATGCCCCTTTTTCATCTCTAAGTTTAGCGATTCTGTTTCTTGCCTTTCATGCAGATGCAAAGTTCTGGAAATACGAGGTATTTTTGTCTTCAAACATTAGCCAGTTCAACCTGCTCCTTTGAGCCCACTAGATTTCTTCCATCTCCAGCAAGCGCTCAAGCTCTGCAGCTAGATCCTTCTGCCTCTGAACGTTCTGCGGAGATAGAGAATCCCACACAACCTTCTCCAGTTCTCTCTAAACATTTTTAATTTTTTTGGAGGGTTTCTTTAGAATAGTTCTGCCCCATTTATGTAGCTCCTCGTGGACAACAACAAGCCTTTCTGCAAGATTAGATGTACCTTTAGCAGCTTCAAAACACTGCCAATCTTGCTTGACAACCTCAAGAAATTTATCATCCTTTAGCCAGCCGGCTTCAAATCGAAGGACCGACTACCGTGCAGAATCCTGAGAGATCTCTTCATGCATGTTCATAATAATCGGCCTATGATCTGACTTGTAAAAATCCAAATGTTCTAAGACTGCCCTTGGAAACATCGAATTCCATCAATCATTCTTGAGAGCACGATCTAACCATTCTTTGATAAGGGCACGATGCCAAGTAAATTCATCACCGATGAATCCATGATCTGATAAGTTACACTCATCCACCACGTCTCTGAACGCTTGCATGAAGTGAGTTGGTCTTTCGTTCCCACCTTCCTTCTCAAAAAAGTACATTATTTCGTTCATGTCCCCTATCACCATCCATGGCATATCCCCAATGGATTTTAGTTCCCTCAACCGATCCCAAGATAAATGTTTATCCTTCCACTTTGGCTCACCGTAGAACCCAGTCAACCTCCAAAGATTATCAGCCCCGCTTCCATTAAACACATTGATGAAATTCTCCATATTATCTTTGAGGGAGACTGTGATGAGGACATGGCTACCATGGTTACACCCATATTCCCTGTTGTTTTACCTCTTGGAACAATTCCTAGAGCTCGCATACGCCAATTAAATTATCAGGTACTTTAGTTTCTTGGTAATGTTTCTAGTGTTCATGAGAATATGATGCTACCTAACTTAGATACATTTCTGTTGCTTGCAATTGAAGGGCCTAGCACGGACAAGAAGGATGAACATTGGAGCATGTTCAAGCACGGAGATGAAGGTGCGTGCGAAGAAAACAAGAACGGAGGTTCAAGTGGAGATTTCCGGACTTTGAAGCCACCATGACGACATACAAGAAGATGGATGAAATATACAAGATGGCCTTTCATAAATTTTGTCCATAGCTTATTATTGGTGTTGCGCCACCTTATTTTGGGCCAGGCCCATGTAATCTATTTTTAGAGTCCATATTGTAGGGAAAATGACTTAGGAGGTGTTTTAGTCCCACCTTGATAAGGGTGCACGAAATCCCCTCTCTTTTCCCTATAAATACAACCCTTAAGGCACCGTTTAGACTTGGGATTTGTTTAGTTAAAAGTTAGCCAACACAACTTCATGTACTTCGTTTCTGTCCAACGACCAGACCAAGACCACTTTTGGATCCCCACCATTATCAGTACTTCATCCATATTCGCAATATTCATATTACTTTATCATATTCGTGCATGTTCTTCGGTTGCTTGTGGGAATAGTGTTGGGGAACGCAGTAATTTCAAAAAATTTCCTACACACATGCAAGATCTATCATGGTGATGCATAGCAACGAGAGGGGAGAGTATAGTCCATGTATCCTCGTGGACCGTAAGCGGAAGCGTTATGACAACGTGGTTAATGTAGTCGAACTTCTTCACGATCCGACCGATCCTAGTACCGAAAGTATGGCACCTCCGCGATCTGCACACGTTCGGCTCGGTGACGTCCCACGAAATCTCGATCCAGCTGAGTGTCGAGGGAGACCTTCGTCAACACAATGGCGTGATGACGGTGATGACGAAGCTACTGGCGCAGGGCTTCGCCTAAGCACTACGACGATATGATCGAGGTGGATTATGGTGGAGGGGGGCACCGCACACGACTAAGACAATGATCAACTTGTGTGTCTATGGGGTGCCCCCCCTCCACCGTATATAAAGGAGTGGAGGAGGGGGAGGGCCGGCCCTCTATGGCGCGCCCTGGAGGAGTCCTACGCCCACCGCGAGCAGGATTCCCACCCCCCCTTCCATAGTTGGACGAGGAGAGGAAGGAAGGGGGAGTAAGGAGGAAGGAAAGGGGGGCCTGCCCCCCACCCAATTTGGATTGGGCTTGGGGGGGCGTCCCCTCCTAGGCCGCCTCATCCTCTCTCCCACTATGGCCCAATAAGTCCCATATACATCCCAGGGGGTTCCGGTAACCCCCCGGTACTCCAGTAAATGCCCGAACTCACCCGGAACCATTATGATGTCCAAACATAGGCTTCCAATATATCGATCTTTATGTCTCGACCATTTCGAGACTCCTCGTCATGCCCATGATCACATCCGGGACTCCGAACAACCTTCGGTTCATCAAAACACATAAACTCATAATACCGATTGTCACCGAACGTTAAGCGTGCGGACCCTACGGGTTCGAGAACTATGTAGACATGACCAAGACTCATCTCGAGTTAATAACCAATAGCGGAACCTGGATGCTCCTATTGGTTCCTACGTATTCTACGAAGATCTTTATAGGTCAAACCGCACAACAACATATGTTAGTTCCATTTGTCATCGGTATGTTACTTGCCCGAGATTCGATCGTCAGTATCTCAATACCTAGTTCAATCTCGTTACTGGCAAGTCTCTTTACTTGTTCCGTAATGCATCATCCCGCAACTAACTCATTAGTTACAATGCTTGCAAGGCTTATAGGGATGTGCATTACCGAGAGGGCCCAGAGATACCTCTCCGATACTCGGAGTGACAAATCCTAATCTTGATCTATGCCAACTCAACAAACACCATTGGAGACACCTATAGAGCATCTTTATAATCACCCGGTTACGTTGTGAAGTTTGATAGCACACTAAGTGTTCCTCCGATGTTCGGGAGTTGCATAATCTCATAGTCATAGGAACATGTATAAGTTATGAAGAAAGCAATAGCAACAAACTAAATGATCATCGTGCTAAACTAATGGATGGGTCAAGTCAATCACATCATTCTCTAATGATGTGACCCCATTTGTCAAATGACAACTCTTTGTCCGTGGTTAGGAAACTTAACCATCTTTGATTAACGAGCTAGTCAAGTAGAGGCATACTAGTGACACTCTGTTTGTCTATGTATTCAGACATGTACTAAGTTTCCGGTTAATACAATTCTAGCATGAATAATAAACATTTATCATGATATAAGGAAATATAAATAACAACTTTATTATTGCCTCTAGGGCATATTTCCTTCAAATAGACCTTCGTGGTCAGGCTGATCGTGCTTCCGGCATCGTTGGTAACCTCGGGAGATTGGTTTAGTGATTGCTAAGGCGCAACGTGATACGTCTCCAACGTATCTATAATTTTTTATTGTTCTGTGCTGTTATATTATCAATCTTGGATGTTTTACAATCATTTATAGCCATGTTATATCAATATTTGGTACTAATCTATTGACATAGTGCCAAGTGCCAATTGCTGTGTTTTTCCATATTTTTTACATCGCAGAAAATCAATATCAGACGTAGTCCAAATGCCTCGAAACTTTAAGGAGAATTTTTATTGGCCAGAAGGAACACAATGGGCCCTGGCTGCGCCTGGGGGTGCCCCGAGGGTGGCACAACCCACCAGGGCGTGCCAGGAGGCCCAGGCACACCCTGGTGGGTTGTGCCCACCTTGGATGCCCCCCGGACCGCCTATTTGCTCTATGAATACCCCAATATTCCAGAAACCCTAGAGGAGTCGATGAAATATTCATCCAGCCGCCGTAGAGTCCAGAACCACCAGATCCAATCTAGACACCATCTCGGATAGGGTTCACCTTCTCCATTGGTGCCTCTCCAATGATGCGTAAGTAGTTCTTTGTAGACCTTCGAGTCCGTAGTTAGTAGCTAGATGGCTTCCTCTCTCTCGCTAGATTCTCAATACATTGGTCTCTTGGAGATCCATATGATGTAACTATTTTGCGGTGTGTTTGTTGGGATCGATTAACTTCGAGTTTATGATCAGATCTATCTTTTTATATCCATGAAAGTTATTTGAGTTTATTGATCTCTTATATGCATGATTGTTTGTAGCCTCGTATTTATTCTCTGATATTTGGGTTTTGTTTGGCCAACTTGATCTATTTATCTTGCAATGGGAAGAGGTGCCCGGTAGTGGGTTTGATCTTACTGTGCTTGATCCCAGTGACAGAAAGGGAAACAACACGTATGTATTGTTGCTACTAAGGATAAAACGATGGGGTCTATCTCTACATAGATATATCTTGTCTACATCATGTCATCGTTCTTATTGCATCACTCGGTTTCTCCATGAACTTAATACACTAGATGCATGCTGGATAGCGGTCGATGTGTGGAGTAATAGTAGTAGATGCAGGCAGGAATCGGTCTACTAATCTTGGATGTGATGCATATATAATGATCATTGCCTGGATATCGTCATAATTATTTGAAGTTCTATCAATTGCCCAACAGTAATTTGTTCACCCACCGTTTGCTATTTTTCTTGAGAGAAGCCACTAGTGAAACCTACGCCCCCTGGTCTTCTTTCTCATATATTTGCCTTTGCGATCTACTTTTTCCTTGCATTTATTTTCAGATCTATTAAACCAAAAATACAAAAATACTTTGCGGCTCTTTATTTTATTTGCGATCTATTTATTCAATCTATTACAACTTTCCCCTGTCCACGCACCATTTCTGGCGCCGTTACCCGAAAGGGATAGACAACCCCTTTAACACGTCGGGTTGCGAGTGGTTGTTATTTGTGTGCAAGGGTTGTTTACGTTGTGTTTCTTGGTTCTCCTAATGGTTTGATAACCTTGGTTTCATATCTGAGGGAAATACCTCCGATGTGCTGCATCATCCCTTCCTCTTTGGGGAAATACCGACGTAGCTTCAAGCAATATCAAAAGGAATTTCTGGTGCCATTGCCGGGGAGGATCTTCAACATATACCAGGTTCTTATTCACAAATCTCATCTCCTCACAATTTACATTATTTGCCATTTGCCTCTCGTTTTACTCTCCCCCACTTCACAAAATTTGCCGTTTTATTCGCCACTCTTTTTCGTTCGCTGTTTTCTTGCCAGATCTGTTTTTGAGTGCAATCTTGTTGTGTGGTCATCATGACTCAAGAGAACACCAAGTTATGTGATTTCTCAAATACCAACAACAATGATTTTATTGGCACTACGATTGCTCCTCCCGCCACTAGTGCGAAGTCTTGTGATATTAATACTGCTTTGCTGAGTCTTGTTATGAAAGATGTGGACAATGATGTGGTAAAGATGAAATTGTTTCCGTTTTCTTTGCGTGATTCTGCAAAAATTTGGTTCTCTTCTTTGCCTCGCAATAGTATCGATTCTTGGAATAAGTGCAAAGATGCTTTTATCACTAAGTATTTTCCTCCCGCAAAAATTATTTCCCTTAGAACCTAGATCATGAATTTCAAGCAACATGAACACGAGCATGTTGCACAATCTTGGGAAAGGATGAAAATGATGCTAAGGAATTTCCCAACTCATGGGTTAAATCTTTGGATGATCATACAAAAAATTTATGCAGGATTGAATTTTGTTTCTCGTAATCTTTTAGATTCTGCCGCGGGTGGGACTTTTATGGAAATTACTTTGGGTGAATCTACCAAATTGCTTGATAATATTATGGCAAATTATTCACAATGGCATACCGAAAGGGCTCCTACTAGTAAAAAAGTTAATTCTGTTGAAGAAATTTCTTCTCTGAGTGAAAAAGTTGATGCTCTTATGAAATTGGTTGCTAGTGTTGGTGGGAACGACACCTACAGGATCACGGGGAATCCCTTCTACGGCTGGCGGGTGCGAGGTTGTGGAAAGAGCGGGTTTAGAAGATCAACACGAGGAATTTATCCAGGTTCGGGCCGCAAGTGATGCGTAATACCCTACTCCTGCTAGTTTGTGTTTATCTGGTGTTCTTGGACTAGCTACAAAGCGTGCAAGGTCCAAAAAGTCCGAATCCTCCTCGAGTATGCCTCGGGCCTCCTTTTATAGCCAAAGGGGGTCGCCACAGTGGCACACAAGAGGTGGAAAGTTTGTATTGTATACAAGTCTATCGCCTGGCACCATAGGACAAACGCATTTAATGCACTGCCGACATGCCCTTTCACTTTATGGGGGGCGGCAAGGAAACGCGTCCCGTCTGCCGCCGCTTCGCCTCGCTCCGATGCGTGTCCAGGCTGACTTGGCGTGCAGTGCCACACTTGCTTCGTGGCTGCTGAGTTGGTGCGGTGGCAGAGTCTTCACGAAGATCTGCATGCCCCCACGAAGGTGCTTGCTGAGGTGGCCTGGAAGCTGCACATCGCCACGCAGGTGCCTGCCTTGTTGGCGGGTTTACTGCTGTGTTGGAATGGTGGTGGAGCCTTGGCGGCCTGGCTGCGGCCCCGCAGATGTCTCCGGCATGGGTCTTGCCGGGGCCCTAGCAAGGGCCTTGTCGGGGTCTTGTAGGCGTCCCGACAAGACCGTCTTCTGGTTCTCATCTAGTCTTGTATGTTCTTGGTCTTTACAAAGATCTGCATGCCACCATGCAGGCGCCTCCCGAGCCTTGTTTCCAATGTTGTCGATGGTGTCGGAACTCTTAGGCTCAACGGTGGCGGCTCTGCTGGTGTTGGGCAAGTTGCCCCGGCAAGGCCTTTGCCGGGGCTACATAAGCTGCCCCGGCAAGGCTCCTGCCGGGGAGAGCCCACCTTGTCCCTTCACTCCTCGCGCCTCTGTCTTGGCGCTGCTCTGGT